>OY728155.1:138905202-140155202 GCA_963277665.1 Viscum album
CATCCACCATAACTTATTAATCCTTAAATTTTCCTCAACAAACATCTTAATCTCCAAAGGTATCTAAACTCTACTCTAATGCCATATATGATTCCCTGGACCCACACTCCAAGAATTGGTACCATTAACACATACTTTACAAACTGGATTCGATACCAACTAAATATTATTGGATATAAATATCCCAAAATTAAATTACATAAAGAAAATTTTCTATTAAAAACATTCATATGACCTTTTAGGTTTATATATTTATAGAATTAATCAAAAACATAAAATAATAAATCCCATTATCTTTCTCAACTATTGGACATATTTTCAGCTTTATCAAAAACTATTAAATACAGAATAAGACTTATAAATATCCCAAATATTCTCCACATAATATATCCTTCTAGTCATATAATGGTTAATACTATTATTAATAACATAAGGAAATAGAAACATTATAAGGGGTCAGCTAATATGCATAGTAAGTG
This sequence comes from Viscum album, assembly GCA_963277665.1. Classification (NCBI taxonomy): domain Eukaryota; kingdom Viridiplantae; phylum Streptophyta; class Magnoliopsida; order Santalales; family Viscaceae; genus Viscum; species Viscum album. The sequence goes on from OY728155.1 coordinate 138,905,682, forward strand.
AAATATATAAGTGAGGCTGTGGAAAACATAGGCATGGTACACATAAAATTATAGGATTACAAAATCTGAATAATTACATAATAAACCAAAACATGGTTATCCATATAGTGAAGAATATATAATATCAATACATGATCAACCTGCATTAGAAATACATAGTCATCAAGAGTGTGAATACTTTTCTACATGTCAATAAAAGGTATAACATGATCATAACTCATATAGAGAAAGAAGGTGGATGGTAAAACAATACATAATCAACATTCTAATAATCATCCATATTGTAAGAAAAATATGTGGTATATCAATACTTTTCCCTAGTTTAATATAATGGATAACATGATCATAACCCATCCTGAAAAAGAAGGTGGATGGTCAAACAATACATAGTAAACCTACAAATAATCATCTATATTGTAATATCAATATATGGTATAGTAATACTTTTATCCATGTCAATAAAAGGGATAACATGATTTTAATGGATCCACTAAAATGAGGTGGGTGGTTATAATAGAAAATAAACCCATTGTAACAAAGGAAATATATAAGGATTTTTATATAGATGAAAAACATACTTGTAAAAGAATGCTTGAATGATTCCACCAAATAAAGGATTAGGAATTGGATTGGTTGGTATTTTTAAATCATTCCCTCAAAATATAAACATATATTTTAGTATAAATATTGAATCATAACCCCTCTTAGGATAAATCCTTTTCAAAATCAAAAAATTAAATGGAATTGAAAATTTTAACGATCATTTATTAAATATTTTTAATATCGGTGTAAAAGATGATGTTATGAGTCACATCCAAAAGTATTTTTCAAAATTTGAAGTGAAAAATCATTAAAAAAAATACTTATTAAAATGAATTTTCAATAATAGTGGAATTAAATTTCATCAATTTTATCTTTGAGCACTGTGGAGAGAAATATAAACTATATGAAAGTGAAATTGACAACTCTTTATTATTTTCAAAATACCTTTTTACAAAACGTGCATTGTAAGAAGAGTGAAAAAAAATTATTTTTTTAAACATAATTTTCCCAAATATTATTATAAAATACCATATGATAAAATATTAGGTTGGGAAAAACCAATAATGGAAAAAATCATAGTTCAAGATAAACCATTATAAGTCAAATAAATGATATTTGAGTTATCAATATCCCTTTATGGGAAATATACTCCATGAATAAATAAGAATTTTAAAAGTGGTTTCTTTGGTAAAAATGTAAAAATAAATATATAATACCACATAATACAATCAAATGGTAGAATTTACCTAACATATATGAAATAATTTTAAGAGAATGTTCATAATTTAATGAACGAATGTTGGGTTACCAAAAATCTTTACTAAGGAAATAATTGAATCAATAGACCCATGAATAATGAAAAATGATTTTTATATTAAATACCATAAAATAAAAATATTATGGTAACAATATATCCATTGGATTATACAAATAAAACATAGTTCATATGTATCAAAGATTCGAAATTGATAATAAGTAAACCCTTGTGACTTTAGAAACTTTCAAATAAAAACCCCTTAAAATGGAGGGATTTTAATTGAACTTAAAATAACATATGATATATCAAATAGTTATTACATACATCACATAAATAATTTAGTTTCATAATACCAAACATATCTCAAATAGAATAATTAGATATGAAAACCCTTGCCTCGATCCATATCCATTATCGACTTGAAAAAAATGACCTAGATAATTAAATAATGTTTATTAAATACATACCCATTAAACGTATTCATAAATATAACTATTTATACTCCTCATTTATAATCATTCTATATATATTATCTTGTTTTTAAAAAAAATCAACACCGGGTATAGGCAATATTTATTTCTTTAAAATATTTTCATAAAAGTCATAATGGTATTAATTATTTTTCCAGACTCCGTAACTATTATATTTTATAAGGTACTATTATATATGTTCCAATATAGGTTATAAATATATAATTTCATTTCATATCAGTTTGTGTTATGAACCATGAATATGAAATCTATGATGATCATGATTTGGTGATTCTTAAGGAACGAATGATGTTTTCTTAATTGATGAGTTAAATATTGATATAAATTTACCAAAACCCAAAAAAAATATTTTAGACTTTTTTTTGAACAATATTTTAGTATTTAAATTATATTGTATAGGTAAATAATTTCCCAAATTAAACCATTAAAAAAATGTAGAGTATTTTTCAAGTAGGTGGTCAAACTGACCTAAACATGAACGGATTATTACTAAAGGATTATTATGAGATAGTTTTGTTGTAATGTCATTATATAATAAGGATAATGATATTATTTAGGGTTTATTAGTGTTTTATATAATAATTTTTAATTATTATGAAGAAAATATAATTTTTATAAGGTCATTGCTTCAAAAAATATATCATTTTCATTTTAGTTTTCTCATTTTAAATGGTTCGATTAAGGATAACTATTTGTTGATCATATAGTTAATATGATATCCATTATTTAATAATCAAACCATAATGATTTTATAAACATAATATTTCATCACTAAACTATTATAGGAAAAATTAATTTTGTTTTATGATGAACAATTAATTTCATTTCTCGTGGTAGTGGTAGTCCGCACGTACGCAAAAATAACGATTTAATTTTTTTTAATTGATGGGATAGATGAATATACAATGATAATACCCTTAATATAGTAACAATATTGTGTATAAGTTATAATAATATCATTATATAATTATTTATAGATTAAATTTTAATAAATATATACAAGAAGAAAATCTAAGTGGTTGTTATTACTGGTGATGGGTACTTGAATTTTCCTCGGAATTCTCCTTATAAATGAAGGCCTTCTACTAACTAATGGTGAATAGAAGATTTTTAATATAGTATATATATAAAATAAAACATAAGTAACCAATATTTTTTTTATACATTATTACATAGGCGTAATAAAAAAGGGATCACATCACTAAGGATTGACCATTTTAGTAGTATTCAATAACCAAATACATAAATGATTCATATATTACAATTAAAGAATAAAAAAGAAGTATCATAAAAAAAATTATCATATCCTTTATATTATTAATAATAACCTTATTCATATCTTAGGGAAAGAAAATTAAATAAACTGTTGATCTTGGAAACTTTTTACGGATAAACTATAGAAAAATGTATCATGAATAGATTAGGCATAATCAATATAGAAATGTAAAAAACATAAAACACATGCCATTTAATAAATAAATTGTTCAAGAAATTCATCCATGGATAATATAAATGTTGTAACCTCAGGGATAATAATAAATAAATTCTCATTGAATGAAATTCATAATGTTAGACTTCATGATCTCAGACATCATGATATCTTTACCACCATGACATTTTGCAAGACAGTTTAATTGATGGCTAGGTATGAACCAAAAACCAATTTAATAAGGTTGGAAAATTGGGTTGTCTCATGAGAATCATTAATGAATCAAGGGGAAATCAATAATAAATTCCCACTTTTCACTTCATTACCTAAAAATTACTCTTATATTGAAAGATAAATTAAACTAATAAACAATATTCCTTATCAAAAAATATCTATATTGATTAAAGAATACATAATATAGATATTTTCCCAATCAATCTAACTACTTTCATAGTAAAACTCCATATGTAGATATGGTATATGATTTAAAAAATAATAATATCTATGATACAATGAGTATGGATATTTAATTAAAATTTAATTTGCAACGAAAAGTGATCACAAGAAAGTGAATGTTTCATGATATATTTAAGGACCACTAAATTAATAAGAGATAAAATATGTATATCAATTCATCATAAATATAGGTTTTGTAAAAAAATAATTTCCTTTAAATAAATAAACAAAATGAAATTGATTCATTAGAATTATAATTAATTAATGTGTTTTCTTTTTTAAAACCATTTAATAATTTTATAATAATCTAAATAGAATAAAATTGTTATATCAGTGGGAAAATATGTTACCATCGTATATATTAAAAAACATTTCATTTGAATTTTTTAAAGAAAGGAAAAAATAACACTTTCATAAAACAATATTGAAAATGCTTTCAAAAATTTAATAAAGTGAAGTCTTACATAAAATTTCTTTAATAAACCATTTCTATACAAAAACATTCTTTGAAAAAAACTGTTGAAAAACATGGACATGGAAGGAGAATATACTCGATCAAAAAAGTAAAATATTATTTGGTTTTTATTTTAAACATTTAATTAAATGATAGAAGTTCAAATAGAGTAAACCTTATAATAAAACATGGAAGATCCATAATTATCTAGATGTAAGAAAATATATGGGATTTATAAAGGATATATTATAATAATCCCTCAATGAAAATAAATAAGAAATCATAACAAAATGGGATTGTAAAATAATTTATTACCTATTTGGTTACTTTTAAATTGTAAAAAATTTAAAGAGTAAACATTAACTAAAAATTTAATCATTTTGAATAAATAGATATTCATTTTAAATACCTAAAATGGGTATTATGTACACCATATAAAATTAAATAGGTATATAATATAGAATATGTCTCAATAGAGTGGAAATCTAGATGAAATACTTTACCATGAGTCTGAATTTCCTCATTAGTGATTTTAAAAACTTGTGTTATAAATTAATATTTTTTAAATTAAATGAAAAAATTATACATATCTATAATATCATATATTATCCATTTATAACATTTATCACACATTTTTTAATAGTATTCTATTATTATCATTCTTTCAAGAGTTAACTTATTTGGTTTTCAAGTATGTTTTGATTCGGAAGTTATAATACTTATATGTTTATCATGGTTAGATCATATAAAATATTTTAATCGTGATATAAAAAATCATAAATATTCATTTTATACATGTTTAATATCATTTTTTATGAATGAATGTGAAAAATGAATCGAATCGTTTTGTGGAGACGGTTGGTCGTACATACATGCAAGAAATGTTATAAATAAAGGGTTGAAGGGTGAGAAAGTAGATGATATATTATACAAAAAAAAATTAATTATTTCATAATTATCATATATATTCATTAGTTCCACCATTATGAAAATCTATGTCAGGCGGTAATGGAAAACAAATTACATTGGTTCGCGATGTGGTAGTCCACCATACGCACAAGCGATGGTTTTATTCCCCATTTGATGGTGAAGAGGATGGATAAATATTATGACATATACATAATAATATATTAGTATATGTTAGATACTATTTTTATTATATCCAAATGGTTAGGACATAATTTAAGGTCTTAAAAGAAGAAGAAAAATGAAAGTGCTCGATGAGAATGATTACCTCTTCTTTGGATGTTCTCCATTAGATCTCCTATTAAGGGACCTAGGGATCATATTTTTAGAATACCATTAAATTCATAACTTGGATAAATATTTTTAAACTATTTTTTGTTAGATATTTTTTGAGATAAGTAGCTCTAGGTGGGGTATATAAGAGAGGATAGGTTGTTCATTTTCATCGTGAATGAAATGACACATGTGGAATTAATAAAATGATTTAAATATAATAAAATAATTTTCATGTTAAAGTGGACACATGTGGGAATAATTAAAAATCTAAAATATGATATTTTCTATATCCCTTCAAACAATAAATTTTGGACAGGTTTATGTGTTATTTTAAACCTTATATTTGGGTTTAACCCCTTCATTAAACAATTTTAACCTTAACCGTAGTAATGAAATTTTTAATATTAAAGCGTTATAATTTCACTTATAAGGTAAAATTTTTATCATAAATGAAAAAATAGTGAAATTATAGGATAATTATTATCATACTTTCCCTATTCCAATATTTTAATGATTTTTCAAAAATTTAATAAAATATTTGTTTCATAAAAGTATTTTTTGACACTATTCATTTAAAATGGATTCAAATGCATCAACACAAATATTGGATTTGAGTACAATCCATTTAACCATATATAATACATTATTATTAAATATAAAAGTATTTTGGAATAATAAATCATCAAAAAAAGTAGATTAAATGGTTTTAAAATTATTTACATTAATTTTTTCACTTCTTACACAAACATCTTGTGAGTGTTGCATAAGAATTTAATGTAATTATTTAGTCACTAAAAATAAAAAATAAATTAACATCATAACAATAATTAAATTATGTTCAATATAAACTTATATATTTTTTCAATATTTATATTTTATCGCATATATGTCATGAAAATTTATTTAATATTTTATTTTGACTTTTCTAGACTTATGCAAGAATTGCACAGGCATTTGGATAATTAAATTGTTATATAACTCAAATATTTATATATATACATCATAAACATGAATAATAATTCATATATATTAACCAAGTAATTAAAATACTTATTCCTTCCCAAATATTATCTTTAGGATACCAAATTTGACTTTTCCAGTGTTGCACAATCACTATGTCAGCACTGAAAATGATTTTCATATTTATCATGAAATAAATTATAATTTATATTTATTTGTAACATCCTGATTTGTTAAAAGGAAACACAATTTTTTATGGTATACATGACACACCACATCAATATTAAACAAACAAATTATTATTATTTTTTAATAGGGAAGTTATCGCATAGCTGTTAGAATGGAGGGTATGAAAAAGATCAACTGAATAATGAGAATATGGTTTACACATGTTTATATAATTAATTATTCATTTTATAATTAATTATAAATTAAAATAAAACCATTTTTAAAAAGAAAATGTTGTTTTTAAACTATTTAAAGGGGAATGAGTGGGTTTTATAACAATAAATAAACAATTTACTATTATGATATTGTATTAATGAAATATATATATATAATGTTCAATATAATTTTTAAAATTAATATTTTTTTTCTACACATGATATAAGAAAAAATAGAATTGTATGCATAAAATAAGTATTTTTCTAAAAAGGCATTTTTCCACCTTTTGATGGTGCACTCATTTTAAATCGATTTTTTGAACCTTTTATAAATTTTATTTGGAAAAATAATCTTATTATTTGAAATATTAATATCAAAATTTATTTTATTTTATTGTTTTGGAATTTTCCTGGTAATTTTCAAGTTTTGACGAATTGTGAAAAAATACTGCATTTTAAATGAAAATAACTTTTTTCATGTAAATAATTTTTCGGTTTAAATTATGATTTTTTTTTATTTTAAAGAATAATTAAATCAATTTTATAAACTCCAATACTATATAGGTAATTGGAATCAATTTCACATTGAATCAGGATATAAAAATGTTTCCATTGTTTGAATGTTTTTACTTTAAAAACTCGTTTTCTCATTCCATCAACAGGATTAATTTAAAATCAATTTTAGCCAATAATGTGTTTTTAATTTTTAAAAAATTTATACCATATGTGTAATAAAAAGGTACAGAATTATTAAATTATATCATTTTTATTTGTAGACAATATGAATAGTAACTTTAGTATTTTTTTTATTACCATAATTAAGGGTAAATTGAGTAAGTAAAGATAAAAATAGTATTATAATTATTAAAACAATACCTGAACACATTTACTAAATTTATTAGATGCGTTATTTTTGAAAAAAAAATCCTTGGGTCGATTTTATGTCCCCTTTCATTTACTGGGAAAAATTTATTCCCTTTATATATTTTTTATTTTAACGAAAAGTCATTGATGACATACTTATGTTTTAATAAGTATAAATTTTTAATATAGGGTTATTTAGAAGATATATTTAACTAAGAATGTTCATTTGAAAGATAATAACTATCATATTTATGATAATTTATTTTAAATTTTTTAGGGAGTAAATAATTAAATTATAGGATTTCACACTGATGATGAAATAATTATTTAACTAATGTAAATATCAAATAAATGTTCTTAAAAATATTAAAATAAATATAATTCAATATAATTAATGTCATACTTGAATTTTATAGATTCCTTTAACATATTTATGATTCATTTAAAGAGTGTTTTATAAGATATCATTTTTTTATATTTCTAAAAATTCAAGTAATGAATAGTGTCAAAATTGACATTAATGATATTTTAAAATAAATAATATTTTACTAAATAATATAAAAAACATAAAAATATAAAATTCATCCAAATAATTTTTGAAATTATTAAAATTTCATCAATGATCCAGTTATGATTCTTTTTTCATTTTATAATGACTATACTAACCTTAAAAAGTAAAAACACATGTTGTCACGGTAAGACTTAAAGAGGTTAAATAAGGGTTAAATCCAAAACCTAAGGACTAGAAAATTAGAAAAATACCTTGTACAATTTTCATTAAATGAATTCATTTAGACCCATCATCATCATTGTATCTTCTAAATTAATCTGTTTGGATACATTTTTAATATAAATTATTTTAAATTAATTTAATATTTTGAGAAATTCCAAGAGTTCCCTTCCGCTATCTTATAAAAAAGAACCCATTATTCTCTTTTATTAACATTTAAAAATCTATTTTTCATCCAATATATGACCAAATTACTTATTATAATATTTATCCACACTCTAGGTCTATAATTTTTGGCATAACACCATCCTTAGTGGTCTTAATGTATTGAGCAAAGGAGGTTGTCCAAGGAAGAGGTATTTTTTTTAATCAATTATTTATATTTTATTACACTTAATTCCAAATTTCTTAAACCATGATGAAATAATAACTCAATTATTAAAAATATAATTAGATATTATTATGTTAATATAATCACCTAAATCTATCTCCACTTCCATCAAATTGGAAAATAATTAATCATTCGTGTGTATGGAGGACTACCACCTCGCGAACCGATATATTTCTTTTTCCATAAAAATATCTCAAGATATGTTATAATTATTGAATTTTTGTTTATATATGATATTAATTACATGTTTATTATTATTAAATAATAATATATCATTTACTTTCTTACCTTTTCATGCATATAAAAATGATAATGTTGTTTATCTGTACCTTTGGACCATCACCACCACGAAGCGATGTGATTCAGTTTTCATCACCACATCACATGGATGATATATAAAAGTATATTTAAATGATTAATATGATATTACTTATTTTATTATCATTATTTAACAACAAAATTATACTCAACTTCTTTCCATAATGATCATTGAAAAATTAAAACATTGCTCGTGCCTATGAATGACATATCTTCTCCATGATTGTAACATAGTTAATTTTCATATCTGTATTTAATAGATTAATTTAAAAGTAAAATTTATTTATAAAATTTATTATTATTTCAGGAATATTATTCTGGATATGATTTACTAATGACCACTTTTGACTATTGACATCACACAAAATTAATTTTGGAATCATGTACCGAATATCATCAAAACATCATACGTAAACTTAAATAATTAAGTAATTGTTATAACATGGTAATAAAAGAAACAATAAAATTAAAAAAAAAATTATAAATAATTTAAATAATTAACCTAAGATTTCTATTTAAGAATATAAATATTTTATGTGATTATTCAGACTCAACGAAATTGACTTCGTCTCAGTCTCCTTTCGTTGAGGCATATTTTGATGTTATATACCCACATTCTCTCATGAGGTGCATATAAATCCCTTTTGACATTTCATATCATGGATTTATTTATTATAATTTATTTAATGATTTTTTAATGTTACTATTTCATATATCTTATGATGTAAATGTTCAAAGGGGTATGGGAAACTTTGAATGTTTAAATATTTAATCATCAAATATTTTTCTCCATGTCCATCTTCTTGATATTAGTTTACATATTTATTTATATCATTATAAATGGATTATAATTGACATTTTATATATATTTTTAATTTCATTCAATTTTTTTCGAAATTAATAATTTTATATATTTTCTACAAAACATTTTGACAAACGACAAAAGAAATGATATATTTTTAACATACATGATGACAATGAGTTTCTTATCATCATAACTGTTATTTAATTTCTATATTACTTTTAAATATTAAATTTTTTATTAAATTAGAAAACCCTATTCCGTTATTTTTTGATTTTTTTGTATTGAAAATGGGTTTACAAAGAAAATGGTGTTTTGGTATTGAAAATGGGGTTTTTAAAGAAAATAGTATTTTTATAAGAATGTGTCTATAATATGGGATTAAAAGTGTTTTTTAAAGTGTTATATGATGAAGGTTTTTTATTCATGAAATGTTACTTGAGAACTATATAAAACAGGTGAGCTTGATATAGCTTATATGAGTGGTTGATCCACAGTATAGCTCACGGATGAGCCCAATATAGCTTATATAAAGGGATAAGCTCCATTATTACTCATGGGTGAGATATATATAGCTTATACAAAGGTTTATTTCCATTATAGATATCTAATGCATTGGGTAATAATAATATTGTAATTTATCCATATGGTAATTCCAATTAAAAGGATTTTAATATGGTTATATTTATAAGATGCTCCAATTCATATAAAGAATTTTTTAACTGATTTCTATTGGTTTTAATGATTTTATTTGAGCAAAATGTATGTGCTTTTTCATGTGAAAGTGTTTTGTTTATATTTTCCAAAGAACATTAAATGGGTGATAATGTTTTTCACTAGACTAATGGTTTTCTCTATTTTTATTTCACTTGCTGATATTTTTATGCTCATCCAAAGTTTTAAAGTTTTTTTCATAGGTATTAAATATTTTGAAGGGTAAATAAGATTTCATGATTAAAGTATTGAATATGTTTCATGAAAATAAAAATAAATTATTTTTAAAAGGGATTTCTTTGGTGAAAAAAATGATACTAAGTATAAGTGACCACTTTTAACATATGGGTTTAATTTGTATGAATTTTTTCCTAATTCTCTATAAATATAAACCAAATAGATAATATAATGTGAATTATATTTCAAAAACACTAGAATATATGACGTGTAAGGCTAGGTCCTTACAATTTGTATAAAAGTATGGTTTTGCATAAAATTGGATATTAAGATGTTTTATTAAGAGTTATGGATATCATCATAAGTTTATAATATTATGGTTGAACATAAGTTCAGTTTTATAGAAACCCCTTTTAGGTTTTAAGTTGTGAAATTTTAAAGTGCCTAGTGGTATTTTTAGAGACATTCATTTTTTAGGTAATTATTGGTTCTTGCATTTTGGGATAAATATAAATGGTATAAGATAAAATTTGTGGTTAAAACATGTTATGGTTATATTTTATGATTTTATCATATTTTGGAAATGTTATATTAATTATATAGTTTTAAGAAAAGGACAACTCATAGGATAGGTGAAAACTCATTACGTTCGGTAAGGATATGTGAATTAAACCCACAACCAAAGGGTGATAAGGGTGTCTCACCTACCACCGGCCCACAAGATTTCCCATTTAGAAAAACTTTTTTATTTTTAGTTAAATGATTTTGATAGATGAAGAATAAGTTGATTTAAGGAAATTGTGGTCTATTTAATAGTTATTTCTAGTATTGTAAAATGTTTTTTTGATTAAGTTATTAATGTTATTTCAGAATATGTTCACTATTTTGGGAACTTTATATACATAAGGTAAATAGAATACTATATGATTTCAATTGTGGAGTAAAGGTTGAATTATATTTTAGAATCCTATATAATTTTATTTTGGATTATAGTGATTCAATTAATTTCTGGAAATTGTTATCTTATCTTGAAGATCATTAGTGTAACTCCCCAAGATTTTATGTTATGTATCTTTTTTAATTTAATTTCTTTGACATCATAGGTTTCATACAACACCAATCTTAAACGAATAATCATATACAATTAAATAGCATTATTTTAAAATGACAATTATAACCTAGTTGTTAAATTGGCAGGAATGAATAATATTGGTTAAATTTATATATTATATATTCAATCAAATATTTTTACATTCATCCAGATGATTTTATATGAATTAGATAAGAATGAATACAATTTTATGCATTAAAAGGATATATTTTTCTAAATGAAGTTTTACCCTCTTTTAATGGTGTACTTGTTTAAAATCTAAATTTTGACACTTTTATAAATTATTTGGAAAAAATAATCTTCATTTAAAAAATATGGATTTAAAAATTATCTTATATTTAAATTTTAGTATTTCTCTTAAAATAATTATTTTCCAGTGAATAAGTTAACAATTTCAATTTTTATTAAACTATAATTTTCATTTTATTAATAGAATATTTATTATTTGAATAATAACTTCACCTATAAAAGTATAAATAAACTTTTACAATTTTATAAATTGTAATATTATACAATTATATCAAATCTTAAGTAAATAATTTCTTTAGAAATTATTAATTAATTATTGATATTTTTATAAAACATAAATATTTATTTTAAATTTTATAATTAATATAATTATTTAAAAGAAAATTTATTTTCATGAACTATATTAAATAATTAATATTTTTTATTATGATTATGAGATAATTTTATGAGACCTCAATAAAATTTTCAAAGCGTTATAAAACCAGTTATAATTTTAAAATTTCTATTTTCCAAGTAAATGGTGATTTTAATTAAAAATAAAATATATCATATTTAGAAAATTATTTTCATAAAATGGAGTTCATTTTTTAATTCAATACATTGATAAATGGTCATGATTATGTTTTTTTATTATTTATAAATAGTTGAATTTTTGTTGAATGGTGAAATATAGTAATTTACCATATTTAATAAATACATAAATTATTGAGTCATGGATGATGTATGGATGATTTAATCCCAAAATATCAAACTTTAATTCAATATTTTGTTATATTTAGTGATAATACTCAAACTATTCATAGTATACAACTAAAATAAAAAAACAATGAATAAAATATTCAAAAATACTCCTCTCCTTCCACTATAAATACCACCCCTCACCAACTCTTTCCCTCACACATAAAAAGCCATGAATCTTGTTTATATTCTACTAATTTAATCTCCCAAACATATTTCCCACATTATTTTATCTTTGGTCTCACAAAAAGACCATTCCGAGGTTTCTTAAGGAAGTTCTCAAGGAGAGGAATTCAATAGGTAAAATATCCTTTCGTACTTTTAATTTTCATTCAATTTATTCTTTTTTTCTTATCCTTCCCTCATCTACCCTATAAAAACTGACATGATAACTCTAATATATTTTATATAGTGTAATTTTAATATTTTAATTAAAAATATACCTTTAATTATATTCTCCATTTTTATTTATTTTAAAGATGAAATCATCATATGTGAGGTGTCGATTTACCACCTTTGTGGACGATGTGTTTTCAGTTTTCAATTCCAATTTCAAGGATGGTAAAAACCCATTTTTAGGGTTAAAAGGGAATATAATATATTTTTTACATCTTATCTAATGTTCTAGAACTAGTATGTATACCTAATATTAATTAATTAAACAAAACTAGTTTGTGATTATTGAAAAACCGCCAAAATAATCTAAATGATTATCGCTAACGTATTATCTAATGATTCATCCTCACCCCAAATAACAAAATCAGATATATAAGCATTTATTATTCTTAAATAACATTTATAAAATATAATTTCTATTTTTGAAAACTATTTTTATTTTAATCGATCTTCCATATGCATATAAAAATAATCCGATCATGAAAACCTTGGAAATGAAGGCTCCATAACGATAAAACTATATTTTATAACTCATTAAAAAGTTCATAAATGAACTTAATAAAATTATAAAAAATAAAAAATGTATAAAAGGTTATAAATTAATTAATTAATGTATTTAATTTGATTTTCCAAGACATTAACATCAATTCCATAACATATTCGAACATAAGGAATGGGTTTTCTCATATCACTCTTATTTATGTGAGATATACCTTATTCGCCACTATTTATTATGTTTGGTATATGTAAATTTAAAATTGATTTATAATATCATGAATATATTTATATTCAGAGTATTAAATGTATCATTTTATGATCATTAAATTTATGGGGAATATGGTTCGATTGTTTGCAAAGTGGTAAGAGATTCTCCCTGAACCTCCATTTTTCATTCAGGTTACACTTTCTCTCTTTTTACCCTAATGTAATTCTTAATTATTTTTATATTCTTATTCTAAATTAATTTTATATTTTACAAACCCATTTATCTAGGATATTTAATCTTTCTATGATGGTAAATTTATGTTTCACAGGGTTCCCTTATCAATTCCTCCCGATAAGCAAGCCCGATTAATGGGTTCTTTCCGATCTATGACCCATGTTCAAGTACCTTCTATAATCTATTTTAAGACAAAACTATTTTTATAAAATCAAACTTTTTTATATAAAAAATTATTTTTTCATTCTTAGTTTTCTAAAAAAAATATGACTATTTCCATTTTAAATACAATTATATTATCCCTTAAATTGCACTAAAGCGACCCATTTCAAAAATATCTTCAAAACTCATTTTATATGTTTTTACTTCAGTTGGACATCATTTATGCCTCAAATATAATTCCATTATCCTAGTTTTTTATTATATTCATGTTTATAATATTATTTTATAAAAATTAATTTCCAAAAGTACTCTTCTTTCCAACGTAGAAGGGTATTTGTCTCATTAATTTATCAATGATTTTATTAGATTATTTTCATCTATGGTTATTATTAAAATATTTAAAAGTGGTATAGGAGACATTGATTTGAAGATATTTTTTAAAATATATTATTCCTCATCTGAGGAATGCATTGGAATTAGTAAGTGATGGGGGATCCTTTATATCCCTTCAATGCATCGGTAGGTCTCATGAGACAAACTAGACCAGGTTTTAGCCAATGCCTTATCCATTTATATGGACTTCTTAGTCGAGGCCTTAATGATATGTTTTTGATGTTTGGAATTATGCATTACATCATTATTATATTAGTATTTTTTAATCCTTTTGATTATTCGAATAGTATAATATCCATGGTTAATCTTTTTTCGCATGTGATTATTTATATGGAATTATTTATATAGCTTTTATTCTTGAAATATTATTCTCAAGATTATGTTCTAATGGCTTGTGTTTTTATTCCTTCACTATACCAAATTGTTTATATTAGATTATATTGTATTACATAACTTTATTGAGCATATAATATCACCCATTTCTTATATTTTGTTTTTCCCCAGTATGCAAAGTTATTAAATATTAATGACTTGCATGGATAATGTAAAAGTTATGAATGTTTACAATGGAGTTTATATGTTTTTTTTCTTAAAGATGTAATATAAAACTTATGTTTGTATCAAGTTTTATAGAAATATTAAAATATTTAGTCCTTTGGGATGTGGATTTTTTATTATATTAATGCAATAAAGTAAGGCACTGACTCTGATCAACTGGGGTTGAGGTCTTTATAGTTCGTATAAGAGGAGGTTTTGTAGAACCCTTGGAAACTAAATTCAGAAAAAAAAAATAGATTATGGAACATAACCCTAAGATATAATTTGAGGATAATAATATAAGATTATCCCATAATTTTGGTAAGGTAGAGATTATATGGGTCTTCCTAGAAATACATCTCTATTTGGATACTACAAGTGGATGTGGTTCTGGAACAAATGTACCTAGGGGTAACAACTCTGACAAGGTGTGTTGGGCCTTACTCAGTGCAACCTGGTACATGAAAATGCTCCTTAGTATATACCTATTTTGACACTGCTATGGGATATGCTTAGGGTAATTCATATTTTATTTATAAACCATTATGAATAATTTAATAGTAAATATGTCCCCAAATAAACCATGTTGATTATTATGAGATTAGCTACGCATAAATGTTTCAATTTATGTTAAGTATTTCACTAGATTATGTATTATACTTTATGTTTCATAATGTTATGATATAATATATTTTATTCCATTTTTTATAAATGGTTCCTAGTGGAAGGAATGGAAACTATATCAATTCACATATTATAAAGAGTAATAATGATCATTTACTCAATGGGTTTAAGCTATTATTCCAAAGGGAAGTAATCTCCAAAATATTCTCATTATTTGAGAAAATAATATCATGGTATAACAAGATAGGTAAATAATTATACAAGTATCATCACTTAAAATGGAAGTAATAGAAGAAGATGAAATCTGGGGAAAAAATAGATAAAGGGAATAAGATAAAGAATTATTTTCCCACATGTGATAATTGTGGAAGGAAATACCTTAGTATATACTTAAGAGGAAAAAAAATTTTCTTTAATTGTGGAAATAAATACCACCATGCTCATGATTGTAATGAAAAGAAATAATTTCCCGATGTTAAATGGTTAAACTAAAAGGATAAGGGACATTATGCAAATCAATGTCTTAATAATCAATGGAATATACAAAGAAAAAAGAGGATAATGGATCACGGCCCAGCTTATGCTACTACCATAGATGAATATTAATGAGTAATATAATTTTTATTTGATTAAAGAATTATCTTATTTTATTATTTTATCAAAAATTCTTTGGTTATCATAATAATGAGATATATAAGGATTTTATTATAGTACTTTTTCTTTATGAAATTTGAAGCATGTGACGAATAGAACCAGTAATCCATAGAAGTGATTTTTTTGTATGTTTATCATCTTGAAAACATGTGACTTGGGAAATATAACCCAAAATAATTGATTTATGTTGATATAATATTAAATAGATGTTTATTTGATAGTATAGGTGACCATGAAAGTGGTTAGTGATCTGATGGTTTATGTTATGTTGAAATTATTAGATATTTGGATTTAATGACAACCTGATATTTTACTCTTAGAAGCATGGATGATTCATTATGTTTTAAAAGATATTAAGATATTCATATATTAGGAATGTGGGATTAAGATCTACATTATTTGGATAATCTTATTTTAAGTTTATTATCAAAGTTTAGTGACCTTCCTTCTAAATTTGTTATCGAATGTGGACTAAAATGTTTTTGATGAATCTAAATATTAGCTACTTATGGAACAGATCAAGTTAAATGTTGTAAATTATTATTCCTTGATAAAATATGATAACCTTCTAGGATATAATAAACAATTAAAATTATAATTAATTACTTAAAAACTATAAAATTCATTAAAAGTGCTTCAGGTGTGAAAAATTCATCATGAACATTCATTTCTAGGTGTAAGGAATGAAGTGAAAATAGATCAAGGCACAAAAAATTAATGATATTATTCTTATGAATTGGAAAGGAATCAAGTATGTATATTTTCTCAATTGATTTTTTGGATATTAAAAGAATCCCTCAACTTTATTAAATATATTTTACAACAAAGAAATCATCCGTTTAATTTTCCTTGTGATAAATCAATGGTCTTTTAACTCGTCCAAGGATTTATGGATTTGTGATCGTCAAAATTTTAATGACCATTTTCTATATCACTTTCCATCAAAACATGATAGTTATATTTCTCTTCTATGTTAATGTTATATCTTTACACTAATGATTTCCTGCCCAAAATCCTTTTTTTGTGACCTTCTCATTTCCTTTTACCCTCTTATTCAGAGTATATTTTATTAACCTTATTTCCAATGAGGGTTTCCCACAAATGAATTTTAAAGTATCAAAATTTTTTTTCAAAATTACAATTTAAAATTTTCAGAATGTAATTTATTGAAGGAGGTTATAATGTAACACACCAATATTTTACTATATTTATCATTTTTAATTTAATTTCGTTGATAGCATAGGTTTCACACAACACCAAGATTAAACGAATCGTGATATACAATTAAATATCTTTATTTTAAAATGACCGTTATAACCTCGCCTTTAAATTGGATGGAATAAATAGTATTGAATAAATTTATATATTATATATTTAATCTATGTTTTTATATTCGTCCAAATTATTTTATAGCCATAAGATATGAATGAATTCAATTTTATGCATTAAAAGACTATATTTTTCTAAAGATAGTTTGACCATATTTTAATGGAGCACTTATTTTAAAAATAAATTTTGAAAATTTTAAAAATTATTTGGAACAAAATTATATTAATTTATAAAATATAAATGTAAAAATTATCTTTGGGAGAAATTTTGGCATTTTTATGAAAATATTTATTTTCTAGTGAATTAGTGAAAAATACAGGTATTTATAAAACTCTCATTTTCATTATATTAATTGTAAATTTATGATTTTAATAGTAAAATAACCTATAAAAGTATAAATAAAATATTTTAATATTATAAATTGTAATATGATATAATTATGTCGTAGTATAAGTAAATAAATATTTTAGAAATTGTTAATTAAGTGTTGATATTTTTATAAAACATAAATATTTATTTTCGATTTTACAATTAACATAATGATTTAAAATAATATTTTTATAAAATTATTCAAAAATTATTATTTTTATATCTTATTATTATAAGATAATTTTATGAGACCTTAATTAATTTTTCAATGTGTTGTAAAATCTGTTATAATTTTAAAATTGGTATTTTCCAAATAAATGATGATTTTACTCAAAAACTAAATTTCTAATATATAGAAAATTATTTTCATAAAATGGAGTTAATTTTTTATTTCAACATGTTAAAAAATGGTAATGATGAATTTTTGGGATTTTTCTTAAATAGTGGAATTTTTTGTGAATAGTGGATTTTTTTGTGAATAGTGAAATATGGTAATTTACCGTATTTAATAAATACATGAATTATCAAGTCATAGATGATTTAAGGAAGATATATGCCCATAATCGAGAACTATAATTCATTATCTTATTGAATTTATTGATAATTCTTAAATTATTCATAGTCTTGAGGTATAATAACAAACAAATGAATAAAATATTCAAAAACACTCCTCTCCTACCACTATTAATACAACCCATAACAACCTCTTCTCCTCACACTTCCAAAGCCTTTAATATTATTTATATTCTACATATTTACTCTAAAAAACTTATTCTACACTTTTTTTGTCTTTCTGGCATCACCAAAAGACTATTTAAAAGTTTTTTAAGGAGGTTCTCGAGGAGAAGAATTCAAGAGGTAAAATCCTCTTTCATTCTTTTAATTTTCATTCAATTTATTTTATTTTATTATCCTTCCCTCACCTACCCTATACAAAGTGACATGATAACTCTAGTATATTTTATATAGTGTAATTTTCCTGTGTTAATGTAAACTAAACCATCAATTATCTTATCTATTTTCCTTTTATTTTAAAGATGAAATCATCATCTGTGAGGTGTTAATTTACCGCCTTTGTGGACGACGTGTTTTTATTTTTTTAATTCAACCTTCATGTATAGTCATAAAACCGTTTTTATGATTAAATAAAAAAATATATTTATTAAATCTTATATAATGTTCTGGTACTATTTTATATATAATATTAATTAATGAATAAAACCTGATTGTGATGATTGAAAAACCGAAAATATAATGTAAATTATTATCACTAACATCTTTCTAATGATTCATAATCAGACCACATAATAAAATGACTTATATAAAAAAATTAAAATTTTTAAAGATATTTAATAACATATAATTTCAATTATAGAAAGCTATTTTAATTTTACATATCTTATATATGAGTATAAAAGTAAACTGATCATGAAAACCTAGAAAACAAACGATTCAGAATGATAAAATTGTATTTTATAACTCATCAAAAGAGAATAAATGAACTTAATAAAATTATAATAAATAAAATACATTTTTAAAAGGTTATTAATTAATTAATTAATAGATTTAATCTGATTATATAGGATATTAATATCAAGTGTAGAACATATTCGGACATGAGGTAAGGGTTTTCTCATCTCACTCTTATTTCTGTGAGATATTCCTTATTCACCAATATTTTTTGTCTGTGGTATATTAATACTTTCTATTCATGTATCATATGATGAATATGTTTTCTTCATGGTATTAAATGTCTTATTTCATTATCATTAATTTTTTGGGGCATATGGTTCGATTGTTTGCAAAGTGGTAAGGAATTCTCCCCAAACCTCCATTTTTCATTCGGATTATGATTTCTCTATATTTACCCCAATTTAATTCTTCATTATTTTTATATAATTCATATAAATATTATTTATATGTTACAAAACCTTGTATCCCAACTATTTCATCTTTATTTGATGAGAAATTAACCTTTTACAAGGTTCCATTTTCAATTCCTCCCAATAAGAAAGCCCAATTAATGGGTACTTTCTAATTTCTTACCCGCTTTCAAGTACCTTATATAATATATTTAATAAACCGTTATTTATAAAAAAATCACAAATTTTTTCAATAATTACTATATTTTCTCATTCCTAGTTTTATACAATAAATTATGACATTTTCATTTTAAAGACTTTTATATTTTCACTTAAACTCCATTGAAGTATCCCATTTATAAAGTTTCTTAAAAACTATTTTCACATGTTTTCACCTTAGTTGGACGTCATTTATACCTCAAAAATAAATTAATTTTCCTTATTTTATAGGATATTTATGTTTAAAATTTTATTTTATACAAATTATTTCCCAAAATAACTCTTCTTTCCCAAGTAAAAGGGTATTTCTCTCATGAATTTATCAATGATTTTATATTTGTATTTTTATATTTGATTATGATTCAAATATTTCAAAGTGGTATAGGACACTTTCATTTGAATATATTTTTTAAAAATATTGTTTTTGAAATATGAGAAATATATTGGAGTTATTAAGTAATGTTTGGGGGTTGTTTTATCCCTTCGATGCATTGGTAGGTCTCATGAGACAAACTAGATCAGGTTTATTCCAAGGCCTTACCCTTTTATGTAGACTTCTTGGAAAAGGCCTTGATTGTATGTTTGTAATGTCTGATTTTATGCATTCCCTAATTATGATATTGTTAATTATTAATCCATGTGATTATTGTACTAATATAATATCCATGGTTAAATTTAATTCTCATGTGACTTTTTATATGAAATTATTTACTCGGCTTTTATTATTTCCATATTATGCTTAAGATTATGTTCTAATGGAATTTTTTTTAGTCTTCCACCATGCATTATTGTCTTTATTATATTTCGTTGTATTACATACCCTTATTGAGCATCCAATATCACCCCTTTCTTATATTTTATTTCTCCCAAGTATGCGAAGACGTATATTATCAATGACTTTCAATGATAATCTAGGAGCTATAGATGTTTCGAATGTAGTTTCTATATAATTTTTCCTTTCAAGTTATAATATAAAACTTATATTTGTATCTATTTTTACAAATCTACTAAACTATTCAATCCTTCTGGATTTGACTTCCTTGTTTATTATACCAATGTAATAGAGTGAGGCATAGGGACTGTAAAACTAGGGTTGGGGTATTTACAGTTGCTATTAGAAGAAGTTTCATGAAAAACATAGAAACTATATTTAGAAAACGTAAATTACAAAATATAACCCTAAGATTAAATTTAAGGATAAGCATAGATAAATATCATAGTATTTTGGTAAGGTAGAGATTATGGGGATCTTGCTATCAATACATCTCTCTCTGGATACTATAATTGGATGTGGTTCTGGCACATATATACCTAAGGGTAATAACTCTGACAAAGTGTTTCAGACCTAACTCAGTTTAACCAATTAAATAATAATGGGCCTTAATACACACCTAGTTTGAAACTCCTATTTAATATACTTAGGATAATTAATATTTTATTTTTAAAACATTATGAAGGATTTAATAGTAAATATGTTCCCCAATGAAACCATGTTTATGATTATGAGATTAGATACGCATAAATTTTTCAATTTATGTTAAGTATTTCATTAGTTTTGGTATTATACATTATGTTTCATATTTATATGATCTAATATAGTGTACAACATCTTTTTAGAAATTGATTCTAGTAGAAGTAATTGGAACCGCATTAATAAACATAATCCAAATAGTAAGAATGGTCGTTTCTTCGATGGTTTTAAGCTAGTCTTTAGAAGGAATGTAATTTCTAAAATATTCTCATCATGTGAGGAAATAATATCATGTTCTAACAATAAAGAGAAATAATTCTCCAAGTATTATTTCTTAAAAGGTAAGTAAGATAAGAAGAGGAAAGTTATGAAAATATAGATAAAGGAAAGAAGGTAAAGTATTTTCCCACATATGATAATTGTGGAAGGAAACACCTTGGTATATGCTTTGGAGGAAAATGAGTTTTTTTCAAGTGTAGAGAAAAAGGACACCATTTTCATTATTGTAAGTAAATGAAATAAATTTGAGATTTTTAGTACTTCAACTGTAAGGAGATGGGACACTATGAAAATCAATGTCTCAAGTATCAAAGGAATATACAGAAAATGTTGTTAATGGATCATTATGAAGCTTATGATACGACCATAGATGAAGAGTAATGGTTAATATGATTGTTTTTGGATTAAAGAATTGTTTTATTTGATTATTTTATCAATATTTATTTGGTTATAGGAATCCTGAGATATATAAGGATCATACTGTAGTACTTCTTCTTTAAGGAATTTTAAGTATGTGATGAACAGAACTCGTAATCTAGAGAAGTGATTATGTTGTAAGTTGACCTTCTTGAAGACACATGAATTGGGAAATATAACCCTTAATATGTTATTTATGTTGATATAATATTAAATAGATGTTTGCTAGATATTATGGGTTACCATGAAGGTGGTTAGTGACCAGATGGTTTATGTTATGCTAGAATTATTAGATTTTTGGATTTAAGGACGACCTTAGATTTCACTCTTTGAAGCATGCATGTTTCATAAAGGTTTTAAAGAGATTGAGGTATTAATATATTCGTAATGTGGGATTAAGAGATACATTATTTATATAGTCTTATGTTAAGTTTATTTTGGAAATTTAGTGACATTCCTTCTAAAAAAATAGTTGAATGTGGAAAGACATGTTTTAGATGAGTCTACAGATTAGCTACTTGTTTAATGGATCATGTTAAAATTTAAAAATTATTATCTAATTATAACATATGATAAAATTATTATATTTAGTAAAAATTAAATTTATAATGAATTAATTTAATACCATATAATTCATTAAAAAATTTTCAAGAGTGAAAAAATCGTCACAATAATTGATTCCTAGGTGTAAGGTATTAAGTGAACATAGATTGAAGAAAAACCAATGGATGAGATTATTATTTTTACTTGGAAAGGAATCAAGTATGTTTTTATTTTCTCAAGTGATTTTTTGGATATTTAAATATTACCTTAACTATAGGAAAAATATTTTAGATCAAAAACATTATCTATTTAATTTTTCTTTTTCAGAAATCAATGGTCTTTAAACTGATCACATGATTTATTGTTTTGTTGTGGTTAACTTTCTAATGACCATGCTCTCTATCACTCTCCTTAAAAATTTGATAGTTATATTTCTCTTTCATGTTTATTTTATCATTTCCTGCTAATTATTTACTACCCAAAATATTAGTTATATGGTGACCTTCGCATATACCTTTCCCCTTTTATTAAGAGGATTTTTATTAACCCCATTTCCAATATGGGTTTCTCACAAAAAAAATTATTATCATTTTTTTTAGAATTGTAATTTCAAATTATGAGGATGAAAATTATTGAAGGAGGGGATAATGTAACACCCCAAGATTTTATGATATTTATCTTTTTGAATTTAATTTCGTTGAAATCATAGGTTTCACAAAATTACAAGTACAAATGAATAATGATATATAATTAAATATCAATCTTTTAAAATGACCATTATAACATAGTTGTTGAATTGGCGGGAATGAACAGTGTTGATGAAATTTATATAATATATATTTAATCAATTTTTTTACAATCATCCAAACTATTTTATTGGCATAAGATAAGAATGAATCCAATTTTACGCATTAAAAGGCTATATTTTTATGAAGGCAGTTTTACAATCTTTTCATGGGGAACTTGTTTTAAAACTAAATTTTAACACTTTTAAAAATTATTTCAAACAAAATAATCTTTATTTTGTAAATATTAATCTCAAAATTATCTTAGGGTGAAATTTTGGTATTTTTATGAAAATATTTATTTTCCAGTGAATAATTGAAAAATCCTGATTTTTATAAAACTGCCATTTTTATTATATTAATAGTATATTTAGGATTTGAATAGTAACATCACCTAAAAAATTATAAATAATTTTTTTCGTCTTATAAATGGTAATATGATACAATTATATCATAGTATAAGTAAGTAGATGTTTTAGGAATTATTAATTAATTATTAAAATTTTAATAAAACATAAATGTTTATTTTTAATTTTATATTTAATATAATGATTTAAAATAAAATTTATTTTAATAAAATTTATTCAAAAATTAATATTTTGTTTTCTTATGATTAAAAGAAAATTATTTGAGACTTTAATTAATATTTATATGTGTCATAAAATCTGTTATACTATTAAAATTGGTATTTTTCATGTATATGATGATTTAAATTAAAAATTAAATTTGTCATATTTAGAAAATTATTTTCATAAAATGGAGTTTTTTTTAATTCCAAACTATGAAAAAAGGTTATGATTAATTTTTTGGATTTTTCTCAAATAGTTTAATTTTTGTGAAGAGTAAAATAAAGTAATTTAACATATTTAATAAATACTAAAATTATTGGGTCATAGATGTTGTATGGATGATGTAATCCCATAATCACAAACTATATTTAATTATTTTATTATATTTAGTGATAATTTTAAAACTATTCATAGTCTTGAGCCAAAATAATAAACAAATTAATAAAATTTTTAAAAATAGTCCTCTCCTCCCACTATAAATACCACCCCTCACCACCTCTTTTCCTCACACTTCCAAAGCCTTTAATAATGCTTATATTCTATCTATTTACTCAACCAAACTTCTACTCCATGTTCTGGTATTCTTGGTCTTACCAAAATACCATTTCAATGTTCCTTAAGTAGCTTCTCTATGAGAAGAATTTTAGAGGTAAAATTCCCTTTCGTTATTTTAATTTTCATTCAATTTATTTTTATTTATTTTTATTCATTGACCTCACCTGTACAAATTGAAATGATAAATCTAGTGTCTTTTATATATTTTAATGTTATTATATCAATGTAAAATACACCATCAAATCTCTTCTCCTTTTCCTTTAATTTTAAAGATGAAATCATTATCTGTGAGGTAAAACTATGCTTATGGTTAAAACAGACTATAATATATACAATACATCTTATCTAATTTTAATGAACCAGTGAATATATAATATTAATTAATTAAACAAAACTAGTTTGTAATGATTGAAAAACTGCCAAAATAATGTAAACGATAATCACTGACATCTAATCTAATGATTCATCATCACCCCAAATAACCAAATGACTTATATAACCATTTAATGTTTTATAATATCATTAATAACATGTAATTTCAATTCTAAACAACTATTCTCATTTTACATGATCTTCCATATGTGGTTAAAATTAAACTGCTCATGAAATCATAGGAAACGAACACTCTTGAACGATAAAATTCCATTTTATAACTCATAAAAAAGGATATAAATGAACTTAAAAAAATTATACTAAATTAAATACTTGTTGAAAAGGTTATGAATTAATTATTTTTTTAATATAATTATCTTAGGTATTAATATTAAATAGAAAACACATTCTGACATAAAGTAAAGGTTTTCTTATCTCACTCTTATTTCTTTGATATATGCCTTATTCACCAATATTTATTATATGTGGTATATTTATAGTTCCCAATGATGAATCATATAATGAATCTAATTATCTTCATGCTATTAAAATTTTTATTTCAATATCATTAATTTTTTGGGGTATATGGTTCGATTATTTGCAAAGTTGTATGGGATTCTCCCCGAATCTCTATTTTTCATTTGGGTTACTCTTTCTATCTCTTTACCCTAATGTAATTCTTCATTGTTTTTATATAATTATTATAAATTATTTTTTTTTCAATTCAAAACACATGTATCTAGATTATTTTATCTTACTATGATGGTAAATAAACCTTTTACAAGGTAACCTTTTCAATTCCTCCTGATAAGTAAGCCCGATTAATGGGTACTTTCCAATTTCTTACCTATTTTCTTTTAAATTCTATAATCTATCTTAAGACACCATTATTTTTATAAAATATCCATTTTTCATAAAAAATATCTTTTTTCATTCCTAGTCTTATACAAAAAATTATTAATTTTTTTATTTTAAAGACTCTTTTATATGTTCCCTTAAAGCGCACTAAAGTGTCCCATTTATAAATTTTCTTCTAAACTCTTTTTACAGGTTTTCACTTCATTTGGATATCATTTATACCTAAGAAATAATTTCGATGCCCTTCAATTCTGGGATATTCAAGATTATAATCTGATTTTATAAAAATGATTTTCAAAAAGAACTCTTCATTCCAAAGTAAAAGGGTGTTTTTCTCATGAATTTCTCAATGATTTTATTAGAGTATTTTCATCAATGTTTTGGATTCAAATATTTCAAATTCGTATGGGAATATTTTATTTAAATATAATTTTTAAAATCTTTTATTTGGCATTTGAGGAAAGTATTGGACTTAGTAAGTGGCGGGTGGGGCCCGCTATATCCCCTTGATGCATCTGTAGGTCTCATGAGGTAAAATATACCAAATTTTGGATGAGTACTTACCCATTCATATAGATTCCTTGGCCAAGGGCTTGATGGTATGGTTAGGATGTCTTACATTATGCATTACCTCATTTAGATATTAATAATTTTTAATCCATGTGATTATTCAACTAGTGAAATGTCCATGGTTAATCTTCATTTTCATGTGATTATTTATATAACATTATTTAATCAACTTTTATTATTTTCATATTAGGATCAAGATTATATTCTAATGGAATGTGTTTTTAGACATTCACCATGACTTAATGTTTATATTATCTTCTATTGTATTACTTACCCCTACTAAGCATCTAAGCTCACCCCTTTCTTATATTTTATTTTCTACCAAGATGAGAAGATGTATATTATGGATGATTTTCATGGATAATGTTAGAGTTATGGATGTTTCCAATATATTTTCAATGTTGTTTTTCCTTTAAAGTCGTAATGTAAAAATTATTTTTGTATCTGGTTTTCCAAAACTACTAAAGTATTCAGTCCTTTGGTATGTGACCTCCTTGTTTATTATTCCAATGCAACAAAGTGTGGCACCAACTCCTAGAAATTGGGGTTGAGGTCTTTACAAATAGGTTGATTAATTTTGGTATGAGACTTCAAGAGTAATTGATCTTATTTATAGACAATTATTAAAATTATCTTGGAAGATTATGTGATCAAGTACATATGATTTTTTTGTTTCAATATTATCCTATAAATTTTTTATTTAATTTCCAGGATAGTTGTTTTTAGAATGATTTAATTTGAACTTTGGGCTTCAATATTGAATTTTAGAGATTAAAGTAGTTTTTCATAATAGAAATATTTATTGTATTTGGAGAATTATTTTATTTTACACTATTAATTCTGGTTTTTGTTATTGATTCAATACAAGAAAAATATATAGTTAATATTTTTTGGATTATGTAATTATCTTGAATTTGATTGTAGTGATTCATGTGTTAAAACATCATCTTAAGGACTCATAATTTAGATAAAAAAAATATGATTTTTTTAAAAATTGATTAAAGTATGAAACTATAATTTTAAATTAATTTTTTTTACTTATGTTCTTAGTCTATTGAGTAAATGAATTACTCAACACTATTAAAATCATATTGAAAAAAATGTTATCCATTTTCTATTCTTATTAGGAAATCAATGACCTTTTAACCTATAATAGATTTGTGGTTTTGTGAAGCTTAACTTTATAATGACTATGTTCACTATCACTCTCCATAAAAACTAGATAGTTTGTTTTTTATTACATGTCCATGTTTTACTATATGGAATCCTAGTATGTGTTATCTCAGGTGACCTTTTTATTTCCCTTTCTTTTAAAGTGGAAGTTTTATTATTCCTTTTTTTGATGTTGGATTTTAATAATGGTACAATGAAATTTCAAACCCTAGATATCAAGCCTGAGTTGAAATTATAAGGATGAAATTTATTAAAGGGGTAGGATGTAACAACCTAATCTTTTTAAAGGAAACACTATGTTTGATACACTACTGGAAAACTAACATATACCAACGGTTCGGAACCATTGGTATAGGCCTCCAAACCGTTGGTATAGCCTATACCAACGGTTTGGAGAACTGTTGCCAAGTAAGTCGTTGGTATAAGTAATATGAAAATATAAACCAATGGTTATGGAACCATTGGTATATGTATTTCAAAAAAAACATTCGGTGGGATTTGATCCCAGGACCCCTAGTTTATCATTGAATGACTTAACCACTAACCTAACATGACTTTTGTGAACATAATTACATAAATATATATATATGTATTGTCATAATTAGTTTAAATTTTTATTTATATAATGTTCTCGGTAAGAAGATATGATAAATAATTAATATTTTTTATTATGATTATAAGATAATTTTATGAGACCTCAATAAAATTTTCAAAGCGATATAAAACCATTTATAATTTTAAAAGTTCTATTTTCCAAGTAAATGATGATTTTAATTAAAAATAAAATATATAATATTTAGAAAATTATTTTCATAAAATGGAGTTCATTTTTTAATTCAATACATTGAGAAATGGTTATGATTAAGTTTTTTTATTATTTATAAATAGTTGAATTTTTGTTGAATGTTGAAATATAATAATTTACCATATTTAATAAATACATCAATTATTGAGTCATGGATGATGTATGGATGATTTAATCCCAAAATATCAAACTTTTATTCAATATTTTGTTATATTTATTGATAATACTCAAACTATTCATAGTCTACAACTAAAATAAAAAACAATGAATAAAATATTCAAAAACACTCCTCTCCTTCCACTATAAATACCACCCCTCACCAACTCTTTACCTCACACATAAAAAGCCATGAATCTTGTTTATTGTAACACGCGAGATTTTTATGAGTAATATTTTGTTTTTATATCATCAAATGAATCTTTCACTACACACTTGCTTGGCTTACTTTACACGCAATCACGATCTTCCTCGATAGCTTGCGTCGTACGCAATACCGAGTTTCACTAAACAACGATATGCTATTAAAATATTATTAAAACTAGACGTTATGAATAGTGTTAACTAAATTTTGAATTTTATAACATTATTATTCATCTTATACATTTCTAGAACATGTTATAAGAACAAAATAATTTTTTCAGGTAAAATAAGTATTTTTCAAAAAATGCAGTTTTGCCGCCTTTTGATGGCGCACCCACATTAAATCTAGTTTTTGACATGTTTATATGTTCAATTTGACAAAATAAAATTCTTCATTTGAATCAGGATATAAAAATTTACATTAGATAAAGTTTTGATATTTTTCCGATAACTTTCATATTTTAATGAAGAGTAAAAACACGCTATATTTTAATTAAAAACAAATTTTTTCATCGTAATATCTTATGTGGTTAAATTATAATATTGAATGGTTTTAAATTATAAATAGAATATATTTTTACCATTTAATATAATGTATGTCATTAGCATTGATTTTACCTTGAATTCGTAGGTTAAATCAATTCAATCTTTTGCAATGTTTTAAAGAAAACCCCGTTTTCCTTCGACAACGGGATTAATTTTAATTTAATTTCTGCATCTTTTGTGTATTGAATTTGGAAAAATGGATTAAATATTTGGAATCAGTGGGTCCAAATTATGTTAATAAGCTACTTTTTATTTTTGGGAATTATGAATAGTAATTATGGTAAATTTTATTTACCATAGTTAAAGGTAAATCGGGTAATTAAGGGTAAATATAATATTTTAAAATTACCCTAACAAATGTCCAAATCCTATTGGATGACTACAAGTCGACCCATATCACCTAAGGGTCGGATTAGATTCATTTAATTAAATTTTGGCAATGAAAATAATTTAATTATTATTAAAACCAAAGAATGTGACAACATGTCACTTTCTTAAATTATATAAGTATAATAATTTTAATCTAGTGATAAAATTCATGTAACTTCGAACTTGAATAGTCTCCAGAAAGCTAATACAATTATCTAAATCATAGGAATTTATTTATAATTTTTAGGGATTAAATAATTATCATTTATTATGATACAAAGATGATGCAGTAATTATCTTATTAATGAAATATTGACATGATTGATGTTATAAATACCCAAATAAATGTAATTTGAGACTTTTTATGAATTACACTAATTTTCTAGGTTACTATGATATATTAGTGTTGATTTAATAAACTTGGTTAGAACATATAATTCTGTTATGACTTTCACAAAAATCATATATCAAATAGTGTCAAAATTGACACAAAATAGTTTTTAAAGAAAATATTATATTACTAATTGTTATTTTATTCCTAAAAATATAATGTTCGGCCAAATGACTTATATAAGGATATATATATTAATAATAAACAATTTGGGGTTCTTTTGGCATGTTATATTAAGTTTATTAACCATATAGTGAAAGAAAACAAAAAGACACGGTAAAAGTTAAATTATTTAACTTAGAGTTAAATCTAATTGATAAGGTTAAAATAATACCCTAAAATTGTCTAAATCTTATTGGTTGATATGATTTCGACCCATCCCCACTTTACCTTCGAAATAAGACCCTTTGGAACCATTATAAACCAATTTTGACTTTAATATAAAATAATATTTTGAGGTATTCCTAAGGTGCCCCTCTCCTCCCTTATAAAAGGGCACCTCCTCCCCCTCCTCCTCACACCAATTTGAGCACTCATGCTCGGCCAACCCCTGCCATTTTCTCCTCTCCACTTCCCTAGAATAATCCTAGAGGTCCTGGTCTTCTTCAAAGACCAATCTTAGTTCCCTAAGTGGAGGATTCAAAGAGGCATTCCAAAGAAGAGGTAATATCCATTACCGATCTTTTCAATTTCTTTCTTCTTCAACTTCTTCTCCCCTAGTTGTTTCATGATAAAGTAATAACATCAGTATTACTTACATACTGATATGTTATTATAAATATGAAACAACCCTAATTCACCTTCTATCCATCCTACGGAAAAATGAAATCATCGCGCGTGCGTACGTACGGAATACCGTCTCCACGCCGTGGTGTAATCTATTTTCCACCACCACCTTACAAGGATGGTTATAATGGTGTAATGAGTAACTATTTATGATTATTATAAAGTAATATTGATACTGAAATAATATACGGATACTCCAATACAATTCCACGATCATAGGAACGATATCATCACTCGTGCGTACGTACGGAATACCGTCTCCACGATGTGATGCGACTAGTTCTACATGATCATCATTACATAGTAATTATATAAATGAATTGAATGAATAAATATGATATATGTTACACTAATACCATTCTGGATATAAGTTATCTATAACCTTAAAATAAGAATAAGAATTTATTCGGCAAAACACGCATAAGAACAAAAGGGCAATAAAGACCCGAGTAACAAGTAACAATGAAATATTACAAACAAGAAGCTAAGAATATGACCATATATGATATCATATAAATATGTATGTTTCTGGAATAAGTCAATAACATTATTTAAACCATTATACAGGAGCTTCGGACACGTACAAAGCAAATCGGAGTTAAGGTAAGGGAAAATATCACAATCTCATTTTTATCCGAGATTGTTTTTACTTTGGCATTTACTGGGGTGTATTTTATCATCCACATCAATGTTCCCTCAATATGTAATATTGTTTCCATCCAATTACAATATTTTAAATCCAATTTTACCCTTTGGTGAGTTTTTGGTAAAGAATATGAAAGGATTCTTTTGTCGTTTTTCGTACGAGGTACTTTTTGACTTTTCCGACAAAAGTACGAAGAATGTTTTTTTTTAACTTATACGGCATGAATGAATTTTTAAAACATTATTTCCAAGAATATTCCTTTACAAGTTTTCAAGTTTATTTTTAATCAACTTCTTTTAGTTTATAATTTTATGACATGTTAAGAAAGGAAAAGTGATTTTAAAGTAGAAAGGATATTTTCCTCAAGAATGGAGTTCAAGTGTTTTATCAAAATTATTTTCCATCTAAGATAATAAAGGGTTATGTTTTTATCCCTATTTTTACATGGATTTGATTATGTTGTGATGGAAATATTTTTATGAATTCCTTTATCTTATATGAATTGTTTTATGATGTCATGTTGTTTAAGAATTCCATTTTTATTACATGGGTTACGCTATGATGTATGGTTTATGATTATGTGGCACACATAAGAAAGGATTCATTATAAGATGGGTGGGACCTATATCTCCCTCCAATGCATTGGGTAAAGACTTTATATCTCATGAGATAGACATGGCTGGAACGGTAGGTTATACCGGTTCAGTGAAACAGGACTGGAACGAGGGTGACTCGGTTCAGAAAGGGACTTTGTCCACTAAGATAGTCTTGGCAATGAGTCATGACTAAAAAGAAATGATTTTCCATGATTATGTGTGCATGCCACAAAGTTTCAAGTTTCATGTTATGATTATGGGGATCTCATTTTCACTTCTATGATTTATTCCATGTTAATATACTATGATCTCTTTTGCAAGTTATGATTTTCAAAAAGATATGATATGATTTTTATTTCCTTTATTTGCCCTTGCTGAGCATTTGAGCTCACCCTTTTATGTTTTCTTTTCCCCAGGTCAGAAAGATGGATATTAAGTAGAATATGCTAAAAGGGACCCTAGATATGATGAAATAAATGGGAGACACTGTAGAAGATTTATGAACCAGTTGTTTATGTTTCCCAGTTTCTAAAGACACTATACCTGTACGGTCCTTTGTGGTTTTGTCATATTTTGTAATAAGTGTGCTTCAATTTTTAAGTATTAACAATGTATGTAAAGTAGGTGTCTTTATAGTTGGTATCAGAGGAAAGGTATAGTCAACCTTTGGAAACTAGGATGTGAAAGCCTTAGTAAGAACCCTAAGGATAAGTCTAAGCATAGAACACAATCTTAGTGTTTTAGAAATGTCCATGAATACCCTAGGATAAGACCTTAAGTGTGAAATTTTATCCTTGATTATGTGGTTTTCCTATTATAATTAGTGTTGCTCACACTATTCTTCTTGGTTTTAGTCAATGGCTGGAACCCGAAGGAACCGTGTTAATGCGGAATGCGATGGGCAATGCAATGATTGTCCCCCTGAGCAACCAAACGATATGGGAGCTGGAATGCAAAATCTTGTAGCCATGCTCACACAACTTTCTCAAGCTATGAATCATGCAGGACTTCCAAATGAGCAGAGGAAGGAGAAACATTCTGTTGAATCCTTCATGAGGCAGCGTCCACCGTCTTTCAGCGGGTCTACTGATCCATTAGTTGCTGAACAATGGATTAGTACTACTGAAAAGATATTTTCAGTTCTTCAATGTTCTGAACATGATAAAGTCATCCTAGCAGTGTATCGTTTGGAAGGAGATGCTGATCAATGGTGTAATTTTATTAAGAATACGAGGCAAAGGGATGAAATTGAGTCTATGGAATGGGACGAGTTCAAGAACTTATTTTTCAATAAGTACTTCCCTCGTATTCTCCGAACAAAGATGGAGAAAGAGTTTCTTGAACTGAAGCAAAGGGATGATGAATCTGTTGGTACCTATGAAGCAAATTTTACAAGACTTGCAAGGTACGCATCTGGTATTATTATCCAACCTGAGAGTAAGATCGATCGATTCTTTAGTGGCTTAAAACCAAGTCTTCGAAGGGAATTAGCCATAAGGGACTTCAATAGCTACGAGGAAATCGTTCGATGTGCTCTCAAAGTCGAGATGGAGATTGGAGTAACCCATCAGTCACATGGGTTTGATAAGAAGAGGAAGATGGAATTCAAAGGAAAATCTAAAGAGCACACTGAAAAGAAGATGAGCTTTCCCTTATGCTCAAAGTGTGGAAAGAAACATGGAGGGAGTTGTCTTAAAGAGACAAGTAAATGTTTCAAATGTGGAAAGGAAGGTCATCGGGCATTTGAATGTCGCGATAATGGGAAGAAGATGTCTAATGATGCAAACAAAGGAAGGGATACACAGAATGAACCTACTACACTTCAATGTTTCAAGTGTAAGGAGATGGGGCATTATGCCAATCAATGCCCAAATCCAAGGGTTGATGATGATGGTCGACGTCAACAAAATCTTAAGGATAAAGACAAAGGAAAGTCACATGCAATTTCTATCAGTGATGTGGAGTACGATAATGAAGTGGTGAAAGGTACACTTACCGTCCACTCTAAAGTAGCAAATGTTTTATTTGATTCTGGATCCACACACTCTTTTATTTCTAAAAAATTTTCTAAGGGTATCACCGTATTACCTCAACAATTAGATTTTGAGTTAGCTGTGACAACACCTAATGGCACAACAGTCGCATCAAAAGTTTATAATTCTTCTCCGATCGAAGTTTGTGGGAAAGTGGTTCCTGCAAATCTTGTGATACTTCCTTTAGTGGAATTTGATGTGATTCTTGGCATGGATTGGCTTTCTCTACATGGATCTCATATCAATTGCCAAAGAAGGGAAGTCATATTTCATATTCCAGATCAATCTACAATCGTCTATCGATGCAAGGATGAATATAACCTTCCAGTGGAAATCTCTTCCATCTTATGGGTCTTGATTCCACTAAATGAAGGTTATTTATCTCAAATGGTTGGTGAGAAACTCACGATTAAGAATATTCCCATTGTACGGGAGTTTGATGATGTATTTCCAGAGGAATTACCGGGTCTTCCACCAAATCGTGAAGTTGAGTTTTCGATAGAACTCGTACCGGGTGCTTTGCCTATTTCAAAGACACCTTATAGAATGGCCCCAATTGAGTTGCAGGAATTGAAGAAGCAACTCCAAGAGAATCTTGATAAGGGATTCATACGCCCTAGTGTGTCACCTTGGGGAGCACCTGTTCTATTTGTTAAGAAGAAAGATGGATCAATGAGACTCTGCATTGATTATCGAGAACTTAACAAGATCACTATCAAGAACAAATATCCTCTCCCATGCATTGATGACTTATTTGACCAACTACGTGGAGCTCAATACTTTTCCAAGATTGATCTTCGTTTAGGGTATCATTAATTAAGGGTCAAAAGGGAGGATATACCAAAGACGGATTTCCGTACAAGGTATGGACACTATGAATTTATAGTGATGCCATTTGGTCTTACTAATGCCCCTGCTATCTTCATGGATCTAATGAATAGAGTCTTTAGATACTATCTTGATCAATTTTTGGTAGTCTTTATAGACGATATTCTTGTCTATTCAAAGAGAAAGGAAGAGCATGAAGATCACTTGAGAATTATATTGAAGACCCTGAGAAAGGATAAGCTTTATGCCAAATTTACCAAGTGTGAATTTTGGCATCAAAAAGTTGCATTTTTGGGTCACATAATCTCAAAAGAGGGGATATCTGTGGATCCAGCAAAAACAGAGGTTATCGAAAGATGGTCAAGACCAACAACAGTAACTGAGATCCGAAGTTTTCTTGGTTTGGCTGGATATTATCGACGTTTTGTAAAGTATTTTTCACGATTATCTAATCCACTCACCAAGTTGACTCGGAAAGGAGTTAAGTTTGTTTGGACAGAGTAATGTGAAGAGAATTTCAAGGAGTTGAAAAGAAGGTTATCCAGTGCACCTGTGCTCACACTGCCTTGTAGTGGAGAAAGGTTTGTGATCTACAGTGATGCATCCAAGAAGGGATTGGGGTGTGTTCTTATGCAAAATGATATGGTGATAGCTTTTGCCTCACGACAGTTGAAAATCCATGAGCAAAATTACCCAACAGATGATTTGGAGTTGGCTGCGGTAATCTTTGCATTAATGATTTGGAGGCATTACCTTTATGGTGAAAGGTGTGATATTTATACTGATCATAAATGTTTAAAGTATATTTTCACACAAAAGGAGCTGAATATGCGTCAAAGAAGATGGTTGGAGCTGATTAAGGATTATAAATGCTCAATCCATTACCACCCTGGGAAAGCAAACAAGGTGGCAGATGCATTAAGTCGACAAGACCATGCTAGTTTATCCACGATGAGGATCACAAAAGATCCAATATTTATGGATTTACAAAGGATGGATCTTGGAATTATAATGGAAGGGGAAAAATATTATCTTTCTCAAATGAATGTTCAACCATCTATACATGTGAAGATTAAAGAGGCACAGAAAGAAGATGTCGAGTTACAAAAGAAGGCGAGAAATGTTCCTGAATTCAACCATGGTTGTGATGGGATAATAAAGTTCAGGAATCGGGTTTGTGTTCCTCCCATCCCCGAATTAAAGAAGGAGCTGCTGGATGAGGCTCATAGTTCTTCATTCTCTATTCATCCTGGAAGCACGAAGATGTATAGGGACCTGAAAGAGTACTTCTGGTGGGATGGCATGAAAAGAGATGTTGCTGAATATGTCTCTCGATGCTTGGTTTGTCAACAAGTTAAAGCTGAGAGACAAAAGTCTAAGGGGATGTTACAACCATTACCCATACCCGAATGGAAATGGGAAAACATCACTATGGACTTTGTCACAGGACTTCCTAAAACATCCAAAGGCAATAATGCTATTTGGATCATAGTTGATCGTCTTACAAAGTCTGCACACTTCATTGCTATTAGAGAGGATTTCTCTCTAGATCAGCTTACCAGGATATATGTAAAGGAAGTGGTAAGATTGCATGGAGTACCACTTTCTATTATATCTGATCGGGATTCGAGATTTACCTCGAAGTTCTGGCGAAGTCTTCAGCATACTCTGGATACAGAGTTGAGTTTCAGCACTGCTTATCATCCCCAGACAGACGGTCAGACTGAAAGAACAATTCAAACCCTAGAAGATATGTTGAGAGCTTGCTCTATGGATTCCAAAGGAGGTTGGGATCAACACCTACCTTCGTTGGAATTTTCTTATAATAATAGCTTTCACTCCAGTATTCAGATGGCTCCTTATGAAGCTCTCTATGGAAAGAAATGCAGGACTCCAACTTGCTAGGATGAAGTTGGGGAAAGAAAGCTATTAGGACCTGATCTCGTTGATGAAATGGCAAAAAAGGTCATATCTATTCAACAACACATAAGAGCAGCTCAGAGTCGACAAAAAATTTATGCCGACAACCGAAGAAAAGACCTAGAGTTTGAAGTGGGCGATAAAGTGTTCTTACGAATATCTCCTTGGAAGAGGGTTATGAGATTTGGAAAGAAGGGGAAGTTGAGCCCTAGATATATCGGTCCTTTCGAAATACTGGATCGGGTTGGAAAGGTAGCTTACCGATTGGCGCTTCCACCGAATCTCTCTCAAGTTCACGATGTGTTCCATGTATCTCTCTTGAGAAAGTACATACCAGATCCTTCACATGTACTCAGCTCAGAAGTTGTACCGCTGGAGCAAGATCTTTCTTATGAAGAACAGCCGATAGAGATTCTGGATCGTAGCGAAAAAGTCCTACGAAACAAGACCACTCGTTTGGTGAAAGTTTTATGGAGGAACCACCAACTTGAAGAAGCTACATGGGAGCTTGAGGATATGATGAGGGAGAAGTATCCTCATCTGTTTGTTACAAAGTGACGAATTTCGAGGGCGAAATTCTTTTTAAGGGGGGTAGAATGTAACACCCGAGATTTTTATGAGTAATATTTTGTTTTTATATCATCAAAGGAATCTTTCACTACACACTTGCTTGGCTTACTTTACACGCAATCACGATCTTCCTCGATAGCTTGCATCGTACGCAATACCGAGTTTCACTAAACAACGATATTCTATTAAAATATTATTAAAACTAGCCGTTATGAATAGTGTTAACTAAATTTTGAATTTTATAACATTATTATTCATCTTATACATTTCTAGAACATGTTATATGAACAAAATAATTTTTTCGGGTAAAATAAGTATTTTTCAAAAAATGTAGTATTGCCGCCTTTTGATGGCGCACCCACATTAAATCTAGTTTTTGACATGTTTATATGTTCAATTTGACAAAATGAAATTCTTCATTTGAATCAGGATATAAAAATTTACATTAGATAAAGTTTTGATATTTTTCCGATAACTTTCATATTTTAATGAATAGTAAAAACACGCTATATTTTAATTAAAAACAACTTTTTTCATCGTAATATATTATGTGGTTAAATTATAATATTGAATGGTTTTAAATTATAAATAGAATATATTTTTACCATTTAATATAATTTATGTCATTAGCATTGATTTTACCTTGAATTCCTAGGTTAAATCAATTCAATCTTTTGCAATGTTTTAAAGAAAAACCCGTTTTCCTTCGAAAACGGGATTAATTTTAATTTAATATCTGCATCTTTTATGTATTTAATTTGGAAAAATGGATTACATATTTGGAATCAGTGGGTCCAAATTATGTTAATAAGCTACTTTTTATTTTTGGGAATTATGAATAGTAATTATGGTAAATTTTATTTACCATAGTTAAAGGTAAATCGGGTAATTAAGGGTAAATATAATATTTTAAAATTACCCTAACAAATGTCAAAATCCTATTGGATGACTAAAGGTCGACCCATATCACCTAAGGGTCGGATTAGATTCATTGAATTAAATTTTGTCAATGAAAATAATTTAATTATTATTAAAACCAAAGAATGTGACAACATGTCACTTTCTTAAATTATATAAGTATAATAATTTTAATCTAGTGATAAACTTCATGAAACTTCGAACATGAATAGTCTACAGAAAGCTAATACAATTATCTAAATCATAGGAATTTATTTAGAATTTTTAGGGATTAAATAATTATCATTTATTATGATACAAAGATGATGCAGTAATTATCTTATTAATGAAATATTGACATGATTGATGTTATAAATACCCAAATAAATGTAATTTGAGACTTTTTATAAATTCCACTAATTTTCTAGGTTACTATGATATATTAGTGTTGATTTAATCAACTTGGTTTGAACATATAATTCTGTTATGACTTTCACAAAAATCATATATCAAATAGTGTCAAAATTGACACAAAATAGTTTTTAAATCAAATATTATATTACTAATTGTTATTTTATTCCTAAAAATATAAGGTTCAGACAAATGACTTAGATAAGGATATATATATATATTAATAATAAACAATTTGGGGTTCGTTTGGCATGTTATAGTAAGTGTATTAACCATATAGTGAAAGAAAACAAAAAGACACGGTAAAAGTTAAATTATTTAACTTAGAGTTTAATCTAATTGATAAGGTTAAAATAATACCCTAAACTTGTCTAAATCTTATTAGTTGATAGGATTTCGACCCATCCCCACTTTACCTTCGAAATAAGACCCTTTGGAACCATTATAAACCAATTTTGACTTTAATATAAAATAATATTTTGAGGTATTCCTAAGGTGCCCCTCTCCTCCCTTATAAAAGGGCACCTCCTCCCCCTCCTCCTCACACAAATTTGAGCACTCATGCTCGGCCAACCCCTGCCATTTTCTCCTCTCCACTTCCCTAGAATAATCCTAGAGGTCCTGGTCTTCTTCAAAGACCAATCTTAGTTCCCTAAGTGGAGGATTCAAAGAGGCGTTCCAAAGAAGAGGTAATATCTGTTACCGATCTTTTCAATTTCTTTCTTCTTCAAATTCTTCTCCTCTAGTTGTTTCATGATAAAGTAATAACATCAGTATTACTTACATACTGATATGTTATTATAAATATGAAACAACCCTAATTCACCTTCTATCCATCCTACGGAAAAATGAAATCACGGCGCGTGCGTACGTACGGAATACCGTCTCCACGCCGTGGTGTAATCTATTTTCCACCACCACCTTACAAGGATGGTTATAATGGTGTAATGAGTAACTATTTATGATTATTATAAATTAATATTGATACTGAAATAATATATGTATACTCCAATACAATTCCACGATCATAGGAATGATATCATCACTCGTGCGTACGTACGGAATACCGTCTCCACGATGTGATGCGACTAGTTCTACATGATCATCATTACATAGTAATTATATAAATGAATTGAATGAATAAATATGATATATGTTACACTAATACCATTCTGGATATAAGTTATCTATAACCTTAAAAGAAGAATAAGAATTTATTCGGCAAAACACGCATAAGAACAAAAGGGCAATAAAGACCCGAGTAACAAGTAACAATGAAATATTACAAACAAGAAGCTAAGAATATGACCATATATGATATCATATCAATATGTATGATTCTGGAATAAGTCAATAACATTATTTAAACCATTATACAGGAGCTTCGGACACGTACAAAGCAAATCGGACTTAAGGTAAGGGAAAATATCACAATCTCATTTTTATTCGAGATTGTTTTTACTTTGGCATTTACTGGGGTGTATTTTATCATCCACATCCATGTTCCCTCAATATGTAATATTGTTTCCATCCAATTACAATAGTTTAAATCCAATTTTACCCTTTGGTGAGTTTTTGGTAAAGAATATGAAAGGAATCTTTTGTCGTTTTTCGTACGAGGTACTTTTTGACTTTTCCGACAAAAGTATGAAGAATGTTTTTTTTAACTTATACGGCATGAATGAATTTTTAAAACATTATTTCCAAGAAGATTCCTTTACAAGTTTTCAAGTTTATTTTTTATCAACTTCTTTTAGTTTATAATTTTATGACATGTTAAGAAAGGAAAAGTGATTTTAAAGTAGAAAGGATATTTTCCTCAAGAATGGAGTTCAAGTGTTTTATCAAAATTATTTTCCATCTAAGATAATAAAGGGTTCTGTTTTTATCCCTATTTTTAAATGGATTTGATTATGTTGTAATGGAAATATTTTTATGAATTCCTTTATCTTATATGAATTGTTTTATGATGTCATGTTGTTTAAGAATTCCATTTTTATTACATGGGTTACGCTATGATGTATGGTTTATGATTATGTGGCACACATAAGAAAGGATTCATTATAAGATGGGTGGGACCTATATCTCCCTCCAATGCATTGGGTAAAGACTTTATATCTCATGAGATAGACATGGCTGGAACGGTAGGTTATACCGGTTCAGTGAAACAGGACTGGAACGAGGGTGACTCGGTTCAGAAAGGGACTTTGTCCACTAAGATAGTCTTGGCAATGAGTCATGACTAACAAGAAATGATTTTCCATGATTAT
The DNA here is from genome assembly GCA_963277665.1 of Viscum album. NCBI lineage: Eukaryota > Viridiplantae > Streptophyta > Magnoliopsida > Santalales > Viscaceae > Viscum > Viscum album. The sequence continues at coordinate 138,946,996 of OY728155.1, forward strand.
GTGTGCATGCCAAAAAGTTTCAAGTTTCATGTTATGATTATGGGGATCTCATTTTCACTTCTATGATTTATTCCATGTTAATATACTATGATCTCTTTTGCAGGTTATGATTTTCAAAAAGATATGATATGATTTTTATTTCTTTTATTTGCCCTTGCTGAGCATTTGAGCTCAGCCTTTTATGTTTTCTTTTCCCCAGGTCAGGAAGATGGATATTAAGTAGAATATGCTAAAAGGGACCCTAGATATGATGAAATAAATGGGAGACACTGTAGAATATTTATGAACCAGTTGTTTATGTTTCCCAGTTTCTAAAGACACTATACCTATACGGTCCTTTGTGGTTTTGTCATATGTTGTAATAAGTGTGCTTCAATTTTGAAGTATTAACAATGTATGTAAAGTAAGGGTCTTTATATTTATATTCTACTCATTTACTCTCCCAAACATATCTCCCACATTATTTTATTTTTGGTCTCACAAAAAGACCATTTCGAGGTTTCTTAAGGAAGTTCTCAAGGAGATGAATTCAAGAGGTAAAATATCCTTTCGTACTTTTAATTTTCATTCAATTTATTATTTTTTTCTTATCCTTCCCTCATCTCCCCTATAAAAACTGACATGATAACTCAAATATATTTTATATAGTGTAATTTTATTATTTCATTGAAAAATATACCTTTAATTATATTCTCCATTTCTATTTATTTTAAAGATGAAATCATCATATGTGAGGTGTCGATTTACCACCTTTGTGGACGATGTGTTTTCAGTTTTCAATCCCAATTTCAAGGATGGTAACAAAACCATTTTTATGGTTAAAAGGGGCTATAATATATTTGTTACATATTATCTAATGTTCTAGAACTAGAATGTATAGCTAATATTAAATAATTAAACAAAACTAGTTTGTGATTATTGAAAAACCGCCAAAATAATCTAAATGATTATTGCTAACGTATTATCTAATGATTCAACCTCACCCAAAATAACAAAATCACATATATAAGCATTTAATATACTTAAATAAAATTTATAAAATATAATTTCTATTTTTGAAAACTATTTTTTTAAATGATCTTCCGTATGCGTATAATAATAAACTGATCATGAAAACCTTGGAAATGAAAGCTCCATAACGATAAAACTATATTTTATAACTCATTAAAAAGTTCATAAATGAACTTAATAAAATTATAATAAATAAAAAATGTATAAAAGGTTACAAATTAATTAATTAATTAATTTTATTTTATTTTCCAAGACATTAACATCAATTCCATAACTTATTTGAACATAAGGTATGGGTTTTCTCATCTCACTCTTATTTATGTGAGATATGCCTTATTCGCCACTATTTATTGTGTTTGGTATATGTAAATTTACCATTGATTTATAATATCATGAATATATTTATATTCATGGTATTAAATGTATCATTTTATGATCATTAAATTTATGGGGCATATGGTTCGATTGTTTGCAAAGTGGTAAGGGATTCTCCCCGAACCTCCATTTTTCATTCAGGTTACACTTTCTCTCTTTTTACCCTAATGTAATTCTTAATTATTTTTATATGCTTATTATAAATTAATTTTATATGTTACAAACCCATTTATCTAGGATATTTAATCTTTCTATGATGGTAAATTTATGTTTCACAAGGCTCCCTTATCAATTCATCCCAATAAGCAAGCCCGATTAATGGGTTCTTTCCGATCTATAACCCATGTTCAAGTACCTTCTATAATATATTTTAAGACAAAACTATTTTTATAAAATCGAATTTATTTATAAAAAAACATTATTTTTTCATTCCTAGTTTTATAAAAAAAATTATGACTTTTTTCATTTTAAATACGGTTATACTTTCCCTTAAATTGCACTAAAGCGGTCCATTTCTAAAATTTCTTCAAAACTCATTTTACATGTTTTTACTTCAGTTGGACATCATTTATGCCTCAAATATAATTCCATTTTCCTAGTTTTTTATTATATTCATGTTTATAATATTATTTTATAAAAATTAATTTCCAAAAGTAGTCTTCTTTCCAAAGTAAAAGGGTATTTGTCTCATTAATTTATCAATAATTTTATTAGATTATTTTCATCTATGGTTATTATTCAAACATTTAAAAGTGGTATAGGAGGATTTTATTTGAAGATATTTTTTAAAATATACTATCCAGCATATGAGGAATGCATTGGAATTACTAAGTGATTGGGTGATCCTTTATATCCCCTCAATGCATCGGTAGGTCTCATGAGAAAAACTAGACCAGGTTTTAGCCAAGGCCTTATCCATTTATATGGACTTCTTGGTCGAGGCCTTAATGATATGTTTTTGATGTTTGGAATTATGCATTACATCATTATTATATTTGTATTTTTTAATCCTTGTGATTATTCGAATAGTATAATATCCATGGTTAATCTTTTTTCTCATGTGATTATTTATATGGAATTATTTATTTATCATTTATTCTTGCAATATTATTCTCAAGATTATGTTCTCATGGCTTGTGTTTTTATTCCTGTACTATACCATATTGTTTATATTAGCTTATATTGTATTAAATAACCTTATTGAGCATATAATATCACCCATTTCTTATATTTTGTTTTTCCCCAGTATACAAAGTTATTAAATATTAATGACTTGCATGGATAATGTAAAAGTTATGGATGTTTACAATGGAGTTTATATGTTTTTTTCCCTTAAAGATGTAATATAAAACATATGTCTGTATCATGTTTTACAGAAATATTAAAATATTTAGTCCTTTAGGATGTGAATTTTTTATTATACCAATGTAATAAAGTAATCCACTGACTCTGATCAACTGGGGTTGAGGTCTTTATAGTTCGTATAAGAGGAGGTTTAGTAGAACCCTTGGAAACTAAATTCAGAAAAAAATAGATTATGGAACATCAACCTAAGATAGAATTTGAGGATAATAATATAAGATTATCCCATAATTTTGGTAAGGTAGAGATTATATGGGTCTTCCTAGAATACATCTCTATATGGATACTACAAGTGGATGTGGTTCTGGAACAAATGTACCTAGGGGTAACAACTCTGACAAGGTGTGTTGGGCCTTACACCAGTGAAACCTGGTACATGAAAATGCTCCTTAGTATACACCTATTTTGACACTCCTATGGGATATTCTTAGGGTAATTCATATTTTTTTATAAACCATTATGAATAATTTAATAGTAAATATGTCCCCAAATAAACCATGTTGATTATTATGAGATTAGCTATGAATAAATGTTTCAATTTATGTTAAGTATTTCACTATATTATGTATTATAAATTATGTTTCATAATGTTATGATATAATATATTTTATTCCATTTTTTATAAATAGTTCCTAGTGGAAGGAATGGGAACTATATCAATGCACATATTATAAAGATTAATAATGATCATTTACTCGATGGGTTTAAGCTATTATTCCAAAGGGAAGTAGTCTCCAAAATATTCTCATTATTTGAGAAAATAATATCATGGTATAACAAGATAGGTAAATAATTATCTGAATCTCATCACTTAAAATGGAAGTAATAGAAGAAGAGGAAATCTGGGGAAAAAATAGATAAATCTCTTAACATGACTTATAGAGTTTGAATGGTCCTCCTAGATTGAACAATTGTCCAAGGATGATGAGCAGTAATTAAACTCATCTCAATATTTAGATCTTTCTGAAGGCTTCTCTAGAACTTCTAGGTTGACTTCATATCCCATTAGATATGATTAAGGGTGGTACTCTATAAAATATCATAACTTCCATAATTTATAATAGAGTATGATATTCAAGAGAAAATAATTCTACAATAGTTATATAATGCACCAATTTTAGTAGTTGATCTATTATAACCCAAATCGAATTATTCCTTTTATATTTTTTTGGATATTATAATGACTAAATCCATGGTAATGTTTTCCCATATCAATTATCATTTGGGTAATGATTTTAACATCCCCTTAGAATTATGTCTCTCAACCATAACTTATTGACACACCTTACATCGAGATGCATACTCTACAATATCCCTTTTTATATTATACTACTATAAATACTCTTTTAGATCTCAATACATCTTCATACTTCCAATATTATTAGAGAATAATGAACTATGATCTTCATCCAATAGTTCCTTCTTCAAATATAGTAATCACGGAACACATACATAGTACATAGACCTTATAAATCCTCTATAATCATGGTTCAACTTGGGAATATTCCTCACCTACATCAATAATTCCACATCATCCTTTTATACCTTATTAATCCTCTCATATACTTATGGTTGAACATTCATCTGACAAAGATAAGATTTACCCACTTTCCTCAATATTTCACAATCCAAATTCTAAAAATCCGTAAATATTATATCTCATTCAATCATAATCATATAAATACTAGTATGGTCTTTATAAATTAGACCATCATCTAACTTGTTCTCCTTCCTAGGGTTTTAATGTATTGATTAGTCATAATGTTTGATTAACTCCAACCATCTTATCGGGTTCATATTCAACTCTTTATGTGAAAATATATACTTATAGATTTTTTTATCAATATATATATCAAACATGTCACTATAATGATATTTCATCCTTATCATTAATTCAAAATTTACCACCTCTAGTACCAAATCATGAATCAGCTAATTCTTTTCATGAATTTTCAATTGGCGAGAGGAATCAGCTACTAACATATCATTCTATGTGATTACACACCCCAATCCCTTCTTTGATTCATCATTGTATATCAAAACATTTCTCCACTATAGGGTAGTGTAAGGATAGTCTATAATGACCTTAACTCCAGTATCATATAGCTGATGTCTGCTTTATTACATTATCATAAGATACAATGAATCACATCCTGGATAACTGAATAGTTTAGTATTCTTGGTAAACTAGATACATACTTGAGTCTTACATTACATTTGAAAATGAAAATTACAACATAATTTTTTTTGAATAACATTATTCCCTCTATCATATCCTTTAATATCAAACATATTAAACTCCATACATTCCAATGTAAGGGAAACAAAAAAAGGGTGATCTTAAATACTTATTATGTGTTATGTATATTGGAAGCTATAATGAATAAATAATCATAATCAACATGAGAAGGTATGTAAATGAAACCCATGTAATTTAATCAATAACTTGAGAATAATATGGTAGGAAATAATGATAATCATGTAATTCCAAATAAATAATAACATAATCTTGAAAGTTTAACCTAATATATTCTAACAAATCTAATAATTACATGGAATATTAATAAATAAATTTATAATTATGGAATACATTATTCCGAACATATGAAATTTCATATTCTATCATCAAGATAGTTACAATCAAGATATTTCCTCAAGAAATTATTGTCATGATCTATCCTCGTGTCAGTTTAAATATTTTTGTAGAATCCCGTCTGATTTAGAAAACTAATTTTTCTCATGAGATATGTCGATGCATTGAGAGGCTATATAAATTTCATGCCCCACCTATCACATACTGAGTCTATTGAATTATTCATATTATATTTAGAAACATAAAAAATATAAACATTCATATTGAAAAACTAGCATACTAAATTTTAATACTTTCTTTAATCAATAGACATAACCATAAACATCCCGAGTAATATGGATAATGGTATCAAAATATAACATCCACATTGAAAATGATCATAATACACATAAATAAAAAATAATTATGATATCAATACAAAATTCCCCTAGTGGACTGTAAGTAAAATATAGGGATGATATCATTGATAAATAGAAATACCATAAAAAGAGTATTAAAATAATACCTAAAGAAATATCCTTTTTTATTTTAAAAATCAATTTCATAAACATAAAATATCTTCAAAATAATTTTATTTAGAAATATAATTGAAAATTATAAATGAAGCTTTAAAACATTTTGATTTTGTAATTATGGAAAATTATATACATGTCATACACGTTAAAATAAGGATTAATTTCACATTTTCAATAAAATCAAAATGGGAATTATTTTACAAAGGATATAATATTACTTTGATAAGGGTTTATAAAAAGTCAAAATGGATTATAATTATTTAATAAAAAATTTTTAAATTAAAAAAATGAAAACATTTTCAAAAAACATGGTTTTAAGATTTTCAATCTAATAGATTAATAAAGTCAAGTTTTATTTAAAACAGTATCATAATTAATTTAAGTAGAAAAGAGTGCAAAATGATACTATTACATGAAAATATCATTAATAACTATAGTAGAATAAAATTAAATTGTCTTATAATGGGATATAAAATTAATTTCCTTCAACTAATATTCAATGATAAGAAATCTCTATTTGAATGAGATTGTGTAATAAACCCTTAAAATGATCATAACATTAAAGTGAGATTTAATAAATGAATATATTATGTGTATCAAATATAAATACTCATAAAACAAGTTTTAATACAACATAAGATAATAAAAAGACATTACCCAAATAATTTTTCATCAATTAATCAATGAATTAGAAGTTTAACCCAATGAGTAGAGATTGAATTAAGAAATCCCTTACCTAGTGCTTCTTTATGATTGAACATTCATTAACCAAATTTATAGTGGTTTTAAAAAATTTATTAAATAACACAAAATCCATATTAATATTTATAATTTCATATATGATATTTTTATAACATATTATCACCTGTTCATTAGTAATATTTCATTATTTTCATTATTTTGGGTGTTAATTAGCTTGTTTTCTCATGCGTGTTTTTTTCATGAAAGACCAATTTTTTTGGATATTATATATTTATATCATCTATAGAATAATAATAATGAAATAAAATATGATATTTAAACATAAATTTAACTTTTAAAATTAGTCATTAAATATGGTTATGAAAAATGAAATATGTTACGATCATAGAGACGGTATGTTGTACGTACACATGAGTAGTGCTTCTATTTTTTAATGATCCTTATGAAGAGAAGGAAATAAATTTGTAATATTTTATTAATGTTTATAAAAAATATATATACCATATTATATACAAATATATATCATTCATGTGGTGTGGTTATGAATAGAGAGTCACATCACTTCGTGAAGGAGGCAGTCCACACGTACACAAATGATGTTATCATCTTTAAGTGAGTGAAAAGGTAAGTAAGAAAATGATATATGTAATCTTTAAATAATTATAAATATTTCATGAATATCATAATTATATCATTTATATTACATATAATTGTTAACCTTTTCCTTATCACCTTCTATTTGAAGCATTAGTGAATGATGAATCACATCCCTTCGCAAGCCGGTAGTCTGCCATACACACGAAAAACATTGTTGTGTCTTCTACGAAATGGAAGGTAAATATATATACATGATATAATGAATATAGAGTAATAAATATTTTATAAATATAATATATATATACCTTATCTCAATCATCATACCGAACCGTTAAAGGTGGTAATGGAAAAATTAATGACATTTGTTCGTGAGGCGGTAGTCCGCCGTATACATGAAAAAAGACTTTTTTAACCCATTTGATGGAATTAGAGATATTTTTAGGCCATTACCTTAGTATAAAAACATCCAAGTATATATAATATATTGAGGTTATTATATCAATAAGTTTTTATAAGAACTTAAGGAGGTGGAGAAGGAAATAAAATAAAGATGCTCCTTAAAGAATATTACCTCTTATTTAGGTATCCTCCTTAGGTTTCCACTAAACCATTCCTAAGTAAGATTTATTCCAAACATAAGGATTATATAATTAGGTTAAGTTATTTTTAGATTTATTTTATTAGGTATTTTCTAAACCTAGTTGGTTTGAAGGTATGAATAATTGATGAGAGGGGTGGCCTATCAAAAGTGGGGGATTAGAAACACTTGGTGTTTTTTAAAATAATTGAGTGCTCCCACATTATTCATATGTATGAAAGTGTCCAAAATGAACCATTGTATAACTTTAGAGGATTAATGGTATAAATGTTTCCATTAAATAGTTTTATTCAATTTTATATGTCATTTTTACCCGTATATTTTCAGTTTAACCCCAGGTAAACCCATTTCTACCTTAACCACTATAATTAGTTCATACTATTTTCAAAATTAATTATATTCAAATACTAAGTTAAAATTATTATAAATTATATATTATGATTTTTTGAAATATTTAATCCATTTTTAAAAATTAAATTCTAAGAAGTGGAAAATTTTAATTTTAAATTAATCCCACATATGTGATGAGAAAGGGGGGTTTTTAAGTGAAAATATTAAAAAAATTATAATATTTTCATACCTAATTCAATATGAAAATGATTTAAAAAAATGTATTAATTGATATAAAATTTAACTGATGTTAAATTAAAACCAATTTAAAATATAATTTATCGTTATAAATTATTTAAATTAAAAGGAAATTTTAAATTATAATTCAGTATTTTTCAGTATTCATCGACAAAATAAATTTTTAGAAAAATCCCAAAAATTCATCCTAAGATAATTTTTGTATCCCAATTTAAAAAATAAACTTTACTTTTTAATATAAATTTTATAAAAGTTTTAAAAATTAATTTTAAATTATGTGCACAAGGCGCGACTAAACCATCTTTTAGAAAAAAATACAGATTTTAGAAAACATTTCTATTTTTATTTTAAATTATTATTATTTTATTTATAACAAATAGAAAACTAATAAATGTGTGTAAAATGTATTTTTTTATTATTTAGTTAATCTTATACATACCCTCCATTCCAATAGATATTCCATAACAATCATATAAATAATATTATTATTAGTATATTATTGTTCGATAAAGCTCGGTCTTGTGTGTAACACAAGCTATTGAATAAACTCGTTGTTTTGTGCATCATAAGTTATAAATGAAATTAAATTTATTATAAATGAAATATATTTTAATTTATTGTGGTTTTATATTCTCTTCTATGTTTTTAATTTCCTGTCACATATGTTATTGAATAAAATATTGTTCTTTTAGAATTTTAGGGTGATGCATTCTGTCAACCTTAAAAAACTTTCCTCCCCACAATTTAAAAAAGATATCAATAATCGGGGGTTTAATATTTTAAAATAAGTTTTCTAAAAACCCACATTGTAATAATATTTAACAAAATATCCTCTTAATAAGAGAAAAAATGAAGTATGAAGTTCATGTAGCATAACATATAACTAGGTTTCTAAGTAGAAGAACATTGGTGGGAAGTGAAGATATAGACATGGAAGGAATCCCTAAATATTTATAGAGAGAGATAAATTTAATTGATTAAATAAAGTGAATAATCAATAGAAATATAAGGTTCTCAAATCCATAAGTTTGTAATGATTTAAAATATTATTTATTCAACATAAATTAAGGTATTAGGATAAAAGTTTTATTTCAAGATCATTTACTTAATGTTTAGGAATTATTATATTATCTAAGAATATATGGAAATAAACTAACATGATACATTTCTATTTTGTAATCAATATTTTATCATTTGTTTGTGCTTCAATAAATTTCCAATTCATACCTTACTCAAATAAATGAATATCCAAAATTGAATATTTTATGCCTCAAGAAATAAAATTCAATTTTGATGGATCGTAAAATCCAGAAAGAGTAACAAGCTTTTCCTTCTATCTCTAACTTTTTTCCAAAATGAATATTATTAGAAAAAATTATTCAATATAATATATTAATTTATAAAACACCATCCAGTGTTTAACTTAAACTATTTTATATTCTTAACCTTATGGCCCTTCCAAAAGATTAAGTTCCAAACTTTAGAAGGAAAGTCGCTAAATTTTAAAAATAAACTTATAATTAATCCCTAAAAAACATGAAGTAACTCTTAATCATCACATAATAAACATTTGAATACCATCCTCATATAATCTCTTGAAACATAGTAATAAATTGAATTCCTATAAAACCTTATTGAAAACATGAATTATTCCTTATTTCTTAAATAATACCCAAATTATTTAAATCCAAAAATGTTGACTACTCCATCAATGATATCATAAATAAATTTGTAAATGAATCATTAATCAATTCCACGGTATTTATTTCTATCTAATTTAATTTAACCCAACATCAAGAACATATTAAAGGTTATCTTTCCTTTAATAATCATTTTTATAATAAGTTCAAATTTTCACTTATTCATTTTTCTTAGTCATTGGTACCTTTCAACATATGCTTAAAAATCAGTAATTTAATTGTACGGTAGTACAATACTTATATATTTCATAATAATTATGATATTAATATCATAAATAAAATAATTTTACAAAATTTTACTTGGATCCAAATATATAATCACATTAATCATTCTACTTCGGTTGTATTAACAGCATAAGCTTGGCTTGATCCCTTAGTTTATTCTGGGGTATATTCCCTTAACTCTTGGGGTATTTATTTGCATATTTCCCCGTTTCCTTACATATAAAACACTGAATATAAGTTTTTTATTTATTTTCTTTTCATTATATTGCCTAGTGACCCTTTTCCCCACATTTATAACAAACTCAAAATCCCTTCAAGCATTTCTTAGGTTTATTCTTTCCACAGTTATCACATGTGGGAAAATCCTTCTTTCCCTTATTCTCGTTGTACATTTTTTTCTATGTCATCCTATTCTAATTTGTCTTCCCTTTGAATCCATAAGACTTGGGTAATTCTTTCCCAATATTTATATCACATAAATATATTTCATCATGTGAATACAAATTTTGGGAGACCAATGCCCTTTGGATACATGGCTTAACCCCTTCAATGAAATGGAATATCTTGCACTCTTTGTTGTGTATTTAATCTATATAAAACCTATATTACCTTATAAATGTATCTTCATACTTCATAACACTTTATTATTCCTTTTTCTTTAAACTAAAGAACTTTTATCTCAGTTTTTTGTTATAAGGGAAATATTTTTCAAATAATTTCTCTTTAAAGTGTTTTCATTCCCTGATTAATATTTCCTCTTCCTTCCTTGTATTTTGGATCAATGACCACCATTAATCAGCATTTCCATTGTGAAAATACAAAACAAGTTTAACCTTTTCCTTTTCACCACATCTCGAAGCCATAAATAGCTCCTCTAGAGACTTAACACATTTCTTGGGTGTCGTTAGATCATTATACCCACTACATAATTGGTCTCTATTGTATAAAGCAATAAAATATGGGAAAATATCATTATGGAATATTTTTCTCCATTTTTGGAAAAGTTATTTTTCATAACATGATTTAGATACCCTGATATAGTCATAACTTTTTCAATTCCAATACCAGTTGTATTGTCTTCCACAACTAGGAAATATTTACATTGGCCATGAATATTGATACCCTTATTCCTTCAAGGTTCCATTTCTAAATAATGGAATATGATGAATTAGCTTAAAAAATTATGAATTTTAAATAATAATGTATAATTAAAAATATGGTGTATCATATATCATAAATTATAATTTATGTATTATGAATCTTATAATCATAATCTTTGGTTTCTTTTGGTATATCTATATTTTCAAATCCTTTGAAATGGTTTTTAAAAAAATCTGAATTATACTATGAATATCCCCTAGTATTTTCAAAACAGGTGCACAGTAAGACTCGTTGTTGTGCACCCAATGATGATTGGGTTAAGCCCAATGCACCCTTTTCGATGTTATTACCTATAGATGCATATGTTCCAAAACTATATCAACTAGTAGTATCCATATGGGGATGTATTGAAAGGATAACCATAAAATATCTACCTTACAAAAACTATATGATGTTCTTATATAATTATCCTCAAATTGTATTATTGGGTTATGATCCCTAATATATGTTTTCCCTAAATCTAGTTCCCAAGGTTTATACTAAACTTACTCTTATTCAAACTATAGTGCCCTTGACCCCAATATCCTAGAGTTGATCCCTAATTTATTACATTGGCATAAGATACTAGGAGTCACATCCTGAAGGACCGAATAGTTTAGTAGCTCTCGTAAACTACATACATACTTGAGTCTTACATCACATTTGAAAAAAAATTACAACATACTTTTTTTAGAATAAAATTATTTCCTCTATAATATCCTTATATATAAAAAATATACACATCAAGGATTCCTATGGAAAGTAAACAAAATAAGGGTGATCTAAAATGCATATTAAGTGTTAAGTATTGTGAAAGCTACCATGAATCAATATGAATAATCACTATATAAAGGTATGTAACTGAAACACATGACATTTAATAGATAGATTGAGAAAATTATGATCATGTAATATCATATAAATAATCTCATGAGCTTGAAAACTTAACCATGGAGATTATAAATAATAAAATAATCACATGGAATATCAATAACTAAATTCCTAATGATAGAATGCGTAATATAGGATGTCTGAACTATCAAGATCTATCCTCAAGATAGTTACTCTGAAGATCTATCCTCAAGATAGTTACTCTCAAAATGTATCCTTAATATAGATTAGGTATGTTGGTAGAAACCCATCTGATTTGGCTCAATGATTTGTCCTATAAGACATATCGATGCATCAAAGGGAAATATAAATTTTGGGCCACACTTGTCACATACTGAGTCTGTTAAATCATTTATATGAATGGGAGAAACAAGAAACAATATAAATATTCATATTTAAAAACAATTATATTAGATTTCCATACTTTCCCCAATCAATAAACATATCCATAAACCATCAGGAGTAATATGGTGAATTGTATCAAAATAGAACATACATAGTGAAACTAGTTGTAAACAATCTAAATAAATAATAAGAATTATATCAATACAACATTTCCCTAGTAGATAATAATTATAATAATTGATTTATGTCATTGATGAATAAAAATACCATAAAAATATCATTAAAATAATTCTTGAGAAAAATAGAATTTTCATTTTGAAAAACTATTTTCATAACATTAAAAAATTTCAAAAAATCCTTCTAGAGAAATATAATTGAAAACTTATAGATTAATATTTAAAAAAAATTTCATGATGGTGGAAAATTGTTTACATGTTGTACACATTAAAAAATTATTTTATTCACATTTTTTATAAAATACAATCTTGAATTGTTTTGAAAAAAACATAAGATTATTTTGAAATAAAATTTAAAAAGTAAAAATGGGTATAAAAACTTTAATAAATTATTTTCAAAGGTTAAAAATATTTTTTGAAAATGTTATTAAGGAGTAAAAACATATTTCTGACCGAAGATAAAAATGAATTAAACTTTTCTTCAAAACATTTTCTCAATAAATTTAATGAACAAGGAGTGAAAAAATAATCATATTAATTGATATAATGAATAAACAGAGGAGCGTAAAATGAAGTGATTTTATAATGAAATTTTCAAGTAATTTTATTCAATTAATATTCTAGAAAAAACAATCTTTATTTGAATGACATTGTGAAATAATCACATAAAATTGTCATACTGTTGAAGTGAGAATTAATCAATGAATAAATTATGTGTATAAAATATAAATCAATATAAAATAATTTTAACTAAAAAATGATAATCAAAATTCATTACACACATATTCTTATAATGATATAATCAATAAATTATATGTTTAACCTAATGAGTAGAAATTGAGTTGTGAAATCCCTTACCTTTAGCTTCCTTTTGATTGAATATTATTTAACCTCATGTATAGTGGTTTTAAATATGTTATTAAATTAAACCATAACCATATTAATATTTATAATATCATATATGATTCTTTTATAACATCTTATCATCCATTTATTAATAATATTTCATTATTTTCATTATTTTGAGTGTTAATTACCTTCTTTTATCATGTCTATTTTGTTATGAAAGTTCTAGTTTTTTATTATATTATATAGTTATATCATCATTATAATAATAATCATGACATAATAATCATATTTATACATCAATAATACATTTAAAACCAATCATGAAATATGGTTATAAAAAATTAAGTGTGTTACAATCATGGAGATGGTAGGTCGTACGTACGGATGATTAACGCTTCTATTTTTCAATGATCATTATAGAAAGGATTTAAGTAGTGTATAATCTCTCCAAAATTAAAATAATATCATATATATAATATTATATGCTAATATATATCATCATTGTTTTTGGTTATGAAAAGAGAGTCACATTTCTTCAGGAAGGTGGTAGTCCACACATACACGAACGATGTTATCATATTTAAGTGAGTGAAAAGGTAGGAAAAGAAAATGATCTATATTATCTTTCAAAAATGATAAATATTTAATTTATAAAATAATTATTTCATTTATATCACATATAATAATTTAATTTATCCTTACCATCTTCCATCTGAAGCGTTAGTGAAAGAAGAATCACATCGCTTCACGAGGAAGTAGTATGTTGGATGCACAAGAGATGTTATGATATCTCCTATAGAATATAAGGTAATATATATATATGATATAATAACTATAGTGGTATAAATATATTTTAAATACAATATATATATATATATATACTATATATCTATCATCATTCCCTGCTGTGAAATGTGGTAATGGAAGAACAAATGACATCAGTTCACAAGGCGGTAGTCCGTCGTACACATGAATGGTGATTTCGTAACTCATTTGATGAAAGTCGAGATGGTTTTAGATAATGGAATTATTATAAAAACATTAAATTATATTTAATATAATTATTTTATTATATCATCATGTATTAATAATAATTAAAGTATATGGAGAAGGAAATAAAATAAATAAACTCATTTAAGAACATTACCTCTCCTTCGGGTATCCACCTTAGGTTTGCACTAAATCCTTTCTAGGTTGGATTTATTCTTAAAATAATTCTTTTAGGATGAGTTAATTGAATATTTAAAGTTATTTAGGTAGTTATTTTTCAAACAAAAGTTTTTTGAAGATGTGAAACATTTAATATAAACTCATTATAATATAAATATGGACTTTTTGAATTATCAAGATTCATAAAGTATTGATATATAATGGCACAACATAAGTATATCCAATAATATCCCCCTTTTTCATGACCAAAAAACCTATTGAATGATAAAAAAAATTGAAAAAAAAAGTTTTCTACAAAATTTATTTATTTTTTGTACCCACTTTATCTTCTACCACATTTTTTATATCAATAATAATAAGGATAAATAAAAAATAACACAATTACTATCATATATGAACATGTATAAATATTAAGAATAAGATATAGTGAATGTAAATAGAATTTATCAAGGAATTTTAAATAAAATTACATGGCTAAGATGAAAAAAGTAATAACATAAATATATAAGAACAAAGAAACAAATAACAATGAAAATATATGAAAAGTATATAACAATGAAAGATAATAGTTCAAAACATTCAAAATCCAAGTAAAAAATAATTCAAATGTTTGATAGAAACCAAATAATACCAGTTAAACATAATAATGAAAAACAAATTAGTCATGTGGTGTAGGTTTAACACCCTATGATTTCATAAAATATTTCTCTTTAAATTGTTTTATTACTTTGATATCTTTCATTACACGCAACACTGAATTGAAATAAACCATGATATACTATTAAAATATTATTATTTGTGATAGTTATAACCTAGCCTTTAAGTTGGAGGGTATGAATAGGAATAAATACATTATGAAATATATATAAATTTCATACTTAATATAAATGTATTGATAAATTCTTAGTAAATAATTAGTCAATTTTCAGTAAGGTTATTTTATTCTTCAAAAATATGTTCTCTTAAAAAAATTATTTATTTATTGTGGGAAAATATAGTATAATTAATCTATATAACTTTTAAAAACATTATTTTATAAAATTTTATCCTTTTGAAATTATCATATTAAAATTATCTTACAATGACTTTTTAGGAATTTTATAAAAAGATTGAATTTCTAAAAAACAATAAAAAATGATAATTTTGTTCCAACCTATATGTACAAAATTACATTTTTTAAATGGTTCCAAAATTAAAAAAAATTGTATTCTAGATAATCCAATTGTCTCCACTAGAATCAATTTTATTTTGGAATTTATAATAAAATTCATTTTTATTGTAAAAGGTATTTTCTTAAATAATTGTTTTTATACATGAAATGTGTTTTTAACTTAATAAATTAAATTGATGAATATTTTTGAATGATTTTAATGATATTTTTATATTATATACTCAATAAAATATTTTAATACTCATCTAATTTTTTTTTGCATGGTATAAGAATAAATCATATTATATTCTTAAAATTGTATTTTTCTAAAAAGTGGTTTTAATCGTATTTTTAAATCTTATTTTAAAATGAATTATTTTAAATTATAGGTATTTAGTTAGATATAATCTATTCCATGTTTAAAATAATGAGTTTTAAATTTAGTAAATAGGCCCCTTTTATTTTTTATCAATATGAATAGTAATTATGGTAAAATTTATAACCTCAATAAACAGTAAATCGTGTAAATCTAGATTAAAAATAAATGATAAGGACATAATTGTTCATCATATTTATTATTTTATGAATTTAATTCTACCCTTATCACCTTAGGAATAAATTTTATTAGTTTAATGGACACATTTCCATCAAAAATGACTTATATATTATTTAATTAAAAGAAAGTTACAAAATGTCACTCACTTAGTTTTAAATATCCTTTATGTGTTCACATAGGAAAAAATATTTATGAATGAATCATAATTTTAATTTTATTCATAATGAAATTATATTCATTATAGTAATTTATTTATAATTTTTTGTATTATATAATTACTTTAAATGCTTATATAATTCCAAAACAATATTTATTCAGTTAATGGTAAAATTAAATAAATAATTTTTGAAAATATTAAATGTGATATAAATTGAGTAAATTATAGTGTTACAAAACTTTTATTGGTATATATGACAAATTAGTGTATTGTTAAAAGATTATATTATAATTTAAACTTTTTACTCGTGTCTTTAAAGTCAAAATTAATGAATAGTGTCAATATCAACAATAATGACATTTTATCAAAATAATATAATATTAAATTATTTAAAAATCATAAAAATGTAAAATTAGACAATGTGGATATTATATAGACTCAAATTTTATTAATTAGACATTTATGGGCCAATTTTAAACTTATAGGTAAAAAATTATGACCCTTTACTATTTAAAAAGTTGTTAATGTATTTAGAACTAAAATTGAGTAACTAAGGGTAAATCAAAATGATAAGGTTTAAAATAAAACAAAAAACTAATCTAAATTATATTGGTTGTTTAGAATATGTTTCTATACTACCTTATCTTTTAATCTCTATAATTTGGAGTCATTTGTATTAAAAGTGAATTTATTATAAATTAATATTTTGTGAAATTCCAAAAGTGCCCCTCACCTCAATTATAAAAGGGAATATCCTCCATCGCTAATTTACACAACCTTGAGCCTTATAGATCAACAAAAAACTATAAATTTATCTTTCTAAATTCTCTATCAACATTACATAGGTTCTAGTGTACCCAAAATAACAATTCTAGAGCCATCTTGAGAAGGTCTAAAGGAGTCGATTCAAAGAAGAGGTAATTGCCTTAACCAATCACTTTCTTTTATACACTTATTTACCTAATATAAATCTATGGTATTTATCATAAAATAGAAACATTAGTATCCAAAAATATTCTAATATGTTTTTATTAATATTATTAAAACACTATTATACACCCTCTTTCCCATAAAACAAGAAGTGAACGTATCGCTCATGCATATGTACAACTTACTATCTCCACATAGCGACACAATTAATTTCTCATAACCATATTTTATGTATAGGTATTATAAATATTTTAATGTTTATATATGTTATTTATGAAATAATTATACTTCTATACTTATAATATCACATCTACCTACTTATCATTTAGTTATTTTAGAAACGATAACATCATTCATGCGTATGTGTGGACTACGACCTCCACAATATGATATGATTCTTTTTTAATTTATATTTTAATTGGATGGTAATGAGTAAGAATATTATTAATACATATATAATATATGATATAATAATGATCCTATAAATGTTAATAAATATTTACCTTTATTTATTTTTATCCATCAAAAAATGAAAATAGTGTTGATGTGTACATATAGCCTACTATCCCTATGAATGGTGTAACTCATTTTTCTATATCTAATTTAATAAATGAATCTAAACATGTATAAAATGAATATTTATTACATTTATATCATAAATTATATTCTAGATCTTCTGAAACCATGATCAAAATATGAGAACCAAAACTACAAAACCAGAATATATATAAAAAACGAAGTAGATATCACCTGGAACAGTGATTTTAATAATGAATTGTTAACCAATGGGTAATAAAGGTTATAATTAAATCATATGTTCTATTATTTATATAATTATTTTTTTATAATATATTTACAATAAATCTATATTTATTATAATGGAGTTTCCAATATGTAGGAAGGAAGTTAGACGTATGGTAAGGTATTTTTGTCTCACTTTTATTCTTGTGGGATTTAAGTAAGATTAGCCACTTGTTTATTTTTTGTATTTTATATACTGAAAATAAATGTAATTTATGATTATTTTTATTAATTTTATTTGTAATTTTAATATCTATCTAATTTTATTTCCTTAATTATTCTTATAACTCTAATGTTTCCAAATCCATAAGTGGTTTTATGTTACAATCACATTGTTTATCAGGATTGTATATGATACAGCTTATTATGAGGAAATATTATGATCCAACTCTCAATAATCTTATGAATTTTCTTCTAATTTGGTTTTTTATTTAAAATAAATTTTTTCTTTTCAATTTCCTCTCCTTATGTACTCAATAGACTAAAAAATATTTTCAAGGAAAATCGAATTCATTTATCTCTTTAATCGAAAACCATTTTTCTTACAAATTCATGTTTTTAAAAAAAATTATATTAACATTTTAATATTATACTATTATTTTTTAAATTATTTTTTATACATGTTTTATTTTTTTTACAAAATGGTTTGAAATGAATCTTTTTGTCTTTTTGAAAACATGGTACTTTGTGATTTTTTTCGACAAATGTATGAAAGGAATGTTTTGTTTAACTTATACAGCATGAATTGATTTTCCCACCATAATGACTAATTTTTTATTTTAATATTCTTTTAAAACATTACATATTAATTTTCAGATATAAATTTTCCCTTTATATTTTCATAGTTTTTATAAAAATAAGTGATTTCAAAAAAAATGGAACGTTTATTTTCCAGAAAAATGTTTTAATGAAATTTTAATTGTATTTATATTCCTTAAAGACAAAATCCATTGATTTAACTTATATTTACTAGGAATATTATCCAATTTTACCATCCTTATTCTTTATCAGGATGGTTTATGTTTCTGGTAGAATAAGGTTTCTGAAACCCAATCCTTTTCAATGGGTTATTCTATGATGAAATGTTTATGAAAATTGTTTCTTTTCATGGGTTCTGATATGATGAGTGTTTTATGACCTTGTGGATTAGATATATATAATTTTCATTATATTATTTGTCAGAACTATATCTCCCCCCAATGAACTGGGAAAATATTTATATCTTATGGTATAAATCGGACTAGAATGGGGTGTGAACCTAGTTTAGTAAATTAATTTTTCTACTATGAAATCTTTAGGACTGAACCTTGACTACTATGATGGTTTGGTGACTAAACCCATTCCACAATCATATCATTTTAAATAAGCCTTGAATACTAAGGACATTATTTTCAATACTTATTTTCATCCCACACACTTATGTTTTATGCTATCTTTATGATCTCATATCTCATGTGCTTTAATTACTTTATGTTTCATGTCTTCTTAAATTCCAATATTTATGGCATGATTAAATATTATAATTTATGATATGAAGGGTATGATTTTAAAATGTTATGGTCAAATTATTATACCCTTATATTCTTGTTATTCTCAAGTAATCAGTGATATCTCCCTTGTTTATAATTATTGGGCATATGAGATCACCCTTTTCTTATATTTCCTTTACCCAGGTTATGAAGAATGGTATTAAGTATGATATGTATAATAAGGATAATATTTATGAAGAACATAGTGGGAGAAAATGTTTTTCTTTTTTAAACTAGTTTTTTGTGTTTCAAGGATTCTAATGATACTAGACCTATATGATTATGGTATGTATATTTATGTTATATAAAGAATATTCATTTATTTTAATGTAATATCTATGTATGAAAAGTATGGGTTGATATAATTAGTGTCATGAAAAGGTTAAGTTATCATTTGGAAACTAGTATGAGGATACTTTATTGGAAACTCTAAGGATAAGTGTATATATAGGATAGTATCTTATGGTTATTTTAATGATCATTGATGAAATCAGTTAAACCTAAGGTTTCATATATTTAAAAAGAGGTGTCATGATTTAGACATCCTATAAATGATTTTTCATGATTCCTTATTATGACTATTGTTCCTTACACTATGACTTTTGGTTTAAGTCAATGGATGGAACTGGTAGGATTTTTTTTAATACAAATGGAAAATAAAATGATTGTCCTTATGAGAAACCAAATGAAATAAAAGTTGTAATAAAAAACTATGTAATTATGTATAATCCTTAATCTCATTATATGATTAAAAATATTAAATTTGGTGATTTTCCTAAAAAAACTAAAATAGAAATGTGTAATTTAAAAAATAACGTAAATGAAAGAAGATTTAGCTTCCAACATGTCCATGATGTTGGAATAAGAAATCAAGTGGATGTGTTAGAGGAATAGGAAGTTGTTTTGAGTGTGGAATTGAAGTAAATAAAGAAACTAATTTTTGAGGAAAAATGAAAATATTTTCTAATGAAATGGATGATAATAATGGTTTCTCTAAGGTATCCCCCATGGTTGAATGTTTAAAATTTGGAATGTATGGGAATTGTAAAAATCAATGTCCTAGATGGGGATCTAGAGAAAAGAGACAGCAAGGTTTTATAAATAATTGTTTTATTGGTGATGATAATGAAGAGACTAAGAATGAAAAATGACAGATATGAGATATTTTAATAGTATTTCTTATGTTAAAAGCAATAATCGTGATTAAATTGATCTTTTCGAATCTTAAGACATGATAAATATTTCATATTATATAGAAAAATAATGGGGTGTAATATGATGAATTTGGGTTAATAGTTTAAAAAGAAAATGGTATTATTTAATTATTTATGAATTTTGATTAAAGAATTATGTTTTATAAGCATTATACCGATGATATTATGGTTATAAAATCATAAAACATATAAGGATTTTTTAAAAATAGTTTTTCTTTAAAAAGATAAAAATATATTTTGAATGGTACTAATAAATAAGAAGAGTGATTAAGTAGTATGGTGATATTTTTATAGAACGCATGATTAATGGAAAGATACACCTTAATATGTGTCTGATGATGATTTAATAATTTCAATTTTTCATAATTATATGATTGACATTGATATTATTTGTAAACTTTAAATTGGTTTTCTATTTGATAAAAACTGATTTAGGTATTATTTAATGGTTTTTATTTCATTTTGTGATTTATGTAAAATATTCAATAGTTGTGATATTATTTAAGGAATAATAATTGTGATAATTTTGAAAGAACATGTGTTTTCATGTTTGGTTATCTTAAATATTATGGATACCATCACGGTTTTATAATTTTAATGTAGATTGTAAATTAAAAGGAATCAGCACCCCCTTTTAATGTTTTATGTGATGGGATTTTGATACTTTATTGAGGTTTAAATAACCTTTGGGATTGATATATAATTTTATGATAAGTTAATTATAGACTACTTGACAGTGGAATATAGATAAAAATGGTGATTGAAAAGTGATTCATTTAAAAGGTGATATAATCAAATATATTTATGGTCAAGTTAAGGATTACCATTCAGGTTTGTTTCTAAATTTGATTCATTATTTTTTAGTTAATTTTAATATGTTAAAAGATTATATAATAATTTATCATGGTGATAAATGATATTTGGTAGATGTTTCATTGGGTTGAGGTATATGTGACCTTTAGCTTTAACATGAGTTTTAACAAGAAAAACATTATTTGGGAAGAAAACAATTTAAATTTTGGAGATGTAAGCTGAAGGGTGTGATATAGTCTTTGAGAATAAAACATTCTTTAATTTTGTGGTTATTGAGGTAGTTAAGGTTTTGGATATTAATGTTGTATTTATTCATATGAATTTTTAGTAATTTTGGTAATTATATTTTGTTTACCACTTTTGGTTTTGGTTAATACCTAAATACATGAGTAATATCTTTATATACATTTTATCGCTATTATAAGTTAATTTTAGTGCTTCAAGCATAAAAAATCATCTTAAATCCTAATCATTTAGAGAAATTTATTAGATTGTGATGGAAATTGATTAATATATGAAATTATAATTTCCAAGTAAATATATTTTCTAATTTTCTTATTCTAGTGGGTAAATGAATTATTCAACTCTAGGTAAAGGATCTTAAGACAAAATTTTATCATATAACCTTAAATTTTGATGAATTGATAGTCTTTTTACCCCTCACTGATTCATGGCCCCGTAGTTGTTAACTTAATTCTGACCAGGTTCTTTATCACTCACTATTAGTGCTTGGGAATTATTTTTCACATCGATGTCCATAGTTTCACTTCACATTGATGTTATTATATTTGTAAACTTCTTTTTATTTTGACCTTCATACTTCCATTTCCCTTTTTTAGGGGGAAGTATTATTAACCCTTTTTACGATGGGGGTTTTCAATACAGGACTTTTAAAATATAAAAACATTGATTACTGAGCACAAGATCAAATAGTGATGATCACATTTACTAAATGGGTAATAATGTAACACCCTGATATTTTAAAAAATATTTATATTAAAATAATTTTATTTCTTTATTATATTGTGTTACATGCACCACCGAGTTTAAAGGAACAACGATATACTATTAAAATATTATTATTATTTATTTTTATAAACTAGCCGTTAAATTGATGGGTACAAATATAATTAACTACATTATGAAATGTATATATAAATTTCCTACTGAATATAAATTTATTTATAAATTCTCAATAAATAATCACACAATTTTTAGTCAATTCATTTTATTCATCAAAAATAACATTTCTTCAAAAACGATTTCTTTTTGTGAAAAAATTTTATGATTAATTTCTATAAATTTTTGAAATTTTATATTATAAAATGAATATAATTTTTCAAATTGGCATATTGAAACTATCTTAAGATGGTTTTTTGAAAATTTTCTAAAAGGATTAATATCTTAGTAAATAGAAAAAAAATGTAGATTTTATTAAAAAATATATGTACGAATTCCATTTTTTCAAATGGATTCAATGTAAAAAAATCTTACATTTAAATAAACCAATCAAATTAAATTAAATTAAATTTATATTTAAATTTAGTATAAAAATATTTTTATAGATAAAAAATAATTTTCCTAAAAAATTGTTTTTATGCATGCAATGTGTTTCAAAATTAATAAATTAAATTGATCAAAATATATTAATTATTTTAATGAAATTTATATATTATATAATCAATCAAATTTCTGAACATTCATCTGATATTTCTCTAGACATGGGATAAGAAGAAATCTAATTTTATGCATAAAGAATATACATTTATAAAAAATGGTTTCCACTGAATTTTAAAAACATATTTTAAAATTAATTTCTTCCACTTATAGGTGATTAATTTAATAAAATTTAATCCATATTTGGAATCTTGAGGTTCAATTTTGGAAAATATCCCCTTTTAATATTTGGTCAATATGATTAGTAACTGCAAAATTTATCACCTTGCTAAAGCGTAAATTAGGTTAATATAGATTGAAAATAAGTTATAATACCTTAATTATTCATCCTAATAGTAATTTTAAGAATTTAATTTAGAAATTATCACCTAATTGTAAAATTATATTATTTTAATGGACACTTTTCCATTAAAATGACTTATGTATTTTTTAAATGAAATAAAGTTACAAAATTTCACTCTCATAGTTTTAAATACCGTTTATGTGTTCATCTAGTGAAAAAATAAAGTTATTGTAATGACCTGACCTCAGTTGCCTAGAGTCGGTGCAATATTTTATTACATTGGCATGATCATAAGAAAATAAAATCCTAAAGGACTGGTTAGTTTAGTCTCCTTGGAAATAATTGATACAATCATAAGCTTTACATTACAACTTGAAATGAGAAAAAACATATTATCCCTTTTAAAAACTCTCATATAACTTAGACTATCCTTATAGGTCAATCATAATATAATTCTTCACATCCTAGGGATAAATGAAACATAATAAATGGGTGATCTCGGATTCATAGTAAGGATAAAAAATATAGAAGAAACTATCATAAATAATCATAAACATTTAAGGCAAGCTATTAAAAAGAAACACAAGACTTTAAACATAATCTTCATCACAATATGGAAATAATAAATCAAATAATTCCATTAAAACTTTCTCATGGATATTCTACTTGTTGAATAATCACAGTAAATATCAATAACTAATCGCATAATGAGGAAATGCATAATGTCATACATTATAATCATACAGTCAAGGCCTCATTCCACGACCATTACCATACCATCAAGGCCTTGTGCTAAGACACTATTTTTTATCATGAGACCTATCGATGCATCGAGGGGCTATATAGGGACCCACCCACCACTTAAAAAGTCTAATGCATCCCTCTTATAAAAAGGATGAAACATAACATAAACATTCATATTTAAACTAGCATACGAAATGTTAATACTTTAACCATAAACCTTGAAGGGTATAAATATAGCATATCTAGAATAAAAAATATATCATAAACCCTTCAAATGGAAGATTTTATCATAATAAGTCACCCTCAAATAAGAATAAAACCAAATAAAATATGTTGACATAGATGAAAATAATTTAATAAATTCATTAAAACTTTTTGGGGGAAATATCTCTTTTTTTACTTTGAAATCATTTAGAAGTCATGTGATTATAAAAGAAAACATTTATTTTTAAAATAACCTTATAATATTGTAAGTAAATCTTTAAAATGTTAATACATCATAATCGTGTAAAATAATCTCTTGCACCGTATAGGTTAAAAAACATTCTTTCCTTAATTTTTTGAAAAGGTTATAAACTACCTCATTTGGAAAATGAAGAAATTTGTCCTTTCAAAACATTTTGTAAAACATAAAACATGGATAAAAATGAATTTAAACAATTTTTTAAAGTATTTTTAATTATATTTTAATAAACATAGACATGGATGATAAGGATGTCCCAGTAGATACTTACGTATAAGAAATCTCGGATAATAAAGAAATTGTGAAATTAACCCTAACCTTATAATTTTCTTTAATCGAGGGTGATTTAGCCTCCTGTATAATGGTTAAAACATTTTATTAAATTATAATAGGACAATATTAATATTTATTATACCATATATTATTATCTTATATCATTTTGGTAATAATATTAGTATTACCATTGTTTTGAGTGATAACTACTTCGTTTTTTCGATTCCTATTTTGTTATGTAAGTCGTGTTGGTTATGCCTAGGATATATTTTATTGACATATATAAAGAAATAAAGTTCATAATTATTATTTTTAATCATCATATATAAATTTTATAATCATTCTTGAATGGTTAGTGTGGCGAATGAATCTCATCGCGTCATGGAGATGGTAGGTTGTACGTAAGCACGAGAGACCGTATCATTACCTTAGTGGTTAAATGGTATGGAATTGGATGTTATATTAATTATACATAATATTTATCATATTATGTTCATTATTTATATCCATTATACTCATCATTATACCCATTCAAATAAATTAGTGTTGAATAATAAATTATACCATGGCATGGAGATGGTAAGTCGTACGTACGCACGCATGGTGATATTACTATTCATAGGCTGGATAAAAGGAGAAATATGATTATTTTGTAATTATAATAACTTATAATAATGTATATTATACTAGAGATATTATTTTATTATGTAAAAAATAAATAAAGAGGAAGTATAAGAATAAAATAACATTAAAAGAGGTGATAAAACAATTAACTCTTTTCTAGTATCTCCTTTGGATTTGCAAAAAACGACTCCATAGGTTGGTTTTCTTCCCAAAGTGTGGACTCTAAAATGAAGTGATGGAAGTTTAGAGAAGTAATGGGTAGGTTTTGGACGATATAAATGGGGTTTTATGTGTGATTTAATGATAATGAGAAGTTCCCTTTTATAAGAGAGGTGAGGGGCACTTTTAGAAGATCTTGAAATATTATTTTATTATAAATTTATTTCAGAATTATAATATCTAAAAGAGATATATGTAGAGGATAATATGATTATGGGTATAAATAATCTAAATCCATAGGTTTTCGAAAATTTTAAGTTAAAAATGTAACCATATCTTTTGGCTTTAACCCTTAGTTAAATAAATTAACTCTTACCGTGTCTTCTTGTATTTTTACACTATATGGTTAATATAGTTAAAATAAAATTCCAAGAGATTCTAAAGTACATAATTAATGAAATTTGTAAAATTATATAAGTCAGTTATCTGAATACTATATTTTTATGAAGATTATATCATTTAATAAAATAGTATTTTTTTTAAAACCAGTTTATGTAAATTTTGACACTGTTTAGTAATTTATTTTTGTTAAAGTCATTGCAACTTAATTCATTCAAAAAAATTAACTCAAATATAACATGTAATAATCATCCCAAAAATTATTCTATGGAATCAAAAGTTTCAAATTACATTTATTTTAATATTTATAATATCCTTTATTTGAATCATTTTTTAATAATGTATTCATTGCATCATCAATGTATCATAAATAAATTTATTTATCAAATGTCTAAAAATTATAAATAAAATTAAATGATGTGGGAACTCCTTTTAGTTTTATAATGAATATTTATATTCTAAGAGATCATTTATATAAACCAATATTAAAATTTTATTATTAAGGAGATACATTTTTATAACATATGTTTCTTTATTTTATATTAAAATTTTTAAGTATCATAACCACACCCAAGTGGATTCCAAAGGCCAAATTTTCACCCAAAGGGTTTTCTTGGTCTTCCATATCTCATAAAATAGGATTAAGAAACGTTTTAGGGTAGTTTTATATTATTATAATATTATTTTTACCCTTATTTACCTGATTTTTCCTTTAACCATGGTAAATAAAAATAATTACAAAAGTTACTATTCATAATGTCCAAAAAATAAAAGGTGATTATTTACATAATTTGGACCTTTTTATTATAAATATTAAATCCATTTTTCCAATTTCAAAACACATAATTGGTAGAAATTAATTTAAAAATAATTCTCATTGTCGAAACGAGAAAGTGGGTTTTTAAAATTAAAAACCATTAAAAGATTGGCATGTGTTTATATTAAATTTTAATATGAAAATAATTCCAATGACCACCATTGTATTAAATGATTAAAAATAATCTAATTATATTTTAAAATAAATTAAAAGGATAATCTAACTATATGAATAAATTATATGAAAATGCAGTCTTAAATTAAAATGCAATATTTTTCACTGTTCATTAAAATGTGAAACTTTTCAGAAAATTAACACAATTTCACCCTAAGATAATTTTGATATTCCGAATTAAAAAATGAATTATATTATGAAAAAATAAGATTTATAAATCCCATAATGTGGTTAATAATCTTTATAAAACATTTTAAATGGATAGTTTGATAGTTGATCTTGAACTCAGTGTTGCATGTAGCGCAAGCTATTGAATTATTCATAAGGAAGCATAGCATGGAAGCCTGGGGTGATACATTAATCCCTCCTTCAAATAATTTCATCCTTGAAATTTCTAGAATATCACTTCATAAAAAAATTGTTGGTTTTTCTTCATAATTTCTTTAGGTTCTCACATTGACTCCTCCATTTTATAGTTCCTCCAAAGAACCTTTACCAGATGAGTCATGCAATTTCTTAACACTTTTTCTTTGGTTTCAAGAATCATGATAGGGTTTTAACAATAAGACAGATTCAGTTCCAGTTATATCTCTTCATAGATTATTACATGTGTCTGGCCTGGCATGTATTTCCTTAACATTGATACGTGGAACACATCATTAACTTTAGATAGACTTGGCAGCATTTCCAAATGGTAAGCTATAGCTCCAATTCATTCGATAATTTCAAAAGGTCTAATGATCCTGGGACTTAATTTACCCTTCTTACAGAATTTTTCACCACCCTACCATGAATATACCTTCAAGAATACATGATATCTCACATGAAATTATATATCCTTCCTTTGGTTATCCGCATAGATCTTTTTTATATTTTGATCTATTTTTATATATTTCTGAATATTTTTGACCTTTTACATAATTTCCTCAACAAGTTCTGGGACTACGATTTTAATTTCACCAACATCATCCCAACAAGTTGGTGTATGAAATCTCTTTCCATATAACACTTCATATGGTGTCATCTGTATACTTTAATGGAAGCTATTGTTATAGGAAAATTCTACCATTGGTAAATACTAATCCCAAATACCTTTAAAGTCATCATATCAAGATCTCAATAGGTCTTGTAAGTTTTGAATAGTCCTTCATATTATCCATTAGTCTGAGTGTGGTAGGCAGTGCTCAAACGAAGCTCAGTATCTGGGGTCTTCGGAAAACTTTTCTAGGATTGTGATGTAAAATAGGGATCACAATTAGAAACAATTGATAGGTGTACCCCATGAAGACTTAAAACATTATTAATATATAGTCATGTTAATCGTTCAAGTGGTAAATCTTATCTTATAGTAATAAAATGTGTTTATTTAGTAAGATGATCAAAAATAACCCATATTGCATCATTTATTCTGAGAGTCTTTGGTAGTACCAAGACAAAGTCCATAATAATATCATCCCATTTCTATATAGGTACAATAAGAGGTTTAATTAATCCTCTAGGATATTGTCTTCCATCCTTCAACTCTTGACAAAACGAACATCTCGATACATAATTAGAAATATCCCTCTTCATGTTGTCCCATCAAAATATTTTCTTCAAATATCTATACATCTTAGCGCCACTAGGGTGTATAGATAAATTGGATTTATGATCATCATCCAATAATTTCCATTTTAGGTCCGGTATAGTAGGAACATAAAGAATCTTACCAAATTTCAAAACACTATCTTAAAATACAAATTCAATCAGTCTCTCATCATTTATAGCTTTAATTTTCTTTTGAAACTCCTCATCATTAGACTGATAAATTTTAATCCTTTCTAGTAAACAAGGTCCAGCAACCATTTGAAAAATTAGTGATCTTTCACCCTCCATGATAATTCCCTTATCCATATTTACTATATCCATAAACATATGATACCTTTTAAAATTGATTTTTTTAGAATTATATGGTCTTTTCTACTCAAAGCATATACCACCTTATTTTCCTTCCCTGGGTGATTGTGTGTTGTGCAATCATAATCCTTGAGTAGATCAAGCCATATCCTTTGTCTCTTATTTTTTTCTTTCTATAAGAAAATATATTTCAAACTCTTATGATCAGTATATATCTCACATCTTTCACCGTAGAGATAGTGTCTCTATATCTTTAGAGAAAATATTACTACTACTAACTCAAGACCTGGATTTGGGTAGTTTTTTTAGGAATTTTTAATTTACCTGATGCATAAGTAATAACTCTATCATTCTGTATAATGACACAACCAAGTTATTTCCTTGATGCATCACTATACATCACAAATCCACCATTCCTATATGGTAGATTCAAGATTGGAGAATTGACTAATCATCTCTTCAATTCTTAAAAACATTCTTCACACTCTTTTATCGAAACAAAATTAACCCAATTACGTGTGATCTTGGTTGACGGGTTTTACAATCAATAAAAATTCTAGACAAAATGATGATAGTATCATGTTAAACAAATAAAACTATGTACCTTAGTTATACTCATCGATGTTGTCCATTATTGGATTGCCTTTGTCCTATCAAGATCAATTGAGATTCCGTCCTTCGAGACAATATACCCAAGAAAAAAATTGAATCCAGAATACACACTTGATAAACTTCCCAAATAGTTCATTTCTTCTGAGAGTATTTTGAAAAATTCATAAGTGGATCTCATGGTCTTCATATATTTTGGAGTATACCAAGATATCATCCATAAATATGACAAAAAATAGTCAAGATATTCCTTGAACACACTATTCATTAGATCCATGAAAATATAGGGGGCATTAGTCAATCAAAATGGAATTACCTTAAATTCTTAATGGCCATATCTCATTCGGAATGCTATCTTTGGAATATTTTCTTTTTTTACACACAATTAATGATATCCTGAATAAAGGTCAATTTTTGAAAAATATTGAGCTCCATGAAGTTGATCAAATTAATCCTCCATGTGAGGCAGGGGATACTTTTTCTTTATTGTAATAGCATTGATTTCTCTATAGTCAATGCATAACCTCATTGATCTATCTTTCTTCTTAACAAAAAAAATTGGGGATCCCGATAGAGAAACAATAGGGTTAATAAATACCTTATTACTCAAATCCTCTAGTTGTTTCTTCAACTCAACTAATTCCACAGTGGTCATTCTATTAGGAGTATTTGATATTGGTCTTGCATCAGGGATTAAATCAATAGAAAAATCAACTTTATGCTCTAGGGGTGTATAGGTAAATCTTCGAGAAAACATTAATGAATTTCTCTACAATAGGTACAGACTCAATTTTAATATTTATTTCTTCATCCCTAGATTTTATTTTATTTTCCTTCCTAAGAATCTCATTCAGTAAATCTACTGAGGGTATTTTGATAAGAATCAGGTGATGAATTTTCTGCTCTAAAGATAATGGATTATATATCATCCTTGAAATTTTTAACTTACTTCTTTATACAATAAATGTTTTCATCATATATTGATATCCAATCCATACTGAGGATTAAATCAAAGTCAACCATAGGTATGATAATAAAGTCAGTAGATAACCATAATGGAAACTTCATGACACATCATAGTTGCAATGAGACTTCCCTTAGGGGTTTTTACTGAAAACTACCTCATTAAAGTTAATTAGAAATATCTAATTTTTAAAGAAAACTAGGAAGATATAAGGGAATGAGAGGATCTAAAAAAATAAAGCTTTTCCTAAATTTGAGGATATGATTATAGTACTTTCCATAATTTCATTAAGATTTTCAAACTCAATAGTTGTGATCCCAAAAGCTTAACCTTGATCCCTTGACCTTTTCTGGGGTAATTTTCCTTCATGATTAGGACTATCATTTACATAATGTCCCATTTCATTAGAATTTTATTATTGAACATTGATAGATTCTTTATTCCCCTTACAATCACGATCTTAGTGGCCTTTTTCTCCAAACTTGTAACAAACTCTCATCCCCTTTAGGCAAGTACCGGTGTGTTTATTCCTACAATTATTACAAGGTGGAAAACCAATTCTTCCCTTCTTCCCCTTATATTATTTCTCAGAGTGTTTGGAGGCCCTATTCTTCTCTTCATTCCCTTAAAATTCATAATACATAGAAAATTACTTTTCTTTCTTGATAGTACATGAGACTATATCTTCATATTATGATAATTATTTTGAGACCAATTCCCATCGGAGGAGAGTTTTTAACCCATAAAAGAATCGATTAATCTTATTTCATGGGTTACGTATGTAGTCTATAGCATAACTTTCCAACCTTATGAAGTTAGCCTCATAATTTTCAACATTATCATCATATTTTTGCTTCAGAATCAGAAATTGAGTTTCCATTTCAGCTCGATATTCATGGGGATACTATTTTTCTAGGAAAAGTTATTTAAACTCCCTCCATTCCATATTTTTTACTTCTTCATCCTCCTTTGTGTTTTGTATTAATGACCATAATTGATCTGCATCTCCTGCGAGATGATAAACAATCATGAAAACTTTTTCCATTTCATTACTCCCCAAAGAAATAAATCTTTTCTCTAAAAAACGTATCCATTGCTCAGCTAAAAATTGATTTTTATTCCCATTAAATGCTGGAGGTTTTTGTCTCATGAATAAGTCTAACATTAAGCCTCTATGTTGTGGATCAGAGTGCTCTATATGGGTAAGTTTATAATTCATAACCTGAGTTAGTTGTCCCAGTGTGGTTATATGCTTTTTAGCACCAGTTATATCACAAACTCCACTATCATTATATTGTATAAGAGGCTAGTCCCTACATAGATTACGTGCATTGATACAATTTACATTTCTTCTACTAAGCACCATTTCTAAATAAAATCATACAGTAGATTAGGTTATGAGTCATAATGCATAATTCCAAACTAGTAAAATAACTAACATAAGTTGAAACAATTATGCATATTCAATCCATACACATAAAATTGTTTCATTGATTATATAGTTAATCATAAATCCATCATAATGGTTTGTGAAGAAAATATAAAATATCCTAAGCATATCCCCCTAGAGTGTCAAACCAGGTGTGTAGTAAGGCATGTTCTCATATACCAAGTTTCCCCGAGTCAAGCACGAAACACCTTGTTAGAATTTACACACCTAGGTACATCTGTTCTAGAACCACGTCCACTTTTATTATCTAGACAGGGGTTTATTTACTAGGAATACCCACATAATCTCTATTTTTCCAAAAATATATGATTTTCTTTGATACTTATCCTCAAAGCCTATCTTAGGGTGATTTTCCCTAATCATTGTTTTTCTAAATCTAGTTTCCAAGGTTTGTACTAAACTTATTTCAATACCAGCTATAATACCCCAACCCCAGTTTCCTAGAGTCGGTGCAATATTTTACTACATTGGCCTGATCATAAGAAAATCAAATCTTAAAGGATAGATCAGTTTAGTACCTTTGGAATACTAGATACTAGCATAAGTTTTATGTTATAACTTGAAATGAAAAACAACACATTATCCCCTTTGAAAAATCTCATATCTCTTAGACTATCCTAGTAGGTCAATAATAATATACTTCTTCACATCCTAGGTAAAAATGAAACATAAGAATGGGGTGATCTCGCATGCTCAGTAAGGATAAACAATATAGAATAATCTATCATAAATAAGCATAAACTTTTAAGGAAAGGTATAAAACTAAAACACAATCCTTTAAACATAATCTTCATCACAATATGAAAATAATAAATCAAATAAGTTCATTTAAACTTTATCATGGATATTCTACTAGTCTAATAATTACATGTAATATCAATAATGAATCTCATAATGAGGAAATGCATAATCCTAGACATCGTAACCATATCGTCAAGGCCACATTCCAATACCATTACAATACCATCAAGGCCTTGTTCCAAGATACTATTTTGTCTCATGAGACCAGCTGATGTATTGAGTGGCTATAACGATCCTCGTCTGTCACTTACTAAGTCTAATGCATGAAAAGGGTGAAACATAACATAATCATTTTTATTAAAACTAGCATACGAAAACTTAATACTTTAACTATAAACCATGAATCATATAAACATAGCACATACATAGTCAAACATATCATAAACCCTTCAATACAATATGGAATATTGTATCAAAATAAGTCTACCTCAAATAATCATAAAATCTAATAAATGATGTTGACATAGATGAAAATAATTTAATAAATTCATTAAAACTCTTTGAGGGAAGTATATATATTTTTACTTTAAAATCATTTTGAATCTGCAAAATTATAATAGAAAACATTTATTTTGAAAATAACCTTATATTATTTAAAGTAAATCTTCAAAATGTTAAGGCCCCATAACAGAGGAAAATAGCTTCTTGTATCGTATAATCTAAAAAACATTCTTTCCTTAATTTTTTGAAAAGGTTATAGAGTACCTCGTTTGGAAAATGACAGAAAGATTACTTTAAAAACATTTTATAAAAACTCAAAAATGGGTAAAAATGACATTAAACAATTGTTGAAAATATTTTCAATTACATTTAAATAAACATGGACACAGATGAAAAGGATTTCCCAGTATATACTTACGTATTATTAATATCATATAATAAAGAGATTGGGAAATTAACCCTTACCATATACTTTCCTTTAGTTAAGGGTGAGTTAGCCTACTCTATAATGGTTAAAACATGTATTTAAATTATACCAGGACCGTATTCATATTTATGATACCATATATTATCTTATTATATCATTTTGGTAATAATATTTCAGTATTACCATTGTTTTGGGTGTTAACTTCTTTGTTTTCCTATTTCTGTTTTGTTATGTAAGTCATGTTGGTTATGTATAGGAAATATTTTATTCAAATACAGAAAGAAATTAAGTTCATAATAATTATTTTTAATCATCATATATAAATTTTATAATCATTTTTGAATTGTTAGTATAGAGAATGAATCTTGTCGCGTTGTGGAGAAGGTAGGTCGTACGTACGCACGAGCGACGGTATCGTTCCCTTAGTGGTTAAATATTATAGAATTGGATGGTATATTAATTATACATAATTATTATCATGTTATATTCATGATTTATATCCATTATACTCATCATTATACCCATCCAAAAAAATTATTGTTGAATAATAAATTACACCACGGCATGCAGACAGTGAGCCATACATATGCATGCATAGTGATATTATTATTAATAGGATGGTTAAACGAGGGAATATGGTGGTACAATAATTTTAATAATATCAAAGAATGTATAAGATACTATATATATTATTTTATTATGGAAAAAACAAAGAAATAGGAAGTAGAATAATAAAATAACTTTGAAAGAGGTGAAAAAACAATTACCTCTTTTTCGAGTATCTTCTTTTGATTTTCACAAAAGGACTCCTTGGGTAGGTTTTATTCTAAAAGTGTGGACTATAGGATGAATTGAGGAAATTTGGTAGAATAATTGGGTAGGTTTTTTCCATGATAAATGGCTTTGTAGGTGTGAGTTAATGATAAAGAGAAGTTCCCTTTTATAAGAGAGGTGAGGGTCACTTTTGAAAAATCTTGAAATATTATTTTATTATAAATTTATTTTTGAAATATAATAGCTCCAAAGTGATATATTTCTAGGATAAGATGATTATGGGTCTAAATACTCTCAACCAATAAGTTTTATAAAATTTTAGGTTACAAATTTAATCATATCTTTTGGATTTAAACCTTAGTTAAATAAATTAACACTTACCATGTCTTCTTGTATTTTTACACTATATGGTTAATATAGTTACTATAAAATTCCAAGAGAACATCAACTGGATAATTAATGAAATTTTTAACATTATATAACTTATATTTATGAATATTATATTTTTATTACTATTATATCATTTAATAAAATAGTATTTTCTAAAACCCATTTATTTTAATTTTGACACTATTTAGTAATTTATTTTTGTTAAAGTCATACAAACTTGATTCATTCAGAAAAATTACATTAAATCAAATATAACATGTCATAACCATATATAAATTATTTTTATGACATTAAAACTTTCAAATTAAATTTATTTTAATATTTATAACATCATTTATTTCAATGATTCATTAATAAGGTATTCACTGCATCATCATTGTGTCATAAATAAATTTATTTATCTAATGTATAAAAATTATAAATAAAATACCATTATGTATAAAATCTTCTTAATTTTCTAATTAATACTTATAGTCTAAGATTTCATTTATATAAATCAATATTAAATTTTTTTAGTAAGGAGATATATGTTTATAACATATTTTCCTTTATGTTAAATTCAAAGTTTTAAGGGTCATAATCACACCCAAGTGGCTTCCAAAGGCCCACTATGCTCTGAAAGGGTTTAATTGGTTAGAAAAATATCATAAAATATGATTAGGATGTGTGTTAAGGTAGTGTTATTTTATTATAATATTATTTTTACCGTTAGTTTCCTGATTTATCCTTTAATTGTGGTAAATAAAAAAAATTGAATTTGTTATTCATAATGTACAAAAATAAAAGGGTCTGTTTACATAATTTTGACCATATTATTCCAAATATGGAATAAATTTTTCCAAATTAATTAAACATAATTGGAAGAAATTAATTTAAAAATAATTCATGTTGTTGAAACGAGAAAGTGGGTTTTTAAAAGTAAAACCATCGAAAGATTGGTATATGTTTATATCAAATTTTGAAGTGAAAATAATTACAATGACCACGATTGGATTAAATTATAATAAAATAAACTAATTATACTTTAAAATAAATTAAAATTATAATATAACTATATAAATAAATTAGATAAAAAGTCAGTCTTGAATGAAAATACAGTATTTTTTACTATTCATTAAAATGTGAAACTTTTCCGAAACTTACCAAAATTTCAGCCTAAGTTAATTTTGATATTAAGAATTAAAAAATTAAGTAAATTTTGAAAAAATAAGATTTATATGTTTCATAATGTGGTAAATACAATTCTAGGACACTTTTGAAATGGCTAGTTTGATTGGTGCACTCGAACTCGGTGATGCGTGTAGTGCAAGCTATTAAATTATTTAGAAGGAAGTGTATTGTGGAAGCTCGTGGTGTTACAGTTATGAATGAATTTTAATATTCCTCTTGTGTTTAAAAAATATATATTCATGATGGAAATTTATTTATAATTTTTAGTTAATATATAATTACATTAAATGCTTAGAAAATTCCAAAATAGTATTTATTCAATTAATGGAAAAACAAAATAAATGGTTTTCAAAATATTAAAAGTGATATAGTTTGAGTAAATTATTATGATAAAAGATTTTTCTAGGTTTATATGATTGTTGGTGCCAAAATATTGCACGAAAGGAAGGAGAAAAACAAAGAAGCCTCGGACGCTGCCTCGCAAAGCACCGACGCGAAGCACCCCCGAGCATCGCGGTTCCGCGAAGCACCGGAAGTGGTACCGCTCCGCGAACGAATCTGACGTTCGTGAGCCCACCGCGAAGCTCCCGAGGCGGTACCCCTCTGTGAACGGCCTGATGTTCGCGAGCCCGCCACGAAGAAACCGAGGCGGTACCCCTCCGCGAACAGCCTGACGTTCGCAAGCCCGCCGCGAAGCTCCAGAGGCGGTACCTCTCCGCGAACGGCCTGACGTTCGTGAGCCCACCGCGAAGCAACCTAGGTGGTACCTCTCCATGAACGGCCTGACGTTCGCGAGCCCGCTGCGAAGCTCCGGAGGCAGTACATCTCCGCGAACGGACTGACGTTCGCGAGCGCGCCGCGAAGCACCGGAGGCGGCGCGGGAGTTCTGCTTTGCGGCTCCCCTTGCCTATAAATACTGGGTTCCCCCTGAGCCCAGAGGACGGACAATCTGACCTTTCGGCTTCTCCTCTCCCGAATCGTGAAGCACCCTTTGCCCCAGGAATCATGAGATCCATGAGGTACTTCTACTTCGCATGACGCCTTCGCTTTGTCTCGTTTTGAGCCCCTCTTCCGAGAGGGATGCCCTTCGTGAAGCTCAAGGGCATTAGCGAAGGAGGGGGATTCCTAAGGGAACCCAGGCAGCCACGGAGCATTTATGCTTCGCGAAACACCCATCTTGTACTAGCGATTCCCATGCTAAGGCAGGATCGCTACACATCGCGAATCACACTGCTTCGCAGCACCCTGCTTCGTGAGGCACCTCCTCTCCGTGAGGCAGTGCTCCGCGAATACTATTCCACTTCGTGAAGCACCCTCCACTCACACCTTTTCCCCATGCTAAGGCCAAGGAACTCCGCTTCGCGAAGCACACTGCTTTGCTTGGAAATTCCCCTTCTCGTGCAACCCTCCAGGTATGCACGATGTGATTTCAAAGTCCCACGGACAATACCACTCATAGCGTTGCTTCGCCTAATGATTCTTTGCATAGAAACGCTAACGGCTATTTCTTCTCCGCATAGCCATGCTAAAGTAGACCCCTCGATGGTTCGCTCTACGACCCCCCTTGACTACGGCCTTACTGGTACCTTCCCTCCCCCAAGGAGCAAAGGGTACCAGTTATGTAAGTCCTAGGGGTGTGGAGTGAACCCACCCTGTCCGAGCTACAGGACATTAAACTTCCAAGCACCACGTCCTCAACACATGACGTTAAACTGTGACCCGACCTCGTGCCTCACACAAAGGGTACCCCCAGCTCGGAAATTTTTTACACCACCCGTCTCCACAGAGACGGGGTCACCCCCTCCACAAGGGATGATATCCTCCTTCTCGAAGTAGCGTATGTCCATGGGAGATGGGCAACCACCTTGGTGTAATCCCTTAGCCCCTCTTGCGGAAGGTTGCACCCCTGCATCTCCGTACTTCCCCACTACCAAGGTCAGTGGAGGGCGTGATATGGAATGAGGCACCTCCCATCATTGGTCCCAAATCCCTCTTTCGCTACGCTTTGCCGCACTTTGGGCCTCCATCCTGGAGTAAGTCCCAGCACCATGGGCCGCCTAACGCGTAAGCCCCTCTTCGCTTCTCACGGACGCACCTTTCGCGGCGTGATAGTCAGGTCTCTGTTGTCTCTTGTTTCTCACGCCGAGAATGACTCACGTGGGCTTAGAGTAAGCATTGGCCATGTCAACACCTCATCCAGCATGACGTTAAACTGTATGCCCTCGTCCACCATGACGTTAAACTGCACGCCCAACCAAACTATGAGGACTTTGATCCATGTCAAGGCGTGGTACGTAGGAAGCCTCTACGAGGTTCAAGCCCACCATCCGGTCGTTCCGACCTCATTCACATCGATTCACCACTGTCCCGCATGACGATAAACTTTATTCCATCATTTGAACTACGAGGACTTTGATCCATGTCAATCCATGGTATGTAGGAAGCCTCCCTGAGGTTCAAGCCCATCTCCCCTTGGACCTAGGTCTCTCCTTCCTCACGTCGGTTCACCGACACCTACCCTCTGAACTACAAGGACTTTTATCCATGTCAAGGCATGGTACGTAGGAAGCCTCACGAGGTTCAAGCCCACCACTAGTGGACCCCTGGGTCTACATTCACGTCAGTTCACCGATGAAACCCTTTGAACTACGAGGACTTTGATCCATGTCAAGGCATGGTACGTAGGAAGCCTTCCTGAGGTTCAAGCCCATCTCTCATTAGACTAAGGTCCACCTTTTTCATGTCGGTTCGCTGATGACTTCCATCATTGGAACTACGAGGTCTTTGATCCATTTCAAGGCATGGTACGTAGGAATCCTTCCTGAGGTTCAAGCCCACCCATCATTCATTCACGTCGAGTTCATCCTCGTCCTGCATGATATTAAACTGCATTCTAGCCCAACGACAAGCTGTTGTGACCAACCCGAACTATGAGGACTTTGATCCATGTCAAGGCATGGTACGTAGGAAGCCTCATGAGGTTCAAGCCCGTCTCCCATCAGACCAAGTTCCCTCATTCACGTCGTTTCACCGACACCCACCACAAGTGGACCCCCAGGTTAACCTTCACGTCGGTTTGCCGATGAAACACCCTTTGAACTATGTGGTCTTTGATCTATGTTAAGGCATGGTACGTAGGAAGCCTCCACGAGGTCCAATCCCACCATCGCTAGGACCCCCTGGTCCTCCTCATTCACGTCGGCCTTCTGGCGTCCAACTTGAACTATGTGGTCATTGATCCATGTCAAAGCGTGGTACATAGGAAGCCTCCTAGAGGTTCAAGCCCACCACTTGTTGGTCATCACAACCTTATTCTCTTCAGGTCACCAGCACCTGGGAAGCCTAGTGCGTAAGCCCCACACCATCTGGACCAAGGTCCGCATTCACGTCGGTTCACTGACGATGCCCATCGGGTGAAGGTCCACCTTCACGTCGGCTCGCCGACACCATCCCGAACTACGCAGACTTTGATTCCCTGACACGGGGATACGTAAGAGGTCTCTTCGAGGCTCAAGCCTAACTTCATTGTCGCCCCTGCGATGGTCCCATTTCATTCCCCCTCCATTTCATTCAACTCTCCATCACCCATCCTGGTTCTCACCCGGACTGCCATGTCCCGGCAAGATCGTACCGTTCCGCTCCTCTTCGCAGCCGCCCATGGGCTGGTCTCAGTATCGGCACCCCTTCAAGGGAAATCCCTCAATCCGATCCATTCCAGCTAATGCTCTGATCGGGATGCTCCGTCCCCTGCTGGACGTTAAACCTGCGGCATACCCTGTGCTAAACACAGGAAGCTGAGGAAAACCTCAGATATATGTTTGTGACATATAATTCCCCGTGCTCGATGTGGGATGCCTCGGGCTTCCATGCCCTCGAGAAGTCCCATGACAAGAGACAAAATATAGACATGCCAGTTCCCCAGCATCCAGACACGCTACTGATTTCTCGACGTGACTACTCCCCCGACTGCAGGTTGCTACCCTGGCCAGACCCTTTGGAATGTCCTGACAGAAGCAGTGTAATTAACCGGCATCCATGGAAACATGGAACTGGGAAGAGTTTCATGAACAACGTATTAAATCTATGAGGGAGATTCGGACTTGGTGACGAGTTCTGAGGAGGAATCCACGGAAGGAAGAACTGACATCCCATCATCCTGTTTCGATCAAGGAGCAGACGTCCCTGAATAAGGAGCGAATGATGCCCGCCTTTGGAAAGCGAGAATGTGGGGCAACAATGCAGCGCGTCCTCCTCCGTAGACAGACGGATGCGCGCGCCCAGGAGAAAGCGTCGGAAACAGAAATGGTGAACCCGACGTGAAATGCTTCTCCTCAATGTGGAGATTAGTAGCGTTTGAGACACCAGTAGATTGACGTGTCACCGGATCCAGATATCTGGCACCGGGTCCCGCCAAGAAAATAGAGGGCCTGACGTGAAACTCACTGGAAGTTGGGGTAGTAGAACGTGGGGCATTCTGTTCTACAACGTGTTGGCGTGGGTCCTTCTTACAGATGTGGAGAAGGGAATGACGCTGGGGCACTAGTTGTCAACCCTTCTCCTCAGAGTGCTGATGAGTTGATCTCTTTGTTTCCCAGGAACCAGGTTGCTGCCGTGGAGACACGATCACCGCTCGCTCACCTATGCAGGGGTAGGGGAAATATCGGCATAGCCACCCCACATGGCTCTGCTACCGCCACGAAGGCCTCTACATCCATGAATACGGGGTGCCCACGTCCCATCTCCCCATCAGAGATCATCCACCAAAGGGTGATCAACAACCTTGTGCGCATGTACGAGGAGGAAGGGGTCATCCCAACTCGGGATATGGCCCACCTAGACCTGGAGGAATCCAGGCCCCGCCGTCAACGCCACCCTAACAGGCCGCACAGGGAGCCCCTGCTCCCCACCCCAACGTTTAATCGTTTCGGGAGCTTGTCCCCGGAACGCCTCGATGACTCCTCGCCTTATGCTGATGAGACGGGTGACATCCGGCTCGGCCCGCTCAGGGTCCCGACCCAGGGGCTCCAGGAAAGGGCTCCCATTCAGCTGCGTCAACTCCACCGTCCGACTCCATAGGGAGAGTAGGTAGGCTATGCCCTTGCACCACCTACGCCAGCTCGTCTGACCCGACGTCAGCGCCGGGCCCGGGCTAAGGACGCTCGCCAAGATATGTCAACGTCAACAACTACAGTGGCCCAAGCCACCGCCGACATACATAATAGAGTTCTTGTATACACTTAGCAGGGTAACTCCTTCACCCGACCAAGATCGAGGCCTCAGCCGCCCTACAGACAGGCTGTGTTGACTCTCGGGGTCGCAGGCCCGAGCGATGATTGCCGCAAACCAATCCGCAGTAACGTCACTCCATATGGAGGTCCTCTCCGTACCACCATTCCACAGAGCATGGGATTTCCCTGCTCTAAAGCTCATCACGAAGGTATGCCTCATGCTACCCCCATCCCGAAGGAAGACCTGCCCCACGGCAGGGACGCTCGGCACAAAAACCTCTCTTGCGCCCACTATACAGGGTATGGAGTCCCTCCTCCTGCCCCCAACCACCGATCTGAAGGCATTATCCATCCGGTCCTTCTCCAACGTGGGGTTCCTCCTTACGTCCTCTCTGAAATGGGAGAAGGTCCTCCTCGCCCCAACAACTCGAGGAGTGAAGGTCAGCCTCACTCCACCCGCTTCGACCATGGAGGTCCTCCCCATGCTCCTGCCGATTCCAACAGAGGCTCCGCCCACATGGGTGTTATCCATGGAAGTCCTCCCCATGTACCCTTCGACATTTTCCCTGGTTCCCCTCGCACCCCGGCCACCTCGAGCGGGATTCCTCTCTGCCACGGCGCCAGCGCCGCCCCAAGACTACATATTGGGAATCAACCCTATCCCGAGGAGCGACCCTGGGGTAGAAGAGCAGGTTGTCGCCGCCACAAGAAGAGTCCTGGGAAGGCCCGGGTGGAGATCAAACCGACTCGTTTCTCAGATTCTGAATCGGAATGCGACTCAGTGATGGAACCTTCTCCCCGCTCCTCCACATCAAAGACTGGGGCAGGAACCAGACGCGTTAGCCTCATTCTCCTAGAATGAGAGGTCCATCGGATTCCCACCTCTCTCCACAGGTATATCCAGGAGGAAGAAATCATGGAAATTCTGCAGGTTCCGACTGTGCAATCACCACCGTTGTCACCAGAAGCGCCCTCTACCTCTACCAGATATTACAGGGAGCTATTTTGGGGAACAATGACGGCAGAGCAATGATGTAACCCATCGCCGGCAACCGCAACTCATGTGCCTGAAGCTGTGGCTATCAGCCCATCGTATCGTGATATCGTGGTCAGGTCGCCTCACTCTTCAGAGGATGGCCCGGAATTTGGCGGCCAGTCAGCTCGTTCACCGTATTCTCCGCCGCCAAGTTTACTGTCCTAGAGGTCTGCCTCGGTACCGCTACCGGTCCCTCAGCCACCCCTGGTTGACGAGTAGGGCAATACAGGGCCAGACCTCGAATCCGAACCCAGGAGCTTCTAGAGCATTCTCGCAGCGGATCACTTCCCAAAGGAGTTCTGGCCGACGGCGGCACCGAACTTTCACGCGCCTGAGTCCCTTACCCTAGAAGAGGTGGGGTGCT
This sequence comes from Viscum album, assembly GCA_963277665.1. Classification (NCBI taxonomy): domain Eukaryota; kingdom Viridiplantae; phylum Streptophyta; class Magnoliopsida; order Santalales; family Viscaceae; genus Viscum; species Viscum album. Next base: position 138,990,146 of record OY728155.1, read on the forward strand.
TTTTCCAAACCCTATGGGAAACACACTTCCACCTTCGTTACGAGCGGGTGATGTACCCCAGAAGTCGAGAGCACTTTGAAGAAATCGGCGAGCAATGTCGCCTGATCGATTTGGCCGCACTCCCTGTGGCCCAGCACCCCGAGTCACCAGGCCATCAGAACACCCTTCAACAGAAATGTGTTTAGTGTTTCAAAGTACTCCGCAGAGTCATTAGGGAAGCTACCCCCCATGTGCAAGTCCGTGGCTGGGGATACTATACCGCCCTCCTCTTCATCCCTATCCGACGACAGCCCGATTCATTATGCGACATTGAGGACATGCCCTCGAGAGGGGTCACAGTCCACATGGCTGACGTAGTGGACAAGGAAGACGAGATTTAGTTTCTCGATGGAGACTTACCCCCTGAGGGCGTACTGCCACTGCTGGACCCATCAGGAAGGGTTACCCATCAGCAGAGGAACCTTCTAGGCCTCCTTGTACCCACCGAGTCGTTGGTACTCAGTCGAAATTCCGGTAAGGCTAAGGAGCACGTCGTAACCGTCAAGCACTTTGACCCGTCCGCCTCTATACAGAAAACAGAAGAAGATCCCGAGAAGGCCACGTTACGCCAGCAGCTTGCTGAGCAGAAGAGGCTGGTTGACGAACTCTTGGCTGAGCGCGATGCAGAGCAGCGACCCGACTATGGTAATCCCAAGCTGGGGCAGCAGGGGCAGGAACAATTCCCCCCGGTGAGATGCCTCTGGGAAACCCTGATCATGCTACTAACGCAGATAGGGCAGAATCCGGAACTTATGGAAAGAGGGCGCGATACATCTCGTCAAACCCCCCTGAACGACGGGGCAATCTGAAGAACCCGGTCCGGGTTCCCCTAGTCTCCCCACAGGTCATTCCGCCAGTCGATCCACGAGCCGCCGAAGCCATCTACCGTGTTGAAGAACCTGGCAACGCACCTGTGATTAGGGATCCCCATCAAGACAGGGACCCCCACCCGGATGATCTTATAACGACACTCATAGCCCGCCTCAAAGCGTTGGAAACGTGGTAGGTGGCAGTCCCACCGGATGGCAAGCCATATCCCGCATGGGTGGATGATATGCTCGCACCCCCGGGTTTTGGGAACCCCACATTCTCGCCCTTCAACGGGACAGGGAACCCGCCACAGCACTTGGCCCATTTTTCCTCCAGGTGTGGCCCCATGATGGGGACTCCGGCCCAGCAAGAAGCTGCCAAGCTCCGATGTTTCATGCAGACATTGGAAGGTCCCGCATTCGTCTGGTACAGCCAGCTCCCTATTAGATCGGTGACCGGTTGGGAGGGTCTCCGCCTGCAGTTCCTATATCAGTTCAGCTCCACCATGCGGAAGACCAGCATTACAGACCTCTTCAAGTGCAAGCAAAGGCCTGATGAGCGAGTTGCAGATTTCATCGCTCGGTGGAAGGGACTTACGTACTCCCTCAATATGCCACTGACTCAAGAGAAATTATTGACGATGTATGTGGGGAATGTTAAAATGGAGCTGGTACCTTCCCTGATTACCATGAACTACCCTGGAGGATTCCGGGATTTCTTAGATAAGGCTCAGCGCCTTGAGGAGGCTCTGCAACAGGCTAGCCAGGCGCGTTCGTTGCCCCATATGATCCCTTCCAGGAGGACTGATAGAGCCAAACCCGCCGCGGTGGCCCAAATAGAATCTCCTAGGCAACTGGAATTATTGCCATCGACACCATCCCCGCCACTCCACAGAAGTCCTCCACCTCAAGCACATGCTCCTGCCCAGCAGCGACCGCCTCAGAATCGACAGGATCCCCTGTGCAATGCGCCACCTCCACCTAGGCAAGACAATCAGGCACCGCCTCCTCAGTAGGCCCCTCCAGCCCCTCATCAAGGCTAGGCCCCCAGGGCCCCCTATCCGGAAAGAAGGCACCAGACTTATTCGTTCAACGAAAATCAGGTCCCTGGCTACTTTCAAAGTGCTCTAGAGAAAGGGATTGTGCGCCTGCCCGAGTGCAGAAGGTCGATAGAGGCGAATCTCACCGATCACCCCAACTACTGTCCTTATCATCAGATTCTAGGGCACACCCTCAAGAAATGCTATGTGTTTAAGGACTGGCTTCAAGACCAGGTCGACAACAATATAGTCAGGTTGGGCCCGGCACCAACACAAGTGGCGGGTGTCTTTGCAGGGTTAGAGATCGGGAGCGACAGCAAAGGCGAGTGGTAGCAGGTTCCCAGCTGTGGGTCCCAGAGATACGACGAATGGATGGCTCGAAAAACCGTCGTCTGTTCCCATGGTATCATCCGGTCATGCCTGAAGCAGTTGGAACCTTCAGAAGAGGTAGCCATTACCTCTGCATCGCCTTCACAGTTGACCTCTGCCCAAAAGGGAAAGCAGTGACGACGCAAGAAGAAACAACGCGCTCCGTCGGTGTCGTCGTCATCCCGCACTCTCGGTGACTTTATGCCCCCTGAAATGGGGATTCCTCCCAGAATCCACCCGGTGGTGGATGACTCGTCGAGCGATAGCCAGGGGTATGCTTCAGTTAACACCGTGGAGATGGTAAAGCCCTATATGAATCCCGACGAAGGGGAATGCCAGGCGAGCCTCCCCAACGTCTTCAGCCGACGTCAAAGTCAGTGGAACCACAACCATGCCGGTCATCGAGGCACTTTAGCGGGCACTTTCAGCCAAGCCGTGCATGCTACTGAGACCAGACAGCAGGCTCAGCGCAGAGCTCAGCACGCGCAACCCCTTTCTGACGCCCTCAGATCTACCTCCACCGCCGTTTGTTCTACTAGATCAGGGAGAGTTGCCTCGTTCGTATCACAGCCAATCTTTCCCGGTTACAGGCCAGTCTCCGTTGTCCGATCCTAGTCCGGCGACTACTCTCCAAGCTTCAACTAGGAGGCAGCAAGATGTACCCAGCACTAGCCAACCACAGGTTCAACCGGCAAGACCCGCTATGCGTCCAACTGACAAACAACCTCCTGTAAGAAGAGTTTCGCGCTTCGCACAAAAGTATGATGTTTTGAAACACCTGGCCGGCATTCTGGTAAGGCTTTCTATCCTTGAGGCCCTTCGCCTATCATCTGAAATGCGCGAGGCACTTGCCGAGGCCCTAAGGAGCACCCTAAAATTTGAGACGGAGGTAGTAGCCGCAAAAGCCTTCCATGCCAAGGCAATTGAGAACGCCGAATGTCAGGCAGTTATCTCGTTCTCCGGTGAAGATGAGTACCCTCCTATACAGGGGCATATTTTCCCGCTGTACATCACTGGCCACTTCAATGGTGGGGAAGTCCGTCGCTGCCTTGTTGACACGGCTTCCAGAATCAACCTAATTCTGACTCGGACATTGCGAAAGCTGGGTCTATCTGAAGATGATTTAACTCCCTCTGACCTCAGAATCTAGGGGTTCGATAGGACCGAGCAAACCCCAGTCGGCAAGATCCGCCTGAAGACTCATTTCGGTGGCTTAATTTCCAACACCAATTTCATGGTCATCTCTCAGGACACCTCCTAAAATGCGTTGATGGGTAGGCCATGGCTCCATCTGCACACAGCAGTCCCTTCGTCGTATCACCAGTGCCTCAAATACTCCCTCAATGGTTGAGTAGGCGTGCTCCAAGGAGATGTGTCTCCTTTCGCCTCTTGTGAGGCCCGCTATCTGGATGCTGATTATTACAATAGTAAGGATAATAAAATCCTAGTCAGTGAGGATGAACCCTCCCCGGTCACAAGTGATCCCTGGGCAAGCATGGATGACGCCTACATCCTCCCGATCCACCGATTGGAGGCCACGACCCCCGACATGGGGTAGTGTTTTATTGTTTCGGGTCTGCAAGGAAGTCATGTTCCCATGTCCAAGCGACGGTGGAAAATCTCCTCGTACTCCTACACCAACCAGGCTCAGGTGATCCCGGAGCCTCCTACCCCTATACGGTACCGGAATGTCAAGCTTATGACAACAAAGGTATTCCATACGTGTCTCTTCCACCGGGATGGAATCAACCGACTCAGGCCGACACGTCACCACTATTTTGATGTCATCAAACGTGGCTCCTTAGGACAAAGTCTAGATGGGATAGGGTCGACTGCCTTCATTGCTATAGTCTCAATGGTGAGTGAGCCTCCTGATAGGATGACCACTTCTGCCCAAGCCGGCACCAGCTGCCCCTCAGGTTTTGATAGCCCAGAAGTATCTCCCGTCGTGGGAAATCCCCCCACGAGTAGAGAGGAAGACCTGGAGGATGCTCCCCCACCTTTGAGGAAGGCGTCTCTACCATGGTTGATGAACTGGTACAGGTGAACCTTGGTAGCGAGGCAGATCCGAAACCCACATTGATCAGTGCAGCCATGTCCCCCGAGGAGTGGCAGCAGTACGTAGACTTTCTCAAACAACACTGTGACGTGTTTTCCTGGAGTTACAACGGGATTCCAGGACTATATCCCCAGGTATTCATTCACCATCTAGGCCTCCCGGCAAACCATCGTGGGTTTAAGCAGTCTCCCAGGAAGATGCACCCTTCTCATGGTGCTATGGTTGAGGCCGAAGTTGAAAAACTTATCAAAGCCAACTTCGTTAAGGAAGTCCAGTACCCCAAGTGGCTTGCCAACATTGTGCCAGTCAGGAAGAAGAATGGGCAGATCAGAGTCGGCATCAACTTCCGCGACCTTAATCGCCACTGCCCAAAGGATGACTTTCCACTCCCAGTGACTGAGTTATTGATTGATGCCACAGCTGGGTTCCAAGCTATCTCTTTCATGGATGAGTATTCCGGGTACATCCAGATCCAGATGGCCCCTGAGGACGAGGAGTCCACTACCTTCAAGGCTCCCCAAGGTACCTTTTGCTACCAGTTTATGCCCTTCGGCTTGAAAAATGCAGGTTCCACTTATCAGAGGGCCATGCATCGCATATTCAAGCCAATTCTCAGGATGCTGGTGGAATGCTAGGTAGATGACCTAGTGGTCAAATCATGCCAGCGCCAGGACCATCTCAAAGACCTTGAGAAAGTGTTCGGTTTCCTCCGTTCCCATCCCCTAAAGATGAATTCATTGAATTTTTCCTTCGGGGTCACCTTTGGGAAGTTTCTTGGCTTTGTTGTTAGATACCGAGGCATTGAGATCGACCCAGAGAAGATCAAGGCCATCAGCCAAATGCCTCCCCCGAGCAATATTCGGGAACTTCGAGGCCTACAATGCCACTTAACCTATATACGCCGATTCATCGCGAATCTAGATGGAAAGTGTAATCCCTTTTCCCGGATCATGAAGAAGGGAGCCGCCTATGAATGGAATGAGGAGTGTCGGACCGATTTCAAGGAAATCAAGCAGTATCTGCTCCAACCTCTGGTTTTGATGCCACCCGTCTCTAGAAAGTCGCTGGTCCTTTACGTGACCGCCCTGGAACGATCCCTCGGTGCACTGCTCGCCCAGAATAATAACGAGGGTACTGAGAACAGTCTCTACTATCTCAGCCACATGCTTCTCGATACAGAGGTCAGATACTCCCCTATCGAAAAGAGCTACCTTGCGCTCGCCTTTGCCGTATAGAAGTTGTGGAATTACCTATAGCACCATGAGGTACAATTGGTCTCCCGGGTAGACCCACTGAAGTACATCCTGAACCACCCCATGTTGACTGGCCGACTAGCACGGTGGGCGGTGATTCTCCAGCAGTTTGATATCAGGTTTGTACCTAAGAAGGCCATTAAAGGACAGGCGTTGGCAGACTTTTTAGCTACCCATCCAACCTCCGCAGATCAATCCCTAGACATGGATTTTCCTGACGAGATGATCCTCTCAGTTGATCATGTCGTCCCATGTTGGAAAATTCACTTCGAAGGTGACTCCCGGAGTCCCACCGGTAGGAGGCTCAATGATCCTAATCTCAATAGAGTGGGCCTGGGTATCATCTTCATTACCCCGGAGTAATCCGTCCTACCATACTCATTCCTGTTGTCAGAAGGCTGTACCAACAATGAGGCAGAGTACCAGGCTCTCATCACCGACCTCAAGCTGGCCCTTGAGATCGACGTGCCCCATCTACATGTGAAAGTAGATTCCGAGCTGGTAATCAAATAGGTCAATGGTGACTATGTCGTCAGGAAGCCGGAGCTTGTACCGTTTCTAGAGTACACCCTCCACCTAATGGCCCAGTTCTCTTCTTGACCAGAGATTACCCATGTCCTGCGGTCACAAAACGGTCAAGCAGACACCTTGGATGGCTTAGCTGCGTCGCTCGCAGAACCCGACCAAGATGATTTGATCATACATGTGGCACACCGAAGAGTTATTGTCCCCATCACCCAAGAGGACAATGATGGCCTGCGGGTAAGTCATCTCACCGTCGGGCCCTCTACATCAGGGGTCCGGGGTTCGTCAGACACAGTGGTTGAAGTCACTCCTGACTGGAGGGTACCTTTTGTCGAGTATCTCCAAAATGGTCACCTCCCGGACGACCGGGCCGAGCGCGAGCGAATCTGACGCCACGCACTGCAATTTACCCTCTAGAGCGGCACCAGTCTTGAACAGATTCTTTATAAGCGGAGCTTCGATGGAGTTCTCCTCTGTTGCATTCAAGGAGTATAGATTCCTCAAGTTATGCAAGAGGTTCACGCCGGTTCCTGTGGTGCCCTTCAATCTGGGCCGAAACTGTCCCATCAAATCTGGAGGTTGGGGTACTTCTAGCCCTCTATGATCCATTATTTTATTGGGTATGCCAAGAGCTGCCATGCGTGCCAAGTTCACGCCATCTTTCTGCATCGGCCTCCGGATCCCCTCCACCCCACCAAGTACTCTTGGCCATTTGTGGTATGGGGACTTGATGTAGTGGGACCATATCCACCAGCAACAGCTCGCCAGTGTAAGTTCATCCTGACTGCCACAAATTTCTTTTCCAAGTGGGCAGAGGCAGTTCCACTCAAAGAGGTCAAGGCCCGTTCCATCGTCGACTTTGTGAGCTCCAATATTATCCACCGATTTGGGGTCCCTCGCACCATCCTCACCGATAACGGCACCAACTTCCGAGCAGCTGAGCGGAAGAAATTGTACGCCAAGTACGGCATCCACTCGAACCATACCTCTCGCTATCACGTGCAGGAAAACAGACAGATCGAGGCATTCAACAAAACCCTCTCCAACATTCTGCCGAAGATGGTTGGTCAGAACAAGAAATGTTAACCGGACAAGCTCCCCAACTCCCTCTGGGCTTATCGGACGATGACTCGAAACTCTACCCAAGTGACCCCATATTCCCTGGTATATGGGTCTGAGGTCGTCCTACCCATTTAGATTCAGCTGCCATCGTTGTGCATTGTAGTCTATGACCAGCAGGCACCATATGAGGTGGCTGAAATCCGTCTAGATGAATTAGAAGCACTGGACGAGAACCGGCTTCATGCCCTACACAATCTGTAAAGGCATCAGAATAAGATAGAAAGGTCCTTCAACAAGAAGGTTCTCCTCCGTTATTTTCTACAAGGCGACCTAGTGCTAGCCCTTCGAGTTCCAATGATCCCCGGTAGGAAACCGCCCAAGCTAGAACCCAAATGGGAAGGACCTTATATCATCTATAAGTTTTACTCCAATGGGTCGTACTCCTTGGTGACCACGGATGGTGAGCGTGTGACTCCTCCCACCAATGCCAGGTTCCTCAAGCAGTACTTTGCCTGATCCTATATGGTCATGCATGACCTTAAACTGTACGGTCCAACATGACCCTAAACTGCACGTTACGGTCCCGCACTACCCTAAACTGCACGTTACGGTCCCGCACGACCCTAAACTGCACGTTACGGTCCCCCATGACCCTAAACTGCACGTTACGGACCGGAATGACCCTAAACTGCACGTAAGGGTCCCGCACGACCCTAAACTACATGTTACGGTCCCGCACGACCCTAAACTGCACGTTATGGTCCTGTATGAACTTAAATTGTATGGTCTTGCATGACCTTAAACTGCAACTCCGTCCTGTAGGATGATAAACTGCAAAATGGTCTGAGCTCTATGACCTTAAACTAAGATCTCCCCTCGTCCTTACTGTAAGATTCTAAACTGCAAGCCAGTTAGGCCTTCCTGATCGAGGCTCAGCCTCAGGCCCCTTGGCCTCCTCGGGCCCCTGGCCCCCGTCCTTACTGTAAGATGCTAAATTGCAAGCCAGTCAGGCCTTCCTGATCGAGGCTCAGCCTCAGGCCCCTTGGCCTCCTCGGGCCCCCAGCCCCCGTCCTTATTGTAAGACATTAAACTGAAAGCCATTCAGGCCTTCCTGACCGAGGCTCAGCCTCAGGCCCCTTGGACTTCGTCGACTCGGACTCTCTTATGGGATTGTATGGTGTGGTGTGGGATTACATCCTCATTCACATCGGGTTACCCACCGTACCATACATACACCCAGTTGAGATACATTTCTCGTCCATAATAACGCTGAAATTGTGCTTCAAGAACTACGTGTGGCTTGATTCCTATCTTAATGGGATACGTAGGAATGCTCGGACACCTCGTCTTGAGCCCAGCCCCAAGCTCTTCTCTTCCACTATCCCCCCTGGGAATGTTTTCCTTGGAGGGTCCTTGCGTAGCGAGGAGTAGGCTTTCTTAGCCCCTCTCATACAACCCCGCTCATACAAGGATTGTAAGGGTTTCACCATGTGCCCACTCCCGTTCTTCTATCCTCCCACGTCCTCACCGCATGACGTTAAACTGCATGGCCTTAAAGAACTATGTATGGCTTGATTCCCATCCTAATGGGATACGTAGGAACGCCCAGGCATTGCGTCCGTTGGCCCAGCCCAAAAGCCAAAATCTTCCCCTCGGGTCAAGACATATGGCAAGGTGAACACTTTTGCCCTAACTCTTATCGATCAATCCTCGACCCGGCTGCACGTCCCCCCTGGAGATGTTCGAATCTTTCATGGATGGATACAGCTATGCTTCACCCACTCCGTGACTAGGATTCCATCATCTTTCACACGCGGAGGGACCCCCAAGAACGACCTGGATACTACGCCCAAGGGATCTCCTACCGATACGGGCAACGCACTTGAGGGTTTCCGAGCAACAAGTCGATACAAGTCCCGCGTCGCAAATTTGGTCAACGTTCGACACTCATTTGTTGCTCCCATATCAGGTCACCATCAGGACGCTGTGTTTCGAACATGGTCGACAGTGTCCTGGATCTTCGGGTCCACCCCGAGATGTCCCAAACATCGAGTGCAGTGATTCGTTCTACCCCATCCCAAAGTGACAGACTTCCCTCCGGGTGGTGCTAGCAGTCGGGCCCATGACCCTGATTCTCTTATAAGGAATGTACGGCGTGTTGTAGGATTACGTCCTCTTTCACGTCAGGTTACTTTCCATGCCGTACATACCCCTAGATTAGATACAGTTCTCTCTTTCCCCATCCTCATGTAAGACATTAAACTGCAAACTAGTCGGGCCTTCCTGACCGATGCCTGACCTTAGGCCCCTTGGCCTTCTTGGGCCCCTTCGCCCAACCTCTTACCCGGGGTGTACGGTGTGGTGTGGGACTATGTCCTCATTCACATCGGGATCATGTACCATGCCATAGACCTTCCCTCACGAGGCCCAGCCTCAGGCCTCTTGGCCTCCTCGGTTCCTCGGCCCTCGTCCTCCCTGCAAGATGTTAAACTGCAAGCAGGTCAGGCCTTCCTGACCAATGCCTAACCATTAGGCCCCTTGGCCTTTTTGGGCCCCGGCCCAGGTCCTCTCTTATAGGATTGTATGGTGTGTTTTGAGATTATTTCCTCATTCACGTCGGTTTATTCGTTGTACCGTACACCTTCCTTGTTTGGGGGTATATTACTCCCCTCCTCGCCTCGTATGACGTTAAACTACATTTAGTGAACTACATGCGGCTTGATTCCCATCCTCATGGGATACGTAGGATCACTTGAATGTCTAGGATTCGGGTATAGCCCCATCTCTTGGGAATCTCCATCCCATCTTGGCTCCCTGGCCTACCCTTCCTCCACGAGGGGTGTATATGGCGTGGTATGGGATTATGTCCTCATTCACGTCAGTCTTGTAATGACCATGCCATGTGCCTCTCATTCTCGAGCTGTTTTGTTGGCCCTTTTCAATGATTCACCAATGTGCCTAAGGGTACTCTGGTTTATTACCTTGAATGCCAAACTTTACTCGAACATGTCCGCACCCACTTTCCAGGCTTTGTGTTTCCCTGCATCAGGGCTTCCATCATCTTTCACACCCAGAGGGACCCCCATGAATGGCATGGATACTACACCCAAGGTCTCTCCTACCATTACGAGCCAACGCCCCCGAGGGTTTTGGACAAAAAATCTATAAAATCCCATGTTGTGGATACGGTCAGCGGTCGTTGCTTGTTTGTTGTTTCCACTTCAGGATAACGCGATATAGATATTGTTTTCCGCCACGGTCAATAGTTATCCTCCATCATCACGCCAAAACCCCATTAGGCCCAAAGTGTCGGGTACACGATTCACATCCTTCTTCACTTCATCATTTCCAAGTAGAGTTTCGAAGATCTTGGTACTACTTGTCAGTGCGCATTTGCACGTTATGGGGACAAAGTCGCGTTAAAGGTGTCCTTCGGGGCTCTCTACCAACTCCCCTTTGATGGACACCCCAAGTATTGTGATAAGGATCTCCCCCCTTGTTTCCCACACCGAGTTTAACTCATGTGGGCTTAGGGATTGGGTTGATGTCTGCGCTTACTCAGGAAGTTGTCACCATCCACAGTCCGAGCTCTAAGACCATAAACTAAGATCCATCTGGAACTACGTTCAACTTGATTCCCATTCTGATGGGATACGTAGGAACACCCAGACCTCCTGTCTTTGGGTCCAGCTTGAGTTCAGCGTCCTATCTCCGAGACCCTGACTACGGGACTGCGTGTCGTGGTGTGGGATACGTTTTCATTCATGTCGGTTGTGTCGCACGACACCATACACATTCCCCACCTAGCATCGTCTCTGCTACGTCTGTGCTACATGATGTTAAAATGCATGCTTGGTCCTATCACACGACCCTAAACTGTGACACTGTCATCCTTGCCGCACGACGAAAAACGGCACTACATTGTGATGACCTCGTTGTAGAGGACATCACGTTGGGTATTGGTCATGTGCCATGCCATTTTTCAATGCCTATCACAGCTTGATTCTTGTGGCGACACCACACCCTACTACCCTAGGCCTATCGCTTCACAAAAAAACACTCACCTTAAAGGACAAACAAGATTTATCAAATTCCGCTTCTTTTAGTGCAAGGGCCACGCCCGCACTCCCATTTTTCCCTGGAACCAGTACCTTACCGTGCCACCTTGCAGAACTACGTATGGCTTGAATCTCATCCTCATGAGATACGTAGGAGTGCCCGAGCACTTCCACGCGGGCACAGCCTAACCTTCATGTTCGGTCCCTCGACTCGAGCATTTCCCCAGAGAACACATGGTAAGTAGGGCTTAGGTCCTCATTCACATCAGGTTTTGTAACCACCTTGCCATGTATCCCTTTTTCCCCTTACCCACTCATGGTCCAAGCTCTAAGACCTTAAACTAAGACGTTTTCAAGAACTACGTACGGCTTGATTCTCATCCTCATGAGATACGTAGGAGCGCCCAGGCACTTCCCCGCGGGCCCAGCCTAACTTTCACTTTCGGTCCCTTGACCCAAAAACTCTCCCAAGGGGGTCGTGCGGTGTGATATGGGATCATTTTCTCATTCACATCGGGTTTTTCACTGCACCATACACACCCCCTATTCCCATTCAAGCCAGGTGTTTGAGTTACTCCAACAAGTGCCTCTTATGTTTCCTCCCGCCCTTTGGTCCGAATTCTACGGCCCTAAACTAAGATATACCTATGGGAAAGGACTCTGCTCCCTCTATCTAATACATCTCGTTTTCGTATTCATATGTGTTTTGACAAAGAGCCCAAAGTGTGGGATTTTCATGGGGACATTCCCCTTGTCCCATGACCAAGCTTCTTGAGCTCGCTATTTGGATCCTCATCCTCTTGCACATCCAAAAGGACCCTCGGACGACATGGATACTAGGCTTAAGGTCTCTCCAAGAATGTTGGACCTAAGGGCCCTCCAATCGTTTCGGGCCAACGTCCCTAAGGATCTTTGACAACATTTGCGAAATGGTACCATGTTTTGAACACGGTCAACGGTCGACCCTCATTTGTTTGTCCCCATTCTAGGATAACTCGATATGGACGCTGTGTTTCTTCCACGGTTAACAGTTATCCCCTATCATCACGACACCGTCATTGTGATTCAAAATCTCGAGCGTCATGATTCACACATTTCCACTTCCTCATGTTCAAGTGGAATTCCAACATATTCGGCTCTATCTCTTCGTGCATCTAAGTGAGCCACATGGGCATGTTAGTATCATGGGGCCAGTATTCACCAAGCATCTCTCCACCCTAACCTCCCCTTTGTTGTGTTAGGAAAGTCCCACCACTACTTGGTTCCCACACTGAGCATGAATCACGTGGGATTAGAAGTTTTGGCAGGATATGTACCAACATAGCCAGGCTTCTCATCATCCTGCATGACGTTTAACTATGCTTCCAGAACTACGTATGGCTTGATTGCCATCCTCATGGGATACGTAGAGACACCCTGGTATTTTTCCTAGGGTCCAGCCCATAGAAATCATCAATCCCATCCTTCCCCTTTTCGGCCCCCTGGTCGGACCCCTCGCTTGAGAGGCCCTGTCCCAAAGAAGGAAGGATCCATGACAAAACCAACGCACCCATCTAGCGTACTCCCACCATGGTGGTGTAACTACCTAAGTGTCGGATTCTGTTCGGACAAACCATCACTCCATAATCCACGCTTTGCATGCCCCTTATTCATACCCTCGTCCCCTTACATGTCTGAAGGGACCCCCTAACGGCCTGGTCTCATGCCGCATCGGCTCACCTACCATCCTGGGCCAACGTCCCGGAAGACTGGTCATGTTTGGAAGGACCCCCTAACAGTATGGATGTTCAACCTATGGCCTGCCAACTGTCCTGGGGCAACGTCCCGAAAGATTGAATGACAACATTTGTGACATGGTCCCGTGTTTCGAACACGGTCAATGGTCGACCCTCATTTTTGTCCCCATTCCAGGCTAACATAGTAAGGATACCGCTTCTCCTCCATGGTTAATGGTTGTCTTTATTGTCACACCATCCCCACAGTGCTCCGAACCTTGTGCATCGTAATTCACGCTTCCCGTTCCGTATGTTCGGACCGATTTTAGTGCCCCTGGAATTGCACCATTTGTGCATGAGGTCACTCTGAAGAAATGGTAATTCGGCTATTTTGAGAAGTTCCTTCTCCAGCCAAGCCTCTCCCTTCTTTTGGAAATCCGGACTGGTAATCCAAATCCCAGATGCCCGGAGCATGGTATCCACTCCTATGTTAGGTGGGATGAGAAGGACACTATCTTTTGTTTCTCACATCGGGCTTGACCCACGTGAGCTTGGGGAATTAGCGTCGAACGTCCCGCAAACATTGTAGTGGTGTAACGAACCGATTTAAACAGTGGAAATCGTGTGTGCTACGGAATTCAAAACAAAGGAAGAAATTGAAGCGTGAAATTACCAATAAAAGGTTTTTAGTTTGTTACAGTACCCGGGGGTCGACTTCCCCCATGGACGGGTTGACCCCGTCAAAAGAGCATTGCAGCTCCGCCAACCTTCGGCCTGTGGCATCCAAGACTTGTTGCCGCTGACTCAGCTCCCACTCTTCCTCAGCAGTGGCGGGGTGCAGTTCGTCAGCCTTGGCTCTCGCCCTCTCTACCCCAGCCTAAATGGAAGCCATCTTTCTAGAAGCCTGCCTCATATGCTCCTCTGCCTCTACCAGCTAGGGCTTCAATTGTGAGATCAGCTCAGATTTTGCATTAAGAGAGGCTAAGTACTCATCTGCCCGGGTCTGCAGCTGTTGGACCTCTCTTTCAGCTTCCTGGAGATTTTTTATGTTTGTTGCCTTCCTCCGCTACCATCCCACACTGAGTCCACGATCATTCTCCCGGATCTTCTCAGCCATAAGATCTCGGACTAGCGCGTGAGGACGTTGGGCATCCACTCCCCCAGCGCACAGTTCGTGTAGCTGCGAGTGAAGTCTGTCCATTTCTTCCATCCACAGCTCTTGGGGGTGTCCTTGATGAAGCGTATGATCAGCTTCCACGATCGGCGGCGGACTATGCTGTTGTCTTCCTCATCGGAGTCTGTTTCGTCCCAGTCTGCGTGATTGGAAGGCTCGTACGCAGGATACGCCCGCAGAAAATCCTCGGCAGGATCTGCATTTGGCGTCGAATCTGGCATGACATCTGGCGTCGAATCCGGCATGACATCTGGCGCTGAAGCAGGCGCGACAGGACTAGGACCGGCCGGTCGATCCTCTTCATCAGAGTCTACCTCAATGACCTCGGGCACAACCCTGCTGGTGGTCCCACCAGTGATGATGTTTGTTTCAGCTCGGGGAGATGGGGGGACTATCGCCACCATCACCGGCATGCCCCTAGGAAGGATGCCACCAGATATCCCGACTAGCCTTTCCGCAGCAGCCCACGCCAGTCGGAGAACTGTATGACAGAGAGGGACGTAAACGTTAGTTGGCATAGTCTACATATGACGACGAGGAAACTGGTAGAGGAAACTTACAGATATCGAACTCCCGGTGCTGCTCTTGAGCCGATACTAACGGGACCCCGAGGCGAGGCCCTCCGTATACTGTTGGAAAGTCTGGAGATTCCGGAGGAGCCACCTCGGGTGCTCTGGTCCCACCAGACGCGGAACTGGACGCAGCCATAGGCGCGGGTTCTGAAGGTCCTGCATCATCACCCACCGAGGGGCGAGAACGAGGCATGCATACAAGTTCCTCCTGCATGGCTCAAACATCAGTGAGAAGTCCATAATGGCCCAAGAGCGGACCACAAGGAAAGAAGTTCGGAATGCTACCTCAAGAGCCTCCGCGAAATCATCAGAATCTGAGCCTTGATCTCCGACCTCGCCCTCCTCCAATGGGCTCCCTCCTCCAGCCTCATCCTCCCGAGAGGAGTCCTCTGATTCTTCCGGCAGGGGGAAGCGCTCCCTCAAATCGGCAGCTGACAACTGTGGGGGGACCGTTCGATCCAGCAGTACCCTCACCCGGTCTGTCATTGGGCGAGGGACACCACTGGATTGAACGTAATCCTCCAGCTCATCCAAGTATTGCTCTACCTCTGCCGGAGATGCCATGAAACCAGCCCGGACTGAGCCTATGCCCGGTAATTCCATCCCGAGGTGATTCAGGTGCGCCCATATATCGGGTGGACTGAGCAATTTCCGGTTGACGCCCCAAATGTCCCAGGCCTCCGGGAAGATGGCATCCTCTTCCATGTCGATATGACGCAGCCGCTTCCCCGGAGCCTGAGTGGATATCCTACGAAATCCCCTCGGTGGTCTCCCCTCCTAATGGCCTTGCTCTTCCAGAATCACCGGATCTGCCACTGCTGCCACACCCTCGTCCAGTGCGGGTCTCACCGCCATGGCAGCCCCGCCACCGCGAGAGGCCCTAGCTTCCCTTCGACCCCGACCTCGGGATAGAGGAGGCCCACCGTCGCCAACCCGGACAGTTGGCTGCTTCAGCATCTCCGCCGGGTAAGAAGCCTCCCAGCTAATGGCGTACTCCCTTACCAATCCAAAAGCGGCGGTGGATGGAGGCAATGTGATTCGTTTTTTTCGTCTTCCCGCGTGAACATGAGCCACAGTTGCCTCATCACACACGGGTTCTCCTCGTGATGCACCTCCCAGTAGACCTGCGGGGTCAGCCGCTGGAGGCACCAGAACTGCCTCCCAAATCGATGCGGGGTGTACGGCTCGCAAAGCGGCTCACGATCCACTCGTGGCACCAAAACTCCACCTCGAAAGGCCAGGAGGTAAGCCCGGTGCTCTTTCGTTCCCCGCCCGTCATCAATAAGTATCCCCGTCGGCAATGGGAAGGGGTGTAAATTAAACTCATCCGCCCTCCACACCAGGTTCAGCACCATCGGCACGGTTAGTTTGAACGAGAAGCTGCCGACCGCATTCAGGATGGAGGGGCGGAAGTTTGATCCTGGTGGTGAGATGGGGTTTGGATATTCATAGATCCCCCTGATGTGCGTCGCAACCCACACATAAAGGAGTTGAAAGGGCCCATATATCCTCGGCGGATTCTTGCCCTCGCTAATGTGACGCAACATTCTGTACAGCTTGGAGAGCATAGGAATCCCCAGGTTGACCCGCTGCCCCATGGCCAGCATGGACTCCATGATAAATGAGTTGGGCTGCACCCCCATGCTTGTATCCCTCACCGGTAGGATCCAACCGCAGATGAGATTTGCAATGAACGCCACCAGCCTGAATATCGGCTGTTGTTCAGTGATGACACTAAAATCCCAAGTCTTTCATTGGCTATCCTCCAAGACCCGCCAATACAAGTCCTCCTTACCCCGTTGGGGCGCCCTTGGACAAGTTCGAGGCCTCAGAGGGAACTCTTGATTTTCTGGGAAATTCAGGAAGCACTTGAACCACTTCTTAAAGTGGACATCGCTCACTGCCTCCTTGTCCTCTCCAGGAACGAGTTCCATTAGCGCCAACACCAGTCGCGGCATTTGCTCTGTATCCTCCCACGCGCTCATGATGGGGAGGAACTCATCATACATGGCCCCCAAGATCGGAACCCCCGAAATCTGGTGGACATCCCACAGGCTGATGCCCACCTCCCCGTGGTGCAGGTGAAAGGTATTGGTCTTAGACGACCATCTCCTCAGCAATTCCGGCATCAGTTGTTTCAGTTGGTAAATGTGGGATTGGGAGGCCCATGCCGCCTTATATAAACCCACTCTCCTTAGCTCAGCCCCAAACTCCTCGCATGAGGTGCCTACCCAGTAGGCCCAGGCATAATCATTAGTAAAGTTTCTGCCCTGGAGCAGGTCCCACTCATCGAACCACCCTTTCTTTGAATCCTGCAAAGCCGCCTTCAGCATGGTATGATAGAGAGGAGGGGACCTCGCCGGTTGCAGTGGCTTCCCCGTCAATATTTTTCACATGGTTGTAGAGACAGTCGGTGGTGACGGGTGTGAAGTCCTCCCATGCATGACCATCGGCCGCCCTAAACCATTGGTGCTGACATGGCATGCTCCTAAACCAGCAAGCTGGTTCGTCCCTACTCGCCTCAGGGATAAAGACGTCATCCCTCAACCCGAAGCCATACAATGGAAGCTTCTTGCACTACGGATAATTCTTCTGGCCCTCCAATAGCAGCTCTGTCAAGGAAATGTGGTCCGAGTGGCTTCGGACCATCTCCCCAAGACCCAGACAGTTGGCCATTTCATCCCTCCGAGAGGTGTTGGCAATCACCCCCAACACAGCTTCTCGATGGTCCATTTTGGTTCCGACACTCAGAAAAGAGTTTTTCAGAAAGGATCACGAAGCTGGGTCGCGAAGCCGGATCGCGAAGATCTCTTGCGAATATGGGTTGCGAAACCAAGCCGCGGAGTCGAACCAAAGTCATCAAACAGGACTTCGCTTGGCGCGGTCGTGGAATCAGAGACCCGTGGTTCGCCGCGAAGCTCGATTCGCGGAGATCAGGTGCGGAGTACAAGGATCTTCACGAAAGTGAGAGCGCAAAAGGACAAGAAAGTCACGTGAAGACAAAAGAGGTCGACCCCCTATTTATAGTCGGCGACCCCGGAGCTTCACGGCGCGCCCCGCCCACGCGGAGCATCGTGGCGTGTCCAGATCCCCTGACCACAGTCAGCACCACGGGCCCCCTTCGCGAAGGCATATCGCGAACTGACAAAAATTTTGGTGATTTTCCCTCAGACATTGAACCTGCGGCCCACGGATCCAAGTATGAGGGGGGGCATTTGTTGGCGCCAAAATATTGCATGAAAGGAAGGAGCAAAACAAAGAAGCCCCGGACACTGCTTCTCGAAGCACCGACGCGAAGCACTCCCGAGCATCGCGGTCCTGCAAAGCACCGGAAGTGGTACCACTCCGTGAACGAATCTGACGTTCGCGAGCCTGCTGCGAAGCTCCCGAGGCGGTACCCCTCCATGAACGAACTAACGTTCGCGATCCCACCACAAAGCAACCGAGGCGGTACCTCTCCGCGAACGGCCTAACGTTCTCAAGCCCGCCGCGAAGCTCCGGAGGCGGTACCTCTCCGCGAACGGCCTGAAGTTCGCAAGCCCGCCGCGAAGCAACTGAGGCGGTACCTCTCCACGAACGGCCTAACGTTCGCGAGCCCTCCACGAAGCTCCGGAGGTGGTACCTCTCCACGAACGGCTTGAAATTTGCGAGCATGCAGCAAAGCACTGGAGGCAGCGCGGGAGTTCTGCTTTGCGGCCCCCCTTGCCTATAAATACTAGATTCCCCCTAAGCCCAGAAGACGGACAATCCAACCTTTCGGCTTCTCCTCTCTTGAATAGCTAAGCACCCTTTGCCCCAGGAATCATGAGCTCCGCGAGGTACTTCTACTTCACGTGACGCCTTCCCTTTGTCTCGTTTTGAGCCCCTCTTCCGAGAGGGATACCCTTCACGAAGCTCAAGGGCATTCGCAAAGGAGGGGCATTCCCAAGGGAACCCGGGCAGCCGTGGAGCGTTTATGCTTCGCCAAACACCCATCTTGTACTAGCGATTCCCATGCTAAGGCAGGATCACTACACATTGCGAAGCACACTGCTTCGCAGCACCCTTCTTTGCGAGGCACCTCCTCTTTGCGAGGCAGTGCTCCGTGAATACTATTCCACTTCGCGAAGCACCCTCCACTCACACCTTTTCCCCATGATAAGGCCAAGGCACTCCGATTCGCGAAGCACACTCCTTTGCTTGGAAATTCCCCTTCTCGTGCGACCCTCCAGGTATGCACGATGTGATTTCAAAGTCCCACGGACAATACCACTCGTAGCGTTGCTTCGCCTAACGCTTCTTCGCATAGGCACACTAACAGATATTGCTTCTCCACATAGCCACGCTAACATGGACCCCTCGATGGTTCCCTCTACGACCCCCCTTGACTACGACCTTACTGGTACCTTCCCTCCCCCAAGGATCAAAGGGTACCAATTATGTAAGTCCTAGGGGTGTGCAGTGAACCCACCCCGTCTGAGTTGTAGGACATTAAACTACCAAGCACCACGTCCTCAACACATGACGTTAAACTGTGACCCGACCTCATGCCTCACACGAAGGGTCCCCCCATCTCGGACATTTTTTATGCCACCCGTCTCCATAGAGATGGGGTCACCCCCTCCACAAGGGATGATATCCTCCTTCTCGAAGTAGCGTATGTCCATGGGAGAAGGGAAACCACCTTGGTGTAACCCCCTATCCCCTCTTGTGGAAGGCTGCACCCCTGCATCTCCGTACTTCCCCACTACCAAGGTCAATGGAGGGCATGATAGGGAACGAGGCACCTCCCATAATTGGTCCCAAATCCCTCTTTCGTTGCGCTTTGCCGCACTTTGGGCCTCCATCCTGGAGTAAGTCCCAGCACCATGGGCCGAATGCATAAGCCCCTCTTCGCTTCTCACGGACGCACCCTTCACGGCGTGATCGTCAGGTCTCTGCTGTCTCTTGTTTCTCACACCGAGCACGACTCACGTGGGCTTAGAGTAAGCATTGGCCATGACAACACCTCATCTAGCATGACGTTAAACTGTATTCCCTCATCCAGCATGACGTTAAACTGCACGCCCAGCCGAACTATGAGAAATTTGATCCATGTCAAGGCGTGGTACGTAGGAAGCCTCTACAAGGTTCAAGCCCACCATCCGGTCGTTCCAACCTCATTCACATTGATTCACCACCGTCCCGCATGACGTTAAACTGTATTCCATCATTTGAACTACGAGGACTTTGATCCATGTCAAGGCATGGTACGTAGGAAGCCTCCCTGAGGTTCAAGCACATCTCTTCTTGGACCAAGGTCTCTCTTTCCTCACGTCGTTTCGCCGACTCCTACCCTCCAAACTACGAGGACTTTGATCCATGCCAAGGCATGGTACGTAGGAAGCCTCACGAGGTTCAAGCCCACAACTAGTGTACCCCCAGGTCTACATTCACGTCGGTTCACCGATGAAACCCTTGGAACTACGAGGACTTTGATCCATGTCAAGGCATGGTACGTAGGAAGCCTTCCTGAGGTTCAAGCCCATCTCTCATTGGACTAAGGTCCACCTTTTTCACGTCGGTTCGCTGACAACTTCCATCATTTGAACTACGAGGTCTTTGATCCATGTCAAGTCATGGTACGAAGGAAGCCTTCCTAAGGTTTAAGCCCACCCATCTTTCATTCACGTCGAGTTCATCCTCATCCCACATGACGTTAAACTGCATTCCAGCCCGACGGCAAGCCGTTGTGACCAACCCGAACTATGAGGACTTTGATCCATGTCAAGGCATGGTATGTAGGAAGCCTCATGAGTTTCAAGCCCCTCTCCCATCGGTCCAAGGTCCCTCATTCACGTCGGTTCGCCGACACCCACCACAAGTGGACCCCCGGGTTCACCTTCACGTCGGTTCGCCGACGAAACACCCTTTGAACTACGTGGTCTTTGATCCATGTTAAGGCATGGTACGTAGGAAGCCTCCACGAGGTCCAATCCCACCATCTCTAGGACCCCCTGGTCCTCCTCATTCACGTCGGCCTTCCGGCGTCCAACTTGAACTACGTGGTCTTTGATCCATGTCAAAGCGTGGTACGTAGGAAGCCTCCCAGAGGTTCAAGCCCACCACCTGTTGGTCATCCCGACCTTATTCCCGTCAGGTCACCAGCACCTGGGCAGCCTAGTGCGTAAGCCCCATACCATCTGGACCAAGGTCCACATTCCCGTCGGTTCACTGAAGATGCCCATCGGGCCAAGGTCCACCTTCACGTCAGCTCACCGGCACCATCCCGAACTACGCGGACTTTGATTCCCTGCCACAGGGATACGTAGGAGGTCTCTTCGAGGCTCAAGCCCAACTTCACCGTCGCCCCTGCGATGGCCCTATTTCATTCCCCCTCCATTTCATTAAACTCTCCATCACCCATCCTGGTTCTCACCCAGACTGCCATGTCCCAACAAGACCATACCATTCCTCTCCTCTTCGCAGCCGCCCATGCGCTGGTCTCGGTATCGGCACCCCTTCAAGGGAAATCCCTCAATACGATCCATTCCAGCTAATGCTCTGATTGGGCTGCTCCGTCCCCCACTGGACGTTAAACCTGCGGCATACCCTGTGCTAAACACAGGAAGCTAAGGAAAACCTCATATATATGTATGTGACATATAATTCCCCGTGCTCGATGTGGGATGCCTTGGGCTTCCACGCCCTCGAGAAGTCCCATGGCAAGGGACAAAAGACAGACACGTCAGTTCCCCAGCATCCAGACACGCTACTGATGCCTCGACGTGACTACTCCCCAGACTGCAGGTTGCTGCCCTAACCGGACCCTTTGGAATGTCCTGGCAGAAGTAGTGTAATTAACCGGCATCCATGGAAACATGGCACTGGGAAGAGTTTCACAAACAACGTATTAAATCTATGAGGGAGACCCAGAATAGGTGACGAGTTCCGAGGAGGAATCCATGGAAGGAAGAACCGACATCCCATCATCCTGTTTCGATCAAGGAACAGACGTCCCTGAATAAGGAGCGAATGTCGCCCGCCTTTGGAAAGCGGGAATGCAGGGCAACAATACAGTGCATCCTCCTCCGCAGATGGACGGATGTGCGCGCACCGGCGAAAGTGTCGGAAACAATGATATAATTGTGTATTTTTAAAATATTATATTATAATTCAAACTTTTTCCTTATGACTTTTAAGTCAAATTTAATGAATAGTGTCAAAATCAACAATAAGGATATTTTATCAAAATAAAATTTTATTAAATTATTTAAAAATCATAAAAATATTTAAATAATTCAAGGTGGATATTATATCATCTAAAATTTCATAAATGGTACATTTATTGTCCAATTTTCACCTTATAAGTTATAATTACAACATGTTACTATTGAAATATTTGTCACTATAGTTAAAATTAAAATTGTTTAACTAAGGGTTAATCAAATGATAAGATTTAAAATGATACCAAAACATGTATAAATTTTATTTTTTTATAGTATTAAAACTATATCATACATTATATTTTAATCCATGGTCATTTTGAGGAATTATTCTATATAATGAATTTATTATAATTTAATCTTTTGAGAAATTCTCAAAGTGGCACTCACCTTGATTATAAAAGGGAACCTCCTCCCTTAATTCTTTACATAACTTTGAGCCTATAACCTCCAAAAAATATATTTCTCTTATAAAATTCCCTATACACATTATATAGGTTCTATTCTTCCCAACAGACTAACCCTAGATCCCTTTAGATGATATCTAAAGGATTCAAGTCAAAGAAGAGGTGATCACCTTAACGGATCACTTTCTCTTCTAGTATCATTTAACTCCACTAAATATATTGAGTTTATCAAAAAAGAATCATTATACTAAATATTCTTAAATTTTATTATGATTTTTAAAATTCAATTATACACCCTATTTTCCATCAAACAATAAGTGAAAGTATCGCTCGTGTGTACATACGTCTTACAATCTCCACATAGCCATACAATTAATTTTTCATCACCATATTTTAGGGATGGGTATTATGATTGGTTTAATGTTTATATATAATATTTGTGAAATAATAATACTTATATAATTATAATATTAAAACTACCTACTTATCATTCAGTTCTTTGGTAAATGATAATGTTGTTCTTGCCTATGTACGGACTACCACCTCTACGAAGCGATGTGATTAGTTTTCCATTTATGTTTTAATAAGATGGTAATGAAAAATAATTTCATAAATATATATTTTATATATTATATAATAATTTTTATTTAACTTTTTTTTAATATTTATCTTTCATTCATTCCATCCATTGAAAAATAAAAACATCATTCAAGCGTACATACGGCCTACCATCTCTATGAAAGGTATAATTTATTTTTCTATATATACTTTTATGAATGACTATAAACATGTATAAAATGAATATATATGATATTAATTTCATGATTAACATCATACAGATGATGTAACAATGATAAAAATTCATGTACCAAAGCTATCTAACCAGGTCATACGTGTAAAACGAAATAGATATCACCAAGAACAATGATTTTAATAAAGAAGTGTTAAAAAATGGGAGGTAAAAGGTTATAATTAAATAATATATGGCATTACAAATGTGATTATGGATCTATAATAAATATATAAAAAATATTTATTTGTTATACATGAGTTTCAATGAGTATAAAGGAATTCAGACCTAAAGTAAGGGATTTTTATCTCACTTTTATTCTTGTAGGGAACATACCACATTCACCACTTGATTATTTTATTTGGGGTACATAATTCCATTGAATGTATTTTAATATTATTATTATGAAATTTATGGTGATTTACATATTTTTATAAGGTTATTTTTTTCTTGGGAATTGTTATTGAAATGTTACCAAAGTTTTAAGGGGTTTTATGTTACAATATCATTATTTATTAGGATTGTTTATGATAAATCTTCTAATAATAAAATATTATTATCTACCTATCAATAATATTATGAATTTTCTACTCCTTTGGTTATTTCTTGAAAACACATGTTTTCCTTTCATTTTACTCACCTTATGTACTCAATATACTAAATAAAATTAATAAAAATCAACCCCATTTCTATCTTCGATAGAAAAACCTTTTCCTTCCATCATCATATTTTATAAAAATGTTTTAAAGAATTTTTTTAATATTATCATATGAATGTTTAAATTAATTTTTACCCATGTTTTATTTTTTTTACAAAACAGTTTGAAAGGAATATTAATTTTTTACAGACGAGGTATCTTGTGACTTTTCTGAAAACAATTATGTAGGGAATGTTTTTAAAATTTATATGGAATTAACATATTTTCCCTCTATCATAAATACTTTTTTATTTGATGATTAATTTAGGGTTTTACATTGTATTTTTCAATGAAATTATTTTCCTTTATATTAGTGCAATTTTTTTAATAAGTGATTTTAAAAAAAAGGGAAATCATATTTTCTGTAAGATTGTTTTAATGATATTTTAATGGAATTTCTATTCATCAAAGACAAAAACACTTTATTTCAATTTTTATTTATTGGGAATATGATCTATGTATACAATACTTATTCTTATATTAGATGGATTATATTTATGATGGAATAATTTTTATGAAACCCGTTTATTTTCCCCGGGTTAAGCAATGATGAAATTTTTATTATAACCATTTATATTTATGGGTTCTGAAATGATGAATGTTTTATGAACCTATGTCACACATATGTATGATTTTCATTATATTATTTTTGGGACCTAAATCTCCCTAAAATTCCTTGGGTAAATATTGATATCTCATAGGACAAACATAACTAAAATAGTGATTGAACCTAGTTTAGTAAGGGACATTGTCCACTGTGATAGTATTAGGATTGAACCTTGAATACTATAATTGTTTTCATAGTAAAATAATTATACTATGATAGCCTTGTTGATGATTATTGACTACTAATAAATGATTTTATGTTCTCATGTGTGTGAAATAAATATATGTATTATGAAAATGCTATGCTCTCATAACTCATGTTCTTTAATTCTTTTATGATTCATGTAATTTAAATTACAAAGATTTATTTCAGGATTCAAGATTATGACTTATGATATATATGGTACAATTTTAAAATGTTATTATCACATTTTCATACCCTTATGTTCATTTTATTCATAAGTGATCATTGATATCTCCTATTTTTACCCTTACTGAGCATCTGATCTTATTTTTTTCATTATATTTTCATTCCCCGAGTTATGAGGAAAGGTATTAAGTATGATATTTATAAAAAGTTTAATAGTTATAAAGAATGTAGTGGGATATTATATATATCTTTTATGAACCTTTTTTTTGTTTCCAAGTTTCAAAAGATATCATACCTATATGATTCTTCTGTGGATTATTATGTTATGTAAGAATATTAATTTATTTAGATATAATATATGTGTATGAAAAGTATGGGTTTCTATAGTATGATGATGTTTAGGTGGTGTTTCCTTGAAATTATATGGTTGGTCTTCATATTGAGAATAGGTAGGTAGATGGGCATCAACACTCTTTCCAATGAAATCTACCAAGGTAGAAAATATCCTCCAATGATGGTGTGATCTCTATGAGAGATCTTTACTGAACTGGATTAGATGTAGAAAGATTCTTATTAAGATCTATCCATTTCAAAGCAATATTTAGGAGTGAAAGTTACTTTAGTTTAAGTTAGAGGAGAATAAAAATAACTTTCTACATCGAACAAAATATTTTCTTCAAAATAAATATTTATTGGATCAAAAATATCCTTAAACCGTTGGTATGTGGTGGCATGATGATCATTTATGGATTGTCCTATAGTATATATACATGACAGGTGATACAACATATCCATAAACATGTTAATTCTCTTGACCATATAATTTGTGTAGTATTATAATAGTGTTGTAAACCCATTCAAAATTTTCTAGGAAAAATCACCGAAGTAGTTTAACAAATCTCCATTCATTACGCAACTGAGGACTAAATTTTTCAAAACTTAAAACTTATTTTTAGATAAATTAGATAAACTGATGGTAGGAGCATAAATAGTTGGTGTTCCTTGAGGAACATTTTCATGAAGTACTTTATTACCTTTAGAAGATAGCTAATGCTACTTTGACTAAAAAAAATCATTTTCTTCAAAATAAGATTCTAATCACATGTTTCTTACAAATAGATAATACATATTTACAAACTTCTCTTCGAATGCATAAAATTTTTTCGATAAATACCTAGTCATTTTATCTAACCTAGTTATGAAAAAACATGCTTCATATTGGGTCTGTATAGTTCAATCCTAAATTAATAGCAATTTTTCCTTAAAGAGAGTACTAATATCTTTTTGAGATTGATTGATATTGGATATTATGCATCTTTGAATGATCATAATGTTTCTGACTTTAGAAACCAAACTATGTTGATGGACTTTCAAAAATATTTTGAAAAATAAATCATATTTTATAGCGAAAATCCTAGTAGAGAGATTATCTAAAGCCTGGGAGATATATTCCAAAACTATTTTACCAAAACCTGATAAAAATATTCTAGTTTCAAGGATTATATAGTCAATTAATTCAATAATTTATCCATAATAAATTGAATTAACACATCAAATTTATTAAAATAATTTTTGTAGATCACTTCTGGTTGATCAGTTAGTATATGGTTGATATACAAGAACCGACTCAACACTATTTTACTAAGAGATTCTAGTTATTCCTTTAAAATAAAAAGTTCATGAAGAGTACCCACCTCCACTTGAGATTCAATCATCTTATTTTTTCAAAAAATTAACTTCCGTAACCATCTCATAATAACTTGCATGATCTCGTTCATGAGTAGCATTAAACTCCACTTTAGGAATCTTTGAGTTGGTATGATTTGTAAGAATTGATAAAAGAATTCATCATGAACTTTTTCAATTTGAACTTCATCTATATAACTATTTCATCAACCTAGGGTAATTCATCTACAAGATATGAATCAATATATTCTAGCCTTAGTTTTATCTTAGCTACAAGTATATTAGATTCATTAGCTTCTTCTTATTCTTCATTACCAACAACAATATGACTAATAAAACTAATATATTATCTCCTAAATTTTCTATAATTATCAGTAAGTGGATATATTTAAAAGATATTAATAGCTCTAGATATATTGGATATAGCCATTTATTGGACAACACTGACCAACCTTGTAATGTTCAAAACCAAATATTCCCTTTATGTAGAAACCGGTAGAACAGAATACTGAATGGCGGAAAGAAACTACGTATCATCACCACTTAAGGTGATTCTAATTGTATATCTTATATAGACACTTTCTCATTTTTAATATTCTTTATAAAATAACTCAGACTCTACATCATCTCTCATTAATACTTGGATTTTCTTAATGGGATTTCTACTCTTAGACTTGAAACTAATTATTATGAGGGTGAATTCGCAATTGTAGTAACTTTTTTAGGTATGTTAGCATTATTTATTGCTCAATATGTCTCCCCTTGAATGTTAGTAGGTTATGATTCCATCTCCTTCTCACTTCCAACTAGAAATAACATTCTCACAAATGAACTCTAGAAAAATACACTATGTTTTAGAAATCTATAAGTTATGTTTTTCCCTTGATAGTGTGTTTTCATGCTTTCATCTAGGATTACACTGGCTTTGACAATGATAAGTGTTAGTATTCTCTCAAAATTATAGAAATTGATATATATTTTGGTAAAGCATCATATTTATCTTATTATATATCTATCCATATTTTCATGTTTTTATATCAAAAAAAGAACAAAAAATTAACATCTTGGAAGACAATATTCTCAAAATCACTATCATGATGGGCAATAATATATTAGATAAACTTCCTTAGAAATTTCTTTTTAGGCTCCAAGTACTTTAATTTTTTCTTCTTCACATTTGGTATCACAAATATAGACTTCATTATATCTGGTGGGATAACTTAATCAATGGAAGAGAGGGGCATGTTCATATAAAAATGACCTTTATGATGACATATGAATACTTCATACATTACTAATAAGGATATCAAAAATTCTTTCTGATTTACAATCAATTTAACAAGATCCTCCAAATCACTAAAATGAAACACCATGGTCTCATAAAATTCATAAACATCCTTCTCAAATAAAATAAATTTTCTTTCCCATAAAATATGAATTTCCATAATTAGTGGTTGATAACTTTCTTGAGTAGCATATTGGTCATGTTAACCAAGCGAAAATCAATGGATTTTCCCCTCAAAACTTTCCTTACCAATCTTGAACACTTTGAACTACCAATAGTATAATTTTATGATCACCCAATTTTCCCCATTAGTGAATATAGCTTGAATTTCTACAGGATTAGGTAAAGGAGGGTAGAATAGTGAGTATATGGGGGATATGTTCTTTGAAAAGGGTTTACATATAGGAATTATTTTCTTTATTTCATTTTAAGGTAACAAAAGTGTCACATGGTGTGATGTGAAGGGTAATCATGAAAATATTAGGCTACATGTCATATTAGGATGTGAATTATACTAAAAACACTAGTTCTAAATTTCCAATTAAATAATGAAAATAAAAATATACTAAATATAGATTCATGATCACTAAACTATCAAATATGTAAAATAGAATTAACTAAAATTAAACAAACCTAATTTGAATTTGATAAAATCAAATCTTTTAGTAGAAAAAGGTTTTGTAAAAATTTCTACTAATTGGATTTCTATGAAAATTAATTCTAAATAGATATCAACTTTCTTTGAATGATCTCCTGATAAATTATTCCTTATATCAATGTGATTTGTTCTATAATGGTTATCAGATTATTTGAAATTTTGATATCACTTGTGTTATCACATTTGATTAGAACACAATTAAAATTAAATCTGAAATACATTAGAGTGTGTTTATTAAACCACCCTTGTGTATAGAAACTTCTAACTGTAATATATTAAGATTTGGTAGTTGACATTACTATAGAGTTTTGTTTCTTACTAGACAATGATACTAAATATTTATAAAGAAAATGATAAGTTCCAAATTTTCTTTTTCTATCTAGTCTATACCTGACAAATTCAGAATCTGATTATGAAGTTAAATTAAAATTAGATGTTTATAGATAGAGAAAATATAGATAAATAGTTCCTTTTAAATAACTTATAATTTCTTTTTCGAAACAGTTAAATGATATTCTATTGGATTGGATTTAAATTTGGCACAAAAAATACCAGAAACCTAATTTCTGGCCTACATTTAGTAGGATAAATCAATCTCCCAACTATTCATCTATATAATGTTTCTTCGAATGGTTTTCAAACCTCATCCAAGTTAATTTTTATATTGTAACTCATAGGAGTTGAATAAGACTTCCCATTTTCAAGTCCAATTTTTTTAGTGAATCAACTATGTATTTTATTTGGTTTAAAAAATTTCCAAAATAATTTTTGATAAATTTAAAATCCAAGGAAATAGTTTAACTCACCCATCATGACCATCTCAACATCATTCATCATGATTTTTGAAAATTAATTACACAATATGTGGTATGTTGACCCCAAAATAACATCATCAACAAATATTTTCACATAAAAATGTGCTTTTTGATGATATTTTCTTGAAAATAGTGGGGTCTTCCAATACCACATTAAAACCATTTTATAAGAGAAAAGATATTAATCTTTTACATTAGGATATAGATTGTTTATTAATTCCACAAATATATTTGGTAAGTTGAAAAATATATTTTTGAAAATGGGGATCTTAAAAACTAAGAGGTTATTCAACATAAACTTCATCCATTAAAACCCCATTCAAAAAGGAAGAATTTACATTTATCTATTATAATTTTAAATTCATTTGTGACACATATACTATTATGGTTCTAATGGATTATAACCTAGATACTTTAGAAATTTTCTCTTCATAATATATTACTTCTTCTTGATTATAACCTTTTTCAACTAACCTATCCTTGTTCCAAGTGATAACACCATGATCATCTTCTTTGTTCCTAAATTCTAATTCAGTTCCAATAATAGGATATTAAAAGGGTCTATCAACTAATTCTCATGTCTTGTTCCTCTTGAATTATTTTTTATTTTCCTACATTTCTAGAACCAAACTATCATCAGCTAAGGATTCTTCTATTGTCTTATGTTCTAACTGAGATAAAAAAGGAATATAATTATACATGATTTTCTACACCTATTCTAGTCATAACTTCCACATCTAAGATTACTATAATTATTTCTAGAGTATGTTCTTTAAGGATTCTAGGTTTTCTATGTGTTTTAATTTTTGGTTCACTATTATCAATAATTTTAAATTTTGGTTCACCATGATAAAGTTTCAAATAATCATACATTTAATTTTTAAAAAGAGGTTCAAGTATCATGTCTTCCATATAATCACTTAACTTATCAACTTGAGTCATTTTTTGATCAAAAGGGTCACTCTCATAAAATTTCACATGATTTAATTATTCAACAATCCTTAACCTTTTGTTGAAAACTCTATTGGATTTAGAAGTACCTAGGAAGATTATTTCATCATATTTGGATCAAATTTACAAATATTATACTTGGTGTTAAAAATATAAACCTTATATCAAAACAATTTAAAGTATCCTACCTTTAGTTTTCAATTATTCCTTATCTCATAGGGTGTTTTCATTAAGATATGCCTTATTATAACTCTATTAATGATATAACATGTTTTATTTACATCTTCATCCTAAAAGTGTGTGGGAAAGTTATATTCACCTAATATTTTTTTAGAAATTTCTTGAAAATTAAAATTCATGTTTTAACAACACCATTTTTTGGGTTTATATGGGAAGAAATGGTATGCTTAATACCATGATTTGAGAAAAATGAATTAAATTCATGATTATCCAATACCCCTCTATGATCAGTTCTTATAGTAACCATTTTTTCATTTTTTTCATTTTTCAAAAGTTTACAAAAATTAATATAAATACATAAGTCTTCACTTTTATGTATTAAAAAATATACCCAAGTAAATAATGAAAATTCTAAACTAAAACATAAACAAATTATTTTCTGGAATTATTTGATTTATTCTTATAGATAACCTTCTTGAAAGAAATTTTATAGGAATTATTATTTTTCTATATTTTAGTAAAATATGGATTGATATGCCTGATTTTCTTACACTAATATAATCTAACTTATTTGTAATTCCCCTCATGTTAATTGTACTTATTTAAAGGTTTCTAAAAACTCTTCTCTTATTATATAATTTTTTAAACTGCCTTGAAAACTATGAACGTTCATCATTTGATCCAGAATTTCTTGAGGTATCTTCTCCTTCTAATGATTCATAAATTTGTATACTCTTTTTTTCTTATAATATTTTAAAGATGAAACCATCGATGTAGAATTTTAATTCCTAACTAATTTATGCTATTTAGTTTCAACTTCCATCTATTCCTCGTACATCATAATAGTTGTAATGAGATATTTTATTTTAAAATTTTTTACTTTTGTTGATTTTATAATAGGAGTTGAGATTCCACTCTATCTAGATGGTAAAATTTTTATAATTTTCAAGGATTGATCTGACTCAGTAATTAGTGTTTCTAAAGTATCAATTTTATTCACAATCTTTGTGAGTCTAAAATTTAGTTGAGTGATTCCTTATCCATACATCATTATAAAAGTATCAAAATTCATCTTTGAAGTATTTTATTAAATAGATATCACATTGTTTTTTAAACATTGTCCTGGTTAATGACCAAGACTAAAAATATTATTATAAAGCGGGAATATTACAAAAGTCTGAAGGTGGGAATTTTATTACAATCCTTTGCAAGGAGAGGAAGGAGGTCGTTAGGCAACTCATCAAACCACGTAATGTCTTGGTTGATCCCCTTGTTGGCAAGCGCATCGGCAACCATATTTGCTTCACGGTAGGCATGGGTGGCAATATATCTCATCTCTAAAAGAGAGTTCAGGAAATTATTCCATCTTGCAGTAAGAGGCCAAGAGAGGTGGACAACTCCATTCCAAATTTCTTGGACAATGTTGGTGGAGTCTCTTTCGATCCAGATATGATTCCAGCCTTTATTTTTGACAAATTGGACGGTGTGGATGAGATCCATCATTTCAGCCTCAAGGGAGGAAGTGATCCCGCAACTACCATAGAAGCAACCATGGCATTGACCTATAGAGTCTTTGAAAATAGCCCCAGAACCCGCAGGGCCAGGATTACCTTTGGAATCCCCATCAACATTGATCTTGATCCATCCAGGAATTGGTGTTTTCCCAAATACTTCGAGAAGACGCTTTGTCTGAGGGAAAATTCCATCAATCCTTAGACACCTAAGGATCACAAAGTCACCAATCATGTTGTCGCAATTAGATTTCTAGATCGAGGTAGCATCTTTGATAGCAATCAGGATCCTCGTGCGACCTACAAGAAGATTGTGTGAGTGATTATTGTGAATAGAGGCATTTCTATCATACCAAATAATGTGAATGAGCTCAGCTACGGAAGAAATGAAGAGGTTTTTTATTTGAGGTGAGATCTTGAGCTCCACAAAGTGCTTTAGTTGCAAATAAATATTGTCAAAAGGACGCCATCTGCAATCAAATATGTCAGCAATAATATTCCACATAGCAAAAGCCTTATCACAAGATAAAAATATATGGTTGATATCTTCTCGGTTTTGGTGACATAGGGGGCATTTAGAACAGAGGTGAATGCCAAAGGATTGAAGACAAGTCTCAGTGGGGATACGCTTGTGCACCATACGCCAAATAAGGTTGAGTCTGGAAGGTTTAATCCAAGGTTTTTTTAAAAAACATTAGCCAGGAAAATTCAGAATCAGAGTCAGAGAAATAGTGTTTATAAAAAAATTTAGAATCAAGCATACCATTGTGCGCCGGTTCCCAAACCAGAAAGTCCTCATCGCTAGAGAAAGTGTAGCTATCAACCACTTGCATGATGGAATTAGGTAGCTCTAAAGTTCTGGAATTCATCACATCCTTAATAGTGCAGTTATTACTATCAGGAGAAGAATTAGGATGAAGCATGGAGATAAGAGGGGAGCATGTCCAGTTATCCAACCAAAAACGGATGGTGGAGTCTAGGCTGACCAACCATCTAGAGTTATTCATGATGCGGGCAAACAAGTTTCGTAGAGAGGGCCAGAGTGAAGATTGAACATAGCTTAAATTCCCATTCTTTAATATTAAAAGAAATTTATTTCTAAGAAAAGCAAGGGAGTCAGAGGTGTTATTTATCAGTCTCCAAGTGAGCCTTTGTTGGAGGGCCTCATTGAACAACTTGAGATTTTTAATATCCATGACACCCTTATCAAGAGGGGTGCAACAGGTGGACCAGAGAATGGTAAACAGTTTCCTTTCAATGATGCTTCCAGACCAGACAAAATTTTTAATATAAGTATTAATTTTCTTGAGAAGTCCGAGAGGCCACTTATAGATCATACGGGAATAAACCAGCTTAGAGGTAATGGTCGATTTCACAAGGAAAATCCTACCAGCCATGGATAGTGATTTCCCCCTCCAGGAAGTGAGCTGATTAATCACTTGATCAGCCAAATTATTAAAATAAATAGCTTTTGGCCTGCCCTAGAAAATGGGGACTCCAAGATAATTGAAAGGAAGAGAACCTTCCTTGATGCCAAGATTATCAATGATGTGGCCTTTTTGAGATAAGGGGAATGATTTCCAAAAGAAAATAAAAGATTATCTTCATCTGATGGATTGCCCCAAAACCTCTTCATAGTGGGATAGGGATTTCTTAAGGTTGAGAATGTTACGTTTGTTTCCATTGAGAAAAATAATAATGTCATCGGCATAGATAATATGGGTCGGAACCGATAGATTCCTGGAAGCCGAGATGGGTTTCAGTTTACCTTGAGAAACAAAGAAGGAAATCAATCTACTGAGGTAGTCTTCCTCAATAACAAAGATAATGGCAGAGAGAGGATCACCTTGTCGAACTCCCTTAGAGAATTTGAAATAAACCTTAGGAGATCCATTCACTAGGATTGATATTGAGGCAGAGTTGAAGAGAGAGTGAATCCTACTAATGAAGACATCACTAAATCCAAAATCTTGAAGAACCTTGAAGATAAAAGTCCAGTCAATAGTATAAAAGGCCTTTCTAACATCAAGCTTTGTGGTAATGTTACCCCCTTGGGAGACTTTATTTAAGGATTTGGTGCATTCCGAGGCGAGGAAAATGCAATCTTGAATGGATCTCCCCTTGATGAAGCCGAATTGGTTTCAAGAAATGATTTTATTACATAGAACAGAAATCTTATTGGCCAGAATCTTGGTAATAATTTTATAAATGGTATTAATTAGAGAAATGGGCCAAAAGAGGTGTATTTCAGAGGCATTGGGCACCTTAGGGATAAGGGTGATAAATTGAGCGTTTATACCATGAGAAAGCAAACCCGTCTTAAAAAAATATTTAACAAGTTTACAGACATCTAAGTGTACAACCTCCCAGTGATGTTGAAAGAAACCATTACTGAAACCATTAGGCCCAGGGGCACTGTTAGGATTTAGACTGAAGACAGTGGTTTTGATTTCATGATCCAAGGGAGGAGACACGATAAATAGATTTTCATCTTCATTGATCAATTTCGGAATGATCCCAGGAAGAATGTTCTTGTTAATATGAGGACCATTGAAAATATTTTCAAAATAAGTGATAACATGATTGGAGATGTCAGCTTCATAGGAAAGATATTTTTCATTATCTTTCAGGGAGGATAGAGGACGGTTGATTTTCCTAATCCTTTGAAGGTTATTATAAAATTTGGTGTTTCTTTCCCCATCAGTGAGCCACTTCGTTTTGAAGATCTGTTTTCTAAGGTTATCTTTGAGGGCTAGAAGGGAGTTGAGCTTGGCAGAAATGTTAATTTCAGATTGAGGGTTAGTGGTAAAGCCAGAATTAGCAGAGGAAGTTTGAATTTGGTTGAGTTCAGTCTCAAATCTGGAAATGTCCGGATCAATCTGCTTGGATTTAGCACCACACCAACCTTTCAGGCTGAGTTTTAGCTGTTTGAGCTTAGTGATGTGAGAAAAAACATCAGAGTGATGACTCATAGAATTCCAACAACTTTTAATGAGATGAGATCAATCTTGGTCAGCGGACCAAGCATTATTGAATTTAAAGGGTATATTAGATTTGGATTTTTTTTTAAATAAAGGAGACCAGAATAGGATGGTGATCAGAATTGAACTTAGTTAAGGTGGTGCTGGAGATGGTATCCCACACATCAAGAGTCGGTACATTAACAAACGCCCTATCAAGTTTGCTAGCAACTACCCGGTTAGATATCACATTGTTTGTTCCTTCTTAAGTTTTCATTATATTAGTCCAAATTTTAGGAGTTATTTGATATTGTGAAACTCGGTTGAACTCATTCGGACCTAGTTAATATATGATAGAATCCATAGCTTTAGATTTTATCTCATAACTATTTCCAGTATAAGAATCCCTTATTTCAATTTCTATCATTGGAATTATATAAGGCTTTATATATTTTAAATAAACCTTTGGAACAAAGTTATTCAAATAGATTATCATATTTTCCTTCCGAAAAACATAATTATCACTATTAATATAATAAGCACTTAACATATATATACCTTTTCTATTTTTTGTAGTAGTACCCATTTTAAGTTGATCTTAATACTTAAACATTTGATAGATGATAACTAAAATTTCACAATATTCAATGCCAATTTTTCCATAAGAATGGTTATAATGAGACTTAAGAGGGATTGAATTTAGTTATCAAAAATTTTATTCTCTTTAAAACCACTTTCTTTAAGGTATACATATTTTGATATATCCTTAACAAAAAAAACACATAAAATAAATACAGAAGTAAAATGATCAAACATGAGAACATCTTCAAGGGTTGCATTTTTTGGAGATACATATGAAGAAAATACATTTTCATATGTACACATGATTAATTATGAATAATAAAACATCTCTATTTATATCTTCACTTTTGAATTTGAACTTTAGTCTTCTCAATAATCTCAATTGTTGAATTAATGATACTTTAAAATTTTGAAGATACGGGTTCTTAATGGCATGTGTCCTTATTTTCCAAATATAGAATAAACCTCTATGGAAGAGGTGGTAGAAATATTATTTCTTGTATTTTTAAATTCCTTACAAAAATACACTTTATCAAAATCGATCTTTCCTTATTTAGATAACTCTTTTTCTTATTCACATAAAATCATTAGTTGAATTATTGATAGATATACCATTGATAAGAGTATAATCCTGACAATATGTAAGATAGTTTTGTATTCGTAAGATAAATGTATGGCATTATTTTTATCATAGTATAATTTTTAGAACATATTCATAATATAAAACACTTCAGATATTTGACTCTTATGTTGTATAAGATAAACTATATTTACTTTTTTTGTAAGATAAATCCTTCTTGATAAACATGGTAGGATAATATTATACTCTCAAAAGATATATGTCTTCAACCAATTTCCTTGACAATTGTTGTATAATTATTATATGAATTTCTTTTTCATATGATTATAGACTTTACTTAATTTCATTCTGAATTAACTTTCTGATTTTGAACATGTGTAAGATAATCTAGCTTCTTCGTAACATAATTTTATTATGTAGTAAGATAATTTTTCTATATTATTCTTATGTAAGATAAAGTACTTTAGGGAAGACTAAAATTCCAATGCAGGTACTGAGTTTCCATCATTGGATAATTATTTTACATATAATATAAACATCCAACATAAGATAAATTCTTTTGATAAAAAGCTAAATTTTAGTATCCATAAAATGGATATATTTTTTCTTGTAAAGTGATTAGAAAGTGAGATAAAATCCTTTATAATTTATTCAAGAAAAAAAATCATGAATTATAAGAATTTTTATAGATATAATCTAAAATACTTAAGATAAACTCATTAGAATATAAATAAGGATTTTTTGAATCATCAAAATGCATAAAGTATTGAGATATGTTGGAATAACATAAGTCTCTCCAATACACTCATCACTAAATTTCCAATAAATTATTCCTATATTAAAAGATCAATTAAATGCATAAACAATATTCCTTATCAATATATTTATTTATTGAGTAAAGAATATATAATATTAATATTTTCCCAGTAAATTAAATAACTTTCATAGTAAAACGCCATATGTAGAAATTGTTTTTAATTTAGAAAAAAAATCATATCTATGATAAAAAAAATGTATAAGTTTAATAGAAATATAATTTTCAAAGAAAATTGATCACAATAAAGTGAATGTTTTAATATAAATTTAGTGACTACAAGATCTATAAGATATAAAATATGATTATCAATTCATCATAAATATAGGTATTGCACTAAAATATTGACCTTTAGATAAATAAATAATATTGCATAAAATAATTAAAATAAGATTTAATTAAGGGGTTTTCTTTGTAAAACCATTAAAATTTTATATAAGAAGACAAATAGTGTAAAATGTTCTGAGATGTGGGAAAATCCATTAACACCATATAGGTTAAAAAAATTCATTTTAAATTATGTAAATAAATTAAAAAATGACCATTTTAAAAAATTATTAATATTCCTTTAAAGCCTTGTAAAAAGTTAAGGGTTATTTAAAATGTTCTTAATAAATTATTATAGTAAATAAAAAATACTTTTTAAAATATCAAAATATGTATATGTACGAAAAAATATAACTGATCAAAAAGAGAAATAAGATCGGATTTTATTTTAAAAATTTTATTGCTTCACACAAGTTCCAAAGATATTAGAATTTGGAAGAAAAAAAAGGAAAATAATTAAATATATAGGTTTTACAAAAATATATGGATTTTATAAAAGATATATTAGAATATTAGTTCAATGAAAATTAAGGAAATCCCAAAAAATGAGATTGTAAAAAAAATTATTACCCCTTTTTTAACTTTTAAATTATAACCCATTTAAAGAGTAAATTTTAATTATAAAATTAACCATCATGAATAAATATATATTCATTTTAAATACATTAAAGTTTCACTATATACATAACATAAAACTAAATATTTTTATAATACTGAATATTTCTCAATGGAGTGGAAATTAAGGGGAAATCCCTTACCTCAAGTTTGATTTGAGTCGTAATTGATTTTAACCTCCAGGATAATAAATTTAAGTTTATTATATATACATAAAATAGCCACATACATAGCAATAATGTCATATATTATTCATTTATAACATTTTATCACTCGTTTTTCAATAATAATTTATTATTATCATTGTTTTTTGTGTTAATTACTTCATGTTTCATGTTTGTTTTGATTCATCCATTATAGTCCTTGTATATTGATTATGGATATTACATATATATAATTTTCATAATGATATAAACATCATAAATATTCATTATATACATATTTAAAAACATTTGTGTGAAATGGAAATGAAAAATGAATCGTATCGCTTCGAGGAGATGGTAGGTCTTGGGTAAGCATGAGAGACGTTATCATTTTTTAATGGGTGAAAGGGTATAGAATTAGATGATATATTATAATTAAAAAATTATAATTATATAAAAAATAAAACATATGTTAATTAGTTTAATCGTTATTACAATCCATCTGATGAGGTAATGGAGAAAAAATTGCATCGGTTCGCAAAGTGGTAGTTCGTCGTACACATGAATGATGGTTTTGTTTCTCATTTTATAGAAAAGAAGATCGGAAAATATTATAAAATCAACATAATAAAATATATTTATATTTTAAATTCTATTCAAATTATATTTTAATGGTTATTACATAATTGTAGGTGTTAAAATAAGAATGAAAATTAAAGTGATCGATGAAGATGATTACCGCTTCTTTTTAAAATAGATCCTTTAGATTGCATATTAAGGGACATGGGGTTGGTATTATGGAAATAGAATCACCTAAAAGTTGGTATAATTATTTTATAATTTTTTTTGGTAGGTTTTGGTTGAGATAAGTGGCTCTAGGTGGTGTATAGAATAGAAGAGAGGTGCTACCTTTTATAGTGAACAAAAGTACACACATTGAATTAATAAAAAATTATATATAATAAATTCATTTTTAAATGAATGTGGCACCATGTGGCCATAATTTCAAAGATAATATAGGATATGTTTTAAATCAATTCAATAGATAAAATTTTTACAGGCTTAAGTTATATGTTAAACCATATCTTTTAGTTTAATCCATTCATTAAAAAAATTTAACCTTAACCATAGTAATGATTTTTCAATATTAAAGGGTTATAATTTAACTTATAAGGAATAAAATTTCTCATCAATATAAATGGAATGAAATTATAGACCATTTATTATCATAATTTTTCCATTTCATGTTTTTTATTATTTTTAAATAATTTAATAAAATATTATTTTTCATAAAATATCATTAATGTCATTTTTGATACTATTTATTTAATTTGACTTTGAATACATCAAGAAAAATATGTAATTACAAAATAATAAATTTCACCATATATAATACATTATTATTAACTATAAAACTACAACACCCCAAACATTTTATGGTATGCTTCTCTTAAATATATTCTATTCATCGCCAATATTTCATAAATCATTGTGTTCTTTTGAAACAATACTTGTTTATTTAGGATATAGTCATAACCTAGCCATTAAACATAAATTTTCCACTTTTATATTTTGAATTTCGAAAAACAGTCATCTAGAGTTGTGACCAGTAATTCATTTGGAGTCTGATAGAACCAAATTGATTTTTTGATAAAAAGTAACATACCCTTATGAATAGTAATATGACCCTTATGAATAGTAAATAATGATAATAATTTATTTACTTATGGTAATAAGCTAATGATATCTTAATTATTTTTTCAA
Source organism: Viscum album (assembly GCA_963277665.1). Lineage (NCBI taxonomy): Eukaryota > Viridiplantae > Streptophyta > Magnoliopsida > Santalales > Viscaceae > Viscum > Viscum album. Next base: position 139,029,746 of record OY728155.1, read on the forward strand.
TGTGATATAAAATTAATTATACCTTTAAAATTACAATTTTTTTAATTATCTATGATTTTATTTAAAAATTAAATTAATAATATTTATAAAATTATTTTCAAAAAAATGGAGTTCATTTCTGAATTCTACACATCAGAAAATGGTTAGGGTGAATTTTTGATTCTTTTCTAAAAAATGTGAATTTTTCGTGAATAGTAAAAATATAGTTTTGAGTTTTTTGTAGTTTAATGACACCATAATGATGTAATAATTAAATATAAAAGGCTGGTAGACTTCTATACAGTAACATATGACATGAGGTGTTCCAAGTGGCTAAAACCATGGGCAAATATCATGGGCAAGCCCATGGTTTTTCAAAAACCACTAATGAGGTGTCCCTTTTAATTAATAAAAAACTCGCTCTTATTTACGATAAATACCCACTCATACCTTCATTTTTCTTCATTACAAATCCATAATTCTAGAAGCTATGGTAGTTTTACCTCCCTATAAATCCTCCCAAGGTGTCCTCAACCCTCCGAGGTCTCAACCTTTAAGTTTTTGGAATTACTCTTCAAGGTAAGGGAATCTACCACCCTTCTCTTTTCTAAAAGCTTTCATTTTATTTTTTCTCTTTTATTTTAAATTGGCTTATTTTAGGATATGTCATTACATATTCCCCTTTCTATCCATATTATGTAATAGTGATTAGATACCCCCTTTATCTCATCAAACTATTTTATGAAATTTTAAGTGATGTTGTTAGGCTGCCGAATTTTCGTGAGAGATTTCTCAATTTTATTCTATTTTGAGTTCCTTTAGTTTCTACTTCTTTCCTCATCTCCCCTCATAAAAATTATATGACAATTATAGTACCTTACATGAACTGGAATTTTATTATGCTAATGGAATATTACATCATCATATCTCTTTCCCCCTCCTCTTATACTAAAAATGAAAACGTCATCTGAGATGTGTTAATTTATCACATTCAAGGACGACGAGTTCTCAATTTTTGTTACCATATTCAGTTATGGTCATGAAACAATTTTTATGGTTGAACTAGATCAAAATATTTTTATTTAATCTCATTAATATTCTGTAATACTTATACAATCATAATATAAAATAATAATACAAAACAAGTTCATTATGAACAAACCCGCCAAATTAATCCAAACATTTGTAATAAACTTTTAACTAATGAATCATCATCATGGTATATAACCCAAAATCATTATAAGATAATTTTTATCTATTTAATTTCAATAATAATATATATTAACAATTATGGATGTTTAACCATGCATCAAAATAACTTCCATTCATGAATACAAATAAACGGATCATGAAGCCCAAGGGAGAAAATACTTCCAAAACAATAAAATTGAACCTCTTAAACCCATAAAAGGGCCATTATTAAACCTAATAAAGTTATAATAAATAAATTACATGTATAGGAGGTTCTAGAATTATTAATTAATGAATCTAAATTTTATTATTCAGGTCATTAAAACAAACGAAGAACACACTCGAGCATAAGGTAAGGGATTTCTTATCTCACTTTTAATTCTATGACATTTTCATTGTTCTCCACTTATTTATTGTATTTGGTATATGTGTACTTCCATTTAATATATAAATTATCTTTATATTAAATATATTCTATGATTCATTTGGTGATTATTGATTTTTGGTCATACGACTCAATTTATTACAACGTGGTAAGGGACTATGTCTCAATTTCCGTTTCATTGAGACTTACTTGGTAATGTGAACCTACTCTTTCTTAAGTGGTGTATCCACTTTCCATTTGAGATAATTTTTCATTTGAAATTTTAACTATATTATATATCTATATTCTGGTATCATGGATATTATTATTATATTAAGTCATATACCCTTTTTACATACGATGTTAATTTGGAAAGTTTTTTTAACTATGGAAATATTGATGAATCTATATTCTCTACTCTATATGTATATTGAGAAGGCATATTTTACTTGTATTAAATCTATGTATAAATAATTATTTGGAATTCTAGTGGCAGGTGGGTCCCACTATATCCCCTTGATGTATCGACAGGTCTCATGAGATGAATCAGTTGGCGACAAACCCTTCGAGTTTGTTTCCAAAAAATCAGACGGGTTTCTACCCACAGAAATAAACCATTTTAATGGTATTATGGTATCATTTTCTAGATACATGATGTCTAATTAATAATCATACTCTTTATTCATTATCAATTATTACTATTCATGAGTTTTTCACTATGACAAAATCTATGGATGTAGTTTCATTCTCAGTTATTAATAGTGTGATTTTTTCATTTATTTACCATGCTATATTGACTATGCCAAGTTGTTTATGATTAAGTTCTTATTGATTCATGTTTTCTCTATTTGAAACCCTTAATTAGTATTTGAGATCACCCCTTTCATTGGTTTACCTCCAAGCGGTTATGAAGATGAGATCATTTATTGAGTTTCTCTGGATGCAGTTTTTAGTTTTTGTTATGTATTGTGCTTTGTTACCTTTACCAATGTAATTTGAGTTACATATATGTATCTAGTTTCTTCAAGACTACTAAAATAATCGTTCCTCCAGGATTTGATTCCTTATAATCATGACAATGTAATAAGTAATGCACCGAATCTGATTTAGAGGGGTTGGGGTGTTACAAAAACTCTTTTGGAACCATAATTCATTACAAAAACATTAGTTTTAATGTTTTTAAAATTATTTACTTTGATATTTCCACTCCTTGCACAAGCACTATGTTAGCATTGCATAAGAATTTCAAGTAATTATTCCATCACTAAAAATTAAAAATAAATTATCATAATAAAAATAAATTAATTCTGTTCAATATGAACTTTTATATTAATTCAATATGAATATTTACTTGGATATATATCATTACAACTTATTTAATATGTTATTTTTTCATTTATATCCTTGCACAAGCATGCATAAGCATTTCGATAAGTCACCTCTTATATAACTTTAAAAAACATTTATCTATTAAAATAATGAATAATAATTAATATATAAAAAATATTTTTAGAAAATAATTCATCCTTCTCAAATATTATCTTTAGGATACCAAATTTTACTTTTCTATTATTACGCAAGTAATGCATCGGCATTGAAAATGATTTTCATATTTATCATGAATTAAATTATAATTTATATGTTTTAAATTAATTTTGTATGATAGTTAATTTATATTTTTTCATAATTATTTAAATGAGTTTAATAATTTCTTATATGATATTTATATCTTTGATATATCATAAAAGATATTGAATTTCATAAAAATTGTATTAGTGTCACGACACATCCTCGGGGCCCGTGCCGTGACTACCCCATGCCCGCCTTCCATAGGCCAGGGGCTGGCGACTAGCACCAAAGGCGTAAATCCCGATAACTGGGAAGGCATTTCCTTTATAAAAGTAAACAAAACACCACAGAGTACAAGCAGAAGTAATACACTAAGTACAAAAGAAAGTGCTGAAAAGTAAATGGGCCAGAATACAAACCCAACGGAAAGTACAGCTACACCTAAAAGAAAGTACAACAGAAAAGACAAATAGCTGGATGAATAGAAGCACTTCCTAGTTCATCCACCTCAGATCCTACCTGAAGGGTAGGTACAGATAGAGTAGCTCCTGGATTATCCACTACGGATCCTACCTGAAGGGTAGGTATAGATAGCCTCCACAACGCTCTCGCCCGTCAACCTCCTCCGAGTATCTTCTCGTCGTGAAGTCCACCTCCGGATACTGACTCGTCATGAGGTCCACCTCCGGGTACCGTCTAGTCCTCGAACACTCGGCCTCTGTCCATGCTGCCCGTCATCTGCAACAAACACAATGAGGTGTGGGCATAGCCCGTGCAGGGGAGAGTATAACAATACTCAGTAGGGACCCCGAGACCCTCTAGGTCTCACTAAATCCAACAAGGATAACCACAAATAAAGATCTCAATAGATAACCTCTACTTAGGTATATGCCCATACATATACCTAAGTTATCAAGTAACCCAACTCAATCATGAGGAAAACACAAAGGTCAAAGACTCAGCTCAAACCAGGATTTTCATCAACAAAACTGTAACTGTGGAAGAGCTTCGTCTCTGATGAGTACAGTGATCCTATCACGACTCTGAGGTACTGCTCACTAACCTAAGACTGCTAAGATACTCCTCTTGTCGAGTACTGTGGGTCTGCCACCTCACAAAGTAGTGCTCCTCCGCCATGGGTCTGTCACCCCACACAGTAGTGCTCCCCCTCATGGCCTACAGAGGTACTCCTCCTGTCGATTACAGCGGTTCTGCCACCTCACAAAGTAGTTCTCTCCCGCCATGGGTCTGCCACCTCACAATTTAGTTCTCCCCACGGGGCTATGCAAGTCACTCCGAATTGAATCGGACAAGCAGTCATAAGGTCTCAGCCAGCTACACGGTCTTCGTACTCCGTACACTTGTCTCTGTACTCCGTGCACTTGTCTCCGGGAGGGTCCGCTCCATGAGCTACAGGTCGATACTCCAAGTATCACAAATTCCCACTAAGAAGTATCTCAAATGACGGCCTCGTCATAGGGGTCTCAATGCAACAGACGGCGCGTCAATCGGACGCCCGGTCAGTGAGTTATTAGCATTTTTGTCCCAGGGGTCCGGTTGGTTTCGTGTATGAACCGACCCGAACATATCTCAACTGTACCCTGAACTCTCATATGGTATACTCATAGGGACCGTTTCTCAATGTGATCACCAACGCCGCTGACGGTTCGTCAAACAGATGTCCGGTCTGAAAGTTATCAGCTTTTTAGTTCCAGGGGCCCAGTTGGATTTCAGGTTCAATCCTACCCAGCCACTATCCATCTACGTCCAAACCTCAGGTGAAGTATGGTAAAATTTCAGTCTCATCAAGAGAAATCCAACAAAGTCGACGACACGTCAATCGGACATCCAGAGCTCAAGTTATAAGCGTTTCCTCTCCGAGGGCCCGGTTGGTTTCGGGTTCGAACCAACCCATTCATACACCAAGTTCTCCAAAACCTTGAGTGTAATATATCAAAACGACCATCTCGATACAAGTATCGCATCGCAACTGATGGTGCATCGATCGGAGGTCTGTAGCCCATGTTATTGGGCGTTTGAACGAAACTGCCCAAGAATAGGGGGTTCGGGCCCGGTCCGACCCGGCCCGATACCCCCCCTGGGTCGGCCCGAACTGGGTCGACCCGACCCGGGTCCCGTCGATCCACACTTCAATAAACAAACTGCAGAGTCTTCGAATCGCCTCTGCGTCCCCGACTCCGACCACTGTTTCGTTCGGCCTCAACGGGGCGACACGACGGCGCCGCGCTTCTTCGCCATGTTCCTTCCTGATTCTGCATGGTGATGTTGCACCGTGTCGCCTTCGTTCGAGGCTCAACAAAAACAACATCGAAGGGGGAGGAGGGTTGGTCTTGTTCATGCAGTCCGACCTCCTCCCGTTATTATGATAACAGGCGGCCCAAATAGAAGTTGATGAATAAAAAAGAATTCACGAACAAATAAATAACCCCTACTTGGATATTTGACGTCGCACGTCAGCTGTCGCAGAGAACGGCGTCACGGGGGTCGGACGTAGATTCTGTGGACTTTGGGGTGCGTCCAAGGAGGAAACTATGTCTCCTCACTTGTTGTAGAGATGAATAAGGAAGGCATGTTGTCGTTGGCGATGATCACCACGGTTGGCATCTTCTCCCTTGTCGCGGAGGAAAAGAAGAGTGTATGGTTGTTCTCCGTCGAGAACGTTCTTTGCCGGAGAAGATAAAGTTCCACAAGAGAAGAATAACTATTCCTCTCCCTCAATTCACAACACAACAAAACAACCAAACAAATAAAATAAGACTCTTCTTATTTTATTAAGGCATGGAATGCATTTCAAATTTTTGACAAGAAATCCCTTAATTAATTAAACATAAGTTGTCTAATTAATTAGATGTTTTGTTGGCATGAATTAAGGTGAGAGAGTTACATAACATAAGAGGGGGTTATCAATTAATATGAGTTATACAACATCAGATGGGGGTTTAAGGAGTTATGGGGAATGTGAAATGGTGGGTTTCGTGTGGGTCCCACCTCACATTTAACCTCACTTAGGTAGTTAGAAACTAGTGGCTTTCTCCCCAACTCCCACACATAGGTTAAAACCAACTAGGCTAGAAATAAAATTGTCACACAAATTTTATTCACCTTTTTATTTAAACCACAATTTTTAACAACTCCTTCCGAGCAAACGCACCTTCGAAAAAGGTGCTCCTAAGAAATTACCGGTGTTGCGAGTTCATCGGTTCCCTCGGATTTCAATTCCGAGCACCGGATTAAAAATTATAAAAACCCGCTCATTCATTCATTGAACGTACCCAAGCCTAACTTCGGAAATTGATTCTGGGCACACCGTGCCTCGGAATCAGGCGCCTTCAGAAACTACGTACTCGTAAAATTCCAAAGAAATTAAGAAAAAAATTTACTTGAAATTTCAGGGTCTTTACATTACTCCCACCTCAGGGCTTTACGTCCCCGTAAATCTTTAACACAAACTAGGGATACGAAAGTGGTACTGAGCATGCATCTGAGCCTTCTGCTTCCATGTTCTCTCCTGGAGGTTCCCGTGCTGCCAATGAAAGCGCACAAGAGTAATCGACCATCCTCATAGGACCCACTCCTATCGATCCTCAACATCTACTGGAACCCCGCAAAAGTCATCCCATCGCCAATGTCCAGCTCCCATGGTTGATGATTTGTGAAGGGTCATGCTCGTATCTCCTCAGCTGAGATACGTGGAAGTCGTCATGCACCTAGAGCAACTAAGGTGGTAGAGCCAGGCGATAAGCCACCTCGCCTATCATGCTGAGGACCTGGAATGGTCCGATGAAGCACGAAGATAACTTTTTGCCCCGTCCAAATCTCCATAATTCCACGTTGAGGTGAAACCCATAAGAAAACGTGGTCTCCATCCTCGAACTCTAGTGGTATCTGCCTCGCGTCAGCATAAGACTTCTGTTGGCTCTGAGCTATTCTCATCTGCTCCTGGATGACCTAGACCTTCTCTATCGTGGCCTGGACCATCTCTGGTCGCACAAGAGCTACTATGATTTCTTCTTTGCCGATAAGATAATTCTGGTCTCATCCCCTGGATGAACCACATTCTTTGCCTAATAAAGTCAATCCGGACATGAATGATGCATTCATGCCATGGATGATGTCGTAAGGACTCGACGTTACGACCAAGAGATCCAACCGTCACTCTCGGCTCTAAGGGTCGAGTCACACTGTCGGCATCAGCGTGAGGTAACTGGGTCTCCTCCAGTTAGAATCTCTAAAGTGAGGGTCAAGTCAACAGTTTTAACCGGGACCTCTCAGTACACAAAAAGGAAGGAAAAAATGTCACAAGGACAAGTGTCTTTTATTACTGTAGCTCGAAGTACAAAGACAAGCAACAATGACAACAAGGAAACTAGAAGCACTAAGATCAAAGGTCCCATGCTTGGAACTAGTCCCGCTCTTTTCCACCAGCTTCCGGAGCTCCGTAGTCGTATGCTTCTGCTGCCTGAAGTTGAGCTCTCTCATGTCCAACTATTCCCTATGGTCAGGGTGGACCTCCTGGTGGTGGTGGTGGCAACACCTCAAAGCGTCTTCCACCTCCAGTTGCACGGCCAGCTCCCCTACCTCGGTATTCTACTCCTTGCGGTCCACCTCGATCGAACCTCTGTCTCTTCTTGGGAGTTCCTTCATTTATCTGTTGTTCATCCGAGCGGTGGGTTGGACAGTCACGAGCCATGTGACCCTATCCGTCACACGTGTAACACAGCATGGAAGGTCTGCCTCTGTCATTTCCCTTGCTTCCTCGCACTACCGACCTTGAGTCATGCATTCGACCACCTGTAGGTCTGGTCATCTTGGACCTCTGTGTCATCTGTCTACTGCCCGCTGCAGAAGACTCTGCCGCATTCCGGCTAGTGGTGGATCCTACTTCTAGAGACTGCTCAGCAAAAAAACTCTCCACTAAGAGGGCTCTCTCCAACACCCCTGTCTGCGTCGGGATTCTATGAGAAACAACAGAAGCTCTAATCTCTCGCCTGAGCCCCTACTCGAAGGTTCGGGCCCTGAAGAATGGGTCTCGTACCATATCTATGGAGTACCGTGAGAGGTTTGTGAATCTCCTTGAGTACTGCTCCACCATCATGCTACCCTGCTGTAGATGCAGTAGCTCTTGTATACGCACCGCTCGAAGGGTGGCTGGTACAAACTCTGCCCGGAACAGGCTCTCGAAGTCTTCCCATAGAAGTGTCACCTCTTCATGCATCTGGAGCATCAGGCTCCACCATCTTCTTGTTGCTTCCTGAAGGAGGCTGGCAGCAAGGATCACCATGAAGTATGCTGGTGTCCCTACTAGACTGAAGACTCTCACCACAGCCTCCATCCAATCCTCAGCCGCTTGTGGGTCCGTCTCTCCCCTGAACCTGGGTGGCCTCTAGCGATGGAACTCATGCAGTGCGCTCAAGCGACGTGCACTCTCTGCTGCTGGGGATGGTGGCATCGGTGGCCCAACAGGTGGTAGTACCATTGTTGCCTCCACTGGTGCCTCAATTGGAAGAGGGCCATGTACTGAGGCCTCGTCGCTCTGTGGGTTGTCTGTACGCAAAACTCTTGGGGCTCTAGCTGGTCGTCTGCTGGGAGGCATCCTGAAAGAAACAAACGTGACACGGTCAAACGATTATACCTGGTGAGCTGACCTGGTTTGAGCTGACTTTTTTTTAAAAAAACTTTTGGAAACACACACGCAATCAGTGTTTTCATGCACAAAGTCGGAAATCAGTTGTCAGGGTCTTGGTGTATGCATACGCCGGCCGCCCGCACCAACACTGGACTCCCTGAATTGAAAACCACACTCGGTACCCTTAACACTATTTCTTCAAAAAAAGAAAATATCAGAGTTATAATTTCTGCGGTAGAACCAACTCCTCTGATACCAATTTGTCACGACCCGTCCTCGGGGCCCGTGCCGTGACTACCCCATGCCCGCCTTCCATAGGCCAGGGGCTGGCGACTAGCACCAAAGGCGTAAATCCCGATAACTGGGATGGCATTGCCTTTATAAAAGTAAACAAAACACCACAGAGTACAAGTAGAAGTAATACACTAAGTACAAAAGAAAGTGTTGAAAAGTCAATGGGCCATAATACAAACCCAACTGAAAGTACAACTACAACTGAACGAAAGTACAAAATAAAAGACAAACAGTTGGAAGAATAGAAGCAGCTCCTAGGTCGTCCACCTCAGATCCTACCTGAAGGGTAGGTATAGATAGAGCAGCTCCTGGATCGTCCACTACGGATCCTACCTGAAGGGTAGGTACAGATAGCCTCCACAACGCTCTCGCCCGTCAACATCCTCCGAGTATCATCTCGTCGTGAAGTCCACCTCCGGATACTGACTCGTCGTGAGGTCCACCTCTAGGTACCATCCAGTCCTCGAACACTCAGCCTATTTCAGCGCTTCCCGTCGTCTGCAACCAACACAATGAGGTGCGGGCATAGCCCATGCAGGGTTGAGTATAACGATACTGAGTAGGGACCCCGATACCCTCAAGGTCTCACTAAATCCAATGAGGATAACCACAAAGAAATATCTCAACAGATAACCTCTACTTAGGTATATTCCCATACATATACCTAAGTTATCAAGTAACCCATCTCAGTCATGAGGAAAACACAAAGGTCAAAGACTCAGCTCAAACCAGGATTTTCATTAACGAAATCGTAACTGCTGAAGAGCTCCGTCCCTGACGAGTACAGTGATCATATCACGACTCTGAGGTACTGCTCACTAACCTAAGACTACTGAGATACTCCTCCTGTCAAGTACAGCGGGTCTGCTACCTCACAAAGTAGTGCTCCTCCACCATGGGTCTGCCACCTCACATAGTAGTGCTCCCCCTCATAGCCTACAGAGGTACTCCTCCTATCGAGTACCGCGGGTCTGCCACCTCACAAAGTAGTGCTCCTCCGCCATGGGTCTGCCACCTCACAAAGTAGTGCTCCCTACTGGGCTATTCAAGTCACTCCGAATCGAATCGGACAAGCAGTCATAAGGTCTCAGCCAGCTACACGTTCTTCGTACTCCGTACACTCGTCTCCGAGAGGGTCCGCTCCCCGAGCTACAGGCCGATACTCCAATTATCTCAAAGTCTCACGAAGAAGTATCTCAAAGGACCACCTCGTCATAGGGGTCTCAACGCAAAAGACGGCACGTCAATCGGACGCCCGGTCTGTGAGTTATTAGCCTTTTCGTCCCAGGGGCCCAGTTGGTTTCGTGTACGAACCAACCTGATCGTATCTCAACTGTACCCCGAACTCTAATAGGGTATACTCATAGGGACCGTTTCTCAATGTGATCACCAACGCCATTGACGGTTCATCAAACAGATGTCCGGTCTGAAAGTTATCAGCTTTTTAGTTTCATGGGCCCGATTGGATTTCGGGTTCAATCCAACCCGGTCACTATCCATCTGTATCCAAACCTCAATTGAAGTATGCTAAAAGTTCTGCCTCGTCAAGAGGAATCCAACAAAGTCGATGGCACGTCAATCGGACGTCCGGAGCTCAAGTTATAAGGGTTTCCGCTTTGAGGGCCCAGATGGTTTTGGGATCGAACCAACCCGGCCGTGCACCAAGTTCTCCGAAACCTTGAGTGTGATATATTGAAACGACCATCTCGATACAGGGATCTCATCACAATTTACGGTGCGTCGATCGGAGGTCCGTAGCCCATGTTATGGGCGTTTGAATGAAACTGCCCGAGAATAGGGGGTTCGAGCCCGAAACCCCCCTAGGTCGGCCCGAACCGGGTCGACCCGCCCGGGTCCAGGTCCGGTCCAATTGGGCGCAGACCAGCCCGGTGGGCACGGCCCGGCCCCACCGGTGCAGCCCGGCCCGGCAGGGGAGGCCCGGCCCGGTGCGGCCGGTCCGGCCCGGGGCGGCTCGGCGCTGGCCAAACGGATGCGCAAAGGGGGGGAGAGGCTGCCCCCCCCCCTTGATTGAACAATGGTGCGGCATTAATCCGCGCCCTCCACCAAACCCGGAACGAAAAAGCCGTTCCGGTCCGTCGTGGCTCAACTGCGGCGGTCTCCTCTGGCGGCGCGCCGCCGCCACTCTCCGCGGACCACCAGACGCGCACCGGTGGTCCATTTTACCCTCCATCTATGCCTGGAGTCCTTATGGGACCCGAACTTCACCGCGGATTCTTTAAATCACCATTGCGGCTTGTTCCTTCATCGCCCGTCGATCCACACGTCAATAAACAAACTGCGGAGTCTTCGAATCGCCTCTACGGCCCCGACTCTGACCACGGTTTCGTTCGGCCTCAACGGCGCGGCATGATGGCGTCATGCTTCTTCGCCATGTTCCTTCTTGATTCTGCGTGGTGTCGTTGCACCGTGCTGCCTTCGTTCGAGCCGCAACAAAAACAACATAGAAGGGGGAGGAGGGTCGGCTGTGTTCGTGCGGTCCAACCTCCTCCTGTTATTACGATAATAGGAGGCCCAACTAGAATTTGATGAACGACAAAGAATTCACGAACAAATAAATAACCCCTACTTGGATATTTGACGTCGCAAGTCGGGTGTCGCAGAGAACGACGTCACGGGGGGTCGGACGTAGATTCCGTGGATGTCGAGGTGCGTCCGAGGAGGAAACGACGTCTCCTCACTTTTTTTGGAGAAGAAGAAGGAAGGCACGTTCTCGTTGGTGATGATCACTACGGTCAGCGTCTTCTCAATTATCGCGGAGGAAAATAAGAGTTTATGGTCGTTCTCCGTTGAGAACGTTCTTCGCCTAAGAAGACGAAGTTCTACAAGAGAAGAAGAACTATTCCTCTCCCTCAATTCACAACACAACAAAACTAAAAAACAAATAAAATAAGACTCTTCTTATTTTATTAAGGCATGGCATGCATTTCAAATTTTTGAAAAGCAATCCCGTAATTAATTAAACATAAGTTGTCTAATTAATTAGATGTTTAGTTGGCATGAATTAATGTGAGAGAGTTACATAACATAAGAGGGGGGTTATCAATTAAGATGAGTTATACAACATAAGATGGGGGTTTAAGGAGTTATGGGGAATGTGAAATTGTGGGTTTCGTGTGGGTACCACCTCACATTTAACCTCACTTAGATAGTTAGAAACTAGTGGCTTTCTCCCCAGCTCCCACACGTAGGTTAAAACCAACTAGGCTAGAAATAAAATTGTAACACAAATTTTATTCACCTTTTTATTTAAACCACAATTTTTAACAACTCTTTCCGAGCAAACGCACCTTCGGAAAAGGTGCTCCTAAGCAATTACCGGTGCTGCGAATTCATCGATGCCCTTGGATTTCAATTCCAAGCACCAGATTAAAAGTTAGAAAACCCCGCTCATTCATTCACTGAACGTACCCAAGCCTAACTTTGGAAATTGATTACGGGCACACCGGGCCTCAGAATCATGTGCCGTCAGAAACTGCGTACTTGTAAAATTCCAAAGAAATTAAGAAAAAAATTTACATGAAATTTATGGGTCTTTAAAATTAGTACTGTAGCAGGTAATGTAGTAGGTACTGTAGCAGGAACTATGTAGTACTGTAGTAGGTACTGTAGTAGGAACTGTAGTAGGCACTGTTTGGCACTGTAGCAGTTGAGAATATTCCCCCGTTTGGGCCTTCAGGCCACCGATTTGGTCCCTGGGTCCTTTAAGGCCTTTGGGTTACCTGGGCCTTTGGGTCAGTAAGGACTTTGGGACACCTCAAGTCCTTCGGGCCACCTTAAGTGCAGATGCAACCCAGACAGCCTACAAGGAATAAGCTTCAGAAGGAGGATGAGCAAGGAGCCCTCACAATAGAAGAAGCGAAAAGGATTACAAGAATGAGAGGGTATGGAACCTGCCATCGGAAAAAGCATGTGCATTCATGGGAAAGCCTAGCCGAACAGCCATGAAAAGGTGGAGAGCTGATTTTATGATGAAGATGCTGGAGAGGAGCAAGTTCCAAGTAGTTATACTGGGTTGTATGTAATGTTTGAAGCCTATGGGCAATGAATTCCTCTAAGGCCTACAGGTCATGTAATACTTACACCTACGGGCCTTGTAAGGGTTCCACCTCACCCATTTAAAGGTGGATTATCAAAATCAATAAAAAATGAAGGCCTTCGGGCCATTAGAGGTATTTTTCACTATTCACCAAAAAATTTAGCTCTTTAGAAAAATATCAAAAATAAATACTAGGAAAAATTTGACTATATGAAACCAAAAATTAATTACATTTAATTAAATTAAATTCCTATAAGTTACATAAATTTTTTTTATTATAAATGTGTCAAACTCAATGAAAAACAATTTTTAGAAAAACATGTTTCTAAGCCCAAACAAGAACTTATACCAAAATAAAGTATAAATCTGATTCATATATAATTAATTATATTATTTATAAAAAAATGAGTCTTATATTATTTAAATATAAAATTATATTTATATTTATATTTTTAAATTAAATGAAATGAAGGTTATATAAAAATCATTATGTTTCACTATTCACTAAAAAATAAATCTTCCCAAAAAAATCCCAAAATTTTATCCTAAGATAGTATTTATATACTAATTGAAAAAATAATATGACTATCATATAATAATATTTAAATTTTTCATGGTTTTTTAAACATGGTGTTATGTAAAAATCTAGCTATCAAAGAAGATATAATTATATAAACAGAAATATAACCTAAAATCTCAAGGTGTTAGAGGATGTGGTTCAAAGATGAGAAAATTGGTATAGATTCAAGGAGAAATTCAAAGGTAAGTTAAGTATTAAATTAGATAAATTTTTACCTTTCAATAAGTGAAGATAAGGTCACCTCTTTAATCACCTTCAATAGTGTTTTAAGGCTTTTTATTTTAACATTTCTAACTTTTACCTTAATTTACTTTGACATTGGTAATTAATTTTTAACCATAAAAATTAATATTATTGAAAAAAAATAAAAAATTCACATTTTACCTAATTTATAAATAAGGAGTTTAAAATATGGAAATCATTTCATTAAATAAAATATCTAAGGTTTTAAAAATATAATTGTATGATTTGGGTACATAACGCGTAAATCCCTATTTTTGGAAAATGAGTATTTTAAGCATAAAATTTATATATATATATATATCTGAAAATTATCAAAGTTATTAATTATAATGATATTAATAAGATTATTATATTTCAATAAAGAGATATTTAAAATTAAAATAAATTCAAAACATAATTTACCCATGTGTAAAATTAACTAAATAAATAGATGAAAAATAGTTTTCACAAAATATTACATGATTTTATAAAATGATATTCATGGGTTTTATAAATTGAACATAATATTTTTTAAGGATTTATTTTAATTTATAAATATATATTTTTATATCAAAAAGTTTTTCAAAAATTTCTAAGTTGTATAAAAGTGATTGTATTTGCAAAAATAAATATTTTTCACAATTCACCTAAAAACAAATTATTTCATAAAAAACATAAAATTAACATTAAGATAATATTGTCATTCTAAATAAAAAAATAGTGTTTATTTTTTAAAATTCAAATCCTAAAATTTGTAAATTTATTTTTTGAATAAAATCATGATAACTCATCTTTATTAAAAAATGACATTTTAAAAAATTAACTATTATTATTCTTATTTCATATAATTTACAAACTAAATTGATGAAAACTAATTAATAATATCAAACATAATTTATCATCATTAATCATATGTTTCTTAAAATAGAAATCCATATCACATAAAATGTAATTTTTAGAAAAAATATTTTTTAAAAAAATAAGTGATCTTATTAGTCATTTTAGGTAAAGTAATTAAATTCCATTCATATTAAAAGTTGAAAATATTTTATTTGTATAAATATTTTATAAATATTTTCCTCTTATTCAATATCTATAATTGAACAACTAGGTTTTAATGGTCATACTTAAATATTTATATTTTATCTAAATATATTATAGTTTTGTTTAAGTACGGTATTACTTGTGGAGCAAGTTATAAAAAAATTATTTAAAGGTAATAATATATTAAAATTGTAGTTGTTACATCAATCTCCATGAATAAACTCAAATATTCGTCCAATTTTATTACTCCCACATTAACACAACAGTATCCTTATAAATGAAAATGTATGGTTGTTTCCCTCCAGCTTATTGTTCTCTCTCAATTCTATTCTTCTTTTCACTATTCTAAATATTCAAAAGAAAACCTTTTGTATCTTAAAAATCACTTATCCAAGAAAAATATGACATTCCATGCCACGTTTGACATCCATATTGGTTATCTAAACTCTAAATAATGGTCAAGATAAATATCTTATTAATAAATAAAACGTCTATTCATTCATAAAATGATCAAATTTATAAAATTTTAAGATAGTTATAAAATAACATCATAACAAAAGGAATTATGGTATAATATTCTTAAAATACTAAATATCACTAAAAAAATTTCCTAAACACTTTCATATCCTGAAAATCATTACCTTTAAGTTTTAATAAATTCACCCGATGAAAATATTATAGTGTAATTATTTTCATTATGGTATAGTTCTTCATTCCATTATAAATCAAAACTTCCTTGATCATAATATGCATACTCACAAAAAAAATACGGAATAAAGCCTTCTTTATAATTCATATCCTATTATTATGTCATAATACATAATGTAAAATGTATTTCTCAATCTTATTTGTCATTATAGTCTATTACCACACCCTAAATGCATTTAGTGTAATGAAAACCCTTATGACTCGTTTTAATATTGTATTCATACATAAAAAAATAATATATAGTATTTTCTAACAATAATGTAATATTTCTTTTACCAACCAATAATATTCTCCAAAAATTAACAAAATAACCATGGTATAATGTTAAATTTTATAGTATGATTTTTTATTCCTTCACCAAAGCAGCTTCTAAACATATGAAAACATTTCAAAACTTCTTCCAAACTTTATCATATTCATATTCCATTTAATAATACTAATTGATATAAAACACAACCTATTTGAATAATTTTCAATTATTCTAACTTTTTTATCAAAATAGGCTCCAACATTGTACACAAGTGTGTAATACCTTGATTTTCCCAATGGATTGAGATAAAGAGTGTTGTATTTATTTTTAATGAGAGAAAAGTCAATATATGATGACATCACTTGAATGAAATGAAGTAATGGGTGAGGAGATTGATGTTCCAAATAACTTATGAATTATTTCATAGAAAAATAGAGATTGAAGAATGAATTGAAGTATATTGAGATATATCTTGGAGTTTCTATGGATTATTTGTGTTATTATTATCCGCCATTATATATGTTACTAAAAATTCATTCATATTGGAAAATAAGTTTGATCCAAAAAAATTGGGTTAGTTTCGTGATGAATTGTGGAAAAAAGATGATGATTGTATTTTTTTCTTGAAGTTATGGTTTATGGATATTCAAGGAAGTATTTTAAGAATTTTTTATGATTGTGATGAAAAGATTATATTGAATCAAATATAGGTACTACTTTTATTACTAATTGATGATGGAAGTGTATACTAATGTTTCTTATGAAAGGTATAATATTTTGTTAATTATAGATTGAAGGTATTATATAAACATATCATACAGATTTAGTTTTTGAGGTTGATGTATCTATTTGAGTTTGATAACTTGGTATAATAAGATGAGTTACATGGAGAATAGATTATTCAAAATATAATATCTTTATGTAGAAAGATGTGAATCTAGCTCTGATAAATTTTATTGAGTTATTTGATGGAATAATAAATTTTTTTGTGAATGGAATGTGTTACCATATCTGATAATTAATTAATGAACTATTATTAACAATATTAGATGAGAATAAATTTGAGTTTTTGAGGTGGTGAAGATTCATTCAAGTACTCAATATGAGTTTTTATATGCTTAATTTTCATTAGTAATTATTCTAAAGAGTTTTATAGAATAATAATTGATTCTAGAAGTGTTTTTAGTTATTTTTGTGAGGAGGTTAAGTGACTATAGAAGTTTTAAATATATTTTTTAATTATTTCAAGAATCTTATTTAATCTGATATCATATGTAATATCCCAGAGAATACCAAAAAAAAGTTATATGTAATATCTCTCAAAATATAATATTTTCAAAGTAATGATATGTTCACCATGGTATATATAAGACAAACTAGATTATACATAATATTAACTCTATTATTTCAAAGGATACATAACATCTTATTGATGATGCGTAATATCACCCGAAGTATATATAAGAGTAAAATCGCATTTTACAACAGTACATATAAGTAACTTAGATAATACATAAGAATAAATCTAAGGTTATTATGTGTATATAATATTAATATGTGGATATAAAATATTAAGCTACAGATATGAAAGATTATCCTAAGGATATCAATTGATACAAAAAAATCTAAGGTCATGTAAGATTGACATGGTTTCTTAAAGAATATGTACTATGAAATGTAATGATGTTGTGTTATTATTTAGTTATTAAATATATTATACTAAGTTATTAAAGTTATAATTCAATCTGAGGTTAGTGATGATATATTATGAGGAATATTTCATGGTGAGATGAGACTTCACACCGCACTATTATTCTATGAATATAATAATACACACATGAAAAAATAAAACATTAGATTTATAGAAGCTCGAATTAAAATAGTGGTCCAAATTTATAGAGAATTAGATAAGGAAGATAATAGAGATTTGATAAGATCAGTAAATGATATTAGAGGATGTTTTAATAAGAAGATATTTTTTCATATCTTGAGGATCACTACTTTTAGGATATTTTATTTGTGGAAAAACAAAGGCGTTGAGAATGATGATTAAGATACTATGAATTTTGATGGAGTTTTAATATTTGAATTATATAAAATATTAATGTGATCCTACTAGAAATATAAAAAATAATATGAGTCATGAAAACATGATATAATATAAAAACAAATCATTGATAATTCTATGATGCTGTTAAAGACTATATTAAGCATTAAAGAATATTGAGAATATAGAAGATATAAGACTAGTGTATAATCATTATTGTTGATTATCATCTATTTTGAGGTGATATTCCACTATATTTGATCATCAGAATTTTAACACTTGAAGAGGAAGAAGATAATGTGTGATTTCATGATTGTCACACATGCATTGATCATTCAGAATTTGAGAGGATTTCATTGTATATGTTATTGTAATTGGTTAACTTTTGGTATTATAATTCCTTGGTTGAGGAAAAAGATCTATTGAATTTGATAAGAAAGTTTTTAGAATAACTAAAAATATTATTCAAGGAGGTTATAAACACCATTGTAAACTAGAGATATCCATTAAAAATTTCATTTCAGGAGAAAATTATCTATTAGGAAACAAATTTTTGAGTTATGGAATATACCTTCCCTTTGTATTCACTTTATGATATTTATGGATCTCTATTTCTCATTCTCAACTTGAACATATAAAGGATGCAGTTTAAGGTTTCAGGGAATATAGGAAATGGTTGGTCCAATTATAAATTATGGTTTCTCTTTAGTTTCCTCCTATGAGTCTTCAAAACTAGATGATTTAAACCCTAAATGAATCATATAGAGGATATTTTCACTTATGATTTATAATTAATTTATATAGATAAGACTTACCTCCATTTTGAATTCTTTGTTCATTGTCAAATCGGTTGACCTTTTTATTATCATTCTCTAATTATGGTGGAGGATCCAAGGGTAAAATTTTTCTTTGTGTATCAACATGTGATCCAAGAATCTTGGAACATCTTCATTGGAACTCTAAGTTCAATCATGAAGGATTAAATCCACTTACATCATTTTTAATTGATCAAAATAATAATCTTTACACACATGAACAAATATATCTTTTTTAATCGATCTCTTGAGAGGGAGGAAGAGAATTATCACTATTTTTTCCTAAGATAATTATTGGTAATTTCCATATTGGTTTATAGATAATTCTATTAGGATAGTTTGTTATGTACAACCAGTCTCATCTATCACAAAATGATATAATCAGGCATATAAATACATGACAGAGAATTAGTTATTTCACATGGTTCCTTAACCAATATCTAAATCTCAAATACAATCCCACATCAAATAATATTATTATTAATATTATTTATTTTATGTGTGAAAAAACTCAAGGATATTTAAATACCATTTCACCTGAACCCTTAATAATTAGTTCTTGGAACAGTTGGAACATCCTTTACTGGTATGAACAACTCATATTTTAGCCTAAAATCTGGTGTAATAATTGATTTACATGATCAAAATTTCTGGTATAATGAAAATGACAGATTTAACAGACAATATTAATATGATAGAATCAAAGGGAGGGTATCTTTACATGTAATTTATAGTTAATATATGAAAAAATATAGAATTAACTCAACTTATAATTCCCCTTTCCTAGATGATATGATGGAATAAAATTCATTGCACCATTATTTCACTATAGTATTCAAGTTAATACCCCTCTAATAGTGATACAAATTTTCACCACAATCTTTGATCAAATTCATATAATTGTCAGGTTCTAATACGAACAATCTTGACTGCTTTCATAGTATGTGATTGATCATAGCAGTATTCTTCATTGAGATGAAGAACCCTTGGACTATCCTTAAATGATTGAGGGAGGAGGAAGATAGATCGGGCTCTAGGTATTGATCCAATCTCTCATTTTCTGTCATTCACACTAAAATGTGAATTAGTAAAGTCATATAATTAGATATTTATTATCTCCAGTTTAGGGTTAGAAAATCACACACAAGACCCCAACCATCTTTAATATTATTATACGACCTCATGTTAAATTATAATAATAACATTAATAATATTGATTAATTGACATGTGTGATGCACCAATAATATAAATAAATAATATTTATACTTTTTGGACCATTTAACTCTGTCCACTTTCCCTAGTCAACATTTACCTGTCCTCAAATAATGGTTATTTAATTAAATAAATTTCACTTCATTTTTCTATGATAAATATAATAAATATTATATTTTCAAAACATACAAACTAATATTTATTATTATTATTTAACTTACTCATTATTTTGAAAAACTGGTGATTAAATTATTGTTATCAAACAAACCTAAATAAATATTATTTATTCCAACTTTCTAAATTAAATATTATAATTTAACTATAAATTCATATACACTTAGTGTGTGACCCTATGGGCCTCTTTCTATGTAGATATAGGCATAACTTCCTCAAGTATGAGGTTATAATCTAACAATACGCTAAGGATTCCATAGATAATTAATTTAATGTCATAATGATGTCCAACCTCTAATGAATTTTTACCATGTAATATAATAATTTTATTACAATATCTAAAATCAAGTAGGTTTCATGCTGATTCCATCAAACTATTTTCTCAATTTATCTTTATTTGAATTTTTAGAATTGAAATCACCCATAAAACAATTTCCATATATTTATTTAGGTGATTCCATTCCCATAAAAGGTCCTAAAATGTTAACTTTTTTCTAGAGACAAAATGGATGAATCCTTTCTTGTATTATCCATTTATTTTATATCATTCATGATGCACCTAATTTATCCTACTTATTCGGGAACATTTCATCATAGTTTTCATCAATAAATAAAAGTACACAATTAATGATATCCATTAGTGATATTATTAAAGTATAATTATCAATAAACATGTATGTATATAGGAACATACAATGACACATGGAAATTTGGATTTCCTATTAATGATCTTATTCTCATAACCTCGTGTTTGTAGATTACCATGGAGAAGCATTATGAGAAGGTTTCTAAAGGTATTATGAGCTTATTACCCCTAATATCCTATATTTTTTGTGTTCTTTAAGATAATATCATCTGGACATAGAAAAAGGTTTAAGAATAATTTTCTTTCACCTTTAGGTTCTCATAAAAGTAAGGAACTTATATGACCTTTTAGTGTGACATATATTCTAATCACATTATCACAATCATATATCATGTACATGAATAATCAAGATGTGATAATAAAACTTATTTAATTAAGAAAAAAATAATCAAGTAATAAAAAATTTGGTTCTAGGGAACCAACTCTAATAGTCTCCCACTTTCACTAGATCGAAATGACAATAACTTTCAGTCCACTAGCTCTCACATGATAGTCATTCTTCTGTTGAGATAAATAATTTGTTAATGGTTCTACTACATTTTCCTCTATGGATACTTTTCTCAATTTAACTTCATCTAATTTAGAATAATCTTTTAAGAGATCAAGCTTCTAAATTACATGTTTTATCCTTTGGTGTAACCTTAGATCTTTGGTTAGATCCACTAATATAGTGTTATTGTAGTAAAATGTGATTGGATCTTTACTACTTAGTACCACAAAAAGATCTTATAAAAATTTATTAATCCAAACTGATTCCTTGGATACATCAAAACCCACAATATACTCAGACTCTTATATTGAATTAGTGACAATTGGATTCTTTGAAATATTCTAGCTCATAGCTCCTCTATTTAGAGAATAGATATATCCAAACTATAACTTCTGGTCATTTTGATCTATCTGAAATCTAGAATCTCTCTAACCCCTAATGACTAGCTCTTCATCTCCTCTATACACTAGAAACATATCCTTAGTTCACTTTAGATACTTAAGGATAGTCTTAACAGTCATCCAATGTTTTTCACCTATATTTTCTGGATATCTGGAGATAATGATCAAAGAAAAAGAAACATCGATCCTCATATATAACATGCCATACATTATATATATTATCATAGAATAATATGGGATGTTACTCATTCTATATTTTTTTTCTTTTGTCTCATGTTACATTTCATATAAAGATGTATACCATATGACACTAGAACCAATCCCCTCTTAGATTGTTTCATACTAAACTAATTCAGTATCTGGTTAATGTATGTACTTTAACTTTGTCTAAGAAGCCTCTTGGATCAATAATACATAATTTTGATCACTAGATTTTAGAATTTTTTTTCCTAAGTATTTCATGGATAAGCTCTTGATCAACCACTCCTTAACATCTTTTATAACCAACATATCATTTCTAATTAGTAATATTTAAACAATATATATAACTATAAAAACAAAATTGCACCCATTAAACTGCTTGTAAACACATGTATCACAATCATTCTTAATGAAACAAAATTACTTTATTTTTTTCTCAAAATTAATGTTCTAGGAAGATGATTCTTACATCAATCCATAAATAGATCTCTATAACTTTTATACCTCTTTAGAATTTCATGGAGTCATAAACCCTTCTGATTATATTATATAAACATCCTATTTAAGGTTCCCATTAAGGAATGTAGTTTTGAAATCCATTTTCAAAATTTCATTTTCATGGTAAGCAACTATAGTATGTAGGATTTTTATGGATTTAAACATGGAAACAAGAGAACAAATATCATCGTATTCAATGCATTGATATTTTATAAACCCTGTTGCCACGAGTTGTGTTTTATATGTATTCTCTTTGCCTTATATGTACAGATTTCTCTTGAATTCCCATTTACACCTAACAAGATTTACATAAACTGGTTGATTAATCAAAAACCAAAGTTATTTTTGATACATGGAATCCATATAATAATTCATGTCTTATTGTCATCTTATGTCTTATATTCTCTCTACTACCTCATTATAGGATATGGGATCATAATTTTCAACCAATAATTTGTCACCATCATCAGTGACTATAAAACCATATCTTTATGGTTTTCTTAACTCTCTTACAATCCAATATAGTAATTTTGTTTCAGTAACAACATCTTCCACATAGACCTATGGAGTTGGTTCATATACCAACTCTTGTGTATTTTGAGCATCAACTTCATCAATGTAAATATTTATCCAACTATCCTACTTGAGGATGTAATCCCTTTCAAGAAATATGTCATGTCTTGTGGCAATTACTTTCTTGTATGAAGGTATTTATAGATAGTATCCCTTTATTTGCTTAGCATTCCCTATAAAGATACACTTCATGCCTCAGGGTGCTAATTTGTTTCTTAATTTATCCTTACCAAAAACATTGTAACAACATGCATGAACATGTGAAAAAATAGGTTTCTTTCCACTAAATCACTCAAAGGTAATATTGTTTGATGATTTATTTGTTACATAGATTAGTAAGTATAATGTTTTATATAATTCATATCCCCATAATTATAATAGAAGACTTGCATGAATCATCTCCAACTTTAATATATCAAACAAGGTATTGTTTCTCCTTTCACTAACACTATTTCACTATGGTGTATAAGGTGGAATGAGTTTATAAAAAATATTATACTCCCATAAAAAGTTGATAAAGTCTTATTTATGATATTCACCACCTCAATCTGATCGAGGTTACTTTATCTTCTTACCAAGTTAATTCTCAACCTCATTATTGAACTCTATGAACTTCTAAAAGGATTCAAAATTATACCTAATTCAGTATATATAACCATACCTACTCAATTATTCAGTAAAAGTAATAAATTAAAAGTATTCACCAATAGCATCTACTTAAAAAGTTCCACACACATATCTATGTACTAATTATAGAAGATATGTGGCCCTTTCTCCTTAACCACTAAATAGTTGTTCACATATTTTTTCTTATAGGAAATCATGAAATCTTTCAAGTAGAATTATCTCAAAAAAGTATAAATGACCATCTTGATAGAGATTTATCAAATTCTTTTTGTTTACATGACCAAGATGGTTATGCCACAATTGGGTGTCATATGAGTCATGAAAATTAGTTTCATTATCAATTTCTAATATTTGGTTTTCATTATTTAATACACCAAGACCATTATTTAGTTATGCCATACCATAACATAGGATATATTTATAAAATCAGTAACCTTTATTTTTAAATATAAAAATAAATCCATTCATATCAAAGAATGAAACAAAAATAATGTTTTTGGTAATACTAGGCACATAATAACATTTCATAAAAACAAAAATCTATCATATCAGTAATGTGAGATGGTAGTCTCCAATAGCTAGAGAATCTATCCTCATTCCATTGGCATCTCATAGATCCACCTTGCCTCTTACAACCATCCAAAATCTATTTGGTTCCTATATTTTGATACAAATGGGGAACCACAAGAAGTATCTAATACCAAACTTGTAGATATAGAAATATTACACTAGATAACAAACACAACTAAATATTTCTATTACTTCTATGGTTAGGTGAAAGTTATCTTCAATTTTACCTCATTAACACTTGAAAAACATATTGCATTATGTTTCTTTCTTTTCCTCTAGATATTCTTCTTTATATAGGGATGGTTCTCTAGAGCCTTATACTTTTACTAATTCTTAATACCATTTTCCTTGTTCCTCTTCTTATTATTCACCATAAGGAAAGAAGGTTTTTCATATCACATATATTTATTAACTTGTATGATTTGAGAAGTAATGATAATGTCTTCTTGACATTTCTCATATTATAATTCATAAAAAACAAGAGATGTTTTGGGTACTGAGGAGAGAATGAAATCTATGTGTATCTCATCAGGGATCTTAAAATCCAAGATGTCCAGAAACTCAATGTATAAAATCATCTTGACTACATGTTCCCTTGCTGGCACTGACTCTCCAATCTTTCACGTAAATAATACATTGGAGATATCATATCTTTATGATATCACCTTCCCTTAATATATATCTCGAAGGTGAGAAACATTATTATACACATTCATATCCATATATTTCTTTAATAATTCATTGGACATGGTGGATAACATAAAACATTGGACTTCTATTATTTCATACACATTATTTGGATAGAGAGATACCTTTTCCTTAGTAGCATCTTTGTAAAGATAATCGATAATTTGGGTTTATAGAACATACAATTTCCATTCATGGAATAGTATAATTTACAACCTATAACATTTCTAGAAATTAATTACAGTGATAAATTTATCCTTCTCTAGTATGGATCACAGTTATATTTTTAATGTTGTTTGATTTTCCATTTCGATAATTTAAGATCAGATAATTTTAACTTGTTTTGATTAAAAAATGAATTAATTAATTTAAAATGAATTAAATTCTTATTAATATTCCACTATTTTATACACCTAATATCCCTCACTATTAGTTTCAAAATATATTGCCACTTAGAAATTATAGTTTCAAGGATCCATATTCCCTTTTCATTACCCAGAATTGGGCCTTAAAATATATTTGAAGGGTTTTAGGTAAGCGTAACTTTCCAACTACATTAACATGTTATTCATTTATCTATTGAGTGGACTCCCCAATCCTAAAATTCTATTTTAATATTTCCTCAAACTTTATCTCTTAGTTGCATCAAGTTCTACTAGGTAGTTAAACTTTGATGTAAATTAAGTAAAGTCAACCAAAAACTTCAAGATAAAATTTCAATAATAATTAAAAGCACCCCAACTTGGGTTAGTCAAGTACTTTGAACTATGAGGTCAACTATAACTTAGGTAGTATAAGGATAAGATTAGTTAATATTTTATTTAAGGGATTTATATCCTTATTCATAAATCCTATTTTATCATTTCACATGCCTTTTTAATATTAAGTGGATTTTACTTGAGTGATTAACCATGACTGAAAAAACATTTACACATAATCTGATTATATTTTATTCCATCTTACATTCTTATTAATTCATTTATTTAGGTGATCCAGCATCATTCACAAATATAAATAATCATCTATAAAACTAATAGAAATAAAATATAAGCGGCATGATCATGATATTTTTCTATTGGTTATTTTATATAGTGGATGATAAACTAACCCTAAACCCTAAGGAAAAACACATTAAACAATAGATTGGTTCATGTTACAGTATTCTATATTAGATCCCATGAAATAACTTGATTAGTTTCACCTCGGATACATGACTTGGACTGCCTCCACTCTCTTGATAGCTCCATCCTTATATAATATTTTACACACAAATAGGTGAGGAGATCCAATGGATTTAGATAAAAAGAGTTTACAAAAAATAAACCACAAACATGTAGGACCTTACATAATAAGGAGGAGGTTATAACACATAGGTCATCAATAATAATTTAACAATAATAAATTAAAAGAAAAAAATCGTAGAAAAGGGATGGTCTAATCTCATGATCATCCACACATCAAGCAATGAGCATAAATTTTCAATATTATTATAAATTACATTGATTTGTTCTATATTTAAGATAATTCGCAATGAATTAATCCAAATAATTCAATTTATTTTAATTCCATACAACTATCCCTAACTCACCGTCATATATAGTTTTTTAAAAAAATAATTTCATTTAAAATTAATGTATTACACAAGTGTACTTAGAGGAAACCTCATGTGTTCTACAAAACTTCATCATGAAAATTAATTTAATATATAATTTTTAATCTTATGGAATGGTGTGTGCTTTCAAATGAACAACACATGGAGCACAAAATAATAGGTTTTAATTATACATTTAATGATTCATTCCATGAAAATTTAAAAATACTACTAGAAGCATACTACACGGTCTGTACAAAATTGCATTGTGTGTACTTGTCTTCTACCCATGTCCGTAGAACACACCTTGGGTATGGCCATGTTACCTTTTGTAGACATGTACAATGAACATGTAATGTTCTAGGAATACATGGTTTTTATACTTAGATTTCACATCATTTATGACCTCGTGTCATGTATCTGATACATAGTTCTCTAGAACACCCTTTGTTATTTCTCATGAGTAGATAGGGACTATAATACGTGTAACCTACTTACACAACATGTAGTTCTAAATTTTATGTTCTAGTCTATACAGATCCAAACACCGATCTGATCTATTCAGACATTATATCTGATTTTTTAGATATAAACTGATATATCAAGATACATACATGAAAACAAAACTACACTGTGTGTATTTTTTATTCTCTAGGAAAATCGTTTGGCTCCTCTAGATGGAAATATCTAAATGATTATTCATTTTTAATTATTAACTGATTATTTCTCATGTTATTGAGAATGAATAAAATAAAATAAGGAAATATTAGATTATTAAAGTGAATTGTTTTGAAGTAAAAGAAAATTAAAATTCATGCAATCATTTAATGAATAATAAATAATTATAAATTAAGCCTGTAATCACTCTAATACCACTTGTAGGTTCTAGGCAAAGAGGAGGGATCCTTTACTCGGATTGCCAATATATCATTTATTCTTAAATCAGGTGTAATTGTTTCTTTACATGATCAAAACATCATACCAAATGAAAACAATAGATTTAATATACAATATTAATACATTTAAATTAGTTGGAGAGGATCTTCACATTTAATTTATAATTAATTTTTGAGCATACATAGAATTAACCCAACTTTTGATTCCTATTTCCTTGATGGTCTGATGGAATAGAATTCATCGCACCATCCTTATGGTGTATGATTCAAGTGTAGAATACCTCTAAAGGTGTTCCAAATGTGCACCATTGTTTCCCTCAGAACATGTGTTCGGGTTAGGAATCACTACCTCAATATGGTTTCCATTGAAATTATTTATGGAACTAAAAACACCCAATGGTTTGGTATCCAAAGGGACCTACTTTCCAAATGTAGGTGTTAGTTAGGATTATTGAACTATGATACTTAAAAACTCACATTGGTTGATAGGATGTTAGGTCAGGCACATCACACCCTTTTGGGGGGGATTATTTCTTACTCAAGGACTCTCTTATAGATTTAAGATATGTTCATGAATCCTTATTAATTTACCAAGCGTAATGTAGGTTTCCCTGGAAATTTATAATCACTTATTAGCATATATAGAAATTAGAATCATATATATGTATTTGAGTTTCTTCATAAATAGATATATCTGTATATATTATAGGTTCTCCATCAATGGTATCCTCTCATATACTACTTATATATTCTTTGGTCATTATTATGACAATGATGGTTTTTAATACACTCAGCGGGGAACTCAGGAATTTATTTTCACCCAGGGATACGGAAGTTGTTTTGATGTTGTGATCATACCTATATATGGGATACCTATGTATCCTAATGAAAGGAATCAGAACCCTCGTATTTTGGTTCCACTCAATGGGACACATCATACCTTTTATGTTTGTGTGATAAGAACCTAATCATACAGTTTAATGTCATGTGGTATGGACATCTAGGTGGAAGAATTCTAGTAAAATATTGGTGTGGGAATTATTCCTAATAAGACTAAAGAACCTTGGAAGGATATGATTTTCCATGTTGGATTAGACCCTGTAGGGAATATGGACTAGAAAGAACATGGTTTATTTGGAGTGTTGTGTATGAACCTCGAAGAGGATTCCTACATATCCCACTTGGATGGGAATAAAAGCTTATGTAGTTTATTAAGTCTCACAGTAAAGTATATCCCTTTGTGAGAAATAGGTCGGGGCTTACTCCTCAAGAGGATTCCCATGAAACAGGGTCTACAAGAGATGTCTTAACTCATAGAGATTCAATCAGGACTTAATTCTGGGCTTATTCCTAAGGAGGATGCCCGAACTAAGGGAATTAGGGTTGGAATCCTGAGGAGGATGTCCATTGAGCTGGGGCCCTAGGTGAAGGCTTCCAACATATCCCAATTATGGGGGGAATCATAGTTCTTGTAGTTCAATATGTGAGGTGTATTGTGCAGTTGTTGTGATCATCACAAATCTCTTATCCCACGTGAGTAATGATCGCTGTGAGAAAAAAGAGGATATGAAAGATTAAAAAAACACACACTTTCAACTCCACCAATGGAAAATGATGGGTCTGTGGTGAAAGAAACCAGGATGAATGTGGATTAGGGTGTAGAGAAATGAACTGTTTAATGTGAAATGAAGGTGAAGGTCATTAGGTCCGGTCTGAAATTATAAGGGATTACTCCTAGAGGGATGCCCTAGAATGTGTCATGTAGTGGGAGGATATCATTCCATGTGGATGGGAAAAGAAAGTTTGATCCTCAGTCTACCAATTAGCGACCAAAGGATCTGAGTCTTAGAAAAGAGGAGGGGAAGGTAGAGTCTTATCCCCGGAATCCGATACTGGGAACTCCCTAACATTGTCCTTAGGGTAAGGTTTTATAGTACCATGGATATCTATATCCATAGACACTTTTTAGTTCCCTACCCTCTGGTAATACTATTATGGGAAACCCCTTACCATATATATCCAAATCCAAATGGGAGACACATTGATGTGTCTTTCCCAAAGGTTTGATAAATCCGGAGGTCTTAGTAGAGGTTTTAACTTGGACCCTTTTAGGCAAGGAAGCCAAGGAAGGTGAGGCCTTTCCATGGGTTTTTTAGAAGATGCCTTCATAGATTGATCATATAGGTTTTCTGTATAGGTGTACCACACTAGTCCTTGGAAGAAGTGAAAAATGATTAACATAGGAAGGATAGGCCTGTGAAAGCTTGATATTCCATGGGAAATAGACTATAGGGACAACAATACTTGGGTGAGGTTTTAACATAATCACCCTGGGTGTCCCTTGATGTCCTTGGAAGAATCCAGCACAAGTCTTTGCTTAAGTAAATGACATTGTGTAGATGAATTCTCCTTATGGAAGGAGGGTCCTTAATCATATGTTTGGTATTTAAAACTCTAAAAGGACCTTGATCTTTCTTATCCAATATAATTATCTCTTCTCTTGTGTTTTATAGATCCACCTAAGAAAATTTGGGGGACTTAAGAAAAGGATCTATGCAATGGGATCTTTGAGAGTTCTTCCAACTTTTTTAGTTGTCAAAATGGGGAGCCCAAGGGTCTTATTCATAGGTAAGTAGGGGAACTGGTCAAATGGATTTTGTCCGCATAGTTATTCGGTGTAGCTCTACAGCATAGATCTTCTGTGTAGGGGTGTGAAACATTATACTTTCACATATGCATGCGGCGTAGGTCCTTAGTGTATGGGGGTTGTGCATTGGTCTCCATGGGTAGGACATGTGCTGGTCTCTTGATTCATAGGTCCTCTGTGTATATCCCTATGCCTTTATATTGAAATAGAAGCAGTTTTGCTGGCCCTATTATGCGTAGGTATGCTGCATAGATCCCTTGAACTATATTTCTTTACTTACATTAAATTTATTTGATACTTTAAGACATTTAAAGTGATTCTTCATAGTCGTTTTTCCTTCCTTAATTAAAAAATGGAGTGTCAACAAAAGCCCCCCCCCCCTCAGGAATGGACTTGACTGAAAATAGGGTCTAGTCCTGAGGCACGATTATGGGGAAAATATTATGGATAATTGATTCTAGACCATGCAATTCTACTGCATAACTATGTCGCATAGTTTGGTGATGTGGGTCGGTGGTGTAGGCCAGCGGTGCCTATAAATACCCCTATTCCTTTTTCATTTTCTTCACCCACATTCTTGTATTTCTACTCTCATTGCATAGCTCATTTATCCAGATCTATCGTGTTGTGCTCTCACATAGTTCTTTTGAAAATTTATTGAGGTATATCCATTTGAGCAATTTATCTAAGCAGAGTTACTTTACCAAAGGAGCTTCATAGGAATTTGTCGAAGGACCTATGTTGAGTACCTTATCGAAGGACCTAAGCGGGTGACCTCATCGAAGGAGTTGTGCAGAAATTTTTCTTTTACAAGTTCTTGAATTCCTTTAAGTTAAAATTTAAACTTTATTAAGTCAATATTCCAATTTAGTGAGTAAAATTTGGTAATTCTCTTTCATGAAATAGCTTGCTTGATGAATTCAACTAAGGAAGTTAGAGTTCTCTAAACCGGAATTATGAAAACTGTTGGACCATATTATTATGATGTTATTAAGAATACCCTTCCTAAGTTGGTGAAAGTCTTGATTCCATACCAATGTGAATATCTGCTAAGACACTATCTGCCTCTATATGGGGATAAGATTTTGAAATATGCCCACATTCTTGAATATAAGAAATATTTTTCAGAGACTTGGTTTATTCAACACCTAAACTATCATTTTATTAATATTAATGTGTAGGGTATTCCTGTTTATGAGGGAACAGTCCATATTGGATACATCCTACATCATAGTGGTTGTACTCCTGATATGAAGGATCATGTTATATATCCAAGGCTGAATTTATATGATTCAACCTTTCATTCTACAAAAACATATCAATCTAATCACTGGAAGGAAGACTAGGACCTTCTTTCTAGAGGAGTCAATTCGGAATGGATGTGGGCATTTTGGTATTCCGAAATTGACCAGAGTTCAATAAAGAGCTAAGGGATGTTCACATTTATGAATATTTCTAGATTGAACAAACTTGTGTTTACAAAAATGACTTCATTCTTGAATTATGGAGCCGATGGAGTATGCAAAAAATTCTTTCCACTTGACGCACGGTGAGGTTGGCATCAGTTTATGGGATATCTACCAAATATCTAGGGATCCCATTCTTGGTGAGATGTTTGATGAATTCATTCCACCAAAAACAACATGGGGTGATGAAAAAAGTATTCCACCATTGGAAAACAAACTATTCAAAATAGAAAAGAAATTGTCGAAAGAAAAGAAATATTCTCGAACTAAGGATGATATTCATGAAAATGTGTGGATGGAAGCTTTTCTATAACCATCAAAGGATAAGGGTCCTATTTTCATACATCCTACTATTTTCCCAACTATATATAATTGGGGTTCTTTAGGCACGTACTGGCCCACATTGGAAAGAGGTGATTACAATCATTGGGGTTACAATGTTAAGCTCAATATTGATGTAAAGGTATGCTTAGCCATCTTCCTTTCCATATTTCTAACCATTTATTTTCTTCCAATCTGTGATTCCGGTGGTGGTGTAAAACCAAGGACTTTTGTTAGTGCATACATGTTGGTATAGGGAAAATATATTTGGGTTTGGCTACCCTGGTATTAGTAAGAATATATCACTGCCTATTTTATTTGTACAATGGGAAGGCTCCATTTAGATTTGTAAGACCATTTCAAGTATTAAAGGGCTAGATTGAAACAAATTTTTGTTCATATTTGATGTTGAATTTAGTTAGAGTCCCCAATGTTTTATTTACTCCATTTTTTGTAGAAAGTTTTTGGGATTTAGCCTTTGAACCTAAAGCCTGATGATGTGTTGAGGGAACTGAATGCATTGAAATAATTCAGCTTCTTTCCTTTTGGTAACCCACTAACTAGAACATTTATTGATGATGGTAAGGAATAAATTTATGAGCTTAGGGATTATATGATTGAATTTAGGGATAGTGTACTATCATCTAGGATCGATGGAGAAATCATATGTGAGGCAGGTGTCCCTTATAGGTTTACTCACCAGTTCAAACATATTCAACAATCGAGCACTTTTCCTCCAACATATGTTAGGCATGAGAAGCGCCCAATGGTATCCCAACAATTATAGATTTTAATGGCTTTATAGACATCAAAAATTTCTATTACTCTTCCTCCATTAGATGCATCAATTGGATTAGAGGCTGAATATGCTAAAACTTGGGTTTATTCACACCCTCAAGGGGCTTTAACAAAAGGAATACATCAGCTAGAGGACGTGATAAATATTTTTCATATCATTCATAGTAAAATGTATAAAGATAATGATGATGTAGAGGATTTAAAGGCTTTAGAAACTTCAAAACATCCTCACAAAAAATCCACCAATAAGAACAAGTCTAGGGAGACAACACCTCCAGCACCAACGTCATCTAGTCATCGTCATCGAAAAGAGGTTACCATCCCATCTAATGATTCTTCTAAAGAATAAGGGAGTCTTGAAGAGTCCTTATAATCAGAGGGTGTTGAGTTTTCTCCATATCCAACCATATCAAAACTGAATTATGTGCATCCTTTAACAGTCTAGTATTGGGAAAGCATGACTTCTGAATTGAGGGATGCATGGTCATTTCTCTAATATGACCTTTGAAAACTAAATGTTGGAGATATTAGAGAACCTTCTAATTATCATTCGAATAGTAATCTGGTTGAAGTACAGGAGCATATCATGGAGCAGGAGACCTTCATATATGCAACTAATGACCAAATCCAAACCTAAAAATGAGTATATGACATAATGGATCGAGGGATACATTAAGGGGTAATTATTCACCCTAAAGAGGAATGAGATATTTATGTTAATACTAATAATTTATTTCCCTTTTCTTTTGTTTCAATTATCCTCCATCATACACCATCATTAATATCGATAGGGTTTCATTTTATAGCTTGAAATTAGATAAGGAACATCAATAAAGGTTCCCGATTCACCAAAATACAGACCTACAGGCACCTCCATTGACACATTAGATGAATCCCCCGGGTCTCCAGGACTTTCTTGAGAAAGTAAAACCATGATAGAGGTAATTGTGATAGAAAATCCTCATTAATTACCTCAATTCTTTACTTCTAAGAGGATTAGTACAATATTTCCACTATCTTATGAAAAGAAATGCAAGAAATCATTGAGATTGATCTGAAGTGTGCATCAAGAAAGTGAGTATTTTCTCCATCCTCTAGTATTACAACTATCTTGACACACCATGGTGACCATGTTCATCTTTTCACAGGATCTTCATCCCTTTCTTCTCTTAAGGTATTAAAAACTAGTCCTTTAAAGAGTGATAATGAAACCCTAATAGAAGTAAAAATTCTTGATGATTAATCTATTACCATACCAAATGAAGTGTCAAGGGATGTGGATGTATATGCTCATGTTTCTACAGAGAGAGAAAAGGGTCACAGTAATATTGGATGCATTTCTTTTGGGCATCACGAGTTGTTTCTAACATTATTTTATCCATAATATTTCAAATATGTTGCTTATACCGAAGGATCGTACAATAATCAATGTTGACATTCTTGTTGCTCCAAAAGGAAGGAGCGAGGATCCTGGGTAATCTGAGGTAGGTACTGGTGCCGATCCTGATTCAGTAAGGCCTGATGACATTTCACCAGTTGAAGAGCTGATGAAATAAAATTCTAGTAGATCCAATTTTTACATCAATAAACATTTGTTGGATACCTTAAATGGTGACGATTCTATAATATATAATGTTGTATACACTAAAATGATGAATGATATTAATCCAGACATTGATATTCTAGGTTTCATCATGGATTTTGGGGATTTCAATGAGGAACTAAAATAATGTAAGTTATCTTTCTTGCATTTTCCATTAATAATTTTTCTTTAATATGATATTTCATATCAAAGCTCAATTTATGAAGCTTTTTCTGCAAAAAAACATTACAAAGGCGCTTTAAGAATGGGGCATCCCACTCTATACCACTTCTGGTGATGTTGAAGAGATACTAAATGAAAATACAATGTTAGGAGATGATCTAGAGCCTATGGTTACGATGATTGAGCAAGATCAAGAGAATTCCCCTCCCCAAGAAGTACTTACTGTAACTACTAAATATAAGAATACTAAGGAGGAATCTACTCAAGAAACTGACTTAATACTGGGTAAATTTCATTGATTTTATTTATCATAATTTGTTCTTGCTACACTTTTGGAGCTAACAATCATTATAATTCTCCATTTAGGGATATCTATTCCCATAGTTAGGTCTGAAGGTGAGTCACCTTTGTTAGATCAACTAATAATGGAAGATGAAGCATCTACCACTTTGAAAGGATCAGATCCAAGCACCTCTTTGGCTGATCTGATTCCAGAATATGTTTTGTAGCATTGTAGTGATTCTAATGAAATCTTAGTGATGCAGTTTGATCTCAGTATCGCGTGTAAAAGGATATGGAAAACCATTTGTGATATAATCTCTGAGAAACCTTTGTATGAGGTGCCCTCACATTTTGGATGACTTCCAGTATTATTGAGCATAATGGTATTTTGTAGGTTTGATTATCTCCCAATTTATAATATGGTGAAATAGATCATTCTCCAGTGGGAGAATAAACACAAACCACAACAAGATCATGTAAATTCCAAACTAATCACCAAAATTGAGGGTTTTTTAGCTATTGTATCAAAGGTAGAATCCAACCATAGAAAAAAGTTGATGGAATTCAATCATAAAATTAAGGAGACAATGAAAGAAAATGTGCATATTTATAAATAAATGGATGTTGTTCAAAATAGGCTAGAGTAACTAAACTAATCATTGGTAGAAGCCCAATTAGAAGGGGTAACTTCCACTTTAACTTCCAAAGATGCACTTCATTAGGCCGAGGAGGTTGAAGCTGCTCAACTGACTAAGCTTCAGCAAGTGGTTGAGAGGGACCAAGAGGCTATTCAACAAATAAATAGTCATGCTGAAATATTTTTGTAATATATTGCAGAGAGACTCCATTTTAAGGATGTTCCTCTAGTTTTATCATATAAATGAAAAGTATTTTGTATCCAGTTATATATACGTCTGCATCCCTACTTTCTTTCTATAATTGCAATATCAAAGCTGATTTTCATAACATGGCATATTTATGTTAGATAATCATAATTACACTAATAGGTATGGGGGGTCTTTATCTTTTACCTAATACAAGGATCCAAGTTAGCGGGTAAGATTTGGTTTTTTCTTAAGTTGTACTTTTCAGGCTTTCACCCTAACAAGATTTTTTTATTTTATATTTAAATTGCACGATATTTCCCAAACCATATAGAATATAGATCTAGAAATATGAGACTCAACTCTTGTCCAAAACTCCTTTGTAGGTTTTCAATCTATTTAGTATTATATCTCTTTTTAGGGGTAGTTCAAATTCATGCATAATGGACTAATAATTCTCATGTTTAAGGTCGAATAAATTTGACCACGGTTTTTTTGAAATTAGAACCCAAACAAGGCTTGATGTCTAAGTAAATTCCCAAAACTCATTAGATACTTCTAAAGGTAATCTTCAGTCATTATTATTATGATTACCAAATATAAAAAATAAAGTATGAGAATAGAGGATGTCTCCTCTAAGAACATTGTTACCGCTATTTAAAAAACTCATTATGGGGGGCGTATTATCCAAGGCCAACTAAGGAATATGTTTCATATCCAAATAGTGGCATCCTTAGGCTGACAGACCTATTATGTGGGAGAATTTTATGCATGGACAACTGGGGCATATACTGCATAGTTAGGTGAATGAGCTCTCAATAATTCTTACATTTTATTACTCATAAATAGAGGGGTTTAAAGTTTGGATCTCTCAAGATCACAGTGGGTATATTTTCTAAGGAAAGGTATCTGAGAATAAAAAAGGCCATTTGTTCCAACATAGGCCTATGAATGGGAAACAACTCCTATACAGTTTTGATGTGTGAAGGAAGGTACATTTTTTAGAAAGGGGATTTCTGATATTTTTCTATACAGTTTAAATTCATGCAGTAATGATATTACATTGTGCAGTTTTAAGTCATGTATCAAGGACATTAATGGATTTTTTATAATATCCTACACAATTTTAAGTCATACAACAAGGAAGTTATGGGGGATATAATTTAAGGCCTTTATCTCTGACCAATGATTTGATGGTTCTCTAATTCTAGGTAATTTTTTTGGAAATTTTCTAGCATATTTACGTATGTATTGGGAGAATTGTAAGCTATGACTTAGGGATTTATAAATTTTAAAAGTGATATGGTAAAATGGATAATGGAATTAGAGTAAGTATCTTCCAAGAAAGAAGTTACCATTTCTTGAAAAAACATGTTATTAGAGGTGTATTATGCAGGGCCAACTAAGGTATGTGCTTCATAGCTAAACAATGCCATACTTATGTTGATAGGCCCATTATATAGTAAAATTTTATGAAAGGAAAATTGGGGCATTTAATAAACACATAAGGTTTATTTCTAGTCATAATTTCAAAAACAAATAGAGGAATAAACATTCCATGAAGGTCTGATTCGAACGTAGGAAATATAGTGACTATAGTTTTTTAGGTTATACAACTAGAACCAAAATATTATGGAAACAATGGATGAAATGTGGTCAAATGGTCCAAGGTTATTTTAGTATGCTTTGAACAAGTGAAGGGAAAAAATGTAAACAACTGTCTTGAAGACTTTTAGGTTGGGAGGAAGAATATGGGAAAAATATTCAATGGATGACCACTTTAAAATATGGGTTCTTTCATATCATCATCAAAGCTTTAAGGGGTCATAATAGGCTGCTCCCAATAATGAAGTTACCATTGTTTGACAAACCTGTAATGGGATCTATATTGTGTAAGGATAACTAGAGCATCTTTTGGTTGGAAGTCCCATTATATGGGAGACTTATGCAAGGCCACCATGGGACACATGCTACATAGTTAGGAAAAAGAGATCACAGGTATTATATATTCCATCACTAGGAATAGAATAAATAATATGAATATCTGAAAGTATTTAAGATTATGAGAATAAAATTTGAAAGGGGTAATGTTTAATGCACAATAGAAATATTTGGATCAATATTGGCTAAGAGTTTGGAGGGAATAGATTTTAAATTGTATGTAGGACAAGGGAAAAAAATTATCCCATAGCTGGGAATAATATCTAATTCCTAGTTTCCACTATGTATCTCAATAGGATGAGAATCAAGCCACATGTAGGTACTGTTCAATTTAAATTCATGTGTCAAGGACACTATGTTGTTTGGTTTGAATTCATGCGACAAAGACATTGGGTGTTTCAATATAAAGAGAAATAAGAAAGTGTGGTTGAACCAGGGCATAGAGCCCAGGAATAACTATGTATCTAAATAGAATGAGAATCAATCCATACATATTTATTTACACTTCCATCTAGTTTTACATCATGTGGTAAGGATAAAGATGAACTGATGTGAAAATACTAAGATATTGTGGTTGGGCCTAGGTTAAAACCCAGGCATTACTATATATCTTTTTGGAGTAAGAATCAATCCACACATAGTTCTTAAAACATTCCCTATGGAAGTTTGATTCATACACACGGGGAATGAATAATATTTTTTTCATAGTTGTGCCCAAAATTGGAGATATGGTTATCTATACATATCTCATTAGAATGAGAATCAAGACTTATGTAGTGATTGATATGGTTCGTTCCCCACAAAAATTGATTTTAATGTGAGAGATGAGGGATTTTAATATATTTTGGAATAATGGTTAAGCTTAAGACATGGGATGGTATGAAAATCAAACCATGTATTCTGGAAGAGTAATCTATATAGGTTTAGTTCATATACAAGAAAAAATGGGAAATAAATTTATTTATGGTTGCGGCTTCGCCTAATATTGGAGATCATGGAATTACTATGTATCTCATTGAAATAAGAATCAAGCCACATGTAGTTATTGAAGATGGTATTCCCTATATAGATCTAACTCATAAACATGAGGAATGGGAGGAATTTTTATTTTTTCATGGTTGGGCCCAAAATTAGAGATATGGGCATCTCTACATATCCCATTTGAATGAGAATAAATCCATATTTAGTTCTAGAAGAACTGTGTAGTTTAACATCTTGCGGTGAGGAAGTAAGTCACCTGATGTGAAAGAAACATTATGGATGGACCAGGGGATAAGACCCAGGTGTCACTATGTATCTTGATATGGGAAAGAATCAAGCCACACATAGTTCTTGCAGAGGGGTCCCTATGTAGATCTAATTCAAACATAGGGAGAAATGGGACTCATATGCCACTAGTGGTAGCAATGATGTGAGTAATGCTTGCACATAGAGGCTACTTATTTTTTAAAGAACCATAAGGAATGCCAATTTGTGGTATCTTGGGGATTTCTTAACATCAAATAAAGGAGACATTAACCGTAAAATATAATGCCATGTAGCGAGGAAAAATTATTTTGTGTAGTTTAACTCTATGTGTCAAGGACAAATACGTTAAACATTTTAATGTCATACAGCATGGATGCATATATTTTCTATGCAGTTTAATGTCTTGAAACTAGGAAATAACTCTATGTGATTACACAAAGTAATTCTTCAAGATTATTGAATTGGATAGAGTTTTAATAAGTTCTCCATCCATTGGTATTAGGTAATAATCTCCATTAGAGTGGACCTTATGTATGTAATAAGGTCCTTCCCACTTTGGATCAAGCTTTTGAGGCTTCTTTCCAAGTATCATTGGTGTCTTGAGGACTAATACCAATTCTCCTTGAAGAAATGAGCAGAGGAAAAATTTCTTTTTAAAATATTATGCTATTCTATTCTAATAGACTTCCAGGTGATGCAATGTATTAAATAACTTTTCATCCAATCATTCTAGCTCATCAAATCACTTTTGAGACTATTCATTTGTAGATAACTTGTCACCGATGAAAACTTTGAGTTAAGGTAATTGAATTTTAATAGGCAGAACTACTTGTGTCTTTTACACCAATGAATATGGGGTTGACCATGTTGTATTATGAGTAGTAGTCTGATAAGTCCACAAATCATGCAAGAGATTATCATACCATGACTTTTTATCTTCATACACCATCTTTTGGCGTATATTCTATAGGGTCTTGTTGAAATTCTCTATCTATCCATTGGTCACTGCATGGTAGTAAGATTAATGGTTGAATTTGATATTGTCCTCTGGATATAGCTTCTTTAACTCATCATAATAGAAATTAGTATTGTTTTCCGTTAATATGGTATGAGGGACACAAAATTTGGTAATGATAATAGCTTTGAAAAGGCTAATAATTCTTTTGGCCCCAACATCATTGAGAGTTGTTTCCTTTTCCCATTTGGGGAATAAATCAGTAGTAG
This sequence comes from Viscum album, assembly GCA_963277665.1. Lineage (NCBI taxonomy): Eukaryota > Viridiplantae > Streptophyta > Magnoliopsida > Santalales > Viscaceae > Viscum > Viscum album. The sequence goes on from OY728155.1 coordinate 139,069,596, forward strand.
TAAGAATATACTTGAACAGGTTAGTTGTAACTGGCGGATGGGGTTATACTACATCTATTCCCCATATACCAAGGGTCCAGGAGTATTTAGATATATATAGAAACTCCAGGGTTTGATTAATGAAGTTTTCATGCATTTGGAAGGGATGACACTTTTTAGTGAAATATTTTCAATCTTGTTTTATTAAAGGCCAAAAGTATCAAAGACTTAGGATTTGATCAGAAATCCTATGCCCAGACTGGTGGGAACCATAGGCTCCTACATGTACTTTTTTCATGATGGTCGTGGTTTCTTCCCCATCAATGCATCTGATAAGAATTTCATCAAAGCCTCGTCTATAAAGGATCTTTTGGTGATCTAGTCCATCATAAAGAGTGAAATTAACTACTTTTCTTTAGATCTATTCTCATTTGATTATATCTATTGACAGTATCCCATTTTGGAGATATTTCATGATGGGTGTCATTCATCCCATGGTATGACCATATGGCTCAGAAATGGGACTGATTTCATTGATTTCCTCTATTCTGATTTTGAAAAAAGGTGAAACCACTCAACAATGAGCAATGCTGGTGATTTTTTTTGTCTTGATTTGAATCTTCCAAGGTTGTGGCTACATTTTCCAATGCATTATCTTAGGAATTTTATGACCGAGAGATGTAAGAAAATGTTGGATCTAATGGAAATTCATTCATTGTCCCTTGAATGTAATCACAGAGAGGAATTATTTCTTATTTTATAATAAAATAATCCATGTTGATTTGTTTGATTACCAATTCAGAATCCCATTTCGCTTCTAGGTAATCCAATGGTACTTGGAGTGCTAATTCCAGGACGGTAATGATAGCTTGATATTTTGCTTCATTATTGGTACCACCTTATGATAATAGAAAGGAATATGGAAACCTTCCATCTCTGGGAAGATAAGAAAAATTCCTAACCCAACTTTGTTGAGCTTAGGGTCTTCCATTCTCTTTCCCGTTGGACTTATAGAAGCACCATCAAAGTACATTTCCCATATTCAGAGACTTTCTTTAATAGAGAAAATTTATTCATTAGAAATTCAGTATTCAATTATGTCTCTTCTATAGATGGGTGCTGTAAGAACCCAGACCTTCTTTTTCAGGTATGTTTTCCTTTTCTGGCCGTTTTTGAGAAAAAGAGGAGAATCTGAAAATTTTTTAAGTACATGCCATGTAATTTTCTTCCGCTCGAGGCCGTGTGTTGGCTGTGTCTGGGCCAGTCACACGGGGTGTAGCGATGAGGTGGAGTCCGATTAATACGGCGTACGGAAAAGGGGACTACACGTCGTGTACTCAAGAAGTACACGCCATGTACTTTTCTTTTTATTTCATTAATCGGACCAGGGTCGCACCGAATCCCCATTTTCATCTTCTTCTCCACCTAATTACGTCCAGAAGAGACCGAGAGGGCTGATTCTTCTCCGAGCCACTGATCCTTCACTGGTTTTCCGAATCGTACATCGTCGGGTACAATAGAATCGTAGCAGTGAGTTCTCGATTCTTCTTTGGCCATGTTTCATGATTCCTCCTCTTGTGAGAGTTATCTGAGGCTGAACATTTTAGATGTTTTTGTAGATTTACTCCATTCTAGGCCGATTCTCAGGCCTAGGTTCAAGAATATCAATCTTCTAGGATTGAGGTAGGTGGTTTGTTTCCCTACGTTGAATGTCGTTGAGTTTTTGTGCAAAGAGTGTCAGATACCCATGTATCCGGTATCCCGGGTTAGGGTTTTTGATCCCTTGGTTAAATTGCCTTAGATTTCTTGTTAGCATGAGGTTAATTCATGATAATATGTGCTTCTTGCATGCTTGAGAATCACCCAGGGGTGTTCTTCCCTGTTTGGATGTTTATTGTCGTTTGGCACGGGTTGCCTACGAGGCAAACCCTATTGAATTGCTAGTATGCTTGTTGACTTGATTTCATGTATTGTCTACTATTTATATGCTTGTGGATGCATTTTTAGCTATTATCCAAGTAGTTGTTGAACTTAATTAGGCTGCTAATAGTCAATTATGCACGACTAAACTGCTCAGGGCTGAGTGAACCTGGTGTGGTAGACTAAAGGGGGAATAGACGATTAGGGCTTCCCTAGAGAGTCTGTTATAATTAATATCGATCGCAGGACCTATGGGAATGGGAATTTGTGCTTCCTCAGAGTGTCCTTAGTTACGTAGCGAGACTATAGGGGGGATTAGATGTAAGTTCTTCCTCAGATAGTCTATATCTTTCATTGCAGGACCACAGGGGAATTGACGGTGAGAGGTTCCCAGAGAGTCTGTGCTTTTTACTTCTACTTGACTAGAGGGGTTTAGTAGTAGGAGCCACCCAGAGATTCAGTGCTTTATTTGTTGGTTGGTTGTGACGAGTCCACCAATCCAAAGAACAAGCTTGGGTTTGTACTGCTTGTTGTTTAGGTAGACTTATGAGTTACCTGTTGTGATTACTTTATTGCCTTGGGAGTATAGAGTTGTTGCTAGGTTCCATGGTTGATAGCTAAATTATTGTACTGAACTAATAAATAAATGTGAATGAATATTTGTAGGATTTTTTTCTTTAGTGTACTTCTGCTTCTCTGCTGCATTTATTTCCTTTACTTTTGCTATATTACTCAGTGATAGTAGGGCACGGATCTCGTGGTGATTGCCTACTGGGATTAGTCTCACACCCTGTTTGCGTCCTGCTTTTCAACCCAAACTGGTTATATGGTTGTAGGTGTGGATATGGATTGTGTCCCTTCTACTTCGGGTACATGATTGTTGGTGGGATCTGGAGAGCATAGGACCGAGCATAGGCTTGTGATGCTGCTGAGTTGTTGTTTACTTTCGTGCTTTCTTTTCAGTTGTATTTCATCACGTTGTTGTGTTACTACTTTCCTTAGATACTTGTACCTGCTGCATCATTATCATTATCATTATATGTTCATTGCTTCCGCTATTTAGTTTCAATGTTTGTATGCTGTTTACGGCTTCCTCTATTCACTGTTGTTTTCTCGCCTTGTATAACTTACCAAATGAGGGCATAGTTTCCCCAATAACTTACCAAGGCCCTCGCTGCTAGTCGGCAGCCTCTGGAATTTGGGAAAATGCGCATGAGGTCATGTGGCGAACCGGGTATGGGGCACCAGTGGAAGGGCTCCGGATTCGGGTTGTTACAAAGTGGTATCAGAAGAGTTCTTTCCTTTTTCTATTGACTTACTGTTTAGTGACATTAGACAAGGATTGGACGGAATAGGTAAATGGTAAATAGCTCTGCCCGGGCGTTCTAGAACCTGTGTATAGGGAAAAAGCCAGATTGCCTCGAATATTGCAAATTTTGAGTTTTGCGAATGTTAAAGTTTAATTGATTTCACCATTGGGTGATGCACTTGTTTTGTGTTGTTACTGTTTATATGATTGTGGTTCTATTTAGTTGAAACCCAATGAGATGAGGGTATTCCATCTCATGAATCATATAGACAGACGTTAGAAGATCACATGCCATGCATTTTTCCATGCCATCTAGGTTGCATTAGAGATTGCATGCTGTTGTGATTGGAGTTTTGATAGACAATACATGCTGTTGTCATAGCTGTTGTGATAGAATGCATGTTATATTGATAAGGTATCGTTTTTTGGAGATTTCTTATCACGGACTCCAAACTTTGATCTTAGAGGTGTTATGGGCCCTCAAGGATCGGAATTTGGTGGGTCGTGAGTTCTTATACGGTGGTTTGTTCTATGCATCGTTATGATGCCAAGCTTCGATTCGCGGGGAGTATGGGCCTCCATGGATCAGAATTTGTCACCTTGACCCTTGTTTTTCTGTGTTTTCTGGGCTCTAGTGCAGTTCTGAGGCTACTATCTAGAAAAACCCAGAATACACGGTGTGTACTTTATAGATACACGCCGTGTAGTTTTCGGCTGTGTCACTGACCGTGTGGACAGGGACACGGAGCTATAAATGGTTTTCAGGAACACACCGTGTACGGTAGGTACACACCGTGTAGAGGTTAAATAGGAGCCCGGCCGTGTAACTAACAACACGGGCCAGTTAATGCATGTTTATTACACGCCGTGTTTGGTATGCACACGTCGTGTATCCTTTCCCAGGTACCCAGCCGTGTCTTGAAAAACACGGGTCGGTGTTATCTTCTCTTATACACACCGTGTTTGTTCATAACACACCGTGTAAGGAATCATCCAAGTACCCGGCCGTGTCACGAACAACACGGGCCAAGGCTTCCCTTCAAGTGCACATCGTGTAGTGTCGATTATGTTCCAGGCCATGTCGCTAACAACACGGGCCAGGTAAGGCGTGTCCAGTACACGCCGTGTCTGCCTCAAACATGTCGTGTAGCCTTCGGCTGGGATAGTCCATGTGACTTAGTCGTGTAGGAGTAACCGGGCAGGGAGAAAAGGGTCAGTACATGCCGTGTAGTTTAAGAACACACCATGTAGCTAGGTAGTTTACACAGTCAAGTATGGCCAATGTACACACCCTGGGTAAACTTTTAAGAAACACTCCGTGTAGTGGTACTACACGCCGTGTAGTCATGTTTTTTCCAGATTTAAAGGTTTTTATTTTCCCTCCTGTTCCGTTTTACTCTCCTGTGTTGCAACTATGTTCATCTTTAATGAAGGTGTGTTTTGGTCTTTTAGAGCTATGGCCCCGAGGCGACCTCCTGTTGCACGCCAGGAACCAGGTAGCGATCGTACACCTGATACGACTGATCAGGGACTGCCAGTAGTTATGCCCATCGTTCCGGACATGGCACCTGCAGTGATTCCAGACACTGATGTTGACGCCCAGTTCAGAAAGGGTTTCATGACATTCATTAAGACCTTCTAGGGAGTTCATCATCCTGCCCCGACTATGGCAGAGCTGAGGCGGGTCTTCCAGCAGCAGCATCCTCCCACATTCACAGGGGATGGAGGACCTCAGGCTGTAGAGTCATGGCTGGAATCCATGTTGTCCATATTCGAGCATCTGGAGATGCCTCTAGAGAGGAGGGTGAAGCTCGCGACGTATATGCTGTGATATTCTGCCAAGAGATGGTGGTACGTAGTCTCTCAGACAGGGCGCCAGCAGGCTATGGCTTGGGATGAGTTTCAGCGTACGTTTTACAACTACTTCTACCCAGCGACGCTGAGGGCTGACAGAGATAGGGAGTTCATGAGCTTGCAGCAGGGTACTCTCTTAGTTATGGATTATTCCTCCCGCTTCACTGAGTTACAGCGATTCACTCCCGTTTTGGGGAATGAAGAGTTATTTCTAGCGAGGAAGTTTGAGGAAGGCCTCAGACTGGAGATCAAATCACAGGTGAATGTCTTTCAGTTGACTTCTATTACTCTAATAGTCAACTAGGAACTCATCATGGAGAGGAACCTAAGGGAGACTGGAACTGTGGACTAGGGAGATACAACATCCAAGGCTGATTCCCTCCAGACAAACATCAGGAAGCGCCACCGAGAGTCTACCCGAGGCGACCCGAGGAAGCGAGGTATTCCTTCTGGTAGACGAGATGCCCCTTTCCGGCACCCAAGTGGTGTGTCATCAGTGTGGGAGGAGCGGGCATAAGAAGCCCCAGTGCCCAAGGGACCTAGTGGAGTGCCGATCCTCTGGAAAGATGGGTCACCTGCAGTGTTTCTGAAGGTTCCCCTTCCAGCGGCTAGTGAAGGAGGATCAGTTTCGACCCCGCGTACAGGATCAGGATTACCAGCTCTGTAGAAAACGGGGGGCTGCAGTTCTGCAGGATGTTTAGGTAAGGGTAAAGGTCGTGGATGCAGTGGTCGGGATTAGAGAGGAGCAGCTTAGGGTTTTTAGGCTGCTACACAGGGTCGCGGTACATGCCATACTTTTTCTGTAGAGCAGATTCATCAGGAGCAGGATCAAAGACCCTCTACAATTCGAGGTACGATCTTAGTAGCCTCAGTTTTATCTTCAGTCCTTTTCGATACTGGTGCTTCACATAGCTTTATCTCTATTGTTGTCGTGGAAAGCCTTGAGCTCTGTGTCTTTTCATCTGCTGACATGTTGACTCTCAACACGCCCTTGGGAACGAGTACATCTAGCATACGTTAGTGCAAGGAGTTCCCTCTAGAGGTTGCAGGGTATCGTTTCTTATGGGACCTCTATGTCCTGGAGATGATGGGCTATGACGTCATTCTCGGTATGGACTGGTTGGTTCCCTCCCAGGCTGTTGTCAATTGCTATCTCCACAGGGTGAGTTTCGTATCACTAGAGGGTGAATCTTTCCTTCATAAAGGCGAGTGGGATGTTCAGGAAAGTCGACCCGGACTCGAGCATCATCGGCGAAGGAGGAGTTACGGCCCAGATTGCTAGTCTTTATCTAGATGACCAGGGAACTTCACAATTATATTTTCCTCCAGTGGTTGATCACTTTCCAGATTTCTTTCCAGAAGACTTTTTAGGTTTGCCTCTAGAGCGTGAGGTAGACTTCTCGATTGAGCTCATTCCAAGAGCAGCACTAGTTTCCATTAATACTTATAGGATGGCTACACCTGAGTTGCAGGAGCTCAAGAAATAGTTGGAGGAGTTGTAGGCAAAGGGTTTCATCCGACCCAGTACTTCTCCTTGGGGTTCGCCTGTCCTGTTCGCGAAGAAGGCAGACAGTACCCTTAGGCTTTGCGTGGATTATCGGAAGTTGAACCAGTTGATGGTCAAGAACCGATATCCCTTGCCGAGGATTTATGATCTCTTCGATTATCTTTGAGGAGCTCGGGTGTTCTCGAAGATCGATTTGAGGTCCGGTTATCATCAGCTGCACGTTAGACCTTTAGATATATCTCTGACGGCCTTCAGGAGCAGGTATGGCCTCTAGGAGTATACAGTTATGTTGTTCAGTCTTATGAACTCCCCAGTAGTTTTCATGGCACTGATGAACCGAGTGTTCCATCCTTACTTGGATTCCTTCATCGTGGTCTTCATGGACGATATCTTGGTGTACTCACACACTCGACACGACCATGAAACTCATCTTGAGATTGTTTTGAGTACACTGAGGGAGCATCGGATTTATGCCAAACTCTCAAAGTGCCATTTTTGGATGGATGAGATTCACTTCCTGGGTCATATCATCTCAGAGACAGGAGTATCAGTAGACCCAGAGAAGGTGAGAGCAGTAGTTACCTGGGAGCAGCCGAAGAACGTCTTTGAAGTACGGAGCTTCTTGGGGATGGTTGGTTACTACATGTGGTTTATACGGGACTTCTCACGCCTAGCAGCACCACTGACAGGCTTGAATAAGAAGGGGGTGAAGTTTGTTTGGTTAGAAGCATGTGACTCATCCTTCCAGGAGCTGAAGGGGAGATTGAATTCAGCACCGATCCTAGTTTTTTCAGAGCCAGGCAAGAGCTATATAGTTTTCTGTGATGCATCTAGCATCGGGCTTGGATCAGTGCTTATCCAGGAGGACCGAGTGGTTGCGTATGGATCTCGACAGCTGAGGCCTCATGAGAGGAATTATCCTACGCACGACCTGGAGTTAGTCGTGGTCGTTCATGCTTTACGTTGTTGGAGACATTACCTTCTGAGAGAACATTTTGTGGTATACACTGACCACAAGAGTCTCAAGTACATTTTCACGCAGCGTGACATAAATTTGAGATAGCAGAGGTGGGTTGAGTATCTCTAGTCCTTCAATTTCGAGCTAGCCTATACACCTGGGAAAGGCAATGCAGTGGCTAATGCACTGAGCAGAAGAACTCAGATACAAGTAGTTCAGGAGGCAAGCAGTGATTGGAAACTGATGGATCTGTTCTCGGAGATGCATTTGAAGGTGCGCGACAGGAAGGGGTAGACTTTCCTATCTTCTATGGTTGTTACCTCTGCACTTATGGACCGAGTTCGAATTAGGCAGCTGGCAGATTCAGAGGGGCTAGTCCTACGAGAAAGTGTGTCAGGAGAGAACCCTCTTCCCGGGTGGACCGTTGGCAAGGATGGGATCTTGAATTTCTGGGGATGCATGTGGGTGCCAGTAGATATAGGTGAGGATCTGATGTGAGACATCCATTCCTCATTTTGGGTAGTTCATCCTGGCGTCACCAAGATGTACTGTGATTTACACCGCCAGTACTGGTGGCCAGGTATGAAGAGAGATGTGGCTGGTTTTTTCATGAGATGTTCCACCTATCAGCAAGTAAATGCGGAGCACCAGTGACTAGCAGGGCTTTTACAACAGCTACCCATTCCAGAGTGGAAGTGGAACGATGTCGGGATGGACTTCGTGATAGGGTTACCGAGGTCGTCGAGAGGAAACGATGCGGTGTGGGTTGTCGTTGACAGGCTTACGAAGGTTGCTCACTTATTACAGATAAAGGAGACATTTAGTATCGATGAGCTTGGACAGTTGTACATCCATGAGATTGTGCGCCTGCATGGGGTTCTAAGTACTATTGTTTCTGATAGGGATGCTCGCCTAACTTCGCATTTCTGGAAGGGGCTACAGAAATCTTTGGGTACACAGGTGCTCCTGAGTACAGCCTATCATCCTCAGATATATGGTCAGTCAGAGCGCACGATCCAGGTGCTTGAGGATATTCTCTGAGCTTTCATTCTAGATTTTGGTGGTTCTTGGTAAAAGCAAATACCTCTCATGAAGTTTTCCTATAACAATAGTTTCCAGGCAACTATTCAGATGGAACCTTATGAGGCTTTGTACGGTAGGCCATGCCGATCACATTTGTGTTGGTTGGAGGCAGGAGAGGCAGCTTTGCTGGGACCTCGTCTCGTCCAGGAGACCTCAGAGCAGATAGAGTTGATTCGGAAGAGGATGGCTACTACACAGTCTCGTCAGAAATCTTATGATGATCCGCAGAGGCGACCTCTGCAGTTTGGGGTCGGAGACCAAGTTTTCCTACGTGTTACCCCGAGGTTGGGACACAAGAGGATCAGGAGATAGGGTAAGCTTTCACAGAGATACGTCAGGCCATTCTAGGTTCTATAGAGAGTTGGGCTAGTTGATTATAGGTTTCAGTTACCTCAGAGATATCAGGCTATGCACGACGTCTTCCATGTTTCTCAGCTTCGACGCTATTTCTCAGACTCGTCACATGTTTTCTGACCCGAGGAGGTTGAGCTGGAGCAGGATGCATCATTCTAGGAGCATCCTATCAGGATTTTTGATCGTAGCGCAAAGGTACTCTGTGGCCGGTCTGTTCCTCTAGTACGGGTACTATGGCAGCACGGCCGTGTGCAGGATGAGACTTGGGAGAGGGAGGCTGATATGCGATCAAAGTGGCCAGAGTTTTTCAAGGTTTCTTCTTCGCCACCTTGCTAGGTAAATTCATGGATTAATTTCTTTAAGGAGTGAAGTTTGTAAGAACCTGGACCTTCTTTTTCAGGTATGTTTCCCTTTTCTGGCCATTTTTCAGAAAAAGAGGAGAATCTGTAAATTTTGTAAGTACACACCATGTACTTTACAAGTACACACCGTGTACTTTTCTTCCGCTTTAGGCCATGTGCTGGTCATGTCCGGGCTAGTCACACAGGGTGTAGTGATGAGGTGGAGTCCGATTAATACAGCATACGGAAAAGGGGACTACACGTCGTGTACTCAAGAAGTACATGTCGTGTACTTTTCTTTTTATTTCATTAATTGGACCGGGGTCGCGCCTAATCCCCATTTTCATTTTCTTCTCCGCCTAATTATGTCCAGAAGTAGCCTAGAGGTCCAATTCTTCTCTGAGCCACTGATCCTTCACCAGTTGTCTAAATCTTACATCGTCGGGTGCAATAGAATCGCAGCGGTGAGTTCTTGGTAATTCTTTGGCCATGTTTCATGATTCCTCCTCTTGTGAGAGTTATCTGAGGCTGAACGTTTTAGACGTTTTTTTAGGTATACTCTGTTCTAGGCCGATTCACAGGCCTAGGTTCAAGAATATCAATCTCCTAAGATTGAGGTAGGTGGTTTGTTTCCCTACGTTGAATGTCGTTGAGTTTTTATGAAAAGATTGTAGGATACCCATATATCGGGTATCCCGGGTTAGGGTTTTTGATCCCTTGGTTAAATTGCCTTAGATTGCTTGTTAGCTTTAGGTTAATTCATGCTAATATGTGCTTCTTGCATGCTTGAGGATCACCCAGGGGTGTTCTTCCCTGTTTGGCTATTTATTGTCGTTTGGCACGGGTTGCCTACGAGGCAAACCCTATTGAATTGTTAGTATGCTTGTTGACATGATTTCATGTATTGTCTGCTATTTATATGCTTGTGGATTCATTTTTAGCTATTAGCCAAGTAGTTGCTGAACTTACTTAGGCTGCTAACAGTCGATTATGCACGACTAAACTGCTCAGGGCTGAGTGAACCTGGTGTGGTAGACTAAAGTGGGAATAGACGATTAGGGCTTCCCTAGAGAGTCTGTTATAATTAGTATCGATTGCAGGACCTATGGGAATGGGACTTTGTGCTTCCTCAGAGTGTCCTTAGTTACATAGCGAGACTATAGGGGGAATTAGACGTAAGTGCTTCCTCAGAGAGTCTATATCTTTCATTGAAAGACCACAGGGGAATTGATGGTGAGAGCTCCCCAAAGAGTCTGTGCTTTGTACGTCTACTTGACTAGAGGGGTTTGCTAGTAGGAGCCACCCAGAGAGTTAGTGCTTTATTTGTTGGTTGGTTGTGATAAGTCCACCAAGCCAAAGAACAAGCTTGGGTTTGTACTGCTTGTTGTTTAGGTAGACTGCTGAGTTACCTGTTGTGATTACTTGCTTTCCTTGGGAGTATAGAGTTGTTGCTAGGTTCCTTGGTTGATAGCTAAATTATTGTCCTGAACTAATAAATAAATGTGAATGAAGATTTGTAGGATTATTTGCTTTAGTGTACTTCTGCTTCTCTGTTGCATTTATTTCCTTTACTTTTTCTATATTACTCACTGACAGTAACGCACGGATCTCATGGTGATTGCCTACTGGGATTAGTCTCACACCCTGTTTGGGTCCTGCTTTTCGGCCCAAACAGGTTATATGTTTGTAGGTGTGGATAGGGATTGTGGACCTTCTACTTCGAGTCCATGATTACTGGTGGGAGCTGGAGAGCATAGGACCGAGCTTAGGCTTGCAATGCTGCTGAGATGCTATTTACTTTCATGCTTTGTTTTCAGTTGTATTTCAGCACGTTGTTGTGTTGCTGCTTTCCTTAGATACTTGTACCTACTGCATCATTATCATTATCATTATATGTTCATTGCTTCTGCTATTTAGTTTCAATTTTTGTATGTTGTTTACTGCTTCCGCTATTGACTGTTGTTTTCTCACCTTGTATACCTTACCAAATGAGGGCATAGTTTCCCCAATAACTTACCAAGGCCCTCACTGCTAGTCGGAAGCCTCTGGCATTTGGGGAAATGCACCTGAGGTCATGTGGCAAACCAGGTACGGGGCACCAGTGGAAGGGATCCGTATTTGGGTCGTTACAGGTGCTCAGCAAGGAAGTCTTCTAAAACAAGGCCTTTTACTACTTTCTGAGGTACAAATTGTATATCAAACTATTTCAGAATAGTCGCCCACTGTGCCAGACATCCTATAAGCATAGGAAGATTGAGGATAAATTTTATCAGGTTATTGCGAGATATCAAGTGGACCTCGTCATTCTAAAAATAGTTTCACAATTTCTAAACTGAAAAGATTAATGCTAGGAAGATTTTCTCAATATCTGAATATTGATTCTCTGCGTTGAGCATGGTATTACTGAGAAAGTAAATGTTGTTTTCATTCCTATCATCGTTCTTTTGTGAAAGGAAGGCACCTAGTTATTTCTCCAAGGCTATCACATAAAGAATGAGTGGCTTTCCTTCAAATGGTGGAAACAATACTTGTGGGATCAATAGGTATTTCTTGAGGGTATAAAATGATTCTTGTAATTCATTGGTCCATTGATATGTGACCCCCTTCTTCTTCAATTTGGGGAAGGGAAGACACTTGCCTGCCAAATTGGCTATGAAGCATCGAATATAAGCCAAGTGTCCTTAAATTCCTCCCAACTCTTTCAAATTTTGATGAGGTGACATGCTAAGGATAGACTTATTTTTCTATGGATCAACTTCAATACCATGATAGCATACAACAAAATCAATACATTTTCCCAAGGTTTCCCCAAAAGCACATTTTAAGGGGTTCATCTTCAAATTATATTGTTTAAGATTGTTGAATATGATCTCCAGATCATCCAAGAGATCAAAAATTTGTTTATACTTAACTACTATATCATCCACAAAGTAATCAATGAATTTCCCCAAGAAAGGTTTGAAAATGTGGTGTATTGCACGTTGATATGTCGCACCAGTATTATTCAAGGAAAAGGGCATTACCCAATATAAAAATATGCCTTGGGGTCTTTGAAAGATTTAGATTCTTCATCTTCTAGGTCCATTTAGATTCTTTTATACCCACAGTATTCATCTATGAAATAGATAGCTTCCTAGTCCTTTATTTTATCAATCAAAAGTTCTTTGATTAGAACTAGAAATTCATATTTGGGATGATACTAGTTGAGACCTCTAAAATCAATGAAAACTCTAATTTTTCCATTCTTCTTTTTCACTAGGACAATATTTGATAGCCATTTGGGATATTTTTCATCCCTGATTAAGTTTTCTTTGATAATCATGTCAAATTCAGCCTTAATTTTAGAGGCATGAGTTGGGTGTGTTCCTCTTGTTACCTGCTTAAATCCATGATGATCTTCTGGAAACCCCAAACGGTGGGTGGCCAAATCAGAGTCAAGTCCTAGAATTTCTATATAGTTACAAGATAACACCTCCTTATTTCACTTTGGAAATGAATTATACACCTTTTTCTTTTTGAATTCATAGACACACTAATTAGAGTTGGGCATGGATCTTCTTATGTACCCAAATTTATTTCTCAAAGCTCATCCATAGTGGTAGATACGCCTTCATCAAATAATGGAGGGGTGTCCCCAAGTTCTTCCTATTCTTACTATTCCTCGTGCTTTGCTTTTTATATCTCTACCTGAAGGGTAGGCGATGAAGAAAGGCTTTTAAAGCTAAGGGAGGATTCGGTATTTGTTCATCCTAAAGAAGAGGCAACCATTTCTGACTTTATTGATGATGAAGGGTATTCCTAGAGCATTTAAGGAATAATGATGGGTTGGGAATCATCATCTATTTCTTTCTCTACTAATGCAACAACTTCTTCTACCCTAGCTAATGAAGTAGAGACTTTATGATGTTCGGTAGATGGAATTAAGACATCCCCATTTAGTCATTCATAACCATTTGGTAAATCAATAATCTCTCTTGTGTTGTTGGGATATATTTCCACAACTAAAATAATGGAATCCACTAAATTAGTGCTTAGATTTGGGTCTACCCTTTCGAATTGATTGATACGTAACATGTAATCTTCACTAAGATGCTTGAATGGGTTATTTGGTATCTTTTACAAACCATTAAAAGCATTAATTATTGTTATATATTTTATCACGGACCATATTGTCTTTGTGTGATAGAAATATTACTCAATATATTGAGATTCATAATTTTTCAATGGGGACTTTTCACCATGAAATGTCCCAATTTTTCCATTGAATAAATACCTGAGACATTGGTGGTATGATGAAGGAATGGATGCATGTTGATGTAGCCAAGGCCTTCTAAGTAGAATGTTGAAAGTTGTGTCCTTCTAGACAACCGTGAAATCTGAATTGGATACAAGATCCCCAAACTATGTTCTGGGTGTAATATTTCCTAGAGGTTCTTTTTCATTTTTGTTATAACCTTAAAACATCATAGTGTAGGGAGATAAGTTAGGTTCAGTGGGACCACATCGATGGAGTATATGGATGGGAATTAGGTTGAATCCTAAGACATTATCAATGAAGGCTCATCATATGTCTATATCATTAACCTTTCCAAATAATTATAGGGGTCTTATGTGTCCATGTACAACATTATCCTCATCTTGGTCTGTGAAATATAAAACTGCATGACATTCTACAAGATCATTCTCTATACGGTACACCTCAGCAGCCACAACCTTGGTTTCAAACTCTTGAGGACTTGAAAAATCCTCAATAAGTTCTTCTCAAAGATCTTTTGATAGATTCAGAGCATCCATGATGGATAACTTGGCTGGTACTTGGAATAGTTTCTTCAAAATTTCATACTTCTGGTCTAAAGGTCTAATTTTTCTAGCATGGAGATGTGGTTTTGTAGGTGCCTTGGAATTTGATGCTCCTAATGTAGATGGACCATCTGTCGGGGTAGAAGCTAGAAATACTTCTACTATTGGTGGATTAGGCTGACTAGGTCTACCCACCTGCCAAGAAAGTGGTGGTATAGCCTCTAATCAGTCTTCCAAGATAATCATTTCAAGTATGATCATGTCATCTGTTGGAGAATTTCTTTTTTTCTTGTTGAGACTACTTAAGGGATATCCCACAAGTTTTTGCTGCATAAATGGTTTAAGCAGGGGTTTAATTAAAATAGTGGATTCTAGCATACCCACATCTTCTCGTATATCCTCAACCTTGAAAAATTGTTCCCCCAGTTCCCCAATAAAGTACAAATAATTCAGGTTCGTATTCAGAATCATCATTTGAATAGGGGTCCATTAAGTGGATAATGCTAACAGAACTGAAGATCAACTCCTCATCTGATGAAGATTATGCCAGATAGGTTGAATCTTTTTGTTCTATTTGGCGAGGTGGTGCCTGTTCTTTTGAGATAGATGGCAGGAAATATGCCAAAGTCAAGGACATCTTTGGCCTTAACACAAACTCATATTCTTCTAAATGATCTTTATCCTTTTGACCATGTTTCTTCATTAAGGATTGGCCTTTGGGGGACAGATCTTTTGATGGATATGACTTGGTTTTAGTGGAAGTGCTAGGAGGAATAGCAGGTTGTTTCAACTATGTTTGTATAATGTAATGAGTTCAATTAATTGTTTTTCTGACCATCAAACTTCTATAAATTCTTTATTTTAACTTTCTGATAATCGTCTTCTTCCTCTGGATCAGTAATAGTAACACATACTACCTGGGATGATGAACTTTTTAGTTTCACTTTCCCGGATTCCACCATATTTTATAGGAGATATTTGAAAAAAAACAGTCCTTGATGGTGTGCCTCAACATTTGATTAAAGGGGAATTAATTTAAGAGATTTTCATATCCTTCTTTATTCAGCTTCTCGGGGCTTGGTAACTGGACTAAATTATTTTCCAAGGTTTAGAAAAAGTATCCATAGACTTAGTCATTTCAAAAAGAAGAGAACTTTTTTTAAGCTCATCGAACTATCTCCACCTTTGATATTTTTTATCATCTTGATGAGGTGGTCATTTCTACTGATGCTTGGGAAGAAGATGTAAATGGTGTGATGAGGGCTTTGAAGTAGAAGTAGTTAAAAGTGCTTGCTTGAGTGTAACTACAGCAGCATCTACTTTTCGTGTTCTCCTTCTCAGAGCTGATGGGGTTACTCAGGATTTGTCTCTAGCCTCTGTTATGGGTTTTTCTACCTATTGAGAAATCGAAGCCAGATCTATAAACCCTTCTATTTATTTCATAGGGATTAATTGTGTGAACAAATAAACTCAAAGATTTACAAAAAAAGTGGGTATCAATTATTCTTCAGGGATTTGTATATTCAAAGAGTATGTTAGTCCTTTCCAACGAGCAATGAAATTTGAAACTCTTTTATTCTCCTTTTGTTTGTAGTTTATAAGATCAAACATTGTTGTATTCTACAGCATTGAGCTGTATTGGAAAAGGAATTTTTTATGGAGGTCCTCCCATCTAGTAATCAATTGAGACTACAAACTTGTATACTAGACAAAGTTCATCCCTTTCAGTGATTGCACAAAAATATGATCTTTATTGCTTCTTATCATTTTGGGGTAAGCCTTCTTTTCCGGTTGTACTGGTGCACACCATCCTTCCATAGCTTCCAATCAATTTTTCAATGAATAAATGTTATTTATAAGCTTTTGGGGAATATTTGGTTGAGTTGAGACCTGTACAGGTACATCATCTAGAGCCTGAATAGGTTAGATGACAAGAAAGACCATCGGTGGTGGAGCTACTAGTATTTTTCTTAGATAACCCATGGGGATAGTCCCGTAAATATGTTCTTGACCATGTTCTAGTTGTATACCCAATGGAGGGAATTCATTATCCACATCAGTAGTTGCAAGAAATTCTCTTTGTTGTGGATCTCCTATTGGAAGTGAAAGATGATGATCTTCTTGTGAAGTATGTTTGGAAGGAATGATGCTTCAGAGTAACTCTGTATTGAGTCTTCTTAACTCCCTCGTCTCCTCCTCTTGCTGGAAAAATCATTCTTCAAGTGAAAAATATTGACCTTCTCTGGTGGAAAAGTGAGACATGATATGAATTTTACCTTTACCCTTTTTAGGTTTCTTTATAAGAGGTGGAAGTTGATTGTTCATGGGAATACCTAGATTTTGGCTAAGCCTCTGATTTTAGGTATACACACCTCCGTCATTTTCATCAGTGTGTACCGCATTATGAATAAGAACTTCATCCTCTAACTCTCCCGAAGTAGAATAATTTTCCGGAGGATCTTCTATAATGGTATTAATGAAATTCACTAATTCATAATGCATTAATGACATTCTATTAGAATATTTGTGAGATCATCTTCTTCTTCATCCTCTACGAGACTTTTTTCTCTTTTTTTTGGTTCCCTGTGAATTGTTTGATAGACAGTGATATGAAGGGAATCCCCAGATATTTCAGTTGTGCGTTCACTTTTTGGATTCTTGCCTAATCGGAATAAAAAGGACTTCTAATGTGAAGGGGATTATGGATGTGAAAAATACCCAAGCTCTGAAGGTTGGGGATATTCCTATTATTCTTCCTCAGCCCCTCAAGATTTCTTTGTTAACTCCGAATGTTGGGTTAAAAAATCCCCTGCCACTGTGGGCTATGGTGGTTCCTAAAATTCTATGGCTAATATCAGCACAGCTACTCTTCTGATTTTATGAATTCGGGTCCGAACATTGGTTGGGTGCATTATCTGACACCCACTTAAATTGCCTATTTTGGAAGACTATTAAGCAATTTCAGACATTTGTGCAGTCAGATGGCTGACATCCTCTAAGCGAGATGACTGCTCGATGTTCTTAAATTCTTTATGAAAATTTATCTTGATATCTTTCTATCTTTAGGCCTGACATTGGTGATAATAAATTGAGAATTATTCTTGTTGGGAATCTCTTCATTCATGAACAAAATTTGTTTGTTTTAGCTAGCCTAGGGAAATAAAATTGCATGAGACCACTTTTGATGGGCTTTGCTGATTTTGGAGTGAAGATAAATGTAATGCTTCATGTGCACTCCATCCTCTGATATGAACACCATATTGTATTTTCGTGATCAATTATCGAAACCTCTTTAATGCATTGAAACATTCACACTAAAGGGCCTCCTATTTCTTCTCAATGTTTAGATATTAAAAAATATGGTAATATGCCAAGTCAATTTGGTGTTTCAACCCTTCTATTACCTTGAAATGACTTTGATATTAATCATATGGTAATAATTTGTCTTTCGGGTGATAAAGAGTCCTCCATATGTTTAGGCAGATATCATGAATACAATCTTCTGCCAACATCACTGGAATATTGTATTGAGAGATTTCAAAATTCCAGAACATGACTAGTATTTCACCCTTATCTATGTGTTTTCTCATATTCAACATATCCTCTTCATCTTTTGATATATGTTTCTCAACTTGGTCTGACCAGAGTGGACACTTCCTGATTTCTTTATCACAAGAAATGGGATCATTTGGTGTTTCCTCTGCTATATTAGAAGAAAAATGACTCGATGGAGGTTCAGAGAATGATCGTCACCTTGGGCTATCTTCTGAATGAGAAAGTATTTTACCTACTAGTAACAAGTCATCATACATGACTAACCTTATGTTTTCAAGTGCCTCAAGATAATAGGGCTTTCTCATCACTACATTGTTAGTTGGAGAATTTTCTTGACAATGTGAAACACTACTGTGGAGAGAACTTTCGCAGTGAATGCCATCATGGAAAGGACCACCATGATGGATTTAAGTAAGTGATAAATCCTCTTTTTCATTGGTCTTATGGACACATAAAGGGTTGTTGTGGCTATCATACAAAGATAGGTTGTTGAGATTGAATGAATTTTTAGGAATAAAGAATTCATGATGAAGTTTCTAATGATAAACTTTAGAATTACTACTGTTACTCCCATAATTTGATAATGGGAGGGTAGGATCTTGAGATGCAACAGATAAATGTATAAGGGATTCATGAACTCCATCATTAAGAGGATTCAGATCTCATATTTACTTTTGATTCTCCAACTATGATTTGTGATATTTCTTCTTAGATGCTCTCTTATATGTATTTGGGACCACTTACTGGGAAAAGTGGTTATCATGAGTAGGTATATGTGCCTTCTTTGGAGTGGTTGTCAGAACAGGCTCATTATATCCAATTGGAATGGGTGTATGTGTCTGATCCAATTGTTCATATGATATGGGGGAGTATGCCCCCATAACCCCCATGTACTGGAATAGAGGTATGTATATGTTCCAAGATATAATGATGATGAGTCATCCTAGGTGGGGATAGAATTATGTGTTTGTCCAACTGGTACTACTAAAGTTTCTGTTATGATATTCAGGAAGGCTTCTAGTATATGGGCAAGAATTTTTGTCAACCTTTTCACCATTTCCAAAATATGTTTAGTGACTTCAGTGGCCGGAATGGGAATATACGTCCATTCCATATTTGGAGTAGGTGTATATACCTACTCCTTTACTCCCTTTCCTATCATTTTATACTGATAGTACTCATGTATGGGGGTAGAGAGTTGAGTCTGCCCCAGTTTTTTCATCGGAGCTTTCTAACTGACTTCTCTAAGTGCTACCAAATGAGACTGTTGAAAGGATTGATGAGTGCAAGAAGGTGTGTGTTACCACTTAAAATTTGTAACCACATTTATGTAAATGGATTCCTTGAATGTATCTAGATGAGTCTACTGAATCTCTGATATATTGTAATCGGTTTTATGTGTCTGCTCATGGTACTCCATCAGATTTGAATAGTGGGATTGGTTGGGCACTTCTAGATGAGTCTGTTGACTGGAAGAGTTAAGGTGGATGGGTGTATGTGATCGTTCATTTTTTCCCACCAATATGGGTTGATGGACTTCTCCAAAGGGGTAAAATCTAGGAACCTAATTCTTGTTGGTCAGCTACTATCCCCGATAGTTTTTCTTGCATGCTCGGGTTTGAGAGACCTGGGCCGGACAGTCGAAGATAACAACCTCATCATGTTGAGGGTTTGCTGCCGTGAAGAATTGGGAATGGTGATTATTAGCAGGGTACCTTGGGAAGTACCCCTGTGTCTTAGAGATGATTCCATGGGTGGGATCTTGGTCGAACTCTCTGTAATAGGGGATGGATTGGTGATTGTGTTCTAGGGATAAACTCTCAGAACGGTTGAAGGTGGTGGTTAGCACCGTCTGCTTCTGGACCACCGGTCATCGTTGACCAAATGACCAGGGTTATTATTGATTTGGAGGGCCTAATGGGAAGCCTCCAAGGTTATTATAGTACTTTTTTTATGGTACTCTTACACGAATTCATTTGAGACCCAACGTTGAAGACACTTAGTCAGTGATGATGTCCTTTGAGCAGACGAGGATCCATCTTGAGCAGTATTTGGGGAATTCATGGGTGAAAACTTGAAGGAATACATTTGGAATTAAGGGAGTTCCTAGAAATAAAGTGCATGTATATATGAAAAATACAAACAATGAACTCCAGAAAAGCAGTATCTTTTATATGAACACATGCATGATTGATTCCCTTGTTTGACACTCTTTTATCAATTTATAGGGGCCTAACATATGGGTAACATTGTCATCTTGGTTAATAATTCACATTGGTTTCACTATTTTTCCCCTGGAACGTGTGTTCTAGTTAGGAATCACTACCTCCAGATAGTTTCCATCAGATTTATTTGTGGAACTGGAAACAGCCAATAGTTTTGTATCCAAAGGGACCTGCTTTCCAAATGTAGGTTTTTGTTAGGTTTATTGACCTAAGATACTTAAGAACTCACATTGGTCGAGAGGATGGGAGGTCAGGATCATTGCACCCATTTAGGGGAATTATATCATATTCCAAGACACTCTTATAGATTTAATATATGTTCAATAATTATTATTAATTTAACAATTGTAATGTAGGGTTCTCAGAAAATTTTCAATAAATTATTATAATGTATGGAAATTAGAAGCATCTATATATATTCAAGGTTCTTTATCAATGGAGATATCTATAAGTATTCGAGGTTCTCTTTCAATGGTGTCCTCTCATATACTACTTAGATATTATTTGGCTGTTATTGTGAAAATTATGGTTTTTAATCCACTCAGTGGGAACTCTATAATTTATCATCTCCCAAGGAGATAGAAGTTGTTTTGATTTTGGGATCATTCCCATAGATGGGATACCTACATGTCCACATGAAAGGAATCAGAACCCTCTTAGTTAAGTGTCTCTCAATGGGACACATCATACCTTTTAAGGTCATGTGATAAGGACCTGACTATACAGTTTAATGTCATGTGGTAAGGACACCTAGGTGAAAGATTCCTAGTCAAATCTTGGTGTGGGAATTTTCCTAAGCAACCCAAGGAACCTGGAAAGGATATAAGTTTTCAAGTTGGATTAGAACTTGTTGAGAATGTTGCCAATAAAGAACAAGGTTGATTTGGAGTGTTGGGTCTGAACCTCATGGAGGCTTCATATATATCTCACTTGGATTAGAATCAAAGACCGCATAGTTTGGAAAGTCTCACTGGGGAGTATGGACCTTTTAGATAAATAGGTTGGGGCTTAATCCTAAAGAGGATTAACTTGTAACAGGGTCCACAAGAGCTATCTTAATTCATAGAGATTCAAGGGGGACTTAATTTGAGGCTTATTCCTTAGGAGGCTTCCCAAACTAAGGGAATTAGGGTTGGACTCCTGAGAAAGATGTCCATTGATCTTGAGCCTATGGTGAAGGCTTCTTACATATCCCAATTATGGTGGGAATCATAGTTCTCCTAGTTTGAGATATGAGATGGATTGTTTGGATGTTGTGACCATAAAAAATATATAAGCCCATTTGATTCATGCTCAGTGTAAGAAATAATAGTATGTGAAAGATTCAACAAACCATACACTTTCTCCTCCACTGATGGAAGAGGCCGAGCCTATGGAAAAAGAAACCAGGGTGACGATGGATGAGGGTGCAGGGCAATGAATGCTTCAATGTGAAATGAAGGTGAAGTTCATTGGGTCTGGCCCAAAAGGCTATGGGCTTACTCCATGAGGGATTACCTAGAATGGGTCTCATATTTGAAGATGTATATCATTCCCTATGGAAGGGGAAATCAGGTGTGATCCTCACTCTTCCTATTGGGGACCAGAGGCTCCAGGTCTCAGAGATGAGGCAGGGAAGGTAGAGTCCTATCCAAAGCATCCGAGACTAGGAACTCCCAAACACTGTCCTTAGGGTAAGAATCTATGTGACCATGGATATCCAGATCCATAGATGCTTCGAATATCCCTACCCTCTGGTAAGACGAGTGTGGGAAACCTCTGACTATAGATATCCAATTCTAAATGGGAGACATGTTAATGTGTCTTTCCCAAAGGTTTGATAAATCATGAGGTCTTGGTGGAGGATACAACTTGGACCCTTTAAAAAAAGGAATCCAATGAAGTAGATTCCTTTCCATGGGTGGTTTAGAAGAGACCTTCAAGGATGGAACTCGTAGGTGGTCCACACAGGTATTCCACGTACGTTTACTGTGTAGGTGTATCGCGCAGGTCCTAGGAGGAACTAAAATATGCTTAACACGTGATGTATAAGCCTGTGAAAGCTTAATATGCCTTAAGAAATGGATTATACGGACAAAAAAACTTGGTTAAGGTTATAACATAAGAACCTTGGGTGTCCCTTAATGTACTTGGAAGCATCCCGCAATGGTCTTTTCTTAAGGAAAGGACCTTGTGTAGATGACTTCTCCTTATGGGAGGATGGTCCTTAATCAGATGTTTTGTATTTATAACTCTAAAAAGACCTTGTTATCTCTTATACCATCTAATTATCTATTATATGTTATTTTAGAGAGATAACTAAGAAAATTTGTGGGACTTGGGAAAAGGAGCTACGTAATGGGATCTTTAGGAGTTCTTCCAACTTTTTCAGTTTTTAAAATGGGGATCCCAAGGGTCCTATTTATAGGCAAGGAGGGGTGGTTGAATAGAGTTTTTCCACATAGGTATTTGGTGTGGCTACATAGCATAGATCTTCCACATAGGGGTGTGAAAAATTATAATGTCGCATAGGTATACGGATTTGGTCCTTAGCGTAGGGGGCAGTGCATTGGGCTACATGGGTAGGACCTGAATTGGCCGCTTGAGGCGCACGTGTGTTGCATAGGTCCCTGTGACTTTATGCCAAAATGGCAGGAGCTGCGTTGGCCCTCTTATATGCATATATTCTGCATAGATTCCTTGAACTATATTTCTTTACTTCCATTAAATTTATTTGATACTTTAAGATATCCAAATTGATTCTTCATAATCGTTTTTCCTTCCTTTATTAAAAAAGGGAGTGTTAACAACCACAATATAAGATAAATGTTGTAGAATCATCTGGTTCTAGCCTGAATGATCCTGATCACTTACGTTGTTTGTGGTTTACCATAGCAGTATTCTTCATGAAGATGAAGAACCCTTGGTGTTCTCTCAAATTATTGAGAGAGAAGGAAGATAGAGAATACTCCATGGATTTAGACAATCTCTCCTTATCTTTTTTTTCACACCAAAAAGTGAATTAGGAAAGTGATATAATTAGATATTTATTATATATGGTTTAAGGTTGGAAAATCACACACAGGCCCCCAACCATCTTTAATATTCTTAAATGACCCCATATCCAATAATAATATTAATATTAATATTAATATTAATTGATTGGCATGTGTGATGCATCAATGATATAAAGAAATATCATTTATACTATTTGGACCATTAAACTCGATCTTTTTTCCCACATTAACATTTACCAATCCTTGAATAATTTATACTTAATTAAATAAATTTCACGGCATTATACTATTATAAATATAATAAATATTATATTTTATAAACTTGACAACTAATATTTATTATTATTATTTAAATAACTTATTATTTTGAATAGCTTCTGATTATATTATGGCAATCGAATGCACCTAAATAAATATTATTTATTCCAACTTGTTAAATTTGGTTCTAGAATTCAAATGATATTACTGATGCACTTAGTGTGTGAACCTCTAGGCCTTTTTCTCAGTGGAATTAGGAATAACCACCAAATGTACAAGGTTAGAATCTAGTAAATTTCTAAGGCTTCCATATAGAAAGACGTTAAGGTCACAATGATTTCCAACCTCCTATGAATATTTACCATGTAATATTATAATTTTATCACAATATCTTCAATATAACAGGTTTCATGTCTGTGTTATCAACCTATATCCTCTATGCCACTTTCTTTAAGTTTTTATAATTGAACTCTCTCATCGAACCATGGCCATGGATTTATTCTGGTGGTTCCATTCCCATCAAATGGATTGAGATATTAACTTTTTTCAAGAGAAAAAAAAAGGATAAATCTTTTCTCACATTATCCATTAATGATATGTCATTCATGATGCACCCAACGTATCCTAATTCAATGTTAACACGTTTCATCATGGTATTCATCAATACATTAAATCACATGATTCATGATATTAATTAATTATAATCTTAAATTATAAGTATCAATTCACATGTCTGTATATAGGAATATCCAATGACACATGGAAATGTGGATTTCCAATTAATGGACTGATTCTCATAACCTCATATCTTAGATATTATCATGGGAGAACACTACGAGAAGGTGTCTCAATTTCATATGAGTCTTCTACCCCTAATATCATATATTTTCTATCTCCAATTAGAATATATCATCCATCCATAGAACAAAGTTCAAGAATAATTTCTTATAACCTCTATGTTCTCATTATAGCAGGGAACTGCTAACATAGTTAAAGGGATAGATAATAATGAGAAATTTCTCATTAATTATTGATGGTACTCATATAATATAATAAATATATGGATTTATGTGATAGTTGAGGGTCTAGTCCATTCTTAAATTGTCTTTTTATTTGATGGGTACATAGAAATTATTTCATGTATGATCATGTTCCCCCAGAATGTGACTTTGTGTATCTAAATGTCACACTTTCTAAACATATCATACATTTTCTCTATTCTTATTATCTCTGAAAAAATCATTATATTCCTTTCATATTCCTTATTTATCTTGGGTTAAATAAGAACATTATCAATAAAGACTACCCAAAAATTTCCAAGGTAGTATTTAAAGACTTTATTCATCAAATACATGAATATTTTAGGTATATTAGTAAGTCCAAATAGAATCACTATGAACTCAAAGTGTCCATACCATATACATAATGATGTCTTCTGAACATCTTCCTTCTTCACCTATAACTAATGATAACCAAAATGGAGATCCACCTTTGATAAGTACTTATATCCTCAAAGTTGATCGAACAAGTCATCAATCCTTGGTGGGGATACTTATTATTTATGGTGATCTTATTGATATACTAGTAATCGATTCATAACCATATTGATCCATCCTTTTTCTTAACAAGGAGAACTAATTCACTCCAAGGTGATTCACTAGGGTGTATGAAACCTTTTCACAAATTCTATTCCAGATGCTTCTTTAACACCTCTAGATAGATATGGTCCATCCTATAGGGAAATTTGGATATTGGATTGTATCCATTATAATTTCTATTGATAAATCTACCTCAGAATTAGGGGGAATTTCAAGAAAATCTTAGGGAAATTCATTAGTATATTCCCTCACAATGGGAATTTTCTCAAGGTTGGTTCTTTACTTTGATAAAGCTACTTAGGAAAATATGCTTGTTCATAGGTTATAATAACCCACACCATTGAGGGATTATACAAAGTATATTCATTATATTCTTTCATTTTTATAAGATCATGGGTTGGTTAGGAATATAGAAATAGATTTTCTTTTCAAGATAGTTGATGTGATATTTATATAACAAGTTTCAATCCATTCCTAATATAGCATCAAATTCCACCATGGGAAGGATTTCAATATTTTATAGAAGAATCTCCCCATATATGTTAACAGAAGAATATTCCAATACTTGGGTTATAATGATCACACCACCAAATTTTTTTATAGATATTTATACATCAATGTATTGAGTTTTGGATTCAATGGTTCTAGAAAAATTATAGAATATAATGGAATGCGTACAACCAAAATCAAATAAAACTTTTTCCATTTATGAGTTAATAGAAAGTGTACCTCGTATGACTTCATTTTCATATTTCACCTTAGCGATAGTGATGGGGTAATATTTCTCTCTCTTATTTGGATTTGGTGGTTTATGATGCTCATTACCCTCAAAGGCCCTTGGTTTAGTATATTGTATTTCATAGAGCCTTTTCTCCTTATAGTGAATTATTGAAACAAGGGTGGTTCATTTGAAGGTTTCTTCATTTCCACCATAAAATTGGATATGTTCTTCATATCTCTTAGACATTCATGATCTTGGTGTCCTTATCTCCCATACTTAAATCATTTAATTATCCCTTTGAAGTAATTCCCATAATACGTCTTCGCGTATATTTGATATGTGGGTGCTTTTTTCTTCTTTCCTCCTTTTTTATTTTGATTCATCATATTCAAAGTCTATTCTTCTCTCATTATCTTCATGTTCATGGGACTATTCTCTAAACTCCATCTCTACTTTGAGATCATGTCGAATTACTTATTAGTAGCACCCAAATTCTCAAATATAAAGAGACATTCAAAGGTATAATTTTAAACCACTAATGAATTTATCAATTTTTCTATCATTTTTTATAAAAACTCAAGGAATATATTACACACCTTGTGAAATTTTCCTCATAATTCATGAAGGATTCAACTTATTTTTTTAAGATCTAGGAATTATCTCTCCATATTTTTTCAAATAGATTGAGGTAAATAATTATTAATAAATAACTTGTTAAATTATTCCCACTCCATTTCTTCAATTTCATCTTTTAGCTACATTCCACCATTGATCATACTCTCCATCTAAATGATAGATGGACATAGTAACCTTCTCCTTCTCGAAACTGTAGATCATAAAATAGATTTTTTCCATTTAGTTCACTTGTATTTCCTAACAAGTGGGTCAGAAGTCCCATCAAACAATGGTTTTAATTATCATATAAAAGACTTTATGTCTAGTTTCACCTTCTTGGATGAAAGAGAACATTCCACATAGTTAATTTTATTGTTAATAGCCTGAAAAATCTGGTTAATAATCTCTATGAAGCTTTAAACTCCATATATATTTAATTGGTAATGTCATTTCGACAATTATTACATTTCCCCTCACATGGGTTATTGGTTTGGTTTTTCCTAGTTCCTACCATTTTCTAAAATAGAAAATGTTTGAACAAAAATTAATTCAATAAATCATGAATCAATAATTTATTATCATCTGTAAACTAATTATAAATTAATATCTTATGGGATCCCTATGTTTATCATTTTCCTTAAACAATTAATCTTGGATAGTGTACTTTAATCCTCTTCCAAAATTTTAAGATGTATAATTTCAAAAGTTATATATCCTTTTTAATGGTTTGTATATGGCTTGTGATTAATGAAGTCATGTCCCTTGGGAGTGTCAGACCAGGTGTGCAGCACTGCCTCTTCATTATGCCCCAAGCAATGATCAAGTAAATACCCACTTCACCCTATTTGAGGTTACTACCCTAGTGTAAATAAGTGAAAAATACACATCCACTTATAGTATCCAGATAGGGATTTTATTAATCATAAATCAAAAACTATTATACTTTACCAAAACTTCATGATGTTTCCCTTAAAACTCAAACATATCCTTGGGGTTTTCACTAATGTTTTCTAGTCCTAATTCCCAAATTAACTAAATTATACCTCGGATACCAAATATGGAGAACTAACTTTTTATTACATGACTAATAAATCATTTTTAAAATAAATAACATAATAGTAATACATTAAATGATCAAAAATGTTTTGTATCGTGGGAAAATTAAGTTCATACATCACTTAAACATAAAACATAAACATTATTTCAATTATTCATCATAGTCCATTTAAAATATTTCATTTTCTCCTTAGTTCATTTATTCACTTAAGTATATAAATCAAATAAATGGGTGATCTAAAATCCCAATAAGGGGGGGATAACATAACATGAATAAGATACATGAATCAATAGTAAATTGGTGAGATAATTATTATCATTTTATCATAAGCATGGGATCATCATCATATGAATGGATAAATCATTTTAAAAAGCATGGAATATGTCATATGATTATAACAC
Organism: Viscum album; assembly: GCA_963277665.1. Lineage (NCBI taxonomy): Eukaryota > Viridiplantae > Streptophyta > Magnoliopsida > Santalales > Viscaceae > Viscum > Viscum album. The sequence continues at coordinate 139,097,127 of OY728155.1, forward strand.
ATTTATAAAATACCACACATAGTTGTGAACAAAGCTAGCATCATGTTCATGCAGAACATATGTGCATTATAAAAACATCATAATTGTGAACAATACTAGAATCCTGTTAAAACATAATATAGATAATATATTGAGATATATCATATTTTATAATAAGTTGTAGGGATATATAATTCTATTCCTGTTGAGTCAAACGTCCTCTTTTGACTTCTATGTTTTGTTTTGGAAATCACAAATGTCTTGCTGATCATACTGACCATAATGATCGTACTGATCATGTTGATCGTACTGACCATAATGATCGTACTGATCATGCTGATCGTATTGACCATGCTGATCGTACTGATCATGCTGATCGTACTGATCATACTGATTGTACTGACCATGCCAATCGTGCAATGATGATCGTACTAAATATGGAAATTGCATTGACTCTGCTTCTCATATCTTTCATTACTTACTTGTTTTGGTACTTTGTCAAAAACACATGTTTCATATAAATCATACTCATGATTATCTTATTCATATATCTTGTTCTAACCAATACGATGTCGTTGAGTTAGTTAAAACTAATCAAAACGATGTCATGCTTTCTGTTTCAATATGACCGTTATGATGCCAGGTGTCCAAGTCCCTCCGAGTTTTTCAGAGAAATATGACCGTTGGAGGAGATGTGACCGTTGGAACCCAAGGCCTATAAATAGGAGGTCATTTGAAGCTGAGAGAACAAGAGACAACTAAGAACAAGCGTGATAAAACTGTGATGCTTTGCTTCTATAAAGTTCTAGAGAGAGATGTTGTGACTTCTCTCATGCTTTATGCTTTGTGCGTCCGATCATCGTATCGAGGGCTTTCAAGTGATTGAAAGACAGAGGTGCCGATTACCTACAAAATCGATGGCTTCTGGGGATAGGCAGACAGACGGTCCGATCATCGTATCGAGGGATGCTGGGGATAGGCAGACGGACGAACCGATCATCGTATCGAGGACTCACCAAGGTGTTGGTGAGACATCCCTTTTATCCTAGGTGAAAGGATAACCCTTCTCTTTGGGTTAAAAGAATTGTAATTTTTTTACATTTCCGCTGCTAATTGTATTAGAAAGAAAATTGTTTTTGTTTCCTTTTCTATCTCTTATACATTTGTAATTGTTTCAATTACATTCATTCTATTACATATTGTATTGATTGATTCTATACGCTTTAAGGTAGAATCATCCATATTTATATTACTCTGATTATTGTGTTCATCTTAAATACAATTATTTTACATTTCATTCATATTACATTACATCATACCTTTTATATTCAATAAAATTGTGGGTGTTTGTATTTGTATTAGTTTAAGACCTTTTAAACTAATCACCTAAGTGCTAAAACTCAAAGGTTTTTAAACCAACAATTCACCCCCCCCCCCCCCCTCTTGTATTGTTCCATCTAATATACATATACATCTACATATTCGATCCAACAATTGGTATCAGAGGAGGTTTTCCATAGATTTTTATTACTATCTTTATTTCTTTTTTATTACTATTTTTAATTACTGACTACACTAACGTGTAGAGTGGAAAAGTTTTTGTTTTATCAAATGGCAGGAATGAATATTTGGTCAATAGACAATATGAATCCTTCTAGACCACCTATCTTTGATGGGAATGATTATGAGTACTGGAGAGATCGTATGAAGACTTTTGTTATCAATACTCGCGTAGACAATTTTATTATGCTTACTGGAGGTTACAAAATTCCTGACAAAGAAGTCAGTACTTTCACTAACCAAGAGAAGCAAGAATATCAACTGAATTACAAGGTACGCAATACTTTATTATGCTCTATGACCAGGAATATATACAGTCAGATATCTTCATGTGAAGCATCCAACTATATTTGGAAAAAATTATAAGTCACTCATTTTGGTACATCCAGGGTTTTAGAAACAAGAAGAGAAATGCTTCGAGCAGAGTATCATGGTTTTGTTTTTCCTTATGGAGAGCCAGTATGTAAAGTGCAACAAAGGTTTATGACAATTGTCAACAGCTTACAATCCATGGGTGAAAAATGCCTTGATGATGAATCTCTATTAGATAATATTGTAGATATAATGCCAAATTAATGGGAGTCAAAAAGGACAGCTATTGATGAAAATAGAAAAGTTTCCCAGATTTCTCTAGATGAACTCTTTGGAACTCTTCTACAGCATGAGACAAGAATGAAGAGAGATGCTGATTTCAACAAGAAGAAGAATGGGAATGGAAGTGTAGCCTTTATATCTAAAGCTAAAACACCTGAAAAGCTTACAAGATCCAAAGCCAAGAAAGTTATATCTGATTCAAGTGATTGTGATTTTTTGGATAATGAGTTAGCCAATCTTGATCGAAGGATGAACAAGATTGTGGGAAAGAAAGACTTTCAATATAGATTCAAAAAGAAAGATAGGAGGGAAAAGAAAGATTTAGAGGTAACGTGTTATGAATGTAAGAAAGCAGAACATATAAGGCCTGATTGTACTTTATTGAAGAGGAAAGACAGAAAGGAGAAACACTCTCAAAGAAACAAGAAAAGGTTTTATAAGACAAAGAAAGTATTAAAGGCAAATGATACCTGGAGTGAAAGTGGTAGTGATTCTTCAGATAATTCTTCAAAATATGAGTCCTCAGGACAGAATAATATTGGACTTATAGCCAGATTACCAATTGAAGATCATTGTCTCATGGATTAGGTACACAATGCTGAAGCTATTACAAATGTCTCTTTGAATGCAAATTATACTGATAATGGATATTATGAATCTTCAATTGATGAATCTTCATCATCAGAAGATGATACATTACCTACTTTTGAAGAAGTGTCTATATTTGCTAAATTACTTGAAAATGAAAATTCTAAACTCAAGAAGAAGCTTGAGAAAGAAAATTCTAGAATTTCGATCTTTACTAAAGAAGTATCATATATTTCTAAAGATCTTGAAGTGAAAACTTATGATTTTGAAAGTATTTTAAAAACCCTTGAGAAAGTCAAATCTGATAAGGATAAACTTTCTAAGGATCTTGAAACTGTGTTTTCAAAGAAAAATGTTTTAGATTCTAACTCTAGTTCAAATTCAAATGTTTTGGAAAATAAAAACATAGTTTTAAAATTAAAGTCAGAAATTTTTTCCTTAAAAAAATGTTTGTCAAACTTTACCCATGGGACGGAAAACTTTGACAAGATGTATTCTCAAATTAGACCTTTGATAAATCATTCTGGTCTTGGTTATACTTATTCCAAGCCTGTTTTTAGTAATAACTATTTTGTTCCACAAAAAACCTCTTTCTGTTCTAAGTGTCAATGTGGTGGACACTGGAGAAGAGATTGTTCTCTTAACAGAATTCAATCTTTAGGATTTCATAAAGCTCATTTTGAAAAACAAATGTGGATTCCAAAAATTCTTTTATCTAACCCTTCTGGATCCAAACAAGTTTGGATTCCGAAAAACTAATTGTTTCTTTTTCAGAAAAATGAGAAGTGTACCAATAATAATATTTGGTACATGGATAGTGGTTGTTCAATACATGACCAGAAACAAAGATCTTTTTGAAAAGGTTATCAAAACAAAAGGTGGAAAAGTAACCTTTGGAGATAATTCTCAGGGAAAGATTGTTGGTATAGTTAATATCTTTTTTCTTGGAAAAGTTCTTATTTCAAATGTTTTATTTTTTAAAGGTCTTAGGCACAATCTTATCAGCATAAGTCAATTGTGTGATGAAGGTTACCTTGTGAATTTTAGAAATGATAAGTGTCTAGTTCACAATTCCAAGGATGAATTCATTCTATCTGCCCATAGGCAAGAGAATGTTTACACTATTAACTTAGAAGACCTTAGGAGCCAAAACTTACCCTTCTTAAGTGCAATAGAAGACCAATCATGGCTATGGCATAGAAGATTATGACACTGTAATCTGAGAAAACTTAGTAAACTTTCAAAGAAAAGGCTTGTGAAGGGACTACCGGATCTTAGATATGATTCTTCAAAAGTCTGTGATCCATGTTAATTTGGAAAGCAACATAAAACTAGCTTTAAATCAATTAATGAAGTTTTAACTTCTAATGCATTACAGCTAGTGCATATGGATCTTTTTGGTCCTACACAAACTGGAAGCATTGGAGGCAAATACTATGTATTTGTTTTAGTTGATGACTTTACTAGATTTACATGGGTCCACTTTCTCACAAAGAAATATGAAGCCTTTTCCTATTTCAAAACTTTTAGATCCCAAGTTAAAAATGAGAAAAACCTACCATTGATAACTATTCATAATGATCATGGTGGTGAATTTCAAAATTCAGATTTTGAAACTTTTTGTAGTAAGAAAGGTATTACTCACAATTTCTCAGCTCCAAGAACTCCTCAGCAAAATGGTGTTATTGAAAGAAGAAATCGTATTCTTCAGTAAATGACTCAAACCATGTTGAGTGAATACTCAATTGCTAAGCACTTCTGGGCTGAAGCTGTTAGTACTGCCTGTTATACTATAAATCGTGTTTTAACTAGTCCATTTCTTAATAAAACCCCTTATGAGTTATGGACTGGACAAAAACCTAAGGTTTCATACTTCAATGTTTTTGGATGCAAAGTATTCATTCTGAATACAAAAGATAATCTACACAAATTTGCACCAAAATGTGATGAAGGAATATTTCTAGGTTACTCTACAACTTCTAAGGATTGTAGAGTTTTCAATAAAAACACTTGTACTGTTGAGGAAACAGTACATGTAAAATTCGATGAAACTGATCCTTTTGTTTTCAACCAACCCAATCCTACATCCTCAGATGTGTTTTCAAAAACTGATTATCATCCTTTGATAGAAGATCCTTCTGATAAGGAAAATATTCAAGAAGATACTTCTGAAACATTTACCACAGAAGATTTTCTAACATATATTGATGAATAGGTTTCACAAAACCTAAATCAATTGTTTCTTAGGAATCATCCCAGTGATAACATCATTGGTGATGTAAATCAACCTGTAAGGACTAGAAATTCCTTAAGAAATGAAGTAGAACATCTTGCTTTTCTTTCCCAATTTGAACCTAAAAATCCAAGTGAGGCCTTAGGTGATGATGATTGGATCAAAGCAATGAAAGATGAACTAAATGAATTTGAGAGGAATCGAGTCTGGAATTTAGTTGATAGACCTAAAGAAACAACTGTAATTGGTGTAAAATGGGTTTTCAGAGACAAATGTGATGAAAATGGAATCATTGCAAGAAATAAAGCAAGACTTGTTGCTAAGGGCTATAATCAACAAGATGGAATAGACTATGAAGAAACATATGCTCTTGTAGCTAGACTTGGATCTATTCGTATTCTATTAGCCTTTGCAGCATACTTTAATTTCAAACTATTTCAAATGGATGTAAAATGTGCTTTTCTAAATGGTTTTGTTCAAGAAGAATTTTTTGTCGAACAACCTCCTGGTTTTCAAGACTCAAAACATCCCGATCATGTTTTCAAACTTACCAAGGCTCTATATGGTCTTAAACAAGCCCCTAGAGCATGGTATGATAGACTTACAAGATTTCTTTTACAAAACAATTATACAAAAGGTACAGCAGATCCAACCCTCTTTATAAAAATGGAAAATAAAAATGTTTTGATTGTTCAAATCTATGTTGATGACATCATATTCGAATCAACTCAAAAATCTTTAACTGATTCTTTTGCAAATTTAATGAAATCTGAGTTTGAAATGAGCATGATGGGTGAGTTAACATTCTTTTTAGGTTTTCAAATTTCTCAAAAACCAGAAGGAACATATATATCTCAACACAAGTATATAAAATATTTACTCAAAAAGTATGGATATGACAAAACCAAAAGTATTAGCACTCCAATTGGTACCTCGAATACACTTGATCTTGATGAAACTGAGAAACCAGTAGATCAAACAATATTTAGAGGTATAATAGAAACTTTGTTATACTTGACAGCTAGTCGACCAGACTTAATGTTTTCTGTATGCTTATGCACAAGATATCAATCTAATCCAAAAGAGTCTCATTTAAAATCCGTAAAGATAATATTTCGGTATTTAAAAGGCACTATGGATTTAGGTATTTTTTACTCTTCTGGGAATGATTTTGTTTTAAAAAGTTTTTCAGATTCTGACTTTGGCGGTTGTAGAATGGATAGAAAAATTACATCTGGAACATTTCATTTCTTAGGAGATTCTCTGGTTTCTTGGTCCTGCAAGAAACAACACTCAGTAGCACTATCCACTACTGAAGCTGAATATGTAGCAGTTGGAAGTTGTTGTGCTCAAGTATTGTCGATGCAACACATACTCACTGACTATGGATTGAGTTTCTCCAAAACTCAAATTCTAGGTGATAATACTAGTGCCATAGCTCTTAGTAAGAACCCAGCACACCACTCTCATGCAAAACACATAGATGTTAGGCATCACTTTCTTAGGGATCACACACAAAAAGGAGATATTGTTTTACAATTTATCAGAACGCAAGAACAACTTGCTAACATTTTTACAAAGTCATTACCATCCGATAGATTTGAGTTTATAAAACAGAAGCTAGGAATTATTACATTAAAATAATCATTCATATCTACTTCATGTTTTACAATTCTCCTAACATTAAATAACTCCCTTTGAAAGGTGGAGGACATTTTTTTCTATGTTCTTTTTTATCTTATGATCTTTAATTTTTTAACCTCTTGCTATGTGTTTTTAATTTTCTTTTTATCGTATTGGCAGTTTTATCGTATCATTTACCTTTCTGTTTATCGTATTGGAAGTTTTATCGTATCATTTAATTTTCTGTTTATCGTATTGACAGTTTTATTGTATTAGTTTCTTTTCCATCATATTGACCGATGATGGTAATGAATTTCTTTTCCATCGTATCGACCGATGATGGTAATGAATTTCTTTTCCATCGTATCGACCGATGATGGTAATGATTTTCTTTTCTATCGTACTGAGCGATGATGGTAATGATTTTCTTTTCCATCGTACTGACCGATGATGGTAACGAGATTATTTTCCATCAGCTTGTCAGTTCATGGTAACGAGATTGTTTTCCATCATATTGTCACTTAATGGTAATGACTTTGTTTTCCATCAGTATGACATTTTTTTTGTTCGTACGGTTGTGTTTTATTTTTAGCTCTACTAAAACCAACAATTACCTTACGTTCTCCGGCAGGTACTTTCCATTTTTTTTTATTTTTTTCGTTTTTAATCCTCACCATTGATCTATTTTCCTCTAATATTGACCGTAGAAGATCAACAATCACCCCTGTATCATATATAAATAGCCCCCCCCCCCCCCCCCCCGCAAACCCACATTGGTTTTTCATGTTTTCAGGCGAAGCTCTGCTCCACTGTTTTTAGATCATCGTACGATCTTTCTTCGGCAGCATCCCTATGTCTCAGTCTTCTGCCAACACTCCTGTCGATATGTCTTCAAAGGCTTTCTCAGAAAAACACCTTTTAAGGGAAAGGTTAGTTTCCCGCGACTTCTATGATTCATATGATTCTACTATCAAGAGGATTATTCTGTTTCAAGGATGGGAACATTTGTGTGTTGAAAGGCCTATTTCTCAAGACCCGGTTCTCTTTGATAAAGTCTGTCAGTTTTATAAAACCGTATTTTTCGACAAAGACATTACTATCAATTTTGCTGTGTACGATAGAAAGCTATATATGTCTGTGAAACAAGCGGCACATTTTCTTAATGTCCCAACAGAAGGGGATTCTTTCTGTCCATCTCATAAACTACCAGAGGACGTAGGTACGTTTAATAGAGAAAGTGCTGAGAAGTATATGTTTTTTGTGAATGAGGAGAAAAGGAAAGTGGCTCATCTTTCAGCAGACAATAGGTTTGTGGCTTTATGGATGCAAGGTTTTCTTATCCCAAGGAAAGGGGATAGAGAAATTTGAAAGTTTCTGATATTTTTATGCTTGACTATCTAGTAAATATGAGAAAAGTAAATCTCATGGGATATGTTTTCAAAACAATTAAGAATGTGAAGTCAGGGGAAATCAAATCTCATATGATTTTGTATCCATCTATTCTTACAAATTTTATTCTCGAGAGTATGAAGTTTTGCAACATTCCTTTGAAAGGGAAGTTGATATATTTGAAGCCCTCCTGGATTAGCAAAAGTACTATGAAGAAGTTGAATGTTTGTTTTGATCATAATTTAAAACTTTTTGTCAGAGATATAGAAGCTGAATCGGCTCAGAATCAATCGGCACCTATGCCAGCCAAAGACATTCAATCTACTGATATTACTCAAAATTATGATCCGCAAACCAGTTAAAATCCTAAGAAGAAGCCAAAGTACAGTAAGGAGGTTGTATCCAAATGGAGAAAGGATAAGGAACAAAGAAAGGAAGGTGATCCAAAGTTCGGTCTTGACCCGGCTGAGGCTTTTGCAGAAAGAATATGGGTAGAAGAAACCCTTAAGGCTAAAAAGAAAAGGAAAACTATTTTGAAAAGAAAGGCTCAAGACTTTGATATCTCTAAAGTCTTGAAAATGGTTGAGGATGCTAGTGCTCAACTGACGGAAGAAGTGCATTAAGAACCCATCGTACAGAGTCTTCCTGAGAAAGAAAAAGGAAAACAAATGATGGAAGAAATAAAAGAAGTTGAAGAAGAGGAAGAATATTTTCTTTTATAATTCCTTCAGAGTTCAAAGAAGATTAGAGAGGAATCAGTTCAAAAGCAAAGTGAAGATATTCAACAAGTTCCTCGTGCCGATCAATAACGAACTCCGGATAGAATTTCGTCTCAAGAAAAGCAAGGTTCTCAATCCTCTCACACTGATAAAGTTGTTGTCATTAGTGATAAAATGGAAGAAGAAAGAAATCAGAAAGAAAAATAAAAAGGAAAACATCCAATTGTAGATTCAAGATGATCAAATGAACTGGCTTCGTACGATGAGGATACCGATTCAGAACATACAATCTCTCTCAAGAAGAGTGGTTATATTGTCCATGTTTTGAGAAGGGTTGAGAAGACCATTCCATATTTCCCTAGGCTGGAAGGGAAGATTGATTTTATTACTGACAATAAGAAGAAGAAGTTTGGCTCTGTAAAAGAATTGAGAAAAAAGTTTTGTCAGTCGAAGCCAATTTGAAAGTTCTTTCAGAAAGTTTGGTTGCTCATAAGAAGGCCTGCAACAAAATGACGAAGTGGTCGTACAAAATAGAGAGCTCAATCAATGATCATGAGATAGAAATTGAAGATATAATAAGGTTGTCAAATGAGCTTGCAATTGCTTTCAATAAGCTTGATAGAGAAACGGTTGAAAGGTTGAATCTTTTGTCTTCCCAACGAGCTGATGTTCCTTCAGTAAAAGACTTGCAAGAGAGAATGAATGCCTTTCAGGCTGAGTTTTCGAAAGTTTCAACTTTCAAAGATGAAATAGTTCTCTTGAAGAAACAAAACTCTGGGTTATCCAAAGATAACAATAATTTTCAAAACAGAATTGATACTCTTGAAGAAGTAATCAATGTTCAGGAAGAGACAATCAGAAATCAGGATCAACTCTTTTCCGATCAACAAGACATTCTCAGGTCTCAGGGTGATGCTATTTCTAAAGACAAAAAGGAGATCAAAAAGATGAAGGCAGTTCTTCATGAGTTAATCAAAAAAGAGAAGGAAAGAGAAAACAAATGACTTGTATTTGTTCTCAAGTTTAGCTTTGTTTGTTGTCGTAATGAAATTTCTTTTATCCATTGTCTTGTGTTTATTTTCTAACTCTTTCAGAAAATTCAAGTTTACCCCTTTATTTTTGTAAATCACAAAGGGGGAGAATGTTTTATAAAGGGGGAGAATGTTTTATAAAGGGGGAGAATGTTTTATAAAGGGGGAGAATTATTTACAACACTCTTAAGGAAAATCAATGAATAAAATCCTCAGGAAAGTCCATACCTAAGGGGGAGTTAGTTGTATTCAATTTCTTATTCAGAAGAGTTTCCAATAACTCAGGGGGAGATAAGTATTTCTTTCAGTTTTTATTTTGTGATTTGTGATTTCCAAAAAGGGGGAGATTGTTGAGTCAAAAGTCCTCTTTTGACTTCTATGTTTTGTTTTGGAAATCACAAATGTCTTGCTGATCGTACTGACCATAATGATCATACTGATCATGCTGATCGTACTGACCATAATGATCGTATTGATCATGCTGATCGTACTGACCATGCTGATCGTACTGATCATGTTGATCGTATTGACCATGCGTATCGTACTGATCATACTGATCATACTGACCATGCCAATCGTACAATGCTGATCGTACTAAATATGAAAATTGCATTGACTCTGCTTCTCATATCTTTCATTACTTACTTGTTTTGGTACTTTGTCAAAAACACATGTTTCATAAAAATCGTACTCATGATTATCTTATTCATATATCTTGTTCTAACCAATATGATGTCGTTGAGTTAGTTACAAACTAATCAAAACGATGTCGTGTTTTCTGTTTCAATATGACTGTTATGATGCGAGGTGTCCAAGTCCCTCCGAGTTTTTCATAGAAATATGACCGTTGGAGGAGATGTGACCATTGGAACCCAAGGCCTATAAATAAAAGTTCATTTGAAGCTGAGAGAACAAGAGACAACTAAGAACAAGCGTGATACAACTGTGATACTTTGCTTCTATCAAGTTCTAGAGAGAGATGTTGTGACTTCTCTCATGCTTTGTGCTTTGTGCATCCGATCAACGTATCGAGGGCTTTCATGTGATTGAAAGACAGAGGTGTTGATTACCTACAAAATCGAGGGCTTCCGGGGATAGGCAGACAGACGGTCCGATCATCATATCGAGGGCTGGTGGGGATAGGCAGACGGACGAACCGATCATCTTATCGAGGGCTCACCAAGGTGTTGGTGAGACAGACCTTTTATCCTAAGTGAAAGGATAACCCTTCTCTTTGGGTTAAAAGAATTGTAATTCTTTTACATTTCCACTGCTAATTGTATTAGAAAGGAATTGTTTTTGTTTCCTTTTTTATCTCTTATACATTTGTAATTGTATCAATTACATTCATTCTATTACATATTGTATTGATTGATTCTATACGCTTTAAGGTAGAATCATCCATCTTTATATTACTCTGATTATTGTGTTCATCTTGAATACAATTGTTTTACATTTCATTTGTATTACATTACATCATACCTTTTATATTCAATACAATTGTGGGTGTTTGTATTTGTATTAGTTTAAGACCTTTTAAACTAATCTCTTAAGTGCTAAAACTCAAAGGTTTTTAAACCTACAATTCACCCCCTCTTGTATTGTTCCATCTAATATACATATACATCTACATATTCGATCCGAAAATTCCCACCTTTCACATCATAAAATACTCATAATCATGCATTCCACATTAGAATATATCTTATATTAATCATAGTTAGGAAATAAACCCATGGAAAGGAATGGGTTTCATAAAGGATTCATAAATCTTACTTATGTGAATAACCATTTTGGTTCCAAAATCAATAATTAAATTCATATTTTTACATAAAAGATAATTTTTCTTTAAAAAAGAAACAACTAAATAAGAGTCAAGAGATGTTTTGGAGAAAGATAGTCCTTTTTTAAAATGTTTTTAATTGTCTTAAAAATCATTTTGAAAAGGTTGGAACTTTATATCCCCAGAAATAAAAGGGAAATAATATTGAAAGGAAATTTTTAGGATATTATAGTAACTTATATATGGAAATCAATGTGAAAGACTAGATTACCCAAAAGTGAAGAGTTGGGTTTAAGAATCATCTTACATTAAATCACTATTTATTTCATCACTTTTCTACCTCCTCGGTAATATTACCTAGGATTATTGAAACTTGGAGCCTAAAGTGAATTATGTTCAATTTTTCACTCTTTATTAATTATAATTGTTGTATTATATTTATTAATTAAATTTTTAATATTTATTCATTTTGATATCATATTTTCCTCAAAATATTCCATCTTATTTCGATTTTTCTATTTTTTTCATGGTCATTTATAAAGAAGTAAAACTAATTCTATAAGGATAAAATAAAAATAATTATATTTTTATATATCATATATGATTCATTTTATCCATCTATAAAAGTATAGAAAAGGAGAATTGTGGCATTTTCCTTAAAGGGGATTAGCCGATCGTTGATGGGACATTATTAAAAGATGAGGAAAGAAAATATTTATATACAAGTATTTCATAAATACATTCATTAATGTATATTAACATAATTAGTATAATTTTTTAATACTCATAAATTAATCTTAAAATATATTTTTTTGAAAGAAATATTGAAAATGAGGAAAATAAGATGGAAATTATAAGATAATTTGATGAAAACTTACCCTCTTCTTGTTGTTGATTCTTTTATACAACACTAAACTCCTTGAAATATTTTAGTTTGATTAATAAATAACATCCCTAAGGATGATAATGTATTAAGGGTGAATATTTGGGTATATATTTGTCTTTGGTAAGTATAAGGTAAGTGGTTTTCTAAGGGATGGGTGAGGGGTTATAGATACTTGAGGGGAGGGGTATTTTTAGGATAAAATATTGAATAAATTAAAAAATACAAGATAAACCTTACGATTGAATTATTTTTGAAATTATGAAGTATATTTTAATAAAATAAAATTATTTGAAAACTTTGGATCACTTTATAATTATAATTTATTATTTTAATCAAAAATAGAGCAAAAAAGTTTATTTAAAAGGACACCTCAGACTTTTAGACTTTTAAAATTACTTTTTATATTTAGAAAATGTGTTTATTATTTTTAAATGAGTCGTTTATCTTATTAAATTTATTTTTATATGTGATAAATAATTTAACATTTATTAATTCATTATTATGTTATTATTATGTCATGATAAATGTGGTATTTAAAAAATATTAATTTTACTATTCTCGTAAAAATTTATTTTTATCAGATATTTATCAAAAAATCACCCTAGGGAAATTTTAATTTTATGATTATAAAATTTATATTCATTTTATCAAAATAAATTTATAGCATCGGTAATTTTAATTATTATCATAAATTTTTTTTATTTCTATTAAATACATTAAAATACAATTTATTTAAAAAGTGATTATAATTTCGTTGATCTTCTAATCATGGTATTTATTTTATAGAATTAAAATATTTATATTTTCTTTAATTAGTCAAGATAAATTTTATTTTTATTGCATTTTATTATTTTGAGGTCAAATTACTATTCCAAAGGTTATGTTATTATTCTTAATGATCAAGTTATTATTCCTAATGGACAGTTTACTATTCCATCAGTTACATTATTTTTCCAATGGTGGTATTGATAATTATAATTACCTATTTATTCCTCCATACATCATTCACTATAATTCCTCCCATGGTTTTATATTTTCTTTTTTAAAATATTAATTGGTTTACTACTATTCTATTTCTTTTACATAGTCTTGTTTATGGGATCTATGATTCTAGCATATCAAGATGATCCAAATATTATCATTCAAGTTTTTTTATTTTCTATTTTTTTACTACTGTAATATTTGTAATTTTCATGGGTTTAGTGGTTGACTAATGTAACAATCTACATTAATAAAATAAAGTATTGTTTTTTATATGTTTTTTATGTGTATAATACTATAAATATTATATAACATATATTAATTTATGAAACATATATCACTCATAAATGTTGGGTTTGTACAAAGAATTGGGGCCAAACCAAATCTTGTACCCCTTTTTCTTTCCTTTTTATTTTAATTTTTTTTCTTCTTTTTTTCTTTTCTTTCTTTCCTCCTAGAATTTTCATGTATGTTGGTTCCACCCCCTTGTATAAGTCATGAGGCCAAGAGATAATATGGAGAGGGGGATAAAGGATTCATTACTATTTCATCTAATTGAGCCTGGGTCAATGTGAATTGGGTGCGTGGTGTGGATCTAGTGTAAAGCTATAACATTTTACACTTGAAGGTTGGATTATTTTTATATTTTTTCTACAAATACCCATATCATAGTTTTTTTGTTTAGAAAATTTTTAAGGGTTATTAAGGACACCTTGGGAGTCGATTTGTGGTCCTTTTGGGATAATAGAGGTTTTTGAGGGCTTCATATGGGATTTCCATTCGGGAAACCCATTTACATGGTGTCGAGTTCAGATAACACATGTTTTGTGTTCTTCCTTTAATGTAAGGTGAAGAAGAATAGGTTACACATTGTTTGTGTTCATGAAAATCCATGTATAGGTGACTTAGTGTTTGTATAAAGACATATCTAGACATCCTGTGGTGGGGTATGTGGCCATGTAGTGAACACAACTAGGTCATGGGTTAGGTACACGACTAGTGGTCATGTATTGTAGTTTTCTAGGCCCTGTCTGGGGGTACATAGTCAGGTACATGGATGGACACCCCGTGTGGGGTTTACACTCTATATGAGGTAGAAAAACTATGTTATTAGGATAATTACACTTTTATTGGGTTGTGAAACGTGACCAGGTAGGACCTTTTGGGGTATATGTCATGTACTTGAAGTGAACACCATATACTTTTCTAATAAAGTGATTTTTTCCATTTCTTCACCCTGGAGTTAGAATTGGTGTTGTGAGTAGTCTATTCTAAGAATTTTTTCATGTATATAATGATGATTTCATCCTTCCAGTGTTTATATATAATTGGGTAGGTGTTGTGGTTTGGGATAATTTTTACAGTAGTATTTCTTCAATGTTTGTATTTAAAATCCTATATTGGGTTGGGTTGTATGATTTGAGTCCTAAGTTAGGGCCATGATATTTTTATTTATATTGGTTATGTATTATAGGTAAAAAAATTTGTTCCTTTCAAATAGATACCATATGGTAGGCTTAAGTGGTATCTTTTAGGAGATTTGGGATTTTCCCTTGATATTGGGTCTGGTTGGTTAAGGTTAGAGAAATTGATGTTTATATACCATGTTTAAGGATTATAGATGTAGAAGAATGTTGGTTACGTTGAAACCATGGGATGAATATTATGGATATTTTCTATCTATATGATGTTGATTTAGGTTTAAGGGACCCATTTGGATTCCCTTATAGGTGAGATAGTACCCGATGATGGATTGTTTATTTGGGAGTCCAGATGATATTTTCTTAGCCTGGAGTTTGTCCCAAGGTTTCTCTTAGGCTGAGGATACCCTTAGAGGGTTTCCTAATCTTATTTTGTTCATGAATACTATTGAGAATACCATTTTAGGTATACTCATTGTTTTTTATTACCTTGAGGGTGTTTTTCTGATCAAAGATCAATTGGAGTTCGTTGAGGGACACTTGAAGATGTTTCTCATGTCAACATTGGCCCAAGTTTTTAGATGAGATAGAGGACCCCATAGTAGAGTGTCCTTATATTTCAATGTAATTGGGGAAATTTGAGGTTATTTTATGGTCTTGTCTTGAGATATTGGTTGAAGTAATGGAACCACTAGTAGGATGTCCCTTTGTGTTGTAACCCTGAGGAATGTGGGAGACCTGAGCCCTTTTGACCCTGTGAAGTGAGGTTGAGGGAATTTAGTGGTTTTTTTATGTATGGTGTGGCCCTAGTGGGGAGTGGGATCCTAAATATTTGTGATATGATATTGGATTAGTTCTTTTATTTCATCTTTTTATATGATGGTCTTGATATTTGGATCAACCCATGTTCTGGTGGCCTTTGGACGAGATGTTTTGGTCAGTTTTTTCTCAGGACTTAGTTTAAGGAGGAGACCATTGTGATATCTTGGACCGAGTGGTGGCCCTTTAAGTTTTGATCTTATTCTCAACTCTATTTTCTTGTTGTGGTCAGACTATATTATCAAGATATTGGGTGATCTGGATGATCACACACCTCTGGTAGAGGTTTACACGTCTATTATAGGTTAACTACCATAGATGTCGAGTTCTCTTAGCTACTTGTATGGGACACCTAAGACAATGTATATGTCAGGCCCATGGATATATGGGTCCCCTGGTATAGTGTATCTATAATTACCATATATATATGGTACCCATAGGATGGTTTATCTATTAGTCCCATTGATAGAGGGACCCTTGAGGAATTATACATTTCTAGGTCCTTGTTTGGAATCTGATTGGTTATTCAGGACTATCATGAAATGAAAGTTTCTCTAGGTTCCAGTGTAGTATCTTGTTTCTATTTTATATCATTCCATTGGAGTTATATATCCCAATATATGTTATTTATTTTCTAAACACATATGGTTGCACCCTAGGGTTCAAAATTTATGCCTTTGAGTTTATACATCTTGGAGATCCTATATAGATCTGGAAGACATGCCTAATGTCTTGTGCATTGGTGAGCCACATATTATAAATCATCTAGAATGGTATTGGGATGGTGTAGATTTACATATTTTGTCATGATAGAACACACATTTGGCTATTTTCCTTGTTTTTTATCCTCTTTTTTCTTTGTTAAGTTATTTATTTTATTCACATGTTATTAGTTTTTGACTAAGTTGGGAATACCATGTGTTTATATACTTATTATGATAGTAAATTTTAATTTCACTATTGGGGGTGGCCTACTGAAATTTATTTATCACACCTTGTACATGAAACTTAATGTGTGTTCAGACCTTATGTCTAATTTTATATGGATAAAATATTTCATAATGGATTAGGAAGAGGCCTGGTGTTACTTGATTGAGTGATTCTACTCGTGTGGAGTCCCAGGATCAAGCTGTTATAGCTTGAGAGTTATGGAGACTGGGTATGTGTTTAGACTCATAGTTGGAAGTATTTTATATTGTATTTATTTTTAGTTTTATTATTTTCTATATGTAGGAATCCCATTGGGTGACTTATAGTAGTTTTTTTCAAATGATTTAAGTCAGTATTACTTTATGCCACATTTCATTTATTATAGAATATTTTTTCAGAATATTTATTATTCAAACTATGATAATTATACTTAAGTATATTTTGGTAATTTTTATTTTTATTTTACTCTAGATAGAGGGGATTCTCTCCCAACTATATGTGTTAGAACCTCACTACTATTATGTAGCCTCTAACATATGGTGAGGCATTCTTGTGGCCTTATTGTGGGCTGGATCAGGTGATGTGTTAGGTCAAAATGATCTAGTTATCTATAAATTTCATTCATTGTGAATACATATTCATGGATTATATTTATATAATCATGTCCATCATAGATACTGGAGATCTATGAAATAAATATCACAAGTAATTTGATGATAATTCAAATCCAATTAATGTGCTAGTAAAAGAAACATCTCAATATTTATGAAGGTTATTCAAATTTTAAGAAGAAAAGATTTAGGTATTGTGGAATAAAATTGAATATTTAAGAAGGATCTTGAATGGGATAGTTGTTGTGTTCTTTGATCAGGATAACATTCTTGTGTAAGACAAGCATGTAAATTTAGTGATCATTGATGATACAAAAAATATTAAATTAATCCTTACAATATTACCACCTTGGTTTAATCCAATGGTCTCAGTGTTTGGAGATAAATATCCAAAGTATGTTACATTGGATAGCCTTCATATAAGTCTCATTTAAAATTAGATAAGTAATAATGACAATGGTTATATGTCAAAGAACAATTCTAAGGTGGTAGAATTCAAAGAAATGGAGAAACATTCATTGAAAGAGGATCCTGATGAATAAGTGGTTAGTGAAGTAATGTATTTACTCTTCTCATCTTAATAGATAAAAAGTGAAATTAAAAATAAAGAGTCTACTTTAATTATTTCAATAAATAAAAGTTAAGAATCTTGATTCTAGGTGTCTGAAATAATTTCATGATAATTTTGCGGAAGAAGAATCCATGAAAAAAACATTCAAATGTGATAAGAGTAAGATAATTCCAAGATATAAATTCTTCATGAATAAGAACATACCTTATTAAGAAGAATATAGATCAAAGTATACATAAGTGGATGATTATGAGGACTATAGAGAACTTAATGAGGAAATTATTTTGGTTGTTCTAAACAAGATACAATTATTGGAAACTAATGAAAAATTTTATAAAGTCAAAGGAAGGATTAAAATTGAATATAAACATGAGGATTAACTTACTGAAATTAATATTAGGATTGATAAAAAATAAGTAAAATAAATTAATACATGCCTAAAAACTCTATATGTATAAATAATAATATTATAAGATATAATTTAAAGTGATTATTGAATGACCTAAAACTTGAAATTATGATAACTCAAAGAAGGGATTTGGGTTTCAGATCAAGATTGAAGAAAATTCCTATATTATTAATGGATATTCTAAACTAGTAAAAAATGAGTAAAAATAATATAGGACCTCAAAAATAAATTCATGAAATTGTGATAGAATTATGATGATCAAGAAATATTTCTTAATGCCAATATGAAAATGGGAAGTTCGAGTACACCAGCCTCTGAAGAAGGTAAGGAAATTTTCAGGGAATCCTTCAAAAAGTTTGAAACTTTCCCATAAGTAAAAAGATTAAAGGATAAAGAAAAATCAATTATTGGGTTTTATTATGAACAAAAATAAATGGTTTCTAATCCTAAACTATAAACACCCACACCCCTAAAGAATATTGAATTTCTCGACACACAAAATACTCAAACAGTAAGTATTGATATTGAAAAATCACACAATAAGATAGCAAAAATATAGTGTAAATATTGTATAAAATTATTTCATAAAAAATATGTGTTATATATTGTAAAATAAAACTTCAAAAACTAATAATGAAAATAATAAATCATAATTTCTTAATTTCGACATGCCTTTAATGTATATTTATTTTTTTTTAACAAAAAAAATTAATTATTCTTTAAGGTAGAAACAAAGGTGCCAAAGGAGACTTAAAGGAGTGCACATTATCCATATACATCCTAAAGAAATATGAAAACACATAATAGATATAAAATATTTCAAGATGAGGAATAATTAATTGAGATGGGGGTGTAACAAGTTCATCCACCACTAAAGGAAAATAGGGATAAAGATGACATATTTTTTGGAGGCTTGGATGAAACATAATGCAAGAAGTTTTTAGAAATTATGTAATGTGAATTTGGGAAGTATATTATTAGAGGATTGATATTATTTCTTATCTTATATATGATATATTAAAATTATAGTAAATTTATTTCTCAAACTAAATATTATAAGGAACTTCTCAAAAGGTTGAAAATAGGGGATTTAAATCTAATGAAATCTTTGGTGGATTCTTGAATAAAATTTTTAAAGGAGGAGGATAGAATAGATGTATGTGTGATGGAGTATCGAAATATTATTGGTAGTTTTGTATATCTCATACCACATGACCTGATATAGTTTTTTCCACATTCCAAAATACTTACTAAAAAGGTTCTCCCAAATATAGTCACATGTTATATATGAAAAGGATACTTTGATATGTTAATTATACAGTGGATTTCACGTTGTTTTATCATATCAAGTCACTTCAAGAGTTTTTGGGATACATTAGTATGATTGGGAAGGTTCATATGATGGAAAAAATTCAACATCATGTATTCCTTTTTATATTTTAGGTTTTTTCATTTCTTATTTATATAAGAATTAGGACTATATTTCTTTAATAACTGTGAAGGATAAATATATTTCTTACATTAAAGCATGAACTCAGTTTATTTTAATGAGAAAAAAACTTGAAGATATTTGAGTGGAAGTGAAATATCTAATTTTTATAATGGGAAATAACTCAAGGGATATTAATCATAGAATAATTCTCATCCATCATTCAATGAGAAATAAAATCAAGATAAATTATCACTTTTTCAGGGATAAATTATAAAAATGTCTTGTAAAGTTGTATTATTTTTCTATATAAGGTCAATTAGTGGATGTTATGACAAAGGCGATACCCAAGGTAAATTTTCAATGGCATTAGTAGTCACTTGTAGCTCAACAGACTCTTTATAACTAGGTGAGTTGGATAATGGACCCCCACTCCACTATAGTAATTTCTATCTATATTAAGGTATGATATCTCTCATAAAATAAAAGCCTATATTTCTAAACCTTAGTTGTGAACATTTAGATAAGTGATCTTTGAGATTGTAGACAAAGGGGGATATGTTGTCTATAGGTTATAAGGAAGGAGATCGTTTTAATGTGAAGAAATAGAAACTTTTGGGAGTGTTATTTATTATTTATTGGGGGGTTAATCTTATATTTATGATTGATAAAGGTAAATAGTGCTTGAATGATTATTTAGGGGGAGTAGTTTTCATTTATATTTATTGAAGAGAATTAACTTCAACAATGTTTTTTCATGCGGATTCATTCATTTAAATATTGTTTCTCACACCAATCTTGTATAATGTGGGATTATAGTTAGTGACAAGTTAATAATCCATACACTCTATAAATGTAAGTGTTTTAGATATTGGTAAAATAAATATTTTATTAGTTCTAAAGTTTTCAAATAAATGAGTTGATTAATCTATTTTGGAATCATCAAAAAATCCAAAAGGGAGATATCGCTAGAAAAAATTATATTAGAATATTTTTTGGGTTGTTTTATTTTTTAAAAAGATATAAATACTTTTATAAAATAGTAAATTATGTAATAGATAGTATATTTAATAAATACCAGAGTAACATCGAATATTTATAGAGAATTTTTGGAATTAGCAAGGGAACACCATGTCATGGTGAACCAGAAAAATTCATGGTGTCCCTGAATAAAGGTATAAATAAATTTATTTATGTCTATATAATTATACATTAAAAGAAGAAAATAATTAGAACCATACCAAGACAGTTGTAAGAGAATCTATGTTGTCATGAGGTAGCATCCAAAGTTAACTATGACCAGCTTGAGTGGTAATGGGGGAGTATAAAACTTGCATAGTGTCACTGAAATCATGTTCATAGTGAGATCCAATGTGGATGGTGTAATGATTAAAGAGCCATAGGTTATGGTATGGGTCGGTACCATGGGAATTATATGGTATGGTATCTCATGTATTCAGTAATAAAGTATTTCCCTTCCAAGTAAAAATACAATGTGGGGAAAATAGTTATGAAACTATTCAATATAAATGAAGCATGGAATTGACTTTGGGAGAAGATAAGTAGAACACATCATAGCTTATGGAACCATGATTGTAGTATTTTTTAAGTGGAAAAAAGATTAACCCTAAACCATGGAGGATAGTGTTTGGTGATAGAATATTACCATTGTATAATGGGGATATGCAGATTGGGAATTGTGGAGGTCGTGGTCTAGGTTGAAGTTGTTTCAGATAAGTGAACTACTTGGATACTATGATAAGAAAAAATGGGGATAATTAATCAGCCACACTATAGTGGTAGCCATGGTTGAATCTCAGAACACCTTTTGGGAATGGGGAATAACAACAGGGAAATGTTAGTTGTCATGGAGGAGTTAACTAAAATAATTAATATGAAGAAGATATTACAGTGACAAGGATCCAACCATGTTTGATGTCATTTTCCCTATAATATTTCTATTTCATATTGATTATATATATATATATCATGTTCACCTTTTCCAGTAAATGGAGGATTATTTTTGGGAATTTTAATGGTAGTTTTGAAGGAAGAAAATTGTCAACTTAATAGGTGGTCAGTTAGTGGTTTGAAGATCTACTTAAGTTACATAAAAATAGAGAGTTAAATCGAATTCATGGGTGGTGGTTTTAATCACTAATTTTTTATAATATAGAAAGAAAAATTAAATGTGAGGAGAAGGATTCCAAACCATTAATGGAAAGAAGAAAAATGAGGAAGGAGATATAAGATCCTTACCCATCTAGAGGTATTTTTTTAAAATTTGGTTAATATTCTTTCAAAATGGAATATGGAATTATTTATTAGGAATATGAAAGGTATTGGGAGTGTAATATATGTTTAAGACATAAAAATTTGAAAAATGGGGTTTATATTACATGATGCATAGTTAGCACAAGGTTAGTTCTAACCATTCTCCATGATCATGTAGCTCAGTTTAACTAGAATCATTTTTTTTAAAAATTTGTGAGGTATCCCAGGAGACTGTGTGAGTGATTTTTGTCTTGGATAGTATAGAACACATGGTTTTCACACAATTTGAAAAACTATGTATCCAAACCATGTGCCTAATTAAAAGTTCCAAATTTACCATTTTTTCCTCTGGATATTTATATTAACTCACCCAATTTTATCTCTTATTTAATTTCCATTATCCCATAATGTATTACAAGCATCTTATCCTCTTCCAAGGGTAAATCTGCTTTGATCCTTGTCTATTCAGAGTGTTTTTTCTTGAAATTTGAAGCCCATAGTAAGTCTATAAGTCCATTTCCTTCTATTATTTAGTTGTTTCGCTGATTTGTTTCCCCTCATAATTTATATCGTATATTCCATATTTCCAAGTCTTTTATTTTCTTTTGTTTATGTTTTTGTTTTAATTCAAAATAAAGGCTAAGGTTGGATGAGTGGATTTCTACAAGACCAAGTCAGGTGGATAATATTTTATTTCCCATAGTATTGATATTTTCATCAGTTTATAATGTATGTGCGATATCACTAATGTGGTGTGCCATTCAATTCCTTGAGTAAGAGTATACATATGGCCTTGAATTGGTTTTTTAGACCTTCCACAGATCATTTCGGGTCCATTGGTGATTATGAGACACAACCTATGTCCACCCATGGGGTGTACCAAATTCTTGGTAATGGTAATATGAGACTTTAAAATTTTTAAATGGGTGGTTCACAAGATTAACCCGGTTAGGTTTCTTAGTTGGCGTGATAACATGGTAAAATAGGCCACGTGGAATAAATTTGTAATTATATGTTATATGAACTGTTAAGAGTAATGGAATGGATAATGGTTAAAATATAAATATTAAGTGGTTAAATGGTTTAAAAGTAATTTAATACTTGTGTTATATGAATGAATGATGAATTGGTTAAATTTTGAAATTTTGAAATTATGTTAAGGATGTTGAATGTGTTATACCTTAGTGAATAATGAATGTGAAATAGAGCACATTTCTTTATTAATGTGTCAAAAGGTAAAATATGTTTAACCTTGGAAATTAATAAATGAGGGTATGCGTTAGGATGTTGGATTGATGCTCTACATCTATTAGTTATGTATCAGAATGATATTATAGTAACTGACTATAATGTGTATGGTAGGGGTGTTAGACTGTATATTAAAGAATCAATAGTATTGTGCATAGTTGGGATGTTGGACTGACTCTATAGTGATTAATAAAACTTGACATGGTGTGGGTACATAGACTGATTATCTTTAGTATATAGATTTAAATGATTAATTAAAAAACATTCTTTTACTTTAAGGGTGTATATCATATAATATGTGTCTCAGATGACTAGAATTATCCAAAGTAGGCTTGGTTAGCCCAAGTTTCACCTCAGAACCCAAGGTCCATAAGGTTTATTAATAACTATTTATTTTTTAAAAATGTTTCTTCATTTATTAAATTTTCCATTATTCCATTTTAAATTGAATAAAAAAAATTTAGACTCGATATTCCTTTATATACCATTGGTGGTGTTATAATAAGTTATACTCACTCCCTGCTCGGGCCACCATTGGCACCTGAATGACTTCATGGTTGCAGGTTTGAAAAAGGGGAAATGCCTAATGATAGATGGCTGATTTGGGACTTATGGGATGGATCTTGGGAGAGGAGACTGGGCTAGGTGTTGGGACCCATTTTTAGGATTTTTAATTTATGACCTTATTTTGGTTTTATTATGGCACATGATATAATCCTGACATGATATTTTTATTTTATTATCTTTTTGTCACTTACCTTATTTTGGAGAATTTTGTATGTGATGTGCGGCTTCCTATTGGTTATTATTTATTATTATTTTCTCTATTGTTTTAATATGATAAAGAGGTCATAGTTTCCCCAAAATCCTTGATATATCCTCACTACTAATTGGATGTCTCTAGATTATAGGGAGATACTATTGTGGTCATTTGATGAATTGGTTTGGCCACTATGTATAGTATGCCAGGTTATGACATTACAAATTGGTATCAGAGGTGGTTGTTTCTTTTTCATTACTATTTGGGAAAGGTACACAAGAGAATGGGACATGTTGGGTCCTATTAATAAGATAGTGAATGGGAATAACTAACCCATGTGTGGGGAGAAAACCAGGTTTCCAAGAATGGGATTTTTTTTATTGAGGTTCTCTTATTATAGTTGAAATTTTATTACACCTTGATTGATACACTTGTTATGTGATGTTATAGATTTATAAGATTTTAATTGTGGGTTATCATGACTTGATATTGTGTGTGCATAAATCATTTTAGTAACTTAGGGGTGTTTTATCATATATCATAGTAGTTATATAGGGGAACACATGTTATGATATATTTTATTTAAAAAATAAAGAAAATAATGATTGAATAGCGTTAAATAAAATGATTTTCTACTTATTTTTTGGTCTTAAATAAATAGTGCCTACTAAATAGGTTTTAACTATTTTAAATCAAAATATATTAAATATAACTATAAAAATGGTGTTAAATACATTGTTCTTGTCTTGGAATATTACATATACCTTGATTTAGCTAGTGGCCCTGGATAGGGATGGTTGGATGTAGTGATAGTGTTGTGGTCATATTCATTGAGCTAGTGTATGTGGAAAATCTTGATTATGGAAAGTTGTGAACCCTATTATGTGTAACAAAGTAAATTATATAATATATGATATGAAATTTGTGTTTATAATTCTATAGGGATGCCTCTATGATGACATTTTTTGGTAAAGAGATTAGAGGAAACTGCTGATAATGCAACTCTGGTAGTGGTACCAAAGCCCCCATTGGTTTTGGATGATATGAAGAATGAGAAGTTCCATGAGAATTTCACTTAATTTATGTAGTTTATAGATAGGGACCCAGTTTGGGATTCACTGACCATGTTTGATCAGACTAGGGAGTTCCAACTATAGTATCCCCCAACGTTCACTAGAGAGGGTGGTCCTAAGGAAGATGAGTTCTAGATTGAGTCTATATATATTATACTTGACCACATAGAGACTCCCACATAGTAGAGGGTTATGCTAGTGTTATATATGTTGTGGGAACCAACAAATAACCAGTGGGATATTCAGTTCCAGCATGATTAGTTAGAGGGAATGTCTTGGATAGAATTCTAGGATAATTTCTTGGAATATTTCTACCTAAATACCTTAAGATAGGAAAGGGCCATTATGTTTATGCAGTTGACCTAGAGGAATATGTCGTGATGGATTATTCAAGACACTTCATATACATATAGTGTTTTTTTATGTTGGTATGGTATAAGGTAGTTTGGGTGAAATTTTTTTAGGATAGACTTAGATGTGAGATCAAGACATAGGTAAATATTTTCTACTTGAAGAAGTTTACTACGATGGTAAATCAGGTTCTCATTTCTAAGGGGAAACTAAAGGATGCCTTTAATGGTGAGTATAAAGTTTCAGTATGTAAACCAAGTAGTACATACTTAGGAAGTAAAAAGCACTAATATGAGAACTTACACCAAGGTAGTGGTGGGAAGAGTAGTCAGGGGAGTGGGTAGAACTCTCATGGCAGTGGTCCAATGTTCTACTATCAGTACAATAAGCCTGGTCACATGGGAGTTCAGTTTCCTTGACCACCAATGGAGTACTAATATTTTGGTAGGATAGGAAAAACAAAGGTTTTATAGGAACCCTTGAAATAAGGTTAGTTATGGGGGTCCTTGGATAATGAAAATAATTAAGAGGGGATATACTACCCCCCCCCCATCAGACTGGAAGTTGGAGTTCTACCAATCATACTAGTCGGGGTAGAAGATGTGTTACTCCATGAAAAGAGTGGTGGTATTAGTAGAGTAGTTCAGTATATAGGACTTGGGAAGGATCTCAGAGTAGAGTAATAGGTTAGATGCATATATTTTAGCCTATATCTATCGGTAATGAGGATGTTCCATCAACTATATAATGTATGATTCTTGTATATTCTATGGTTTATAGTGATTTTTTTTATACAGGAGCTTTATATTCTTTTATATCTTCCCAGATTATAAATGTTTCAGGTCTGGTGGTGACTTTAGTATGGGGTTATATCGATCGATATGTCATTATGGGTGTAATCAGAGGCTATTCATCATTGTAAAGAGCGTGACCTCAAGATTTGTGGGTACAATTTTCTTTGGTATATGTTAATTATTGTGTTATTATGATTTTATTTGATTATAGGAGTAGGATGGTGAGCTTCGTACCAATATCACATTTACTTTTACCATAGGAGGGGAACTTTCACATCTCCTAATAGTAACAATTATGTTCATCATGGAGAATGGGTTATCTGGGTTATTAATGCATGGATTTTTCATCATCATTTGGGTGATATCACAACCCCAGTGATGAGTCTTATTCTATATGATGGAGGAGTGGAGAAGGATATTCTCCCGCCTATGGTAGATCCATTTCAAGATGTGTTTCCCGAGGAGTTTTCAGGATTCCCACCTGATAGAGGGATTGGGTTTACTATTGGTTTTCTTCCTAGGTATGAGTGAGGGATTGAGTTCACTATTTAGTGGTGTTGTTGTATTTGCTGAGATTGATTTAAGATCAAGGTATCATCAGTTTAGGGTCAAATCGTATAATATACCATGGTTTACTTTCAGAAGAAGGTTTGGCTCGTTTGAGTTTTTTGTGATTTTTTTGGGTTGATGAATGCTCTTGTTTTGTTAATGGGATTGATGAATCAAATATTCCACCTATTTATGGATAATTTTTTGGTTATTTTATTGATGAAATCTTATTGTACTCCCAGTCTAGAGATGATCATGCCCAATATCTTGAAATCATCCAGAGTACACTAAGTGAGCATCGGCTCTATGATAAGCTATCTAAATTTAATTTTTGGATTGATAAGATATATTTATTTGGTTATATAATCTCATAAGAGTTTTTATTAGTGGAACCTAATAATGTATGATCATTTTTTCTTGGGATCATCTAAATAAGTTTTTTATATTTGAAGCTTTTTGGATTTAGTGGGTAATTACTGAAGTTTTATCATGTACTTTTCTCACCTAGAATTTATACTCTTAGGCATAACCCAAAAGTTCATGAATTCTGAGTGGTATAAATATTACAAGAACTGTTTAAAGGAGATGAAGAATATTTTGATCACAACATTGCTTCTAATCTTACTCATACTGAGTAAATAATATGTTGTATATTGTGATGCATCTGGGATCATTATTAAAGTAATATTGATATAAGGAGGCCATTCCATATAATATGGCTCACAGAATTTGAGTCCATATAAATAGAACTATCCTATAAATGATCTTTAGTTATCCACAATGGTTTATTCATTTGAAATTTGGTGGCATTTTCTATTGGGTGAAAGGTTTATTATCTATATTGGTTATAAGATCATTAAATATATATTTTCTCAACATGATATAAATATATGGTAGTGTAGATGATTTGAATGGATATAATCCTTTGATTTTTAGCTAGCATATACATTGGGAAAATGAAACATTATTTTAGACACACTAATTCAGAAGACAGATACTCAGGTGGTTCATAAGTCTAGTTATGAATAGAAGGTGATGGAGTTATTCAATGAGATGTGTATAGGTGTTCAAGAAGAGTAGTAATCAATGAAACTCATGTATTTATAATTTCTAACCTTTCTTCTGAAAAGGATCAATAAGATATAGTATATTGATCCATAGTTTCTAGTATTGAGAGACATATTTGATGGTGGAAGGATACCTCTTAACTATAACATAAATAGTGACAAGTTTTTTGAATCTATAGTCATGTTTACATGCTTAAGGGTATGTGGGAGGAGATGATGCATGAGATTCATACTGAAAAATGGGTGGTTCACCCTAGTTTAAACAAAATTTAATATGATATTTATAGGTAATATTGGTGGTTATGAATAAAGAAGGAGATTTTTGGTTTTTTGAAAGGATGTTACACCTATACATAGGTGAATTCCAAGCATCAGTGGCATGTTGGTCTATTATAGCCCTTGTCCGATTCATAATATAAGTTGGATAATGTAACCATGGATTTCATGGTGGGCTTACCTATGGCCCCTTGGATGAGTGATGTGATATGGGTGATTATAGATTAGTTAACAACCCATTTATTACCGATTTTGGATACTTTTATCATCTATGAGTTAGGTAACCTGTATTTTTAGGAGATAGTATGCTTGCATAGAGTGAATTAGAATATAATTTTAGATAGAGATCCTCATTTTACAATATTCTTATAAAAAGTCTTATAGAATACACTTGGTACTCATGTTTTTTTGAGAACTTCCTACCACCCACATATGGACAGTAAATTTTAGCGGACAATCTAGGTGTTAGAGGTCATGCTGAGAACATGCATCCTAGATTTTTGTGGAACCTGGGAGAAACACCTAATGCTCATTGATTTCACCTATAACAATATTTATTATGATACTATTCATATAGAACACTACCAGAAACTATATGGTAGGCCATACATATCGCCTTTATGCTAGTTAGAAGTGAGAGAATCAGTTTTGTTTGGATCGAGTCTTATACAGGATATGTTAGAGCATGTCTAGTTGATCTGAAAGAATAAAGATATATAAAAGAGTATAAAAAATTTATATGTTGATCAATTTCATCTACCTCTTGATTTTTTAGTGGGTGATCATGTATTTCTTCATGTATCTTCAAGATCAATTCACTGTATGATTCAAAATCAGTGTAAGTTAGCACCCAACTATGTTGTCTTATACTATATTATTGAGCTAATCGATCTGGTAGTGTATCATTTTTCTATTCCATAGTGGTATATTGAGATGCATAATATTTTTCATATGTCATATATTTATAAGTATCACCATGAACCTTCTCATTTGATTGATGTTGATGATTTTGAGTTTGATGTTGATGTGTCCTCTAAGGATCATCTAATTTATTTTGTGGAACATAGTGAAAAACTCTTTGGGGTAAGATTGTTCCTTTAGTTGATTTTTTTTCTATAATGGCCATATTCAAGAGTAAACTTGGGGTAGGGAAGCTGGTATGTGGTTTCAGTAGCTAGATCTTTTTAACTTAGAATATTAGTAATGTTAGGGAGTATAATTGGAGTAAAAAATATTATATGGTATGGAGGATGTAATATCCCAACCCTTGTAGTGGTATTTTTTTTAATTAAAATAGTTTATGGAATACTTTCTCAGGAATAGGGAAGGTCTTGAGAGATTATCAAAGGTTCAGGACTTGGACATTCAGAAAATTGGTCTTATAGTACATGGAGTATGGATAATCACAGTTATTTCTTACCATGCACTATGATTGTGTGGTTTGGTTTAAGGGGAATCATGGTTTTAAAAATTGTGTAAGGTGGACTAGGAGATTGATCCAGTAGAGTTTTTATTAGAAGGTGGGGCTCACATGGGTGGTGCGTAGTTTAAAAATCGTGTGGAAAGACTATGTGAATCATTAAAAATTTTAAATTTTCCATTTTTCCTCCCAATATTTATATGAATTCACCCTATTTTCTCCCCCATTTCACTCAAAACATACCTTAGTGCATTCCATGCTTCTTCTTCTCTTCCAAGGGTGAATCTATTTCAATCCTAGGCCATTTAGAGTGTTTTTATTATGATTCAAATATCTAGGAAATTCTATGATTCTTCTTCCTTATTTTCTATGGATGACTCACTAGTTGGTTTTCCGTCATCATTTATATCTCATATGACCTATTTCCATGTATTTTTTCTACTTTTGTGTTTGATTTTGTTTTAACTCGAATCAAAGTCCAAGGTTGTAAAGTGCATATCTGGGAGCCTAAGGTAGGTGTTCTAAGAGTTATTTCCCATAGTCTTTATATTTTATTCATGTGTATGATGTGTGTGTGATAGTGGTAATTTGATACATGTTTAATTCCATGATTAAGAGTATACCTTAGGCCTTAAATTGGTGCTTTACACTTTCCAAGGATCCCGTTAGGTCCATTGGTGATTATCAGTCTGAACCTACAGCCACTCATGGGGTGAGCCAAATCCTTGGTAAAAGTAAAGTGAGAATTTAAAATGGTGTAATATATAGTTCACAAGATTAACCTAATTAGGATATATAGTTTTCATGATATCATGGAAAACGGGGATACTTGGAATAACTTGGTATTTAAATGTTATTTAACATGGTAAGAGGAATGGAATAGATAATGGTTGAAATAGAAAGCTTAAGTTTTAAAATGGTTATCAATTGTATTTAATGGTTATGATATGAATTAATGATGAATTGGTTAAATAGTAAAATTTTGTTAAAGGTGTTGAGTATGATAGACCTCAGTGAATAATGAATGTTAAATGGAGAACTTAGTTTTATTAATGTGTCAACAGTCAAATATGTTGAACCTTGAAATAATTAAATGAGGGTATGGGTTAGGATATTAGAATAATGCTCTATATCCATGATTTTATCTTTATATTTATTCATTATAAATTGATATAATTGTGCATGGTTAGGGTTCCAGAATGATTCTATAGGCACTCATAGTGTTGTGCATGGTTAGGATGTCGAATAGATTCTACAAGCATCAATAGCACTTGACATGGTGTGGGTACTTGGACTGATGATCCTTGGTTCTTGGATTTAAATGGTTAATGAAAGCCTTTATCTTCTACTTGAAGGGTGTCTCCACTATAATTCGTGGCTCCAAATATAGGAATTGGTTGAAGCAAGTTTTTTTGGCATGGGTGTCACCTTAGAACCAAAGGTCCATAAGGTTAATTAATAATGTTTTATTTATTAGAAATGTTTTTATTTATTACCTTGTTTATTATTCCATTGTAAATTTAATACACTATTTTTTAGACTCTATATTTCTTTAGACTCTATATTGATTTTGACACCATTTTTTTGGCCTACAGTGTTGTGCTCACACCCTGCTCATGCCATTGTTGGTACCCAATAAGACCTCGTGGTTGTAGGCTAGGAAAAGGGAAAAGTCTGGATGATAGATTGTTGCTTTGGGACTTATAGGACAGATCATATATGAGGGACCAGGATAACTGTCAAGACCCGAATTTTGGGATTTTTAGTTTTTTTATTTCATTTTTTTTCCTTGTGGAACATGAGACTATAATGATATAACATGTTTATTTTATTGGTGTGTTAGAACTTACCTAGTTTTGGGGAATTTGTTTTGTGATGTATGGTTACCTTCTGGATATCATTGTTGTTTTATTCTTATAAAGAGGGTATAGTATCCCTACATTTCTCGATAGACACATGCCTCTAGTCAGCTGTCTCTGGTGTATGAGAAGTGAAATTTGAGGTCATTTGGAGAACTAGTTTATCTACTATGTCAAGTGAGCTAGTTTGGTACATTACAAAATATATCTAGAAGACCCTATCGCTAGATGATTTTAGTAATTCTTTGGTTGGAATAAACATGAATTAATTGAAACACCATTATTGGTATTATATTATTCTCTATTTGAGAATATCAAAGAAACAAAATTTGGAGTGGTCTTGTAATCCTTGCATGTTTGAGATCAGTAATCTTCCTTTATTATGGATATTATTAACCAAGAGGGTCATTGTGACTACTCCAAACTTGTAATAAAGTAGATTGCTTCAGTTTTTTAGGTACAATAGTTCATTTTCTTTGAAAGATCCTTGTATTATCCTGGTTAGGGTAAACTATGTAAAATCATCTTTATCCCTCTTTTATATTTTTATCACTTCATATCATTTATAAGGGACAGTGATAGGTATTCCCAATAATAATGGAATAAGATCATTGTGAAGGGAAAATTTGAAATTTCAATACCTTAATTAACCCCCCCCCCCAAGGGTATTCACCTTGTTTGGTAAAACAGTTAATGTTGTAATCATAATAACCTCCTAGGAACACTCACTCTATAATATAATCTATTTGTATCAATATATCATAAATCCATTTGAATACTTCATGTCATAAGCCTATATGTTTGATTTTACTTTATTTTCCTTTCTTGAAATGAACTCATCGATAAAAGCACCATGGACATGGATTTTATCAGATAATTCAATTCCAATCAAAGGGCTATAGATATCTAATTCCATTAACTCGGAAGGTAAAAATCCTTTCTTGAATTATTCATTAATGTCATCTCTTTTGTGATACACCCAATTTAACGTTCCTCACCGTAAACATATTTCATCTTGGTTTTCATCAATAAATCAAATAACATGACTCATAATATATGTTAATATTAATCTCAATTCTAAGGACCTTTACACATGTCTGTATATAGTAATATCCAATGACGCATATAACATGTTTAATTCCTATGTGAAGTTCTATTCTCATAACCTCCTCTCTTGGAAATTTCCAAGTGTGAACTTCATGAGAATATGACTCCATGTATTAGGATCCCCCTACACTTGATAGCCTAAATTAACTATATCCTCTCATATAGATGTCATTCAACTATAAAAAATATATTTAAGAATATTATCATGGAACTTAAAGGTCTTCATTATAGTGGGGAACTTCTATAAACTTTCTATGTGATAAATACTCTTAATACATTATCATAATAATGTTATGCAGAAGAACACTCATCATGTGGTAAAATATTTATTAATATTCAAGTCCATGAATATACAGGTAATCATAATTTTAGTGTAGTTAGTTATAGGGAATCAAATCTAACATACTCCCACTTTAACTAGATCCAACTGCTAAAAAATTTTCAGTTCAGTAGTTCTAATAAGATATTCATGATTCTACTGAGATATGGATATAGTTGTTGATTCTACCTCTTTATAGTGGTTTTTATTATTTCTATTAAATTAACCCTATTTTTAAATCCCTCGATAGGTGATATCACTAAGTATTAATAGTTCTCTATTGCATATTACCTTATTCAAACTATGATACTAGACCCAAGTGATATAAAATAAGACTATTTGTATCTCCCCTTGATAATTAAAATTATATTTTATCTAATTACCAAGAATCTGAACAGTTTTAATTTCTCAAGTACTGTAAAATAATTATAACTATAGGACAATGTAGTTCTCATTATATTATTTAACATTCACATTCTATGATTTAATAATAATCTACATCAAACCTTAATACATATAATAGAATGTGAGTTTGATTTCCAAAGTACCCTTAATCATGTGTAGTATACTCATCACAAGAATCTACTCTGATATTTTCAAACATAAACTATGAGATATTTTATTTCATGTGACATAGAAAATAATTTGTCCTTAATTTGATACATATTATATTTATCAATATTCTGTCATAATATGTACTATGACTAGATTTATAGACAACATAGATTTATTTTCTTATTTTTTTTAACTTGAACTTGAGTTTATAGATTATTTCATCTTAGAGAAATTACTTTAGTCTTAATTAATTATAATAGTAATCATCAGTTTTCTATATGTCATCAACATATCTTCCTGGAAAAACAATAACACTCCCTCTAACCTTTTTTAGACTCTAGAAACACATTCATTCCAAATGAGTATTCTATAATGATTTAAAGTGGATATAAAAAGTATAATTCTAATAGATTTTAGGATGATGACTAGTGTAATATTTTTTGACAGACTATTTCTAGACATTACTTGAAACCTTCTATAACCATTAGAAAATTATTGGTTCCAGTTTATACCATATATTTCTAGTTTCTTTTGACTACCCACCAATGGATTTACATCAACTCAAGAAACTTACAAAATAATTGAATTCATTGATATGGACAATCATATAATTTTTCTATTTATTTCTTACTTATAGGGATCATTATTCTTACTGAATATTATACCACCTATTTTGGTGAATATAAAACCACCTAATATTTTTAACTTACTTACACAATATCTGTCTCTGTATAAATTCCCCCCACTAATAATTTTGGACTTCGGTGTTCTTATGTAAAATTCTCTACATCTAGATCCTAGAATTCACTAAATCCTAGATCGATAAAACTATTACAAAATAGATGTTCTTTCCTCATATATGTATAGTCAGTTTTTACTAATACATCAATAACTTAAGGATGTTAATTTCTTGGGTTTCTATAGCATAATAAATTGAGATATGATTTATGATTCATTTGATATATTCTTGTAAAAATAACAAACTTTAAACAAATACTTAAAATTAAACACTTAAAGTTGTGACATAATGGACTCCCATTATATCATAACTTATATGATATCCATTAGTCAATCTAGTTTGAATATGGTTATCTGTTATGATGGTATTTTAAAAACTTTTAATTAAATACTATGGAATATTATAAATACATATAACTCTCATCATAAATCTACCATATACTATAATCACCTCTTTACTGTGACTAATGTAATGTGGGTTTGGTAAAACCTTTACTCTATATTTAAATGTTGATGAATTATTTCATAAGATATTCTCCAAAAAGACTATTTGGTATATCATTTATATTTTACCAAGTGCATTCATTTCTACACTATGAATTTCTAAAATTTCATAAAATAATGTCTTGACATATATGAATTTAACTTTATATTATTCTTAGAACAGATCATGTGATCAATCTGAACCATCACTAGAAGCTTTATGGATTTCCATTATTTTTAATGGTTTATTTATCTAAAACTTAATAAGTATTTTAAAATATTTTTTTATGATTAAAATTATTTTTATTTAACTAATTATTATCTTTCAACAACTACGAATAAGAATTTTATTTTATATTCATCATTCATTATTGATGATTCAAGTAGTACTGAACTATTAGTTAAGTTTGAAATACCATAACAACATTCATTTCAAAATGAAATAGTGACTCATTTTTTCAAATGGGATACTAAGATAAATGTTTTTAAATGATAAAAAAATATTTTAAATGAAATCAATCCACATGGAAATTTGAAGTCATGTTCTTCTCATTGATAACATAAGAATCACTCTTTCTCAAATACTAGGATAATCCACCCAACTTTTTATAATTATTTTGAACTTCCTTGGTTAATGTATTTTAATATAAGTATGTAATTTACATATTTTATTTAGTACACAGGAAGTGAAAAAAAATGTTACATATAGTAATGAATATACCTGAAGTAAAGGTTTATGCTAGTTTCACCCTTAATTAAGTTTGGTTCCTATTCCAGTGACCTTTCATATTACATGAGAAGCAGATAACCTTCTATTTGATGCCCAGACTCAAAGTCATTTATCTTTTTGAAGGACGTTGTAAAGGAACTATTGAATTCAGAATGATCATGGGATTTTCAACCTGTTTCTTAATTTTTTTTCACAATAATGGGTGAGGAATCATGTTCCCATTAATATTTATCTACATGGTGAAGCATAGTTAAATAATTTTTTATTGGATCATCAATATTATTCAACTTATAATTCTTGATGAACATGGAGAACCTAGGGGTAAATATGATGATATGAGAATAATGGATAATTTTTTATCTATATGGAAGCATAACTTCTTTAACTGATCAATATACTTCATCATTTTAAATTCATGATCACTATCTAGTTTTGTGCCTTCTATTTTACACTAGTATAGTGCAGTGATAATATTGTTTATCATAAGCTAATCCTTCTCTTTTTTAAGTTCAAGGAGATGATTTTTTAGGGTTAAAGCATCTATGTCCTTTTGTTTTATCATTATTTATTTGTTCATTTTTTATATCAAGATACAACATACATAAAAATAATCCCCCATGAATCTCTATAGGCTTCCTTTTCATCTTCTATAACTTGATGGGGTGGTTAAATGGGTATAAGGTACTCTAGACCATAATATAAATTTTTCATATAGTAATATATTTTATAAATTAACATACCACTCTGGGAAATTTATATTGTTGAGGATATGGTATTTTTCAAAAATTGATCATAGTGTTCCCATAGTTTCTCTTGTCATTTTATATAATAATTAAAAGAATGCATAGTACTTTATCTTAATTAAAAAAGTATGATGTAATAAATTTTATTTTATTATTCTCACACTATTTTATCAAATCCCAATATCCCTCACTATTGGATTTAGAATTTCATATCCCATGTATATTCTAGTGTAAATGATTCATATACCCCTTCTCACAATCTTGAATTTGTCTTGGAAAACTATTTAAAGTTAGTAGGTATGCGGTATTTCCAACTATATTAAATCATAATTCCTTGATCCATTAAGTGGACTCCCTAATCCTGAAATCCTAAACATGGATTTCCTCAACACTTTCCTATAAGTTAAATTAATTCCTCTTAGATTATTCAACCCTTTATGCTATCTTGTTTAAGTCAACTCATAACATTAATTAAAACTCCCTAATAATTTAAAGCATCATGGCTTGGGTCAAATAAGTACTTTGAACTGTGATTAAATTTAAACTCAAGTAATAAAAGGTGTTGTCTGTTTTAATATTTTCTTTATGGATTTTACCTTTATGTGTAAATAATATTTATTTTATCCTTTTACATGATTGTTTTTATTATCTATATTTTATATAATTAATTAACCATGTCATGATAAAATAATCTATGCATAATCCATTTATTTTAGTCCATATTTCATGCTTAAAAATTCATTCACCTTATGTGATTTATAATTAACATATATATTGTAAATAAATAATTAACTATACACTAGAAAAAAATAAAATAAATATATATGGCATTATTATGAGCTTTAACTATTTGTTATTTTATCAAGTTGATGATAAACAATCCTTCACCATAGGAAATAACTCCTTGAATTAGGCTTGGTTCAAGTTGCAATATTCTACATGTCCATATATGTATCCCATTGGTTAGTTTCACATAAACTCGGACTTGAACATATTCACTCACCTAAGATCTCCTTCTATTTCATATGGTTACTCACACACAGGTGAGGGGAACCAAGGGTATGGTTTTACATAAAAGAAGTTGTGGATATGCAATCCCATACATAATAAGAGTGGGATATTATACATAGATTTTCATTTTAATTTAATAATAATTATCGCAAAAACTCAAGAAATAATCATTAAATTAAAAGAAACATAACACATAAAATGGTCGTTCAGTCTCATGATCATCCATGCATGAAAAAAAATTACATTTAAATAAACTAGATAGATTTTATTTCAATTCTTTCATTAATAATATTAGTATCCTAGATTATTAAATTAACTTTATTATTAATTTATTTATTTATTTATCTTAATTATACATCCAAATAGTCCTTGAGATTAACTTCCACTGTAATTTTAAATAAATTAAAAATATTGACTTTAATTAAAATTATTAAAGTAGATGGCATGTACTGTAGGTGGCATAATGTGAACCCTTATTATTTTTCTTTAAACTCGTTTTTTAAGATTACCTATTACATGACATATTCTATCACACAACATATCATGTGAATAACATTTTGTATAGTTTTTTCTATATGTAGTGTACTTACAAGTTATATATACCAACAAAAAAATTAATGATATACACGTCATGTTTTTTCATGAGTCAAGTCACATTGTTTATATATCATTGAAGACTACACATCATTAATATATGCGGTGTGTACCACAAATAATACTCCTGAATTACATGGTGTTTACAATAACTATAAACATAATTTAATGGTATAATTACATGGAAATAATTAATATAGCTTTTCAATATCACATACAAACTATCAAAAGACACAGTCTGTAATATGGTTGGTAAAACATTGTTACACTATGTGCATGATCGTTATATGTTGTGTCATTTAGTAATTTAATTAATCATCTCCATGAGTTAACCTATAATTAACACCTAAGTAATCATCCTATTTTTTTCATGGATAATAATGTATTACACAATATCTATATCTTACAACACACTATGTACTTTTCATATTACCATATCCCTTAATTTAAATTAATTACACAGCATGTGTTAATTACATGTTTAATAATTTGACTATCCAATTTTTTTAATTACCATAGGGAAAAACTATGTGAGGTTACATGGCATGTACAGAAGTTACACATTGTGTACCCCTTCCAATTAAGGTTCCAACTGGCTCAATCAATACACAACATCTAATGAAATCATTTAGTGTTCTCCTATATGATGTGTCACATTTTGTAAAGCTCATCCTATTGTAGTGAACATGGGTACATAGTGTGTACATTTCCATTACATGTTGTGTGTCTTTGTCATATGAATACAATATTTTGAACATTTGAATAGGATCTTCAATTATTCTTTATCTGTTCTTTTCTTGTTCTTGGTCATATGAAAGTGAATGATCATAATAACTCAAATTTTATCTTAAAAATGGAAATACTTAAAATGAAAAAATAATAATAAAATGAATAAATCAGTCAATGATTAATAAATAATTATAAATTAATATGTTACCATTCTGATTCCACTTGAGGGTTTTTAGGTGTAGCATAAGTGGTTAGGATAGAACCCAACTTTGGTTTCTCATCATTTTCTTCTAATGAATCCTCATAAAAAGAGGATATAAACCCTAAACTAATCCTAGAGAATTATTTTATATATATAAGAATTACCTTCTCTTGGAATTATTTCTTTATTATTGAATTAAATAAACTTTTTATTGTTGTTACATTATTATATTGAAGTATCCAAGGTTATAATTGATGAACTAGTTTTTATACATAATTTTAAATTATTATTTGATAAATGTCATGTGTTTTTAATTTTTCAAACCGATGTTATCATTTTTCTAATTTATTTTAGGGTATTTTATATTTTTCATGAAATTATTTAAAAATAAATAAAAATAAACAAAATAATAAATATTACTATGTCAATAATTTTTCTAATTATTTCTTTTATGTTAAGGTAAGAAAAGGATACAGCATGGATATCCCTCAACATATAGGAGGAAATCCACTTATCATCCCATGAAGGGCCACTATAAAAAAATACACATAGGGAAGGTCAACCATGTGGAAGGGAGGAATCATATCTCAGGTAAGCTGTATGAATGGGTATAAGAGCACACCGACACATGGGAGGAGATTCTATGTAGTGGTGGGAGGATAACCTCATTGTAATGGGGCAACACCAGTGGTGTTGGGAGTCCTTTTCCCCCTTCCATCCTAACATTTTTCTTCAGACACAGAAATATATTTAAAGGAGTGGAAAACCATGGAATTTTTTGATGTGGGATACATAAACACCTAGAAACTATTCATACATGATGAAACATATATTTTCAAGAAGTTTAATGTTTTATTTTCCTCATATAAAAGTTTTTTCATAAAGAAGAATTATTCTATGTCATTTCCATTGCCACTAAACTATAATTCCACCATGGTTGATTGAAGGAGATATCAAACACTACTAGAAAATTGAGCATCATTATGTCGTAGACATGGTTATGAGGTATAGTGACCCATGGAGGATGAATCGAGATAGTAATGTTGCATCATAGTGCATGATCCTGTGTGGTGGACATTGTTGGACTGAGGTGAAAGGAAAAATCTATACCATATTTGGAATTTTTCAAGGTTGACTAAGTTTGAGGAAATGAGATTTAAGGGTCATAGATTATTGTTTTACCATGAAGCATTGTATCCTAAAAATGGATTGGATGAAGTTTTTCTGTATAAGTAATCTAGTAAACTATTGTTCTCTTTAAAGGAGAGGATGTACGTAGTAACTGTGTCCATGGGATACTAGCTATGACATGTAAGGTTCTATATAGGAAGTATAAATGGTTTTATGAAGTAGAAGTGATTAGGCCATATAGTTTTTTTAACTATAGAGGTAGAAAATATTAAAGTGGATTGAAAATAAGGAAGAAGATTCTTGGGGATGTGGATAGTGGGTTATGACATAGGCCATGCATGGCCATGCAAA
Organism: Viscum album; assembly: GCA_963277665.1. NCBI lineage: Eukaryota > Viridiplantae > Streptophyta > Magnoliopsida > Santalales > Viscaceae > Viscum > Viscum album. The sequence continues at coordinate 139,137,047 of OY728155.1, forward strand.
CTCTTGAATGACTATTGCAAAAGGGGTTTTTCAAAGCTGTTGGAGTGGTTTACTATATATTAAAAAATTATGATACTTTAGGGCTATCCATGTGATGGGACTGGGTCTTGGGGGATAAATGAATAAATACATGTATGTGGAGCCTTTATTGTACTAAGGAGGTTTGAAACAACCAATATAACAAATAGGACATTCAGTGGAGTCACTAAAACATAGAAGACTAAATATACTACACATAAGATTTGTATAAAACTCACTAGATAAGAGATAGAGAAGGTAGGATCAATGAGAGATAAAGGAATGAGAGAAATTCAAGGAGACAAATATAGTAGGGAGAAAGAAAATTTTTAATATTTGAGAAGAAGAAGAATTCACTAGAGTTGTTGTCAATAAATTGAGGAGGATAGTGTTTTTAAAGAGATATTTTGGGGACCTAGTGCCCAGAATTTCATTGATCTAGGGTAGGACTACTACTATTTTAGGAAACTAATGTAAGAGGAAAAATGGAGTAGTTCTATCCAATATCTTAATCAAGAATGAATTAGAATGGTCATCTTCAACCATGATGTTGCGTATGTAGGAATATATTTTGTTTAGGTTTTCATACTATAATTATAAATTTTTATGTTGATTGTAAAATTAATGCATACATGAATTCATTATTACATGAAATGTTTATTTTGGATTTAACATTCTATTACCCCTTCCTGGTTTTCTAATTATTTTCATAATCATGATAGAAGGTATGAGTATTAAGGAGCTATAGGAGGGTGTGATATTGATGAAAGGGATAAGTATCTAAACCTATAATATTATCTAATAAATTAGTATCACTTTGATATTAATAAAATCATATCATATAATTTTTTATCATGAATAATTGCATTTAGAGGATGAAACTTAATGTGGTAGAGGAGAGTAGGATAGTGAGAGTTGACCTTAGCTCCTCCTTTCATCTTAATATTAAACACTATACTCTAAAATTCTTTATAGGTAACCTTGAGGTAGGATTTGGCTGGTTTAAGAAGTTCTAGTTGAGGTTGAGAAGAAAAATAGTTACCCCACAGATTATCATGGTTATTGAATTTGATTAATTTCATGAGTTGAAAGAAACCATACCTAAATTCAATCTCTCTTTATCTTTAACCTTATTTTCATCTTTCATTTATTCCAATACACATCTCATTTAGTTTAGATAATTTTAGTTTACTAATTTCTAACATCTTCGAACATATTGAATTTATTATAACCCTTTAACATGTGAGATTAACCCCATCATACCACTATTATACATTCTATTAGTTATTTTAGTTTGGGTTTTTATAAACTTCTAAATTTTATATGACTGGAGGATTTAAAAACATCTTCTGAGCATGTCAAATTTATAGCATCGTTGATGAGGATAAGATAATTATAAGTTCAATAGTTATACAAGTTAATTCTCTCCCACTTTTTTTCTAATTTTAGTCATGGTAATTTCATTTTTCTTTTACTCATTTTTATGTGCTGGTTGTTTTGGGTTTATGATCTTGGGTATAATAAATAATTAAGGCCCACATCCAATTGAAAATCAAGAAATCAAACCACTCACCAAAAATTAAAGATCAGAAAAAGAAAATACAATACTAAGGATCTGAGCATCAAGGAAACCCATGAGTACCTTAATCGCACTCAAGTCTAGAAGAGGCACTCCTTAGTATGAAATTTAAGTACAAGGAGGGATTGAAACTCCTATAGATCATGACCAAGGTAGTTGAGGTATCATAGGTAAGATTAAATCCTCGTGATAATTATAAATTTTCCATAGAAAACATCCTTAAACTTGTGGATGAGGAACATAATAAGGAAAAAAATAATAATTCATACTATAATAAGAATAAGAGAGGGTTATGGGATCTATGGAATTATGGGAGAACATTCTTGACATGATGTAGGAGGAGTATCCAAAATCATCATAATAAGAAGACCCTAAAAACCAACTATAGTATAAACTAAAGAAGAATAACAATAAGTAGAAAAAGAATAGTAATAATAATAATAATAATTACAAGGGTATCATGATTGGAAATAACATAAATTATTTTTCATTACTTTTCTATTTTCTAGATTCTGGTTACCCCTCATATTTTTAAAGAAGAAGAAGAAATGGTGGTTGTTAAAATTATAAAGTGTAGTGAAGAACTTGATGAATGGAAGCCAAAAATAATGGAAAATGACAAGAGGTACCCATTTTGGAAATACCATAAAATTTTAATCCAATCAGTGTGGTTTTCCACTATTTAGAACCCTCCAAAACGGAAGAAATTGAGTTTAAAGAGGAGGAAAAGTATAAGAGATACATCAGATTTTGAATAAATATAACATTGGTTTAATATGAGATGGTTGGATCTATACCATACTCTAATCATGTGATCTAAGAGGTAAATTCAAGATTACCGACCATAAATAAAGTTATTTATGGGAGGAAACGTGAGTTTTTATTTGTTTTATTTCTTAGAAATTATTTTAGACTTTTAATTTTAGAATGTAGTGAAACCTCCCCTCAAAATATTTTTGAACTTCAATTGAATAGACATTGTGTTTTCACTATTTTTATTTCTTATGTAGGTCTATGAAGCATAAATTTAGTGACAAAAAAGATGAAAAGGATATTCACAGTGAAATGGGAGTAACCTTAAAATTTCATTATTCGTTTATACTACCCTATTTTCTAATCTATTTTGGTTTTCAATGAGTAAAATGTTATCCCACACTTAGATTAGTGATTTCATTTTGATAAATTACACTTATAATGTTTAGTAACCTCGTGATTCCATGTTTTTATTATCAAGTTGATGAAATTAAATAATTAATATGGGTATATTTTATGATTAGAGAGAAAGATAGGAATTTCAAATTCAATGAATCGTGATTTTTTATTTTTAGTAACATGTTGATGAAAATTTCCTTCTATATTTCATGCTTTGAATTTCATAATTTCATGTTGATTTTTTTTAACACATTCCATATGGGATTGACTTAAATTTTATTTCTCTCATTCCTGAGAGGTTTCTAGACCAAATTTTGCTAATATTTCTAGTAAATTTCTTAAGAAAACATGGGGCATATAACCTATTAAGATTTCAATTTTGACCCTTCCAAAATAATGATTTCAAAAATTCACATAAAACATGATTTATTAATTTGTTATAAACAATACTTAAGACCCACCATAGATTTATCCAACTTTTATCTCTTAGGAACCATGAATGGAATTTTATATAAATGAGACACATTACGATCCAATTTCACCCATTCTTACCCTTTATCTAATATTTTTTTATGATTTTCAAAGATCAAGTGTGGGTTAAAAGGATTTCATGGAAAAAAGGATTTGTTTTCATGAAGGTAATATTTTTTTGGTGTTTCATCGGATTTTATAGAAGTTTCATGACATTATTTATTATATTTATTATTTAACCTGCTAATAGAAAAAGATAAAAAAACAAAATGTGTTGAGTTATGGAGGTTCAAAAATCACCATCACTTGACCAATGGTTTTTATCATTTGGGGTTGGGTGATAGATGTGATATTTTTCCTGTATCAAATTTCTAAAATTTGAAAATTTTAAAAATGCAAAAAAAAAATGAAAAAAATGGATGGGTAACACACTCATTGTGCATTCATTGTTCAAGACCTTTACTTTGATCTCGGAGTATAGTGAAGATGTAAGTTTTTAAGAGGAGAATTTCATTGGACTTTAATTTGATCATCATGCATTATACTTATATATTAACATCCTTTATGGGATTAATTATTTTATTCTTCAATTACTAACCTCCCCTTAACCTCATAGTCATTTGATCCTAATTAGAAAAGTCATTGTGCTCTTTATTGATTTTTATCTCTACTAAGTGGAGAATATCGATCTTATTCAAGTTATAATTTTAGTATATGTACTCAAGGTATGAGAAAAACTATATATTTATTTTACCTTGAGTGATGAGATAAGAAAAAATGGTAAGTTAAATTGTGATTTGGATTGTTAAATAATGATAATTTAAGAGGTTTGAATAGAAAAGAGGAGAAGCTCTACCATTTTCCATGGGAAAAGATTTTACATTGTGTCTATTGAATTTTTGATTTCATTTTTCTTTTATGATACTTGAAAATTATATCTCCCCAATTAATAATTATTTATTTCATTAATTTTGAATTTTGAACATTGGTAGAATGGGTATGTCCTTTTTTATTCATTGTTGAGATACATTCTTAAGGATAATCATTATTTAAGTGTAAAGGATTTGATGAGATAATTTTTATGTATAATTTTGGAAATATTATTCAATAAATGTCATGTGTTTTTACCTGTTCAAAACCATATAATCATTTCTATTATTCTTTTCTAGGTATTTTATATTTTTGATAAAAATTTTGAGAAAAACACTTGTGTTTAATATGTCAATAATTTTCTTAAGTATTTCTTTTATTGTTAGGTAAAAAAGGGGACAACATGGCTAACCCTTGACCTATGGGAGACATTCCACTTAGCATACCAATAAGGTCTGCAAGCCAAGCCAGCCATAGGGAAGTTCATCCATATGGGAGATATGAATCATAACTCAGGTAAGGACCAAGAATGAGAAAATGAGCTCACCAACACATAGGTGAATAGTCTATGCGGTGGTCAGAGGATAGAATCACTAGTGTCGGGTGGCACTGATAGTTTCGGGGGTCCTCCAGACCTCATCCATCATAATAGGTTACTTTAGAAACTGAAACATATTTAAAGGAGTGGTAGACCATGTGATTTTTTAATGTGGGCCACATGAACACCTACAAACTATTTATACTTACTGAAATGAAGTGTTTTGAGTGGGATTACACATAATTATCCATGGATAGAAGATGCACCATAGATAACCACCATGTTATTCCTTCTCCATCACCACTACATCATAATTCCACTATGGTTGATCGATTGAGAGATCTATTACCAATATAAATTCTATTGCTACTACATTGTATCCATGCTTATGTGGCATAGTGACCCATGGAAAATGAACTGAGAAAAGAAGTTTACATTATAGTGTGTGACATTGTGTACTGGCCACTATTGGACCAAGGTCCAACAAAAAAGCTAATCTATAGTTTTAAGGTTAAACTATGTCCATATTTAGAGGAAATAATGTTTCAGGAACATAAATTACTATTTCACTGTTAAGCATTGTAGCTTGAAAATAGAGATGATGAAGTTGCGCCATAGAAGTCGACCATTAAACCATGGTTCACATTGAATTAGAGGATGCATATATCCTCTATGGAAATGGGATCTTGGCTAAATCTTGGAGGGTTCCATATAAGAAATAGAAATGGTTTGATGAATAAGAACTAGTTATTCCATAGGGTTTTGATACGCCATAAATTTATGCAAAACGATAGTAGATTGAAAATAAGGAAGAAGACACTTGTGGATCTAGATAGTGGTCTAGGGTGTATTTCATGCATGACCATGCACATTATTGAAGGGTTTTACCATAAATGTTTCATCCACGTCATTTTATGGGTTTAATTTACATTTCAAAAACTCAATACTTTTGATCTATCCATGTTCTATGACCAATTTTCATGTTAGAAATAATTAGAACTAGGTATTTGGATCCTTTTATGCACTTTGGGAGTTTAAAACACTCCATATAATAAAGAGGAGATTTGGTTGGGTCATTAAAACTCAAAATACTAAACATACTACATAGAAGACTAATTCAAAACTCACTAGATAAGAGAGAGAATATGGTGGTCCAATGAGTGAGAAGGGAAGAAGAAAAATTCAAGGAAAAAATATATGAGGGTGAAGAAAATTTTAAAATGTTGATAAGTGGGAGAATTACCTGGAGATTCTACCTATAAATTGAGTAGGATACTGTTATTCAAGAGATACCCCATGAACCTAGAGCCCATACTTTCATAGATTTGGGGTAGCACTACTAGTAGTTTAGGACACTAATGTAGGAGGAAAAATAGATGAGTTTTATCCGTCATCTAAAGTGAGAGTATAGGAAATGGTTCATATTCAACCATTATGTTTTGTAGTTATAAATTTATTTTCTATTTATCTTCTCATCTTGAAATTATTTTTTCATCGAATATATTTATCCAACATACCTTTGTATTGTGTGTTTTGACGACTCAAAAAAATCCCTAATTTTATTCTAATAAGTTTATCCTAAGTGTTTCAGATTGTGTTTATCTTATGTTGTGTGTCAAAGTTTTTATTTTATGATATGAAAGTATTTTATCTTAAAAAATTTAATAACTTATTCAGTAGATATGAATCAAGAATTGATAAAGTTCTTCCTATAATGTACAACTTTATCTTACGAATAATGAATGTGTTTCTCAAGACATATGCTTTAGTTAGAATGAAAATAAAAGAGGACTTTACCTTCTTAAAAGAATATTCATATCTAGAATAAGTTGAAGAAGCTAAGTTTTACATCATAGTAACATTTTATCTTATTCATAAGAATTATCTTACTCTACATTGAAGTTATCTTATCTTATGAGTAAGAGCTACTTTATACTATGAAAGTTATCATATTATGAATAGTTATTTCATTTGGTATCTTTCAAAGATCTATTATTACAGAACACCATTATTAATTTTATAATATTTAAATAATTAAATTCATGCCTTTAGAGATAATCAAAAGGTTATTATCCAATTAAGGAAATATTGGTCTTCATAATACTTTCCATGAATAGAATGATGTGAATAATGAGAAAAATTTACTCATAGCTATCATAAAAGTAGTTCCAATATTTGGAAATTTTGTCTACATATCCTTCAGATCCTCTCTTATCAAGATCATTATACAATCTCACTAGACCATTGGAATCATCCCACGCTCAGGTTCAAAAAATATATAAAATGATCAATTAGTCTCAAAAAGAAAAAGGATGAGAAAATAGGAAATAGTTTATTGAATCTTAAACAATACCTAGAAATAATTCAGAGATATATATATTGTAGGAATAAAATATTATTAGTGTTATGCTTATATGGTTGATCAGTTACACTAAAGATCATCATGATCTAAGGTATATCATTCTCTCATGATGAATATTAATATATTGTTATTTGTTATTTTCAATTGTGTGTTTCATACATTTCTCTCAAAGTTTATGTTTATTTTATCATATTTACACTTAGTGTAAGAGTGTGATTAAGACCAAAGATAGGTCTTGTAAAGGGAGAGCATGATTTAAAGCTCTTGGACCTTTGTATTAAGTTGTATCTACTTGCACTCAGTTGGGAACCCCTAGTAAAAGGGTTTTTATAGTAAAAATCACCAAACTCATGGAGTAGAGTGTTGGTGGAGTAGACTAGGGGATGTTTGTTCCCCGAACCACTCTAAATCCATTTGTTCAATTTTATTTCTATATGTTTTCATATTTCTATTTCATGCATTCTTAAGGAAATAATTGAACTAATGTACCTTCGAAGAGGGTGGTCTAATATTCAAGAAAATTTTAAGAACTCAATTCACCCCCCCCCCCCCCCCAGTTATTCATCCAATCATCTTTTGGGACACCAATTGGTAATAGAGAAAATTATTCTCGAGTTCACAACTATCAAAGGTTTATGTTTAACGATCCATATTCAAATGGATGCTATGGATGATAATAGAGAAGTTAAGTCTATGGTTAGATATATGTACTTAAATGGTAAGAACTATGGTTTTTAGAAAGCCTGTATGATCATTTATCTAAAAAAATCATCCTAAAAGTCTATATCAAATCAGTTTATCCCTATGAAATTCATAAGAAAGAACCTAAAACATAGGATGATACAATTGAAGAAAATTATTATTTTAATTCCAATGCTATTAATGTTATCATCTATAGGTTAAGACTATATGATTTTAATAGAATCTATCAATGTCAAATAGAACATGAAATTTAGACTATTATAGTAGTTTCATATGAATGCACTGACAATGTGAAAGCTCTTAGATATGATATACCTAAGATTAAGTTTGATACATTTAAAATGGTTGAAGGATAGAGAATTACTAAACTAAATGGAAAACTCATTGAGATTTTGAACAAAATTGCTTCTCTATGAATTCCTATCACTAGGCCAAAATAATCATTGAATGTTCTCAGAGTATTACCTCTAAAGTAGAGAAGAATCTTAGCTACCATCATATAATATACATAATTCAACAAAATATAAAAAATCTCATCTAGACTCTCACGATGTATGAAATTTAAATAGGAATTTGAATTGAAGAACTTAAGATGATAAAGAAGGAAAATGATTCCTTGAAGGTTTTTACTTCTAAATATTACAGAAAAGGAAAAATACCAATTTTGAAGCGTCTGAAGAAGAATATTTCTAAAGAAAATATGAATAAAATGATGAGCTCACTCAATTTTCTCAAAATTTGAAAAAGTTCTAAAACAAAATGTGAGGTTTTAGGATATCCTTTAATAAGAATAGAAATCATGGTGAAAACTCTAAAGAGTTTAGATTTTATGAGTGAAAAAAGTTGGGACCTATCAAGCTTGACTTTCTGAAAAATAAATATGATAATAAGACATAAAATAATTACTTCAAGAAGACTATATATAAGAAATCTAATAAAGATATTAAGTCCACCTGGAGTTCTTCTAAATATTCTAGAAAATTCACATCATCATAATAATAAGATGAAGCTACAATCATAAGGTTGGCATATGTTTTATGGAACAGTGAGATGAGTTACATTCTTACAATTCTTATGGGCATGAACATGAATCATAAAATGAAAATATATCATAAACATAATTAAATTAGTACAGAACCATGTTCAAAATAAAGTATGAAAGATTGAAATATAAAAATAAATCCCTTCAAAATTCTTATAATAAAATTTTCAATGAAGAATAAAATATGAACAACCAGATTTTATAAAAAAATTAGTTGGAAAAATATAATGTTTCAAATATTGAACAAGTCATAAAAAATTAAGAACCTAAAAAAGGAGGTTCAAAATTTCAAATGTGATGTAAGTGTCTTTACTAAAGTGTAAAATTATTTAAACAAAATTCTTGGTCAAAATCAACTCAAAAAATAAAAATTTGGAATTATAAGCCAAGGTGAAAGGCCCAAACTCTATAGAAAAGATTTTATTCCTTGATCTAAAAATAAACACCTCACTAAATTTACTTGTTTTCATTGTGGTTAAAAGGAAATTTTGAAAATATTTTTTATTTTAAAAATCTTCATGTTCTTGGAATCAAAAAAATACTTTAAAATATTTTTAAAAATAAGCTGTAAAGTTTTTTGGAAAACAAAAGCATGTCTGGATGCCTGGGTCTCTTATAGATAACATTTCCAGAACCAAAAGAATGTTAGTACCAAAGAAATATGTTGTTTGATTTGTGGATAGTGGTTGTTCAATGCATATGATTTTGGACCACTCTAACTTTAATTATCTATCTAAAATATATAGAGGATATTTCACATTTAGTGACAATGTAAAGGAAAAGATAGTTGGAATTGGATCAGTTGAAAATAATCATTAGATTCACATCAACAAAGTACTTTACGTTGAAGTATTGAAGAAAACCCTGATAAGTATCTCTCAACTTTGTGATTATGGGTATTCTTTTTATTTTTCTAATAATTCATGCTTAGTTTTTAAGGATAATCATCTCAAGTTAAAATCACACATAACTAAAAATGTTTACACACTAGATCTTAATTATTTATGTAGATAGAATGTAAACTGTTCAAGTGCTGCAATTGATGAATCAGGGATTTATCATAGAAGGCTAATACATTACAATATTTATTATTTGAGAAAAAATTATAAAAATATATTTGATTTTTGACTTTCTTGATCTCGAATTAGGAAGAAAGAAGTTATGTGATGCATGCCAAATGGGTAAGAAACAAAAGTCATATTTCAAACCAATTAGAGAAGTTTATACTTCTAGACATATTTATATAATCCATATGGATATGTTTAGACCTACTAGAACTACAAGTATTTCTATTAAGTCATTTTTTTATATGTTATTTAATGATTTTTCAATATTTAAATGGGTTTACTTTATAAGATTCAAAATTGAAGCATGTTCTATTTTTATTTATTTCTGTAAACTTGTAAAAAATGAAAAGGATGTCAAAATCATGTCTTTCAAAAGTGATCATTGAGGTTATTTTGTGAATTATAAATTTAATTATTATTTCTCTAAGAAAGCAATTAAATATACATTCTCTCCTCCTGGTTCACCTCAAGAGAATAGTGTTGTCAAAAGGAGGAATAGTACTTTGTAAGAAATTTCTAAGACTATGTTGTGTGAATATAACATGCCCACTCATTTCTGGGATGAAACTATCAACATAGTGTGATATATCATTAATACAATTATAATAAGGAATATTTTTAATATAATATCCTATGAGTTGTGGAATAATATAAAACCAATGGTATGATACTTCAAAGTATTTTTATGTAAGGTTTACATCCTGAACACCAAGGATAATCTTGGAATATTCGATCCAAAGTCCGATGAAGGTGTATTCCTTCGTTATTATACTACTTCCAATGATTATATAGTTTTCAATAAAAGTTCAAACATTTTTTAAGAATGATATCATGTGATGTTTGATGAAAGTGATCCCTTTAGTCATAAAAAGATTCAAATTAATCATCAAAATGATTCAGTAAAAAATATGATACATGAACCTCTCTTCAGTGAAAACAAGGATATTGATTTGGAACTTGATTACTTTAAACCAAATCCAATAAGGGTAGAAACTAGTGAAACCATAAAGTTTATTGCTTAGAATACTTAGAAACCTTAAAGATGATCCTTTATAAATAGTTATAGGAAACCTAGATGGAGTAAGAACTAAAAGAAACTTAGTAAATCTAGTAGAATTCTCTCCCTTTTTATCCCAACTAGAACATAAATTTGTTGAAGAAGCATTATCTTATGAAATTTGGTTCTTAGATATTCAAAAAGAGGTAAATTAATTAAAAAGAAACAAAGTGTTGGAATTAGTTTCAAGACCCTCGAACTATCCTGTAATTGGAACCAAATAGATTTTTAGAAACAAACAAGATGATAACGGTTTAATAACTAGAAATAAATCAAGATTAGTTGTGAAAGGATATAATCAAGAAGAAGGAATATATTATGAAGAAAAATTTTCTCTCATAGCTAGAATAGAAGTTATAAAAATATTTATAGCATATGCATCATATATGAATTTTAAATTATATAATATGGATGTTAAATCTTCCTTTTTAAATGTTTTTTTAAAAGATAAATTTTACATAAAACAACCTCCCAGTTTTAAAGATCCTCATTTTCAAAATTATGTTTTTAAATATACCAAATCTATATATAGACTTAAACAAGATCCAAGGAAATGGTATGAAAGATTAATCTCTTTTATTTTATCAAAAGTTTTTTAAGTATGAATAAAATACCATATGTTATTTAAGAAAACTTATTTCTCTAATATTTTTCTAGTATAATTATATGTAGATGATTTTATTTTAGGTTTAACAAACCAAAAATTCTGCAGTGAATTTTTAAAACTTATGAAAAAATAATTTTAAATGAGTCTGATGGGTGAAATAAACTATTTACTAGGATTTCAAGTTTATCAAATATATTTTTGGAAATATTTTAAATCAAAGAAAAAATATATTGGATTTACTTAAGAATTATGGACTTGAAAACAGTAAGGCCTACTCAACTCCTATGAGTTCCAATATCAAACATGACTCGTATGAAACTGGGAAACCAGTTAACAACAAGTTGTATAGAGGAATTATTGGAATTTTTTTGTACCTTACTTCAAGTAGACCATACATTATGTTTTTAGTATTCCTTTATGTAATATTTAAATATAATCCAAAAGAATTTCATTTGAATACTATGAAAAGATTTTTAATATATCCAAATGGGATTATATCTCTTTCTCTTCCTTTTCCAAAAAAACTCTGATTTTAATTTAATTCAATACTTGGATGTTCATTTTAATATATGTATATTCCAAAAAAAGAACCTTAGAAACCTACCATTTTATTGGTAAATCCATAGTGTCTTGGTCAAGTAAGAAGTTTCACTTTTTAGAACTATCAAATACTGAAGTTAAATACATTTCCACAGGAAGTTTTTTTGCACAAGTGATGCGGATGAAACACACCTTAATGGATTTTGGATTTAATTTTAATTGTGTTCCAATCATATGTGATAACATGAGTGCTGTCAATATCTCAAAGAATCCAATAAACCATTAAATAATGAATAAAATTGATTTAAGTCATCATTTTGTTGAGATGTCATGCACAAAACAATCATATCTCTTTTGAATTCATTTTCACAGAAAATCAATTAGCCTACATTTTTACAAAACCATTTCCTATTGACAGGTTTTATTTTATTAAATCAGAATTAGGTATGTTTAATTTTACTAAATAATATTTTATAAAATATTTATCTTATTTTTATTTAAATAAGTTATTTGATTTATTTAAATTTATGTTTATGCCATAATTTTGATTAATGGTCATGTCTAATAGTCCATGTCACCTACTCTTAGTAATAATTACCCTACACATCACTCTGTGACCCATCAATTATCATGAATGAAAAGGATTGTGTATAAAATTTATGCATGAAATAGTTTTCAAACCTTTTAACCCTCTTTCTCTTTACTAAAACCCTCATTATCCTAACCTTTAGACCCTCTAAACCTTAAAATCCTCTTTCTACAGTGAAAATTAAAAGAACTAATGGTGCCTCATCGAGTAAAATGAAACAAAAAAGGATTTCAAGGAAAGTACTAAGTGAACTAGCTATTTATTTTCAATAGTTGGACATGACGGGTAAGTTGTTGAATAAATTCATTAATCATAAGGGATGGGAGTATGTATTTGATGATACTAAAACCATTTTTTATTCAAAAAGGACTTTTTTGAGTTCTACGCATCAAAAATATTTTATTTGGTGGAAAATGATGACTTGGTTACTTTAACGGTCAACCAGAAAAATATCTAAATAACCTTATTTCAATTAGATGAATCCCTAAAAAGGACTCATAAATTCTATACATTATTCATAACCTCCTTATCTACCAATTATATAGTCACCCCTCTATAAATCATGAAGTCACTCTTTCACACAACAGTCATAGAGAAGATGCAAGTAAAGAGTTTATATCCTGCAAGAAAAGTGTTGAAAAAGTTTATTCAGCCGGGTATATAAAAAAAATGGTGAGTTTGAAAAGTGTCAACAAAAGGAAAATAAGTTGCTTCTATCATTGGTATAACAGAAAAATAGTTCTAAGTATTTAAAATTTTGATATCAAGTTGTTAAAAAATGAATATTTACAGAACTTCATTGGGAATTTTTCTCAACATGTGTGGAACAGTTTTACAAGCCTTCTAGACTATTGAAAATTGACATGGTGAAAAGAATTTAGGAATATGTTGATGTTATTTTTCAAATTCCTGAAAGATAGATTCATGGACCACAAATTGTTGCTCGAAACCTATCCACCTCTTAGTTCCTGAAGAAAATATTTGATCCTTATGAATATTATAAAAGGTAAAATCTAAGTTTTTATAAAAAAAATTGACTTTATCCTTACATGAACTATCCTTTAAATTAGCCTTTACCCATATAGATAACTTTTATTTTTTGAAGGAAAATTAAGCTACTCTCAACATCTAGTCCACACCAGTACAGTTTTATCATGAATATCACCCCATTCTTGGATCATCCCTAATGAATTTGGGTGATGTTTTTGGCACACCAGCTGATTCTCCTCTTCATTTATCCTCGTTACCTCACAATCATCCCTTTTATTTCAATAATCCTCTATCAAAAAGTCATTTCATGATCAAATGTTGATACATTCACCGTCTTCTATTCATGGAATCATTTTCCAGTTTATGGGAAGTCATAAAAAATATTTGAATCATTCCAAATTTATGGAATTCTCACAAACATTTGAATCTATTTACATTAACTTTTATTTGAATCATATTAATTCCATTAATGATATTTCTAAAATGTTTACTTTTGATATTCCATTATATTTTTTATATAAATTCAATGCTCTTTTTTTATGATATATTTTAAATATATTACTTTATCTCTTTTTTCTATATTGTTTTAATGCTTTATTATGACCTCAACTTAACACTGAATCTAGATTATCATCTATAGCATTAAATATTTACTAACATTTCTGTGAAATATATAGTGAATTCCATATTCTACTTCTTTTTTATATCACAAAAAGAGAGATAAGGAAATGAAAATACAAAAAATTAACAAAAATTTAATTCCTTTTGTATTTGAAAAATGAGGAGAGGAAAATAAAATTTTTATAATTCTTTTCAAAAAAAGAAAAGAATATAAGAAAAATTCTTTTTCTCTGAAAATTTAAAGCTTAGTATATGTATTTTTTTTTTCTGCGTATCATGGGTTTTTTTATTTTAAAAAACAGGGAGATTGTTGGAAACAATATTTTTCTTCAACATACCATCGTATTATGTGTTTTTATGACTCATAAAATCTCTACTTTTATTCTAATAAGTTTATTCTAATTTTTTTAGATTGTGTTTATCTTATGTTGTGTTTCAAAATGTTTATTTTTTAATATGAAAGTATTTTATATTACAATAATTTAAGAACATCTTTAGTTGATTAGAATCTGAAAGTTTCAAAGTCTTTTCTACTATGTAAGAATTTATCTTACAAAGAATAACTATGTTTTTCAAGATAGATTCTTTAGTTAGAATGAAAATGTAAATGAATTCATCTTATAAAAATAATATTAATAGCAATAAAAAGTTGAAGAAGCTAAGTTTTACATTATAGTAAAATTTTATCTTATTCTGAAGAATTATCTTACTCTAAATTGAAGTTAGATTATCATATGATTAAGAGATACTTTATCTTACAAAAGTTATTGTATGATGAATAGTGCTTTCATTTGGTATCTTACAAAGATCTAATATTGCAGAACATCATGATTACTTTAATAATATCTTGATAAGTCACTTTATTCCTTTAGATCACATTAAAATGAGATTATCCATTTAAGGAAAGATTTTTGTGCACAAGACTTTCCATGAATAGGATGATCAGAAGAACAAAGATATTTCTATCATCGCTGCAGTAAAAGAAGTTCCTATATTTGGAAGGTTTGTTTGCATATCCTTAATAGACTATATTATCAAGATCACTGTAAAATATCACTTGACCATTGGAATCATACCATGCCTATGTTCAAACAAGATGTAAAAGAAACAGTTAGTCTCAAAAAGAATAAGGATTGGAATAGAGGAAACAATTGATTGAATCTTAAACAAAAATAATAAAAACTCTAGAAATATGTACATAGTTTGAATCAAATATTTTTCATTATATTCTTTTCAGTTCTATTGGTTTCACTGAAGATCATCTTGATCTATACCTTTAAGTCTATAATTATATTAGCATGAATCTTCATCTACTATCATTTACTTCTTGAAACTATGTGTTGTATACGTTTCTCTCAAAGTTTCTATTTATTTTAGCATGTTTACACTCAATTTAAGAGTGTTATTATGACCAGGTATAGTTCTTGTAAATGGAGATCCTGGTTAAAAGATCTTGGACCTTTTTATTAAGTGATAGCTTCTTTTACTCAGCTATGATCCCCCGATAAAAGGGAAATTATAGTGAAAATTACCAAAATCGTGGAGTGGAGTGTTGGTGGAGTGAACTGGGGGATTTCTATTCCCTAAACCACTATAAATCCCTATGTTCAATTTTCTTTCTTCATGTTTTCATGTTTTCACTCCATATATTCTTAAGGAAAGAATTGAACTCAAGTACCTTCGAAGAGGGTGGTTTAATATTCAATAAAATTTTAAGAACTCAATTCACCCGCCTCTTGAGTTATTCATCCAGTCATCTTCTGGGAAAAAAATTCTGAATTCCTGTGTTTATTGTGAAACTAATCCATGAATGTATTCATTATTTAATAACATTCTTATTTTAGATCTATTATTATATTTCCACTTCCTTAGTTTATAATTATTTTCATAATCATAATATTGAGTGTGAGTATAAAGGATTTATGGTAGGGGTGAGTTTTATGAAAGGGATAAGTATTTAAACCTGTGAGGTCATCTTATAAATTAGTATCACTTTGACATTAATAAAATCATTTCTTCTAATTACCTAGATATAGTGATGGAATTTAGATAATGAATCTCAATGTGGTAGAGGGTAGTGGGAGAGTAGGATCCAACCTCAACTCCTTATTCAATCATAGGATTAAATATCATGAACTTGTATTGGTTATAGGAAACCTTGTGATAGGATCCAGTAGGTTTAGGTAGTTTTAGTTGAGGTTGAGAAGAAAACCTGGTTACCCCAATAATTTCATATCTAATGGATTTTATTTATTTCATGAGTTAATAAAAAATATCCCTAAATTTAATCTATCTTTTTTGATTCATCCTTATTTTCATCTTTGATTCATTCCAATCACACATCATGTTTAGTTTAGTTATTTTTAGTTTAAAAATTTGTGACATTGTTGAAGCTATTGAATATATTATAAACCTTTTCATCATGGAATCAACCCCATCTTACCACATTCTACATTATATTTGTATAGTTTGGGATTTTATAAATTTATAAATTTGATATGAATGAATTATTGAAAAATATATTCTGAGAACCTAAATAATCCCTCTAACGAAATCCACATGTGCTTCACAAATATCAAAATGTCTTGATTCGAACTTCAAGTCTTTTCTTGGAGGATCCAAACCACTTGCGATGTTCACCAATGATTTCAACAAGAATATTTTTTCACTTCAATGTCTCTTTATTTTTCTATTTTTATCTCGATCTACTAAGAGGTAGGAGGAGTATTTTCACTCTCCATTCGTAAAACCATTCTTAAAATTTTCTCTCTTGGGTTAGAGAGAATTCCCTTGGGAGAATTTATTATGCACAACCAATCCCATATCTCAAAAAAATTATATCATTGGGTTTATATATCTGGGTCAAAGAATTAGTAATTACACATTATCCCTTAACCATTCTATTAATCCTAAATAAATACTCACATCAAATAATATTATTATTATTATCTCCTTGATATGTGAAAAAACTCATAGTTATTTAAATATCATTTCACATGGACTCTTAACTCAGCTCATCAATCCTTCTCGATATTTATTGAACATTAAATAATGAATATTTATAAATAAATTTCATTGTATTATTTTTTTAATAAATAAATAAATATCATATTCACCAAAAAATGAGTTTATTTATTTAATATTAACATACCTAAATAAATAATTATTTTTTATGTTGAAAATTAACAAGTGATAAAAAATATTATATATTCACAGAACTAAATAAATAATAACCTTAAAAATAAATATTTATTTAATATACAACTCACATCTATATTATACTAAATAACTAGTGACTTAATTTATGTGTTTAGTATATCCTAAATAATTATTAAACCGTAAGACAAGAATAATCTTTATTCAAACTATTAAATTCAAATAGAATTTAATTGATATTCTAGATTCACTTAGTGTGTGACCCTATAGTTCTTTGTCTCAGTGGCATTAGTAGAATTTCTAAAAATCCCCTGATTAGTATCTAGAAATTTGTTAAGGTACCCATAGATAAAAAAGTTAATGTCACAATGATAAAAACCTCTTATGGATGGTCACTGTGTAACATAATCCCTTTGTCTCGATATCTCATTAATCAAGATGAATAATTCATGTCATCAACCTCAATTATTGATTTGTCTTTCTTTGAATTTCCTAATATAAAATTTTCAATAAAACTATCATCACCATTGAATTAATCTGATAGTTTAATTTCAATCAAAGTTCCTAAAATATCTACTTCCATTAACTCTAAAGGGAAAAATACTTTCTTGGCTTATCATTAATGTTATATCATTCATGATGCACCCAACATATCATGCATCACCATGAGCATATGCCATCATGATTTTTTTTAATAATTCAAATTATGGACTCATGATATACATTGATAATAATATAAAATCTAAGAAACAATACACATGTCAGTAGATAGTAATCTTTAATGTCACATTTAAAATGTGGAATTCCTATGGGCAGGTTTGTTCTCATAATTTCATCTCTTGGAGATTACCAAGTGTAAACTTCATGAGAAGAAGTATCAATGTATTATAATCCCCCTAAACCTAATATGATTCATTATCTATATCCAATTAGATAGATTTCATCTGACCATAGAACATATATTTAATAATATTATCATAGAACTTCAAGGTTCACATTATACTAAGGAAATGATATAATGTTTCGATGTGATAATTAATCTTAATATATTATCACATTAATGTTAAAAATAATAATAATAATCATGTAATAAGACATTTATTAATATTCAATTCCCTGGATATATAGGTAACAGAAAGTAAAAAATAGTTTGTTTTAGGGAACCATCTCCAATAGACTCTCCCTTACACTTTATAAAACTACTACCAACTTTTTAGTTCATTAATTCTCACGTGATACTCACCCTCAAATAATATATGGATATAGTTATTGGGACTACCTTGTTCTATTTGTTTTATGCTTACAGTTACATAACCCCTTTGATAAAATCCCTTGATAGGTGATATCATTGAGTATTAAATGTTTTTCCTAAATTGAGATTTTACATCATTGTTAAACACAATATATTGGATCAAACGATTTCTAAACCCACTTCTTATGTTGCATAAAAAGTTTTAATATACTCATTCTATGTAGATATGGAAATCACTAGTTGTAAAAAATTAATCTTGCATATTACCTTATCCTAACTGGGATAATAGATCAAAGTTTACTAAAACAAGACTAGTTTTATATCCCCTTGATAACTAGTATTCGCATTTCTCTAATTATGAAGAACTCATTGAGTTTTACTTTCTTAATTACTATTATACATCTCTGAATTCCAACATATTCAATTCTCCCAGTATTGTTAGATATTAATCATTAATGATTTACACATAAGCAATATCAAACCTTAGCACATGTCATAGCATGTAAGATGGATTTCTAAAGTACTCTTAGGAATATATAGTTTATTAATCACAAGAATCTTCTCTAATTTTTTCACACAGTAACTAAGAGATATTTCATTCCATGTGACATAAAAAAAATCAATCTTAATTTTTTGTATCTTGTATTCATAAATACCTTTTCTAAGTATATATTATTACTATAATTATCAACTCCAAAGATATATATCAGTAGATATTATTTCCTAAAACATGTTTTTTTAGTTATATTTATCTTGGAAAAATTCATTTAGTCTCAATTAACTATAAGACAAATCATCTATTTTCCATATGTCACTAACATATCTATCAAGTAAACTAATAGTTCACTCTGTGACCTTTTATAGACACTTGGCACACATTCATTCTAAATGAGTATTCTATAATGATAGAAGGTGGATAAGACATGTTGGATTCTAAAATATTTTATCATTAAGACTGTTGTAAAGATTTTTCATATATTATGTCTAATAATCACTTAAAAACTTTTGTAATTAGTTGAGATTTATTGGTTTCAGCATGTTCCATCTTTGTATTGTTTCTCTTGAATACCCACTATCACGAACCGAATCTGGTCGCCGCCAAAACCGGCACCAAACCTAGCCCGTGACAAGTCCTGAAGAGTGTTCATGATCCCCATGGGCTGGTACAAGTTCCCGGGTAATAGAAAATGAAATTTTGGAATGATTTACCCAAGTTTTTAAACATAAAACAACGAACGAATCCAATAAAACAAATCTGGATTTTTCAGACAAAACCATCTTTTACAAAATTTCAGAACTGAATTACATAATTTAAAACAATTATAGAAGACTATAACAATTGAAGAAACCCACAATGGATATCCCAAGAACTTCTACATGGCGAGAGGCACAACCCTCAAGCCATATCCACAACACCGTATCATGATGGACCGCTAAAAACCCGAACTGTTGGCACAAAAGTTGTACCCAAACCTGTGACAACAAAAATAACCAAGTCTACTTACACCCAAGGGTGTAAGTAAGGTGTGAGCCAATGCCCAGTAGGATACCACCACTAAGAGATTCCATGTGACAAACATTCAAATACAAAAAACATGCAAGTTTTCAAAAACATGTAATTTTTAGTTACAATTTCTAAAAGATGCAACTAAAAAAAATCCATTTTCAAGTGGGTTAATTTAAAGAATAGACACTTTTAAAATAAATTCAAAAGATACTGAATTTTTACTTCCAAATATACCGTATGCTAACGGTAAGTATAAAGGATCTAAAGAGCACAAGAAATATGAAATAACCCATAAGCACTAGCTAGTTGTGGGACCCAGGTACCTCGTATCTCGGTGAGAGTATCAACAAAAAATATCCATTCTCATGCACGATCCACTATTAGGGAACATACCCATAACCTAGTGGTCCCCAATCATAATCATCAAAGTTTAGTTAGAGTTGTAAGGTTCAATCTTGCTAAGTGAAACTGATGCGAAACCCCACGGATTCACTAGCATACTAGATACCTGGGTTTTCCCTTTGTGCTCAAACAAGTTCAACAATCCAAGAAATATAGTTTTCACATGAAAATATCACTTCCACCTCACACATTAACCAAACAGCCCCATATACATCACACAAGTCACAAATTCCTCTTTTCATTGAAATGCATTTTGAAACCAAACTCACACGAAAATAGCCCACATAATTTTTGCATAACTTTCACAATTCAACACATCCTTTAACAATTTTATAAAGTCCCTAAAAATATTCTAAACATCACATAACATCCCACTCATATTTTTCATAAAACCCTTTTTATAAACAAAATCCATTTTTCACATTGCACTCACACAAAAAGCCAACATCACGTTCACACCTCTTTCACATTTCACTAAATCCATTAAACATTTTTATAAATCATTTCCAAGAGGATACACATAACATGACAGACCTATTCACATTTTAAATGGTCCATTTGAAATTATAAACAATCCAAAACAGTTTTCCAATATGGTCTTACCTCTTACATAAATCCTTAAACCATTCAAAACTTTCATAAAACAATTCTAAAGAGTGTACCAAAGCTTTTCACATAAAACCCATTTCAAAACCATATTTCAAGGACAAAATCACACCAATTAAAATTAAAAACAGAATTGGAAGCCCCAAAAACATTAATTAAACTACCCCCAAGTGTTATACAAACACCTCAAACAATACCACAAAAGATCCACATGAAAATCACATTTTTCAAAATCACTTTCAAGAAGTACAATATGGTTTTACACCTTAAAACAATAACGAAACCCTCTTTAAAACATAATGGCACACCAATACCCTGCCAAATCATAATTTTCAGCCCAAAAAAGATTTATTAAACCAATTTCATATGTTATAATACACACCCAAACAATACCCAAAGGGTTGCACATGAAAAACACCCAATTCTAAGCTAAAATGGAACTATAAAAATAAATACTTAACCAAATTCAACGTAAACAATTTTTGCACCACACACAGCATATTAGGAACATGAATAATAAGTAATTCAAGCAAACTAACTCATCTAGAAATGATTACACATGGAATCACCTACCAGAAGTGTCAAATCCCTCAAAACTTGGTGTGAAACATCAACCGCACCACCACCGCACCACAAGGAAGCTAAATCCAGACCTAGACCACAGTATTTTACAAATAAAGTCACCAAATAAAACCCTATATTTGAACCCTAACTTCTGGAAATTTTAGAACATAATGAAAGAGAGAGAAAACCCTAAGGGAAAAGGAAGAAACCAAGAAGGAATCACTTACCCAAAACAATACTGAATAAAACGACCCAAAATCGACCAGAATATGAATTTTAAAGCAGATAAAAATTTAATGGATATTAGAATAAGAATGATAAGGTCATGTAGGAATTGGAATGGGGGAAAAAGAGTAATAATTGGGAGAGTTATGATGTAAATAACTTACCTCCTCAAATCTGCCTGATTTTAGAAACTCTAAGCATTGCAGCACTCAATCGCGATGGAAACGAGATCCAAAGAGGGGGAAAGGTGATAGGAGCACTCCTGGGCTTCTTAGGGTCTAGAGGGATGTGTAATCACCTAAAAATCCATTATAATTAATAGGATATTAAAAAACTAAAAAAACAATTTAAATCTGGAAAATGGGCTTTCGGGTTGGCCCAATTCTCAAATAAAAACCCACATCCCCCATGATTATGGATTTATAAATGCTCCAAATTTAAATGTGGTGTTAATATATCAGGGGAAGACATTTAGGAGTTGTAATGAGTGAAAAATATTAAAAATTAAAAAAATTATAAAAGAAAAAAAAAATTATTTTTAAATCTAGAATTGGGCTCACGGTTTGGCCCATTTCATGAAAACTCGCCTATTCTTCATAAAACCTGTGGAAACCCCCAAAACAAATCATGAATTGAAAATAAATTAAAAAATAACTTTAAAATAAGTTATGTATGTGAAAATAATCCCCAACTTGAAAACCTTCCGCATCGAAAAGTCACAGTAAGGTCAAAGCAACAACCAAGCCCCACTGAGAAACCAATAGGTACTCCCGTGCCAGGTTTCACCCCCAAAGGCCAAAACACCTCCAGTGATCAATTAAGGAAGGATTACTCTCACAATCAAAACATACACCACTTTCCTGAAAGTATCTATCACATTAATACTTTATCCCAAAAGAAAATTCTTCAAACACTATCTGAACAAGACTCAAGCAATTCACCCAAACGAACAACAACTTTGAACTAGGTTACACTTACCTTACTTTAACTAAACCATTGGGCGCTCTCTAGTCCCAACGTTTACTCAAGGAATATTTTGGTAGCTAGATAGCTCCAAATGATACTATCTACACCAAGCCCAGACCATGGATAAATCTAATTTACTGGTACGGAGGGAAACTAATATGCTCCCCACCATAATAGACAACCAATAAATTTTTTTTTTCGAGACAGAATCAGGACACTAATAGGGGGAGGCCTGAACAGACTCCCTAGTACATAGGGTAGGATTCAATTCAAAATTTATGAAGGAACATACATGAGAATCATAGTGGTTCTCCCCACCATAAGAACCAACCATCTTTACCGACCAGCATGGGCCGACACAGAAAAACCCAAAAAATTCAAGATTTGGGAAGGTCACACGGTTAGTCCACACAGTTTGTGAAACTGTAAACTAACTGTGTTGATCAATCTTCCCACATGGATTCCAGGAACACGTTCACTCTTAATCGTTCACAAACCATGTGCTCATCCTGTCTATCCAAATTTCCCACCATTCTCCAAAGACTCAATGGAAACCAAAGGGGGAGGGAATGACATTGGGCGATGACATGGGTACAAGGCCCTCCACCTATTTCCACCAAATGTGAACAATAGAAGAAAGATGATGATACCAGAGGTTTAAACTCTTCCTATCTTTCATATTTAGGATAGGAATTTGTACAAGGGTTTAAATGACCCTGTTATTTCCCTTAACTACGAGCCAGCTTCTCTCCGAGACCTATGGCTGGAGCTTAAATGATTGAAGCATCTTCGGCCTCACAGTTAGTCTTTGGAATCCCACTGAATGATAATTCTTTTTCGATGCCACCAAAAACTACACCGCAATCCCAGATAAGTTTTCTAGACATAACACATTCCAAACTCACTTTACCATATCCCTATATTTCACTGAAATAAGGGCTAAGAAGATGCACACACATCACACCTTATTTCTTCAGGTGAGAAACAATAGAAGTAAAGAACACCTACACTCACATTCCTCTAAAATGGATGATTTTGAAGTTTTTACAAGGGAGACATTCTCCAAACATAACAGGGACTCTCAGAGGATTTCACTAATTTCACCTATACGGTCAATCGAGCACATGACATTATAAGGCATCACTGAACAAGACCATTGCAACTGATATAAACAATGCATGGAGAGGGACCTTATACAACATCCCCAAACAACACACAATTCTAGAAACTAGCCACAATATCTTCTCGTGACCAGATTTCCCACACTGGTAGTTTATTGTGAACTCTTTCCTCTAAGAGACTATGAAGGACTCAGAGGCCCTCTTAGACACTATCCATACTGACAACCCCAGACAGCTTCCACCTTCGACGAATCAGGTAGCTTAAGAAACTAAGGTCTCTTTCAACCATCCACGAGCACTCTTCCACAACAAGAGGATCCGAAAAAATAAACCAAGAATGTAAATGGTGTAAACTCATTCTACAAAGCTCAATAAAATATTCCTTACATTGATCAACTGGAGGATTTCCCAACGACGAAACAATCTGAGTTTCACTTTATTTGTGCACTAACCCTAAATGGGTGCGTACCTTATCCAACGGGAGAACCCAAGGACACGACCAAGACGGTCCATTGGTAAAAAAACCATAAACCAGATCCAAACACGTGAAGGTAACCACCATAAAGGTTTCTTGAAACATATCTCATAGGATACTACTAACAGGTCCTTCTACCCATCTTACCGACCAAACATAAACCCAAAACACAGTTCAAATAGGAGGGGTTATTGGACTAAAAAAAACATCCCACAAAAACAACATTTTCAGAAACCCATAATACAAACCATCCCAAACTATTCATCAAGACATCATGATTTTATTTAAAACCATTTCTTTGAAAAAAAAATGGTTCAGTGGTAAGAGTATCGACCAATGGTACCCCATGGGCCTCACACATGCATGTTTTTGTGCCACACTGGGCACCCTCCTCATATCCATCTCGGCACTCATCCAGTCGTGCCATCAACCATCCATCATCCCATATAACCCCATGAATGTGGTCTCTCATGTAAATACCAAAGGATAAAACAATGATTCATTCCACTTTTCAAAACCAAAACGGTAATCCAACACATCCTTTTTCTCAAAACCGCTAACCATGAGATTTCAAATCCCAATTCAAATATTACTAAAATTTTAAGAAAGACACAACCTTTTATACAAGAACTCACTTTCATGTTATTCACATAAATTTCATAACATCTCATCCCATTAAAACACACTATGATTGTTTAGAAAACTCTATCGGAAACACTTTTTCAAAACCAACTTCAATACAGTTTTTGCATTCAAAAGAGGTGTAATCACACCATTTTCCATTTCAAAATAATTCTGAATATTCAGTTCCAAAATTTAATAAATCATACCATTCCATATTTATTTGAAAATCATTTCAAAAAAACATTAAACTTATTAAAACCAAGTCACTTTAAAACCAAAGTTCTAAGATTTCAACACTAAAGAACACAAGACAATGCGAGAGGAAACTAGTTTTAGAGGGTGACTTGGACATATGGTTGGCGGCCATATTCCAATCACTTCACTGTCACATAGAGTGTTCTAGGGAATATCCTCAGCTCCACATGGCTTGCCAGGCCCTGTGAGATTATTGAGACCATTAACCCAACTCTCTTCTAATTTCCCCTAATCATCATTAAACCAAGAAAACCAAAGGACTCTGAAAGGTCCTGACTTCCCCTAGATACTTGAATCATGTCATGAGGTGTGGTGATCAGCCACACTACTCATAACCTAAATTCCATGTCCCGAAAATCCTAACTCCATACTATCCCAACTTTTCCCCAAATAACATAACCCAAAGAGAGCGAACCTCCTCTGATACCATTTTGTCACGAACCGAATCTGGTCGCCGCCAAAACCGGCACCAAACCCAGCCTGTGACAAGTCCCAAAGGGCATTCTCGATCCCCATGGGCTGGAATAAGTGGAAAAGAGCTCCAAAGAGTGGAAAAGGAAATGGAAGCGCTCCTGGGATTCTTAGGGTCGAGAGGGAGGTGGAATCACCGAAAAATCCATTATAATTAATAGGATATTAAAAAATAAAAAAAAAACATTTAAAACTGGAAAATGGGCTTTCAGGTTGGCCCAATTCTCAAATAAAAACCCACATCCCCCATGATTATTGATTTATAAATGTTCCAAATTTAAATGTGGTGTTAATATATCAGGGGAGGACATTTAGGAGTTGGAATGAGTGAAAAATATTAAAAAATGAATAAATTATAAAAGAAACAAAATTTATTTTTAAATCTTGAATTGGGCTCACGGTTTGGCCCATTTCATGAAAACTCACCTATTCTTCATAAAACCTTTGGAAACCCCCAAAAAATCATGAATTGAAAATAAATTAAAAAATAACTTTAAAATAAGTTATGTATGTGATGGATTTACATAAACTGGTGAGACTTCCAAAATATAGAACTAGATTTTGTTTGATGGAATCCATCTTGAATTCATTAGCCTTTCCAATCATAATAATTTTTATTTATAGATTCCTTATAGTATTCATTATTTTTTTCAAATAATATGACAAGTGTTTTGGTGATTATAAAACAACCTATTTGGTTTAACATTCCTACACAATATGTGTCTCTAGAAAAATTAATCCCATTATCAGTTGTGTTGTTTTGTGTTCCTATGAAAATTTCAGTGCATCTAGATCCTATAATTCACTAAATCCAATAATAATCCACTACCTCAAAAGAGATTTGATTTCATCAAATAATTATATTTGGTCTTAACTAAAACCTCACTAACTTGAGAATGTTAATATACTGAGTTATTAAAGTATAATTAACTAATATTACCTTTTTATTTAATTTTATGTACACTTGTAGCTATAACTTTATTTATTCAAACAATTTTAATTAAACACCTTAGGATGTGAAATAATAGACTCCCATCATATCATAACTTATAAGATATCCATTAACCAATCTATTTGACATATGGTCAGGTATTATGCTGATATTTTTAAAGCTCATCTCAAAAGACTATAGAATACTGAAAATACATATAAGAATCATCATCAATCTACCTTATACTACTATTAATTATTTTATGTGAATAATGAAATATGGGTTTCGTAAAACCTCTACTCTATATTTAAATGATCAATTAATTATTGGTTATAACATAATCTTATAGGCCATCTTGAAGGATCCATCATCTTTTACCAAGTGTATTAATTTCTCTATAGACAATTCAAATAATTTATTAAATGAATCTCATTAAATATAAAAATTTACATATATATTTTCCATATAATAGTTTGTGAGGTCTATCTATACTAATTTTTAAGATTTTTGGATTACCTTTATTTTTTATGATTTATTTGATTAAAACTTAATAATTATGTCAAACTAGGGTTTTACGATTACCATTAGTTTTATTATACTAAGAATTATCATTCCACAATTGGGTATACGTATTATATTTTATATTAATAATTCATTTTTTATGATTCAAGTATTACTAAAATATTATTTAAGTTTTCAATACCATAAAAACATTCATTTCAAAATGAAATAATTTCTTTTTGTGTATAACATGACACTGAGATAAATGTTTTATCAATTTTGAATAAAAAAACAATATTTTAACAATAATAAATCCACATAGAAATTTTAAGTCATTTTTTTAACCATTAATATAGGAATCACCCTTTATAAACTACTAAAATATTTTAGCGTACTTCTTAAAATTCGTATGAACTTCCATGGTTATTTTATGTGAATACATATATGTAATTTTCATATCGTATTTAATACCCATAAATTGAAATAGATATATTACATATAATGATGAATACACCTCAAGAAAAATCTTCTTATAGCTTTATATTTATTTCATTATAGTTCATTTTCCAGTGATCTTTCTAGTTATATGAGAAGCGGATATCTTTTTTTCCTCTGACCTACCATATAATATTTTTTATTTGTGAATTATGTTGTAAAGGAATTTTAGGAAAATATTGATAAGTGTATCATCCATGTTATTTATCCTATAATTAATAATGAACATAGAGAACCTAGGAGGTAAGGATGATAATATGAGATTAATGTATAATTTATTATCCTTATGGAAGCCTAATATTACCAACTGATCAATATACTCTAATATTTTATAGTAATGATCAGTAGCTATGTGTTCACCTTTCATTTTATAATGGTATAGTGTGGTGACAATATTTTCTATCTTAAGCCTCTATTTCTCTTTTTCAAGATTAAGGGGATTATTTTTCATAGTGTGGGTATTCATGTCCTTATATTACATCATCAACTCTTCATACATATTTGATAGTATAATGAAATGGAAAAAAGAAGCATCCTCCATGAATCACTACAAGGATTCTTTTTCGCCTTCAATCACTCAATTTGGTAGTAGAACAGGTATAGGGTACTCTAGCATACAGTATAAAATTTCTTATAGAAATTAAATGTATAAATTACTATACCACTCATGAAAACCTTTACTGGTGAGGACATTTTATTTTTCCAAAAACCATCAAAATGTTCTTGTAGTTTCACTTTTCATTTTAAATAATAAGTAAAAGATTATTTTAGTATTTTATCTTGATTTCTAAAAGTGTAAAATAATAAATTTTCTTTTCTTTTTATCCAACTATTTTTTCAAATAACAATACTCTTTCCACTAGATTCATAATCTATACTTGGGATTAACAAATTATTTGAAGGTATTTAGGTAGGTGATCTTGTAAACTATATTAACTCATAGTTTCTTAATCTCTTGAGTATTCTCCCAAATCCTAAAATTCGAAAGTCATATTTCCTTAACACTTTCCTATAAGTTAAACCAAGTCCTTATTAGTTAGTAAAACCTTGATGCTAACTTAGTTACGTTGACCTAAAACTCTAATTAAAACTACCCAGTAATTGAAATCACCCTGAGTTAGGCCAGATAATCACTTTTAACTATGGTTTCATTTTAAAACACGTATTAGAAGGTTTTGTTTGGGTGAATAGTTTATTTAAGGGATTTTATCTTTACATTTAAATATTCTTTATTTTATCCTTTTACATACTTGTTGATATTATATGGATTTTAGGTAATTAAGTAACCATGTGCTGGTAAAATAATTGACATATAATTATTTTATTTTATTCCATTTTTCATGCGTGTTAATTCATTTAATTTATGTGATTTCCAATTAACATGCATCTCATAAATAGATAATTAACCATTCACTAGATAAAAATAAAATAAATATACTTTTCATAATAATGATATTTAATTATAGGTTATTATATCAAGTACATGATAAACTAACCCTTAACCCTAGGGGCTGAATCCCTGAATCGATTTGGGTTCAAGTTGTAGCATGCCACCTATTAACCTATATATATTCTTGGTTAGCTTTGCATTAGATATGACTTGCACTGTCTCCACTTACCTGATATATATTTCCTTCAAATATGTTTAGTCATACACATTTGAAGGGAACCAAGGGGATAGGGTTATATAAAAAGAAATCATGGACATATAGGCACATGCATTATAACACGGGGGTATTATACACAAACCGTCATTTAAATTTAATAAAAATTATCAAAAAAACTAAGCACTAATAATTAAATTAAAATAAATCCAACACATATATTGTTTGGTCAAGATCATGATTATCCATGAATGTAATGAATATGCATTTAAATAAACTTGCTAAAATTCATTTCAATCCATTATTTATTAAGATAAATTTGTCAAATTAATAAATTAATTATCTTATTAATTCATTCATTTATTTATCTTAATTATACATCCAAAAAAATCATGAGATTCATATCCATGATAATTTTAAATAAATTTTAATTTTAATTTTAATTAAATAAATATGTACACAGTGTGTACTGGAGGCAGAACAGTATGTACTCTTATGCTTCTTCCATAAAATTATTTCTAGAGTTTAACTATTATATGATGTCTTCCATTACATGAAATGACATATGAATAATGTTTTGTACATTCCTTGTCATGTACAATGTGCTTACAAGGCGTGTATGCCTACATGGTATGTCATGATATACATGTAATTTTGTTCTATGAGTAAATCAATGTAGTCTTCACAGTATTAAAGACTATATAGTACTCCTTGAATATATGATGTGTGTTCCACTATCAACGAACATGAAGTATATAGTGTTTATGATTAACATACACATCAGTTAATTGCATAATTATATTAAAATAATTACTAATGAATTTCAACATCACACATGACCTATCAAAAAAATTAGGTGATTTGTTTGGTAAAACCCTAACACACTGCATGCACACCATCCACATAGCCTGTAGTTCGGTTGATTTAATTAATTCTCTTTGTGAGTTGACCATAGCTACATGCCTAGGGGCCTTGTTTGATTTTTTTTGTGGGTAATAATGTGTTTCATGGTGTTTAAAACCTACTAAACACCATGTAATCAGGTATTATTGTGTTTCTTAGCTATTTATCATTACATAGTGTGTATTAATTTCATTTCATGTGCTTTGACCACAGTGTTTCTAAGATTTATTTGGGGGGTAATTGTGTGAGATTACATGGTGTGTATGATAGCTACATGCCATGTACCCCTATTAAGATATGATCTAATTGGACAGGTCAATACATGATATGTAATGACACAAAATATTTTTCTCCTTCTTGATGTGTCATGATTTTCACAACTCTTCCTAGAGAAGTGAATATGGGTGCATGGAATATATATTTTTGTTACTCATCGTGTATTCATGTTATCTTTACATAATTTTTGATACCTCTAGATGATATCTTCAAGTGTTCTTCATCTATTATTTTCTATTTATTGGTCTTATATAATTGAATGATCATAATATCTTGACTTTCAGATTATAAACATAAAAAATAAAATTGAAAAACTAATAATCAAATTCATAAATTGATCAATGATTAATAAATAATTATAAATTAATATGTGACCACTCTGATACCACATGAAGGTTCTAGGGAATGTCATAAGTTTTTGGTTTCATGGAAATTAACGGTTTTTGTTAGTTTCTTCAGATGTTTTCTCTTATTCAGACGATAGAAACCACAAAAGAATCATAGAAAGGGAGTTGAGTGGAGAAAGCGGTCAAATGTCATCATTTTTTATGAATCTAGAAATTTGAAATGTGTTGGAATCAGTCATTGATGAGGTATGTTTGTTATAATTTTTTATCCTTATATTAATAGTGAATTTTTAAATTAAGGGGGGAGATGTTTATTTTTCAATTATAAGTGAAATAAGTAGTTTTTGAAGAATTCATGGATGTTTAAAAGAATTATTGTAAGTTAATTAGTCACCCATGTTTTCTAAACTGAGTATTTCTCAAGTGGAGTTTTGGATGATTAATTGATTTCCCTCATGTAGTTTTAGCCTTTATATTTATTATTAATAAAATAGAGAGAGAAAAATGAGAATAATGTTTACTTTAGTTTGGGATGAATTTTGAAATGGGTATTGATAAAAAATCAAAAGGGGAAATTGAAATGCCTAATAGATTTTGATGAAGACTGATATATTTTCATCAATGAGAGTAAAGTCAATGTGTAATGATTTTAATTAAAATAGATGAAGAAATAGTTGGTGAGATTAAAGTTCCCTATGAATAATAGATTATCTAATGGAAATATAGAGACTAAAGAACCCATTGAATATTGTTGAACTATATTTTGAGTTTATATAGATCATATGTGTTATTTGTTTCTACCATTATATAAACTCCTAAAGATTCTTACATATGTTGATAAAGAATATTGTGAAACAAAATATGGGTTTCTATAATAATAAATCACAGAAAAGAATATCAAGATGATATTGTTACTTGATGACTTGGGTTATGCATATTTAAGGAAGTAGATTAAAAATATGTGATGATTATGAAGATAATATTATGTTGAATCAAATATAGGTGATACTTTTATTAATTTCTTATGAAGGTGATATCTACTATAGGTTCATATTGAAGTTAAAATATATTACTTCTTATAGTTTTAAGGTATGCTTCTAACTTATCCTAAAAATTTAGTTTTATAGCTTGATTCGTCTATTTGAGTTTGATATGTGGGTATATTGATATGATTTCCATGGATAATGGATATTTCTAAATGTGATATCTATAGGAAGGAATATGTAAAATTGGCCTTATGAATGTTTGAAAAGTCATTGGATGAAAAAATTAAGTTATTTGTGAATGAAATGTGTTGATTTATTTGATAATTAATTAATTCGCTGTTATTGGCCATATTTTATGAGAATAAAGATTCATTTTTAGGACAATGTATATTTATTAAAATACTTAAGATGATTTTTTATATGTTTCATTTTCATTGGGAATTTTTATATCGATTATTATTGAAGTTTGATTGATTTATAAAGTGTTTTTGAGTTTTTTTAAATAACATAAAGTTGTTGGAGAATTTTTTAAGAATTTTTGGATTGATTCAATGAAATTTTAGTTAATCTAAGATCATATATAATATCTAAGAGAAATAATAAAAAATAAAAATTCATATGTAAGATCTCGCAAAACGTAATATTGTAAAATTACTAAGTAGTTCACACTGTAATATGTAAAATTAATCTTATCATACATATAATTAACTCTGGTATTTAAAAGGATCTGTAACATCTCATTAATGATACATAATATCTCCTAGCTAATATGTAAGATTAAAATCTGAGTTCATAGTGATACATAATAGTAAATCATAGAATTCGTATGAATAACTCTAAGGTCCTTCTTTATATATAACATTAATTTGAGGATATGGAAGAATAAGTTGAGAATGCATAAGATTAACCTATATATTTCAACTAATATAGAAGATATTTTCTAAGTTCATGTAAGATTAATATGATTTATCAAGGAATACATAATATCAAAAGTGATGATGTTATACTATTCTTTAAGGATTAAATGTAATGATGTTAATTGATTAAATACATGATTCAAATTCAGATTAGTGTTAAGATAATAAGAAGAATATTTCATTGTGAGATGAGAGTTCAAATTGTAATATTATTCTATGCATGTGAGCATGCAATCATATAAAATAATATATGGGATTTATGGAATATCAAATTAAAATAGAAGTTGGGGTTTGTGGAGAATAAAATGAGTAGGATCTTAGATATTTGATAATATCCTTAAATAATATTGGATGAGGTTTAAATAAGAATATATGTTTTCATATCTTGAAGATTTATTCTATGGTATTTTTGGAGGATATTTGATCGA
The DNA here is from genome assembly GCA_963277665.1 of Viscum album. Classification (NCBI taxonomy): domain Eukaryota; kingdom Viridiplantae; phylum Streptophyta; class Magnoliopsida; order Santalales; family Viscaceae; genus Viscum; species Viscum album. Next base: position 139,170,264 of record OY728155.1, read on the forward strand.
GATAAGAGTATCATACAAAAAATGAGATAATGGTACTTCACCCATAAACACTCTGATAATCACAGTCAAACCCCATTGTCATCCCTATAGAGATAAATTCTAAAACTAAAAGTATTTCCTCACAAATTTACTAATATGGAAAAACAAACCACTTCATCATAATATACATAAAAAAATAATTAGTATAGGATATTTATTTTCCTAAAACCAAACCACTCTGAAGTAGTCATGAATATACAACAAGTAGGATAGAAATGGGCCACATGGAGGCCTCTAGGTTCACCACATGGTGTTCTAAGGGGAGGGTGTGTGGGACCCATGAATTCCATGATGTTTCTACTGGCTAGTTTCGGCTGCCTGAACCTAACCCACATATGATTCCCAGGTCACGGTGTGGGATGGTTCTCTTGGGACCGTGGTATTGAGAATATTAGGTTAGGTATGTGCACCACCCAGCCTGATGGCTGCACTATCCCGACCCATGTTGGTGGGTTGATCTCTACTGGTGGGGTCATGTCATGGTGACCAAATAGTTACTGCCTTCCCTGCTTTGTAGTGGACCCGAGTGAGCTTCCACCTCCATCAATGATGGCCAGCCTTCACCTCATATAAACTTCCTCTACCTAAGCCTCCATGCTCAAGATACATCGCCATCCCACCAGGTCACCATCCATATTGCATCATCTCCAATCATTCCACCATGTACCACCACTCAGCTGTTCTATTTCAGGTTACCTCCCCTAATGGTCATCATCCACCTATCTGAAGTCACTTACTTTACATGATTCTATCATTAGTCAACCTTGGGGTTGATGGGATCCTACCATCCACGCATGAAGAGAAGAGAGATAATTTAGGAAGATATGAGAGATATATGTAGTTATTTTCCCTAATTTACTGATCCTCCATCAAAAATAAAAATTCACAATGAACAATGTTAGGTATATATCAGTTTACCCTAGAATGTTTTTTCAAAGATTAAAAATAAATGGTTAATGATTTTATAAATCATAGTGGGGTTGGAGGATGTTAAATAATTCACCTTGATTAATTCATGAAGAATGGTGTTTTAATTTTATAAAATTAAATACAAAAATTCATGAAGAATTTTGTAATGAAATCACAAATCCATACCTCATATCGGATCTATCATTGATAAATTTTGCATCCGCATCAAATTTCTTTGATGATTCTAATGAAGAATTCCATTGAAAATTTATGAGATTTAATCTCAAGGATTATTATAATCCCAAATATCTTTAGATATCTCTAAATCTCTCATTATATAATTCTAGGGATATGGAAACTAACCCTATGATTATAAAAAATGATGATTAAATAGTGAAACCATATGTTTCATGATATTTTATTAAAATATCCATCATTACGGCTAGTTTAATAAAACACTAAATTAAAAATAAATTATAGTGCTTCTAAGGTAAACCCATCATTATGAACTCAACAAAAGTCATGAATTTCCCACTTCGGGTTTTTTAAAATAAAATGAATTATCCCCATGAATGAGTGTGCACATACCAAAAATAATATATTATCTTAATATATTATTATCAATGATATGTAATGCCTTCAACTCCATTTTGGATTAGTGAACCATATCAAAAATATTGTTTGAAATATTTTAATGTTTCAAATCATAAAATTATAGTACACTACATCCTCCCAAACTTAAACCATTTTCATACTAGAAAGGGAAACTATTGGGGCTCCTCAAAACAAAATCTCAAAAAACCACCTCATGTAGAAAATAACCCACCTTTTCATTCAGTTATCTCATCTTCGTGGGTTCAAGATCAAAATTAACTTGATAAAAAAGCTCCCAGTATGAGAACTTCCTCTTTTATCATTGAATATATTGGCTCCATCGCTTCTAGAATTAAGACATTAATTGGAACATGTATCCACTCTATGTGATTCTTGATATGCCTCATCACCAAAAACCCTTTTTTTGATCTGAAGGATTACTCACTACATAAGATGAAGTGAAATCAAGAACCATAGTTATCCACCTCAAAACAATTTTTTCCCATGTTTACCTCTAGTGGGAGCACTTCTCTCCCCACATTTGAAGAGTATTATTGATGTTTGTTGAATGATAGAAACTCATCTATGCCACAACCCACCACATAGTGTTACACCAAAATGTTTCACTAACACTAGAAGATCTATAAGGTGTAAATATAATATGGAATAATGTTAGTTCCTTCACATATCATGTCCACAAGGAACGTACACCAATGTCACTATCTCATTGAACAAATCTGATAAATTCCTTCATCCTTAATCTCTTCGTAACATCTAAGGGAATTCCCCATCCACTTCCTGATCTCAAACAAGTTCACATACAATATAAGAGACAACTTGGTTGTTTTTTCATTTATATTTCATGAGATATATTTAATAAATAATCTATATAAACATTAACACCCTAGAAATACTCAGCATCATAGCGCTTCCTGTCAGTTGGTCCAATCCTCCACAATCTGAAGTAGGTGGTCCTGACCCTTCATATGACCCTGCACTATCTTATCCAGACCCCAATATAAAATCCACCAAAAAGGATCAATAGAAAACCACAACCACCTAAGAAATCCCCATCCTATGATACATAACATGAGCCTCTGTATGATGGGAACATCCATGAAGTATCTTCTATACATACTACATTAAGGGTAAATATTTAATGTGGAGGTCCCCACTCAGAATTTCCATCATAAAATTTAATACAAACATCAATGGAAAACCAATATCCATCTAGGAAATTGGGTTACAGACTTCCCACCTTTTAAAGGATCTTATTTTTTTACACACTTGAGAAAATCCCATCACATAGGACTGAAAAATTGACATCACCATCACAGGCCTCTCTCACAGTGGGGAATGGTGTGGGGAAACCAACATCAATCAAAGGTGAGAAATGTATCCATCTCCCAAAAAGAGATAACTCATATAAAATTAGTTTATAATTATCCTTCTCTATTATCAAGACTTATAGTCCCTTATATGGGAATTATTTATCATTACACTGTAGTGTCACTTTGATCATGTCAAAAAACCCTAGAATAAAATTCCTCAAGCTGAACTTTACTCAATTATTCTAGAACTCATTCTATTAGAATATTCTACATAGATTATAATCTCATAGAAATACTAGGTAAATTCCTTAAATTTCTAAAAGGATCCTCTCTAAATCGACACAAGGAAGGATTTTTCCCATATACTAAATGAATTCCACATGGGTGATTCATAATCCCACATAGAAATCACTTGAATTCCATCAATAAAATTCAATTTGATGCATAAGTCACTCTAACATTGAGGGATAAAAATGGGTTGACTATAGGAAGCATGCACACATTTTCTTACCTTCAAAGTAATTTAATTATGACCCATACACATGGTGTATATATCCATGCTTAATGTTTTATGGGTAGATAACTACAACCACTATAAGGTGGTATTTTTCAACCATGACTGAGGGGATTCTACTCACTACTAGGGGTAGTCCCCAAATCACTTACTCAACTACAAATCATTGTGAAACACTAGAATTAGTAGAAAATAAAAAATGAGTTAGTTACAGCTACATCTCTTCTTTTTCATAATGTAATATTTGGAATAACCTCTTTATATGCTTATAATAAACTAACTTTTCTATAAGGGGAGAGTGAAAGAAAATCAACATCAATGGAAACTCTCTAGATAAAAAGCTTTTGGATAGGGATTCCACTAGAATCTCTAACTCCAAAATATATGATGTATATAATAACTCGCTCATGAACCATTCAATATGAAGGTCCTTGAAAAGAAGACATAAATAATACTCCAAAATTTATCTATTAATGCTTGATCATAGTCATCCATTTCATGAATATACCCAAAACTCTAAATGTGAGAACCCCATGTATTAAAAGAAAAAAATCAACGGTGGTGATGATAGGGGAGGATCAAAACATCATCTATCTTTATCTTCTCATACACCACACACTTCCCAAAAAAACATTCTCCCTAATCGGCCACTTACTTTAATATAAAAATCACATATTTTAGTGTTATCTTCCACATAGATCAATGAAAAATAAATCTTCCTCTAAATCCTCTATTAGAATCACTGATCTCGATTAATTTATCCACAAAACATGTCTATGTAACAATTCATGAGTTATGTGATCCTCATCGTGTACATAGACATGGTCATGTTGTCCTATATAGGGTCCAACATCCTTAGATAATACTTCATCTAGGAAAATGGATCAAACTCTAACCACAATAGAGTGGTCACATCATGAGTTCAAGAAAAAACATCATCCACTAATGGATCACTTTTTCCTATAGATAGAAAAATACAAGAATCTTAATGTGGTTAATGATATTTCAATCCAAATGAAAATACATGTCTCAAACTCCAGTAAATCCTTTATCACCTAAAGATCAAACACTCCTCAAAAAACCATGAAGCCTCTATAATTGGAATTCATATAGTATGTCAAGATTATGGGTAGTATGATCCAACATAGTGGGAAATACCATCCTCTCTATAAAAAATTATAATACTAATCATGATGGAAAGATAAAATGCCTCAGATCATGTGGCATAGATAGCTCTCAATCGAGTCTTGGAAACAATGCTTCATCACTTACTAAATAGTAGTGTGAGGCCCAATTACTGTCATGGGCTCATCATGAACCTCACTCTATTCATAAACTAGATATTAGTGGGTATAACTTTTCATATGATAGGCTGAACCCATAAGGATTGGAAGAAATATAGAAGAGATGAGAGGAGGAAAACTTGAAATATCATAACTAACCACTATATAATGCATGTACCAACTTTTATGTACTCTATAAGGATGACTCAAATACCATGGTCGACTAACAGGTTATTAAAGTCCTTGAGAAATGATGTATCATCTATCGCACATGCGCTAGTCTTTATGATATGATAACTGAACTCAATAACCACTTAACATTTTTCCCTAAATTCCAAAAATAATCCTCAAATAACTACTTCTATAAAATTAATCCCAATGACTTGGCCTCTTTCATACCACTTTAACACTACCTGACCCACTAATTCCCTACCTGGGCTAGGGGTAAGTCAACTTCATCACCCCAAGCCCACCTCTAATAGTCCAGGGGCTGGTAACTAGCACCAAGTAGGATTATCAAAAAATATGGGATGCCATAGCCTGTATCAACCTATAATAAACACATATATCTAAATAATAACATAATAAAAAACACCAATAGAATATAAATAAATAATTTAACTATACACAACACATGTATGAGACATAAAATATAAGCACATTTCCAAATAGGCAAATACCAAAGGAACTGTACATCTAATAACTCTATGAATCTGAGAGACACAAGACTTTAAAAATATTCTCATTACCATGAGTACCCCTAGATCAATCTGCAGTCACATTAATAACCTCTACCATATTGAACTACCATGCTCCACTATGTGTCTCAAATCAAGGCCAAGTGTAAACTCTGAAAAAACCACACTAGTTCAATGACCACCAATACCATATCTAAATCCTATATCATTTTCATAGACACAACATGTGCAGTAACAAATCACATGTAGTGATGAATATAAACATACTTGGTAACACCTAAAAACCAAAAAGGAAAGAAAAATCAATAAGGTAGCTTAAAAATCTATATGAGAGGATAACTAGGATGAAGACAAAAGGGATCTATATATTCTCAACCACTAGAAATCTCAGTGATACAAAAAATTCATAGTTATCTTAGATCTAATAGTCGAAGGTCGTACCTCATGAGTAGCTAGGCTTGAAGAATTGAAAAATCCCTACAAGCCTGAAGTTGTTATCCTAGATATACAGTTCATCTCTAAGGTAACTCATGGGGTTATTTAGGAGTCATAAGTCTCGAATTATTTGATCTATCTAACATTTCTTCCAAACCACCACCTGAATCTATTAAGGGGAACATTCTCCTTAATGAGGTACGTGCATCAGTTGAGGGATTATCACAAATTAATGTTAAAAAAATTGTTTAATCATTTGATAAACACATAGGGGAACCCAAACTGAGACCAAAGATAGATTTAAATCAATAGAGTATAGTCCCCTACTATCATAATCACCTAGAAATGACGTAGAAGGTATAAAAACATGATGCATAAAGAAGTGCCACTCTATATAGCCTAAATATAAGATAATAAACATATATCCTTGAGAATATGGAATACCCTACTATAATCCCCATCACTTATACAAATACACAAAGTAAAACCAATTCCTAATCAAATATAACATATAGGATGAGGTTAGAAAACAATATATGGGTGCAGTGTACAACAAAAAAACATATAAGAGTGTGGTACTTGACCCCTAAACTCTCTAATTGTCATGCTCAAACCACACTGGTTAACCTACATAGACAAATTCTAAAAATATCAATCATTCCCTATAAACATACTTAAATGGAAGAATAGTCCATTTTATTTTTGTCTACATGGAAAAATACTCAGGATAGACTACTTATTTTCTCAAAACTAACACGCAATGAAGAAGATGTAAAGATATGCTATGTAGATGATGAACGAACCACATGGTAGCCTCTGAGGGTTCCATGTAGTGTATAGGGGGAACACACAAGGAAATATAGGTGAATCAAGCCCACATTCCCTATGATTATCCTATCATCTAAGTCATGTTTTGTGGACCCGATCTACCTAGACTTCCCCAACCATAGGTTGGGCTGGGCTGCTAGGACTTATGAAACCAAGCTTATTGGATGAGGCCCACTTGTAAAGACCATGACCTTAGTAGCCTAGAGTTAGTGGTTACTTTATTATATTGGCACTATATACAAGGAATCATATCATGAAAGAATGAATATTTTAGAATTCTTGGTAAACTACATGTATACTTGAATCTCACATAACATATGAAAACATAAAATACAAAACATAATGAAATTAAATATTCATTATTCTTGAACTCATTAAAAGATTATTTTTTCATATCTAAGGGAAAGGAAAAAAATAATGGTGATATGATATTCTCATTAAGGGTTATATACAGTTGAATCTATCATGAGTAAATAAGGAATAATAAATATGATAAGGTAAATAACTGAAAACACATGTCATTAAATCAATAACATGAGCATGAAGAATAATATGGAAAGATAAAATGAAGATAAAATGATTAAAAATAAATAATCACATGAGCTTGAAACTTATCCATGTATATTATTCAAAATAATCTCATGGAAATGAATAACTGATTTCATAATAATTTAATGCATAATTTCATACATCTAAAACTTACCATTGAGGACTTATTCCAATACAGTTTAAACTATGGGTACGTATCGAACAAAAAACCCATTTAATAAGGCTAACGAAATGGTTTGTATCATGTGAACTATTGATTCATTTAGGTTCTATGTAATACTTGTCCCCACCCATCACTTAATAATCCTAATTCATTCCTTATATATTGAATGATCAATTAGATTCACAAATAATATGACTTATCAAAAAATGTCCATATTGAGTGAAGAATCTGTAATATAAATACTTTCCTCAGTAAAAAATCATAAAACATATAGATAAAGAATAAGGATTGAATCATTACAATATATCCCTAGTTTAGGATAAAATATTTCTTATTCTTGATGAATATAAATACCATTAAAATTTCATTAAAACATTCTTCAAGAAAATACCCTTTTCACTTTGAAATACACTTTTCAAAAATAAAAGATTATGGAATATTATTTAAAAAAACTATTTGAAAATAATAATTTAAACTTTTAAATAAATCTTCAAATCATTGATTAGTCATGAAATTGGGAATTTTAGTTCATGCTGAGTATGCTAAAATAATTCTTCCTTTCACATTTTCGGTAAAAAGTCAAAAATTACCATGTTCAAAAAATTATAAGATGATACCTTTTAAAATATTTTGGAAAATGTAAAACATGGGAAAGATTTTATTTAATAAATCATTAAAAATTAGTTAAAACATTATTTAAAACATTTTAACTAAAGTATATACATGGAAGAAAAATATTCTTGAGAGAGTTGAAAAACAAAGTAAATTTTCCTTAAAAAAATATGTCGGAATATTGAGTACTTAAAGAAAGGAAAATGAATGGAAAACTTATAATTTATAGAAATAACCGTATGAGAAGAAAATATATTGGTTTTAATATATAAATATAAAGTAATTCCCCTCATGGATACTTTAACATAAACAATACCAAATAATGATGAGATTATGAAATAAACTCTTACCACTTTGGTAAAACTCAAACCATACCCCCATGATAAAAATAACTTCAAATTAAAAATTATCTGCCATGAATATAAATATATTAATGATATAAAATAAACTATGGGTAGTAGATACACCTCATAAAATATGATCAATGTATAACGTAAAAAATGTCTCAAAGAAGAAAAATTTGAGACGAGGAATGCTTACCACAGGTCATAAATCCTTAGTATGTGTTTGAAAATATTGTATAATAAATAAATATATATTATACATATATTAAATAACCATAATAATATATATTATACCATATATTATTTACTTATAAAATTGTATCACCTATTTATTAACAATTCTTTATTAAAATCACTATTTCGGGTGATAACTGCTTCGTTTTTCATAAATATTTTGGTTTGGTGGTTTTGGTCCTTATAAATTTATCATGATTCCATCATATCATGAATTTTAATAATTATATAAATATAATATATATATTCATTAAATCTATCCTTATTTTCATCCATGTAAAGTGTAAATGAAAAATGGATCACATCGCTTCGTGGAGGTGGTAGTGCACACGTACACACAAGCGATATTATCATTTTCCAACAGACTAAAAGATAAGAAGGTAGATATGATGTTATAATTAAAAAATTATATATTTATCATAAATATAATATATATTCATTACATATATCTTTATAACTATCTAAGTAAAGTAGTGATGAAAAAAATTACACGGCTATGTGGAGATGTTAAATCGTACATACTCAAAAGTGATATTTTCCCTTTTTGTGGGTTGGAAAAGATATGGAATATGGTTATAACATAATAATAATAATATATAAGTATATTTATGATACTATATGTATTATTTTAGGATATTTATAACACATTAATAGGAATTATAATAAGAAATATATTTGAAATATTTGATAAAGACAATTACCTCTCCTTCAGTAGACTTCCTTTAGATCTACTATTAAGAGACATAGGTTTGGTATTTTGGAAGGGAAATAAACTATATAGATTTCATAATGATGTTTATAAGTGTTTTTTTAGGTTCTGGTCGAGATAAGGGACTCTATGTGGTGTATATAAGAGAGGATAGGTGGTTCATTTTTATAGTGAATGAAAGGACATACATGGAATTAATAAAATGATTTAAATTTAAAAAATTCATTTTCATGTGAAAGGGGAATAATGTGGAAATTATTTAATATATAATATATAATATATTATAAATCCCATAAACAAATAAAAAATTTATAGGTTTATGTCATATTTTAAACCTTATCTTTTTTTAACACCTTAGTTAACCTATTTTAACTTTAGTCGCGGTAATGCATTTTTCACTCCTAGAGGGTTATAATTTTACTTATAAGGTTACAATTGGACCATAAAAGGAACATAGATGAAACTTTTGGTTATATATTATCCCCTTGTCCTATTTTAATATTTTTATGATTTTTTAATAATTTAAAATAATAGTTCCATAAAATATCATTAATATCATTTTTGACACTATTTATTTAATTTGACTTTAAATACATTAATAAAAATATATAATTAAAATATATACTTTTAAAACAACTATAATATTTCATATATATCTATAAAATTTATAGGTCACTGTAATTCACTCAAAAAATATATTACTTTTAGAATTTTTAAAATAATTTATTTTATTTTTCTATTATTTCAATAAATACTATATCGATGTTGTGTAAGAATTTCAGGTAATTATGTAATCACTAAAAATTATAAATAAATTAAAATGATAAAAAAAATTATTTTACACTTCAAATAAACATTTATAACTAATATTTTCCCATTTTTATATTTATAATAAAAATTTAGAGTTATTAAGTTCAAAAGAGTGACATTTTATATTTATTTTTTTCTAAAATTAATATAAAGGTCCTAATAAAATAAATATCTCACATAGTAGCCATATATTCTATATTTTAATGTAAATGGACTAAATACACTCATCTAATTAGAAAAATGCAAGTTTTATGGTCTTTTTTAGTTCTTAACATATTTTTTTTGACCTTGATTACTCGATTTACCCTTATCGTGGTGAGAATTATTTACTATGGTTACAATTCATAATGAACAAAAACAAGAGGGACCTATTCAAAAAAATTGAACTACTTATTTCAAAAATGGAATCCATTTTTTAATATTTAATTTATATAATTGGCATAAATTAATATACGATTAAAATAAAAAACACAATGAAAACAGCTTTTAAAAAAAATCCTTTTAATTATTAAATTGTTTGTATACTAAATTAAACCATAAAATTGATTACATAGTAACTAATTGGATTATTCATAATATAATAGAACTAATTTTAATTTTAAATCATTATAAAAAATAGAAATTTTTAAATTCTTGAATCAAAAATACATTTTCAATGAAAATCAGTTTTTTTCACTATTCATTGAGAAATCAATCTTTTCAGAAAAATTCAAAAATATTACATTAAGTTAACTTTAACATGATAATTTAAAATTTATACTACTTTTACAAAATATAATTTCTAAAAGTGGAAAAAATTAATTATAATTCCCAAAAAAAATTAAAATAAAACCATTTTGTAGAAAATATTATGTTGAAGTATAATTTGATATTTTTTCAACAAGCTTGTACCCAAGTGGTAAAGGCTCCTGTTTGGCATCCAAAATACCTAGGATTTATTCTAGGAAGGGAATAAATTCCCAGACTATAGCAGTACTTTATCATGGCACTATAGTAGTGGTAGAATTGTAGCGGCGGTGACACTGTAGCGGTAGAGGTACTGTAGCAGGAACTATAGCAGTGGTGATACTATAGAAGTCCAGGTACTGTAGTAGTACTATTCACTAAAGGGCCCTTTGGGCCAAAAATGTGTTTTCATGCCCTTGGGCCTTCAGGCTATGTAATGGGTCTTCCTCTACTCAGTCAAAAGAGGTATTTGCTTTATTTTAATAATAAAAATGAGGCTTCGACCCTGAAATTTTAAAACAAGTATAAAATGATTTTAATAAAAATTAAGTACTTATCTATTATTATATAAAACCTTTATACATATTTTAAAAATGAATTTAACCCTATTAATACTCACCAATTCAATAACCTGGTTATAATGGTCATATTTAAATAATAATATTTCATGGTTCATTTAAGATCAGTGTTGCGTGTTTTATATGCTATAAAACATAGTGTTATTTTAAAATCTCTGGGTGTTACATTATCAACCCTTTAATAAATTATGACCTTTAAATTTAAAATTGGGTTCAGTAATCAAGGGTTTAACATTTGTAAATTCCATTTTAAAAACCCACATCGTAAAAAGGTTTAATAAATGTTTTTCTAAAAAAATAGAGAAAGGGAAAAATGAAGGTCATCTAGAATAACACAAAACTATGTTTCCAAATAGGAGAACATTTGTTTAAAGTGAAAATATAGACATAGAACAGAAAAATAATTCTCAAGGACTAATAGAGGGTGATATATAACATATTTAGGATAAATTAATGTCCATAAAACCAAAAATATGTGATCTGTAAAAAATCCATAAATTCATGAGAAATAATTATAATAGGATAACATTTTTGTTTAGAGATTCTTTTTCTAGAGTTTATTAATTCCTTTAACATCAAAACCCCATCATTTCTATAAACAATAAGTATTTGGGATGAATTTATCATTCAAGAATCACTAAAATCAACTTATAACGGATTAAATAATCTGGAAAATAATTTTAATTTATTTCTCACATTGTTATATTTTATCCAAAATTGAAATAGTTACCATAAGGTAGGATAATATCCAAAATGTATAATCCATCATATGAAGAAATTATATATTTAAAATTTTCTACAATAACAAAAAAGGTTCAACTTAGATTATTCCACACATAAATAACCATATATCCCAATTAACATCAATAGCCTCAACATTAAATAATTTTTAACACCAATGGTTATCTCATCCATTTTAACATACATTACCAAAATTTAATTTCATTATTCCAAAAAAATCTTTCTTATTAAACCACATGTTAAATTTAAAGGTTACATATACTTCAACCCAATTAAAAATCCCAAAATATCATTAATAACCATGATAAATAAAAATATAATCTTATCATCATCATCTATTAAATATTTATTAAGAAGGAAAAGTTGTGTAGTCAGGCAGGAACCAAAAAGAACCAAAATCAATAAGGCCTAAGGATGCCTAAATTAATGGAGGCCAAGTTCGTCCCCTCTAATTAGATTAACCCCCTCTATCTTCAGGAAAAGGATACTGGGGAAGCATGTGACTCTGGGGCCCTGATCCACCACTATTATGGAAATGAGATAGTCCACAGCCTTATTTCCCTCCCTCCATGTATAGACCACCAGAATGTTGTTTCTAAGGATGGATCTATAATTTCTGATGATGTACGCTATAGACTAGGGAGTAGATCATTTTCCATGCATAGAGTCATGGATAATCACGTAATCAGTTTTAACTTCAGAAAGAGCTATATTCTCCTGGACACATAGTTGTAACCCTGTAAGCATGGATTTGGCTTCCACCTAGAGCAAGTTCCCTTGTCTATAGTAGGTAGAAAAATCAAGTAGGATGTTGCCCCAGTATTCACAAACAACACCTTTACCACAAATGACCCCCTCTATGCATGATCCATCTATATTAAGTTTGAAACCAGAAAGGTTTATTTAAACCTTAATAGGGTATTCTTCCCAAAACCTAGTAAAAGTTTTAAATCACCTTAATATCCCATAACTTAAAACCTCAAAATCAGTATTTATGCCTTTAAACTTATGAAAACCTTAAACATATAAAATCATGATAGTATCCATAACTCTTAAATTAAAATCATATGAAACCATGTATACTTCCATAAATTAACCCAATTATTATTACTCAAATAAAATCATAGACTATTTCTATAAATCAAAAAATGAAATAAACTTCATCAAGGATAAACTAATTCAATTTTTCAATAATAACTTACCAATTTCAAGTTCACCAATACTATACCATTTACATCATCAATTTTAATCATCTCTTTATCCCAATATATAAACACTTCAATCCATACTCTTCAACAATTAGCATAACATAGGTCCTTCCCTGTTCTAAGAGTTAACCCTTGGGTTAGGGAATTATCTTGGATAATTCACATATTCTCTACACATAAGTAATTAAATTACAAATAGTACCTTGGTATGAACTTAATATCCCTCCATCAAATACTTTATTTTTACTTGAAAATTAATTGATCTATGACCTTCTTTTCCACACATAAATAATTTTATATTTACTTTAAGACATTCTTCGGGGTGTCTATTTCTATATTATGAAATAAAGGAAATTAATCTTTACCCCCTCCAAGGTCTCCACCACTCGAGATCTCATCAAATTATATCCTTCTCTTATTTTGTGATTCTGAGATTTGGTTAAGGTGTTGGTTTTTAATCATATATCATGATAAATGATTATGAATAGTCATAATATCTTTGACTCCATTCATCATCCAATTTTATTTCTCATAATCACCCTATTTTCCATCATATTTAGTGTTAATGTGATTCCTCCTGGTTCTATCCACTAACTAAAACCAAAAAACATAGTATGAGTAGCAATAATCATATTGGGGAACCAAATAATCATGAAAATCATTTATAATATGTTTAAATCATGACACCTTCTTTTAAATCTAGGACACCTTAGGTTTAACATAGGTTATTCGTGGTCATAATCTATTCAAATCCTTCATATTGGTTTGAAAATAAAATTTGAATTAACCGTGGCATATCCCCTAGGAGTGTCAAACTAGGTGAAAAGTAAGGGAACACTCACCAGGAAACTGAATAATGGCTAACATATATCCGACCAACTCTTTTGGGGGTTATTACCTCTACATGAATCTATTTCAAAAACATGTCCACTTTTAGTATCTTTATAGGTATGTTTTTCTAGGATAACCACATAATCTCTACCATATCTAAAAATTATGATATTATCCTACAATTAGATATATCCTCAAAATCTATCATAGGGTTATGTTCTCTAGTCTATGTTTTCCTAAATCCATTTCTCAAAGTTTTTATTAAACTTCCGCTAATACCAACTGTAAAGTCCCCAACCCTAATAGCCCAAATTTAGTGGTTAATTTATTAAATTAGAACTAGATATAGGGAATATTATCCCAAAGTACCAAATTGTTTATTAGTATTGTTAAACTAGATATAAACTTTAATATCATATTAAATTTGAAAATGTAAAATAAAAAATATAATGAAAGTAAATATTATACCTCCTTAAACCCATTCAAATATTCCTTCTTCATATCCTATGGAAAGGAAAAAAATAAGGGTGAGATCAAATTCTTGGTAAGGGTTACATAAATTGGAATTTATCATCAATAACTAATATGTATTCAATATATAAAGGTAAATAACTAAAAAAATTGATTTTATCAATAACATGAGCATGAATAATTATATGGAAGGAGTTAATAAAGATAAAATGATTCCATATAAATAATGACATGATCTTAAAAATTATCCATGGATATTATTCAAATAATTTTATAGAAATTAAAAACTTATTTCATAATTATGTAATTAATAATTTCGAACATCTAAAACTTATTGCCAAGGTCTTGTGACAATAAAATTTAAATAATGGGTTGGTATACACCAAAAACCCATTTAATAAGGCTATTTAAATCATTTGTCTCATGATACCTACTGATTCATAGAGGGGTTATGTAATTTTGGGACTACATATCACTTAATGAGTCTAATTCATTCCTTATATATTGAATGATCAATTTAAATCACAAATAATATTCCTTATCAACAAATGTCTGTATTTAGTGAAGTATACAGAATAACAATAATTTCCCTTTTTAAACTGATTATAAACCATCCAGAGAAAGAATAATTATAGTATCATTACAAAATATCCCTAGTTTAGAATAAATGGTTTATTATTTATGGTGAATATAAACATTGTAATAAGATCATTAAAAATATTCTTCAGGAAAATACACATTTCACTTTGAAATCCACTTTTAAATACTAAAAATTTACAAAATATTAGGAAAAATGTTTTCTTTAGATTTTTCATGGAAACATGTAAAGTAATATTTAAATAATTTATTGTTGGGTAAAAAATTCTTTAATAAATACTTGGATAATAGAAAAATTATTCTTTAAAACATTTCAAGTAAAATATGGACATGGAAGAAAAATATTCTTGGCCAAGTAGAAAAAAAAATCAGTTTACCTCAAAAAAATAATTTTGATATCTTGAGTACTTAAATAGTGGAAAATGACTGGAAAACTTGTAATTTCTATTAATGACAATACTATAAAAAATATATTGGGTTTAGGAAAGAAATATCAAATAATTCCCCCAGTATAGACTTTAACATAAACAATCCCAAATAATTATGTGATTGTGAAATAAATTCTTACCACTTTGGAAACATTTGAATCATAACACCCATGAAAGAAATAACATCTAATAAAATAATAAATACCATAAATATAAAGATATTAATGATATAAAATATTAAATTGTTGGTATATACACCTCATAAAATAATATGAGTGTATAATATAACATGTTTCCCAAAGAAGACAAATTTGAGATGAATAACTCTTACCCCAGGTCTCACTTCCTTCGTATATGTTAGAACCTCTTGTATAATAAAAATAGATTTATTTTAAATCTATTAAATAACTATAATCATATATATAATACCATATATTATTTAATTATAACCTTTTATCACCCATTTATTAACAATTATTTATTAAAATTACTATTCTGGGTGATAACTACTTAGTTTTTCATATAGGTTTTAATTTAGTAGTTTTTTCCTCGTATATTGATCCTTATTCCATTATATTCAGAAATTTAATCATGATATAAATAATTTTAAAGATAATGGATAACTAAAAACACAATATGGGGTGAATTTATTTCTTGAAAATTTCTTTACTTTAAACCCACCCTCTTCAAGGTATGCAGGATCTAATCATTTCCTTAACAAAAGAAGGTAGCATAAATATAGAAGATTAGAGGAAAAAATAAAAAAAAATGGGAGATTTCTAGTGGTTCCAAGAATATAAATCCCATATTACACTCCACCAACACTCTACTTCATGAGTTTGGTGACTTTATCTATGACAACCCTTTTTTTGGGACTCCAAACGATTATTTGTTAAAAATTTCCAAGAGATTTTAATTTGGCTCAACCTTTATTAGATCAAAACATGGATTTAAAACATAGAATTAAAATGAGTTTATGTGAAATAGATATGAATGATATTTGAAGGAATGTTGCAACACACGGTTTCATGCAGTAGTTAACAATATATAAAGACACATCTAGAAAAGAA
The DNA here is from genome assembly GCA_963277665.1 of Viscum album. Classification (NCBI taxonomy): domain Eukaryota; kingdom Viridiplantae; phylum Streptophyta; class Magnoliopsida; order Santalales; family Viscaceae; genus Viscum; species Viscum album. The sequence continues at coordinate 139,186,966 of OY728155.1, forward strand.
GATGATCTTCATAGCAAAGCTATGAAGGTTCTTCGACAGTAATATATAAACTTGTAAGCATAGAATGAAAGAATTGTATTTGATTTATTATATATAAATTTATTCATTATTTGAGTTATTATAGTGTTTATATGTATGTGTGTATCACCTCTCTTTTCTTATGTAGAAACTAACTTTCCTATTTATATCTCCTCTTTGATTTTGAACTTAATCATACAGGATAATCAAAATGGTCAAATGAATAATCATTTTAAAATTTTATAAGAAAGGTTTTTAATGGATTATTTCCTTCTTTTACAAAAAATATAAAAATATTCTACGACGGTGATGTCATAAATCTTCTTCTTCGGATCTCTCTATTATTGGAAAATGACACTTTGACCAAATTGATCTTTCTTTATTTGGAAAAATCCTTTTCTAATATTCTTAAAACCATGAAATGAGTTATCAAGAGATTATTCTAACATTATAAAAGTAATCATGATGATATTAACAATATCTTATAATTCATAAGATAAGAATCTTATAACATTTTTCTTGTAAGATAAATTTATGAGTAGATTTGTATAATAAAACACATCATATCTTTCACTAAATAAAATAGAATAATTTTACTTGTTTGTGTAAGATGACTTATTTCTGAGAGAACTCATTGGATTATCGTTAGATAATTATTCTTCATACACTAATTTCTTACTAGTGTAAGATAATTATGTTATGTGTAAGATAATCACTCACCATTAGATAAATCTGATAGAAAAATCCATCATAATATATGACTTTATATTTTCATACAATAAATTCCTCTGAAATAAATAACTCACATATTATATGAAGATAGAATTTTAAATTCTTAAAATAAACTCATTAGAATAAATATAGGGACTTAGTAAATCATCAAAACATGTGAACAACTAAGATATGTTGTAACAACATATGTCTACCCAACAATCTCCCCCTTTTGATGATCGCAAAACCCATTAAATAATAAACAAAAAATTGATGAAAAAGTTTAAAAAGATTTTATGTTTTGTATTACCATTTTTCTTATATGGGTTTTTTGATATAAAAAGAAGTTGAATAAGAAAGAGTAAAATTCAAATCGCACAAGAATAATTATAAATGATCTGATTAAGACATACTGAATATGAACAGAATTTGGCATGAACTTTTATTAATAGTAGTATTAATATGGTACAAAAAAATAGAAATAGTCAAATAATTAGAGAAACATATATAAATTAAATTAAACCATGCATAAAAATAATTCTTAATGTAGATAATTAATAGTTAGTGAAAATAATAATGAGTAAAGATACATATAAAAATAGTAATGATAAAGTTAATAAACGTTGAGAAATCATATAAATAAGACAATATCTTATATAAATAAACAACTAATAAGAAATAAATGAATTAAAATATTGTAATACAAATATAAGTAAACAACCATTAAAATGTTTAAACAATGATTAAAATTTTTAAGAGGTTCCATTCACTAAAACAACCTAATCAAGAAAATAAGTTATTTATGTTGTGATAGTAAATGTTTTGGAGGTGGAATCTTTAAAGATTCAGGTTGTAAAAGTAGTAATGTAGATGCATGCATAGGAGTATCAACACTTTCTATAAAAACGTCATAAAAAGTAAGTAAAGATCCACTAACTCTATCTTTATCATCTTAATAAATCCTTATTGAAGCGGACTTAATGTTGAGAGTATATTTTTGAGCTCTTGCCAAATCAAAATTGTATGTGGGTACAATAGATTAATTAGAAGAAGGTTTAGTTTGAGGTAAAGAAATGTTTTTAGTAAACCTAAGTTACTCACATAAATATATTTTATAAGGATCAAAATTTTCTTTGAATCTCTGAGATGTGCTAGTATAACAATTTAATATTACAGGTCCAAGAGATCATATGCCTCTAATATAGTAAAAAACATCTGTGCGCATTTCAATTCACTTCATCATATTATTTTTTCAGAAGTATAATAAGGTCATGAAACCATTCTATGATATCTAAGGGAAATTTAAAAAAAAGTTCTACAGATCCCCTTTCTTGGTAGGGTTTTGAATCAACTTCTTTAATAATTCAAATCCTTTATCTAAAAAACCAATCAAACTATCATCAGGAGCAGAAAGGGATATCTCGTTTCCTTTTGAAAGTACTTGATGTTCCCTAGTCTCACCAAATTTATATTATTATACTTATTCTTTTTAATATTCTAATATCAAGTTGATTATTACCAACTGGTGTAAATTTTAAAATTTATCTTCTAGTACTTCACAATTATTTTCCAATCATCCAACCATTTTTTATAAACCAGTGATTATGAAACGGGTACCCTTTGTACATTAACTGAAACTTCCTAGATAATTGGTACTATATACTTCAACAAGGATGTTATTTACTTCTAATACTAATCAATATTAAAAATTGATATTTTGGAATTATAGGTACTCTCCTAATTTCAATAAACACATATTTATGAAGATCTTATAACATCTCATTAGATATAAACTCACATTTAATAGAATCTATAGTGGAATTAATTATATCAACAGTAAGAGACTCACCTTAAAATTTTTATTTCATAGAAACCTGATCCAAAAACTTATGTCCGGATGCTTCTCTAGTAAAATAATTCGACACTTTTTTAAAAAGTTATTATAACAAAAAATTAAACTCACAAAAATCATCCTTTAAGATATTTTATTCTTAGAGAGTCCTTATTTTACCTCTAGATTCAACTAATTTATTCCTTAATGAATCCACTTCATCCATTCTCTTGAAATATCTCTCTTTATCTCTTTTATTTGCAACATCTAATTTGGCAGTAGGGATTTCAAAACTAGTATGGTGCGATCAAATAGAAGAAAACAAGTCTTGGTGTACTTAAATACTATTATCTCCATCAAATTTTTTATTTTCATAAATATAAGGTTCTTTTAATTCTAATCATTATTTTGTCTTTGAAAAAATCCAAGTTTCATCATCTTCTTCTTCTTCATCTTCAGCATTAGCAGTATTTCCAATGATAAAAGTTACTGATTATTTTTTGTATTTTCTAATGGTATCTCCATATGGAGAAATTTAGAAATTTTTTATTACTTATTATGTAATAGAAATATTTTAATCTTGACTAATTCTAACTATCCTTGTAATGGAGGAAACCAAATTTTCTTTTATAGAATAAAATAGGCAGTTGTGTTACAGCAAGAGTAAGAGCATCAACTACTTGACATGATTCTGACAGAACTTCTGGGATAGCCACTTCCCCAACTTGAATTTATTTGATAATGAAAACTCAAAATATTCACTTCCTATCCACAATAGTTTCATTATCCAAAAGATATGTTACATCCATACTTCCAATAGGTTCTTCTATGGGAGTAGGAAAAATTATAAGAGGTTAAGAAAAAACCTCATCAACAATAACCATACAAGATGAATCCCCCTGATTAGTATCAGGTTCAATCTAAATTTATTTAAAATAACCATAAAAAACTTATTCAAATATTAATTTTAGAAAAATTCACTTCACTTCAACACACTATCACTCAACATTGTTAACCCATGATAATGTGTGGTAGCTGTTTCATCCAAATAAACACAAGATTTAATAAAAACCAAGGTTAAAAACATTTTTAAAGGATAAAAAATTAATAATTTTTTTTAAATATGGAACATATACTTCATAATATATCATTCCAAATTCATGGGGTTTTCTATCATAAACAGAAACAACACCGTAATGTCTTGAAAATGATTTTCTTAAACTCACCATTTCATGGAGAGATGGATGACTAAATAAAGATTACAATAACCTTTTTCTCTTTTTCTAGGTATTTTATAGGTTTCTTCTCTAAGTAAATATTTCCAAAAATGGAATTTATTGTTTTATTTGGAATTATATCATCGATTTTTGTCAACTAGGTGTCAAAATCATAATGTCCTTCATAATTTCATCGAAAGACTTAATCCATTATTAAATATGATGATGAAAACTTATTTGGGTTCACTATTATTGTAACTAGATCCTCATTATGATCAAAATGAAATACAATTGATTCATAGAACTTTCATACTTCAATCTCATAGAAAACAAATTCACATCTCATCAAAAAGGAACTCCCATCCTTGATGATTTATAACATTATTGATCAATATATCCATTCAATCTAGCCAAATGAAATCTATATAACTTCCACCGAATACTTTTATTATGATCATTGTGCTCTTGGATATACTAAAGGTAATTCCATATATTCTCATAGATTTTTTCATTATAAAAAGAGGTTTGATAGATTGAAGTATTGGGGGGGAAAAGGTTTTGATGGTAATGAGATAAAGATTTAGAGGTTTTCAATGGTTTAGCATACATAACGGACTTAATTTTTTTTGTGATAACTAAAGGGTTACTCAGAGTGGCATATAGGATAATCATGACAAATTGACCTATGTTTCCTATTAAGATGTGACTAATACTACAAATTACAGTGCTAAATCTAAAATTAAATAATTAAAATAAAATATTTACTAAATATAAATTCTCATTATAATATAAGTCAAATAGAAATAAAATTAACTAAAATTAAATAATAAAATTTCAGAATTGATAAAATTTAATATATCTGTAGAAAATGGTTTAGTAAAATAGTATTCTAATTTATTTTATATGGAAAAAAATTAAATATATATCACCTTTTTGTGCATGATATATTAATAAATAATGACTTAAATCAATGTGATTCATTCTATAATGGTTTATTGTATCTTTTGAAATGTTGATAATACTTGTATTATCACATTTTATTGGAAAATGATTAAAATTGAATCAAAAATCCATTAGGTTTTGTTTCATCTACAGCACTGGTGTACAACAACTTCTAGCTACAATATATTCAGCTTCAATAGTTAAAATTGCTACAGATTTTTATTTCTTACAAGACAATGATACTAATGATTTTATAATAAAGAGATAGGTTCCTAATGTGTTCTTAATAAATATTCTACACCCACCAAAATTAACATTTGAATATGAAGTTAAATTAAAATGAGATGTTTTTGGAAAAAGTAAAGAAAGAGAAATAGTTCCTTTTAATTATCTAAAAAAACGTTTATAAGTATTTAAATGAGATTATTTTGGATTGTATTGAAATCATGAAAAATAAATACTAAAAACATAATTTATGGCCTACTTTTAGTAAGATAAATAAAACTTCCATTGATTCTTATATATAACTTGTTTTCAACTGGTTTTCCTACGTCAATCAAGTTAGGTTTAATATTGGAGATCATAAGAGTATAATAAGTCTCACTGTTTTCAAGTAAAAATATTTTAATTAAATCATCTGTATATTTTCTTTAGTTTAAAACATTTCCAAAATATATTTAATAAATTTTTAATCCAAAAAAATAGTTCAATTCACCCATCATACTCATTAAAAAATCTTTTTTCCTAAGTTTTGAAAAATAATTACATAATTTTTTGTTTATTAATCCAAAAATAAAATCATCAACATATATTTACACACGAAAAGTACCTTTTGATAATTTTTTCTTGAAAATAGTGGGGTTTAACAATCCCACATTAAAACCATTTGATAAAATAAAATAATTTAATCTTTTGTACCAAGATCTGGGTGCTTGTTTAATTCCATATAGTGCTTTAGTAATTTTAAAAATAGAATTTTGAAAATTAGGGTATTCAAAACCAAGAGGTTGTTCAAAATAAACATCCTCTATTAAAAATTCATTTATAAATGCAGATTTAGAATCCATATGATAAAATTTAAAATTCATATAAGATACATATGCTCACAGGATTCTAAATTCATCTAACCTGGATACAAGGGAAAATGTAACTTCATAATTTATTCGTTATTCTTGATTATAACATTTTATAAGTAATGTATTTTTATTTCTAGTGATCACACTATTATTATATTTTTTGTTCCTTGATAAACATTTAGTTATAATAATATGATATTTAAAGGGTCTATCTACTAATTCCCAAAACTTGTTCCTCTGGAACTGGTTTAATTCTTCTTGCATCTCTAAAAACCAAGTCTCCGTATCCAAATCTTTATATACAGTTTCAGGTTCTAGATTTGATAAAAAATAATAGAATTATACAAGTTTTAATACTTTTATTATAGTCCCTAATCCTTCATAAGAACTTTCTATAATTGTCTCCAGAGGATGGTCCTTTATGTTTCTAGGTTGTCTAAGTGACACACTTTCTGGTTCACTAGTATCAACCGTTATAGGATTTGGTTCACTAAACATAAATTACAAATATTCATTCTTTTTATTGTTAAAAATAGATCCATACCTCATGTCCTAAATAAAATTACACCACTCATCAACTAGAGTCATTTTCTGTTCAAAAGGAACACATTCATCAAACTTCATTTGAGTTAACTCTTTAAAAATCATTGACCACTTATTGAAAACTCAATAATCTTTAGAAGTAGAAAAATAATCTAGGAAGATAGATTCAACAGATTTTAGATCCAATTTACTAATATTATCTTTGTTGTTTATAATATAAACCATATATCCAAACACTTTTAATTATCCCACCTTTGAATTTCTATTATACCATAACTCATAGTATGTTTTCTTTAAGATGGGCCTTATTATAAATATTTTAATGACACAACATGTTGTGATAATAGCTTCAACACAAAAAATAATTTGGCATGTTATATTCACATAACATTATTTTGGAAGTTTATTACAAATTATTATTCCTCATTTCTACAACACCATTCTATTGAGGTTTCCTAGGGATATAAAAGGTCTATTTGATACCATATTTTAAGTAGAATGAATTATATTCATTATTCTGAAAGTCTCCTATATGAACACTTCTTAAATAAAAAATTTTGACTTCCTTTACATTTTTTACAAGGTTTCAAAAATTAATAAATATGGAACATGATTCACTCCTAAATATTAAGAAATAAACCCTGGTAAATCTTGAAAAAGAATCAACCAGTATATAAAAAATGGATTTTCTGGCAAGGCTTTCTGTTCTATTAGGTCTGAACAAATCCATAAGGATAAGATCTAGAGGTATAGAAGTAGAGACCTCTTTAATTGGTTTAAAATATGACTTGATTTTCTTTTCCATTTAACATTCATCACATAGTTTATTTTTATCCAATTTAAGATTAAGAAATCGATTTTATTTTAGCTAAATTTTTCAAAGAATAAACATTAAAATGTTCAATATTTCTATGCCAAATAAATGATTCATTTACTTTATCATTTAAATAATTTACATTTTTTCTATAAGAAGATTTAATATCTAAAGTATATACATTGTATGTTCCTGGTGCTATAAACATTAGACAATGTTATTTAAAAACTAAGCAGGCATAGTTAGAAAAATCAAATAAATAATCATCATCAAAATTTTGAAAGATACTTATCAGGTTTTTCTTTAATCATTCAACATAAAGTAATTTTTTTATGAGGATTGATTGTGTATTTCTACTAGATATAATTCCAACTATATTCCCTTTATAATTTTCACAAAATGTGCCATAGCCTCTATCAATCTTAGAGAGTAAGTGAAAGTTATAGAATCCACTCATGTGTCTTAAATAGCCACTGTCAGTGAACCATTTTTTCATTGTTATTTTTTTGGTCAGTTCCCTACAATGAAAAATCAAAAAAAATATTTTTTTGGTACCCAAATACTCTTAGTTCTGAAAATGTTAGCTGAAAAAGACTTGGTAACCCAAATATATTTGTGTTGTCCTAAAAATACATCACTGAACTTTGAAAAAAATTTTATAAGAAAATCATTTTTTATTCCACAAAACTAAGGATATTTTATATTATAGATTTTTCCATAATTTCCTACTTTTTTATAGTGAAAACAAGTAACTTTGGAAAGATTTTTGTTCTTATAACTAAGTGAAAAATAGTTTTTATAAAATTTGGGCCTTTATCCATGAATTACTATTTACAATTTTCTATTTTAAATTAGTTTTACTAAGAATTTTGTTTAAGAAATTCTCCCCCTTAGTAAAAAAACTTGTAGCATATTTGAAATTTTCAACTTCTTTCTGTAGGTTATCAATTATCCTAGTTTATTTAGTACATGATGTAGTAGAATTTTACAACTGATTTTCAAATTTAAAATTTCCTTATTTAAGTCCTCATATTCATTAACAATTTTTTTGTAGGATTTTATAAGATCTTTATTTTATTTTTCAATCTTTATTAGTTAATTTATAACATTGTACAATACTCATTTAATTCTTCATATGATAAATTTTCATTTTTAAACTCAAAACTCATACTTAAAATAATAATAAGAGTGTGCCCCATCCGAATGTTCCATGAAATACATATTATATTTTTAATTAAATATTTTATATTATTATTCAGAAGATTAATAATCACTAGATTTTTCATAATCACTCCATGTGGATTTCATAGCCTTCTTGTATTTATTATTATATCTATCCTTCTTGAAAAAAAATATCATACTTTTCATTTTCTTGTAATTTAGTAAAGTCTAGTTTAATGTTTCTATATTTTTTACACTCACAACATCTCACTTATGTAGAATTTCCACAATCCTTCTTATACATAATAAAACTTCTTCTAAAACCTCTACTCTTATTATAGAACTTTCTTAAATTTTTACAAAAATGTTCAAGTTAATTATATGATCCATAATTTATTGAGGGATATTATTTTTTAGATGATTTATATATATGTATACCATTTCTCTTTTTTCATCTTTATAAGTATAAACCTCCATAGAATCATTTTATTTATCAACCATTTTATATTATCTATCTTTATCCTCCATTTTTATCTCATACATCATAAGCATTCCAATGAGATATTTTATTTTTAAATTATTTACATCTGTATATTGTTTGATATAAGATAATATTCCACTATAATTAAGTGGTAAAACTCTTAAAACTTTCAAAGATTGATTGTAATGATTAATGGGTGTCCCTAGACTAAAACAATTATTCAAAATATTAGTGAGACTTCAATTAAATTGAGTATTAATTTCCCCTTCAACCATATTTAAGATATAGAACATATGTTTTGTAGTATCATATCTAAGATCCCTCAAATTTTTTGTACCTTCATAAGAAACCATTATATTGGTCCACATATCATGGGTTTTTTAAAGTTCACAAACTTGGTTAAACTCATCTGGACCTAGTCCACATATTGTAGCATTAATTACTTTATAATTTAGTTCATATATTTCTTCGCTATTAGTATCCCAAGTTTTTGGTTGTGTTTATGGAATTTTATAAGGATTCACGACTTTAAGATAAACCTTTAAGATAAGGTTCTTCAAATATACGGTCATTCATGCCTTCCAGCAACCATAATTTTCACCTTTAAAATAGGGATCTCTAACTATGTAAATGCATTATTTTTTATCCATCGTATCATCCATTTAAAATAAGATCTTTGTACTTCAACCTTTTATAGCTTTGAACTCAAGAGTTATAAGCTATTATACCAATTTTTTGTCCTAGATAATGGCTAACTGAAAACTCAAGAGGGGTTGAATTGAGTTCTTGAAAATCTATTTACTTTAAAACCACCCTTTTCAATGTATGCGGGATCCACTCTTTTACTTAACAAAATAAATTAGACTAAATATAATAGATTAAAGTCAAAAAATTAACATTGGATATTTATAGTGGTTCAAGGAATATAAATACCCTAGTCAACTCTGCCAAAACTTTACTCTATGAGATTGGTTATTTTCACTATGACATCCCTTTTTCCAGGGGTTCCTAACTGAGTGCAAGTAGTTGTTAATTATTAAAAAGGTATGAGATATTTTAACCAAGATACCCCTTTACAAGACCTAAACACATCCTCAACACACTCAATTACTATGGATGAAAATGAAATTGAGATGAGTGAAATTTTAAGGAATATTGCAGCACATAGTTTCAAGTAGAAACTGGAATTAGTTAAAGACAAGTCCATAAAAGATGGTGATCTTCAAAGAACAGAACTATAGGTTCTTCAATTTCAATAGATAAACTTTTAATAATAACATGAAATCAATTTATGTGATTTATTCTATGTACATGAGTTTTTTATTTGCATTATAAGAGTGTTCTAATGTACATTCATGTCACCACTCTTTTTTTATGTAGTGTATAACTTTACTATTTATATATCCTCTTTGATTTTGAACTTAAGCATACCAGATAATCAAAATGGTCAAATGAAAAATATTTTTAAAAGTTAATAAGAAAAGTTCTTAATGGCATGTGTCCTTCTTTTCTAAAAAATAGAATAATCTTTTGTAGTGATGATATCAAAAATATTCTTCTTCAGATCTTTCCATTCTTAGAAAAATGATAGTTTATCCAAATTGATCTATCCTTATTTAGAAAACTCATTTTATAATATTCTTAAAGGTGTTAAATGAATTATCAAGAGATTATACTAACATTATAAAAGTAATCATAATGATCCAAACAATAGCTTATACTTCATAATATAATCATATGATAATTTTGTTATCATAAGATAATTTTATTATAAGATTCATAAGATAAAACACATAATATATTAAATAGCATAGAATAAAATAACTTCACTTGTTTTTATAATATAACTTATTTCTAAGAGAACTTTTTGGATGATCGTAAGATAATTATTCTTCAGAAGGTAAATTCTTACTGGTGCAAGATAATTATGTTATGTGTAAGATAATAACTCAGTGTAAGATTAATAAAATAGATAAATTCCATCATAATAGATGACTTTTTATTTGTGTACAATAAATTCCTTTGAAGTAAATAACCCACTTCTTATAAGAATATAGAATATGAAACACTTAAACTAAACTCATTAGAATAAAATTAAGGATTTTTTAAATCCTAAAAACACATAAAAATGAGATATGTTAGAATAAAAAAATCTTGTACAATAATAAATATCATATATATTCATTAAAAATATCCTTATTACTATCCATGTAATATGTAAATAAAAAAAGGATCATGTCGCTTCGAGGATCTGGTAGTCCAAATGTATTCATGAATGACATTATCATTTTCCAATGGATTTGTAGTTAAGAAGGTAGATATGATATTATAATTCCAAAATAATATTTATTTCATAAATATCATATATATTCATTAGTTCCATCTTTATAACCATCTAAGTAAATTGTTGATGAAAAATGAATTACACTGTTACATAGAGATGATATGTTGTACGTATGAACAAGTGATGTTTTTGATTTTTATAAGATAGAAAATAGATAGAATATAGTTTTCCCATAATCATAATAATATATATGTATATTTATGATAGTAGATTTATTATTTTAGGATGGTTACAACACATTAATAGTTTGTATAAGAATAAATAAACTTGAAAGTGTCGGTAAAGAAAATTACCTCTTCTTTGGTGGAATTAATTTATATCTCCTCTTAAGGGACCTTAGGTTGGTCTTTTGGAAGGTATAGAACCTCTATAACTTGTATAAGGATATTTATAAGAGGTTTTTTCAGGGTTTTCTTGTTCTAATGTTCTCTAGGAGGCGTATCTAATAGAGGAGAGGTGGTTCCTTTTTATAATGAACGAAAGGACACACATGGAATTAATAAAAATATTTAAATATAATAAATTTATTTTCATGTGAAAGTGTCACAATGTGGATATAATTTGAAATATAATATATTTTATGGTTTAAATATCATCAAAAAATAAGATTTGGATAGGTTTAAGTGGTATTTTAAACCTTAACTTTTGGTTTAACCACTTAGTTAATCTATTTTAACCTTAACCATGGTAACACCTTTTTCACTCTTAAAGGGTTATATTTCTACTTTTAATGTACAAATTGAACCATAAATTGATAAGGGATAAAATTATTGACTATATTTTATACCCCTTGTCCTATTTCAATATTTTTATGATTTTTCAATAATTTAATAAAATATTATTTTCATAAAATATCATTAATATCATTTTTACAATATTCATTTAATTTGACTTTAAATACATCAAGAAAAACATATAATTAGAATATAGAATTTTAACACATCTATAATATGTATTATATATCTATAAAATTCATTTTCCACTATAATTCACTCAAAAAAATATTACTTTTACATTTTTTAAAATAATTGATTTTACTTTTATATTAATTGAATAAATATTATATTTGTGTTGCGTAAGAATTTATGATAATTATTTAATCACTAAAAAATAGAAATAAATTAACATTACAATAAAATTTATTTTATATTTCAAATAAACATTTAGAACCTAATTCTCCAATTTTTATCCTTATCATAAAAAATTAGAGTTACTAAGTTCAAGAGAGTGACATTTTGTATATATTTTTTATTAAATTAATATAAAGGTTCTGATCAAATATATATGGCACCAAGTGGCCATATATTTGATACTTGGGTGTAACTTTCCTAACTCCACTCATAAAATAAGACAAAGGAAAGTTTTAGGGTAATTTTTAGTCCTTATCATGTTATTTTTAATAATAATTCCCTGATTCACTCTTACATTGGTGAAAATTATTTACGGTTACTATTAATAATGAACAAAAATAAAGGGGGCCCATTTAAAAAAAATTAGACCTATTGATTCCAAATTTTGAATATATTTTTAAACATTAAATTTTTATAAGTGAAAAATAATAATTTAAAATTAAAATGAAAAACGTAACGGAAAATAGTTTTTCATAAAATTTATTTTTTAGTATAAAAATGTTTTTATACTAAATTAAACAATAAAATTGATTCAATTAAAATTAATTGGATTATTAATAATATAATATATATAATTTTAATTTGAAATCGTGTTATAAAAATAGAAATTTTGTAAATTTTTTAAATAAAAATATAGTTTTTAATGAAAATAAGTGCTTTTCATTATTCACTAGAAAATAAATATTTTAAGAAAAATACAAAAAATTTACCCTACATTAATTTATATATGATTATTTAAAAAATTATTTTCATTTTATAAAATACAATTTCTAAAATTTGAAGAAATTATTTACAATTCTATCATGAAAAATGAAAAATAAACCCTTTTTGAAGAAAATGTAATTTTGAAGTGCATAATGATTTTACTAAAAATCATGTACTTATTTATTATTATGTAAAAAATTTATACATTTTTTCATATTGTGGTTAACCCTATTTATACCCATAAATTCAATGGATATGTTAGAATGGTTGTATTTCAATAATAATATTTTGTGGTTCATTAAATCTCGGTGTTACGTGTTGTATATGCTATCGAACATAGTTTTCTTTTAAAATATTGGGGTGTTACACAAATAGTATAGGCCAGAGGGTTGGGCCCATCAACTGTACATGTTTTTTCAACACAAATGAAGAGGCTCATACACTACCCAACTCACACTGGTGGGTCGATCACCATCGACGGGGATGTGTTACAATAGCGCTAAGTGGGTTATATCCTTAATCAATGTCATTCGACTATCACGGTCGTCCTCCACTTTGCATAAACTTCCTCCACATAGGTATCCACTTATGATATGAACCTCCATCCTAGATGGTCACCATTCTTATTTTTCTATCTCGCATCATGCTTCCTCATACCACTGTTTTTTCATCCTCATCTGGGTTGTCTCACCCTATAGTCACTTATCACCTTACCTAATTCATCACCTCATCCTGCTACTATCATCAATTGACCCTAGGACCAACAAACTCTTACCATTCATAGGTGAGGAAAATATAGATAAGGGGAGAAAGATAAGGTACCCAAATATAGGTTTGGCCCCATGGCCACTGATCTACCTTAAAAAAATACAAAGTTTCAAATAATTGGGTTAGGTTAAATCATTATTACTTATAATTTCATGGTGAAAGGATTAAAAATACAAGGGAATTAATTTTAAAAATCATAGTGGGATTGGATGAAATCAAATAATTCACCCTAATTAGTTCATGAAGAATGGGGTTTGTATTTTAAAAAATTCAATACAAAATTGAGGAATAATGGAGTGATGAAAATCACAAAGCCCTACCTCATATTGGATCAATCATTAGAAAAGTTTCCATCTATGTTAGGTGACATTGGTGATTATAATAATGAATTTTGTTGAAGAATTCCATTATTCAATCTTATGGATTCCTCGTATCTATAATATCTCTATATCTCTCTATATCTCTATAGATCTCTCTAAATCTCTATTTATCTAATTAAAGGGTTTAGGGTAACTAACACTGGTTTTAGTGAAAAAGATGATTGAATAGTAAAACCCTAGGTTTCATAGCATTTTATTAAAATATTTTTCACCAGGGAAAATTATGGAAACCATTAAAGAAAACAAAAATTATAGTGATCTTAGGGTAAACCCTTCATTATAGACTTGATAGAGGTCTTATATCTCCCATCCAATGCATCATTTTGAAGTAAAATCATTATTCACATAAATGTGCATGCATGGACTAAAAATAATATATCATATTTAATATATTATTATTGAGGCTCCATAACACTTGAAACTCTATGTTGACTTAGTGAACCATCTAAAAAATATTATTAGAAATATTTTAAAGGTTCTAATCACTAAAATATAATCTACTGTATGTGAAAACATGATATGATATAAAAATATAGTATTGAGAATCTGGTGATAATATTTTAGAATATATTATGCATTGAGGAATATTTAGAAGATAGAATAAAGTAAATAGATGTATAATATGACTAACTAAAAGATAAATTTTTATTAAAAGGGGATCATAAGCATTGATACAATATTTCAAAGGGGCCTATAGTGGTGAAGTCCAAGATCATCCTAAAGTAAAATATTTTTACAATCCCAAGGAATGGATCTAAGAGAGTGGAAAACAATGAGAGGGAATGGCCCATCACCTTTCACTACCAAGAAGTATACCACCCAGTTCTCATCCTACCAAGTATAAAAGATCCTAGATTCATGGTTGGTTATACTTTTTCATTTTCTGATAAGATATATAATTATCCAATATGTAATTGAGATACCATTCAAGAACATTATGATAATAACATATTCGTATTCAACCACTGAAAGGGGGATACCACTACTTTTGTACATAGTTAGGTAGACATGAAGTAACACAATTTATGCTCTCAATGGGGTCTATCTCACCATAGAAAGCATTTAATTCTAGGATAATTTCTCTGACTCCATCATAAACTAAACCCCTAATCACATGGAGCCATTATAAAACACATTGTAAGTGTTTGTCTTGAAGTTGGAAACTAGTTTAATCCATTTAATCCATCAACCTAACTCCATGATGATCACATCCATAAATTAGGAGTTAGAATATAGGTTGATTAATTTTTTAAGGGATTAAAACCATGCATGAAATGGTCCATTTTGTAGATCATAGATATAATGTTGATTTTCAAGTGTTGTAAACTTTGGGCATGAAATATGGTTTCTAATGCCATTAAAACTAATCCAAATCATCCATCATCCTGTATCAAATGAAATAAAATGATAAATACCAAACCTAGAAGAGGATCCCACATTATATAACTAGTAATATAGAAATAAATAAAATGAGTTGAGGTTGACAGAGATGCTAGCCACTCCCTAAGGAAATTCCATATATAGAACACATAGTTTTTTTCATGAAAAGATGATTCTCAAAATCCACCTTGGAATGAATACAATAGAATAATTTCAAAGACCACTAAAACCCATTCTATTGGTTAGCATTATCTGTAGGTGACACTTTATGCCTCACATACCAAACCAAAAATCTATGTTTAAAGGAGATAAATTTATTCCAAAATATTTCACCCCATTCATCTTGTTCATGATAAAAATGAATGATATTTAGGTAAACATTCATGTTGAAGAACCCAAAATGATTTGAGGTGAAAAAAAAAGTTATCTAACTCTTCCAGCTTCAGTATGTTGTTGAATATAACCTTTTGTACAATGTTGAGGACTGCATGGGTGATCATAGGTAACTGCTTAGCTTCCTTAAATGCCAAATTAGGAGCCATGTAGTGAGGTAACTATAGAAGACCCCATGACTAATTATCTTTCTATAATAACACCTCCACTTTTATAATTATCCATAGAGAGTGATTTATCAGGATGTGGAGCAGCACTTGGAGGTTCTTCCATAAGGGATAAGCTACATAGTTCATATTCCTAATTTCATTTGGATTTTTGTCATATTTATTTCAAATTTAATTCCCACATAATGAATTCTCCTCAAAGAGATACCTTGAAATAATATCCTGCATAACTTCATATATATTTTTCAATATAATTCCCCTTCATCAAAAGGTTTTTATATTCAGATTTATCTCAACCAGTGACACTTTCCTTCCTAATGAGAATCTTAAATGAAAGAGTTAATGGTATTTTTGATACACATGATGATACATTTTGTTACTCTAATAATTGATAAAACATGTGTGGGAATAAATAATAATATGTTATCCACAGTAATCAATCTACCCCTAAATGATATAAGGTGAATTTTTCAATGTTTAATGTGGTCAATGATTTTTGGAGTTAGTGTCCCAGAACCAACTATTTATACTTTGGATTACATGTATATTCAAATAAGTGAATATTAATTAAAATATATTATTACATATCATTTATAGTTATTCATGAATTTAATGTATTAATTTCCTGGAGTATATGTCACATTTATAAATTCCTAAAAGTTCCCCACTATGATGAGAACCTTGAAATACCATGATGATATTATTAAATTTAGTTCTACTTTCAGATAACATTTTTTAGTGGGGAACATTCTATGTTGATTGTATTGAATGAATACTCATAAAAATATGCCACTTCATCTCATAAAGTTTACACTTGGGAATCTCCATGTCAAAAGATTATGAGAACGGCCTTACTTGTATGAATTATGTATGTTTATGTGTCATCAGATATTCCTATCTGAATATGAGTGTAATAATCCTTAGACATTAATATTATTATTAATTTTTTCATGATTCATGCACTTTGATTTATTATCAAAAACTATGATGAAATAATTCATGGAAATGTAGGGTATTTTGGGTGCATCTTGAGTGATGTGTTTTCAATAAATATTCTTAGCAAGGATTTTCCCCTTCCATGTTTATGGAAGATGATATCTTGGACCTATGATTGAAATGAAATTGTTTCATTAAATTCTATATCTATGTTTTAATGGTGAGATTATTTCATATAGTCAAATAAAGATGTATCAAGCATATAGGTTGATAGCATGGGTGTGCAACATACTTGATGAGATATTGGGACAAAGGGATTATATTACATAGTGAATTTTTGTTTGTGGTTGTTGTCATTGTGACCTTACTTGTTCCAAAATGGATGTCTTGACCTGTTTCTAGATAGTAATCTTGGAAATTAATAAATCCTACCTAATACCACTGAGGAAGAGGCCTAGAGGGTTACACAAAAATCATTTCTATCACTCTTAGTTAAATACTATTTATTTAATAGTTGGAATAAATAATATTCTCCTGACTGAGAAGTAATATTTATTCAAGATTTATTAATCAATCAAAAATATTAAATAATAATTTATTCACATGTTAATTATTTAATTATGGTAATATATAATATTTATTTATCTCTTGTTATTCACAAGGTAGTGAATAATTATTTATTCATTAATAACTAATTTATTTAATTACATGAATATTTAATAAATTTTTATTCCCCAGACTATGAATAAAATATTTATTTTATTTATTGAATGAATAATATTTATTAAATATTTATTCAATAATTAAATAAATGATGAGGAGGATGAACATGATGATTTTCGGGTTTTGTGATAAATATTTATTTACTGGATTTTAAAATTAATACTTATTATTGCACAGGTTGACACATATCATTGATTAAAATAATATTATTATTTTAATACATGTTATACGACCTGACATGGATTTAAAATTTTATTAAGGGTAATTATGAAATTAATTAAATTAAAAAACCTAACCTCGGGTCTATAAATATACTATTATCACATTCTAAGTGAGTTTAATGAATAATCATTATTTACAATACATTTCTCTCTAGAATCATCATCGTTGTCCTCTCATCCTCTCAAGAAAAATAAGATCAAAAGATATTCCTTTAAGGATGATGGAATGAGAAGTGATTAAGAAAAACAACATAATTTGACCAATCGATCATGTTAGAACCTAGTGATTCTTCAATTTTGTTCAGAGATCGAAGGAGAACTTGTGGATCACCACTAGAAGGGATCTAATTTGGGTCCTCCTTATGCAAAAACTCTATACCATTTAGGTTATAATAACCAATATCGTCAATGAAGAAATATCTCAAGATTGAGGTAATCTTTATTTTTGTGCATTAAATTAATTATAAAATTAACATGAGAGATCCTCTCTCTTGGTTCCAACAAATTCATTTTTCAATATTCTATAGAAAAAATTCTATTGGTCATGATGTTTACTTCTTCTACAATATGTAAATTATCCATAAAATCTGACAAAGTCAGGTTTCCCATAGGCCCAATAGGCACTTCCACTATATCCAAAACCTCCAAATGCTATCAGAGGGACCATGTTAAATTTATAATTACTTATTTGATTTTTGATCAATTATATGAAATTGTAATTATTTTTCACTTCCAGTTTATTTTCCCTTTAATCTGAAGTTTAATTAACATTATTTAACCATATTAATTTTATTCATTCAATTTTCATATTTTTTATAAAAGATCATAAGACCAAGATGAAGAACGATCAAAGATTCCATCATAATGTGTAAGGATAATTACCATTTGACTGTTTTATAGGGCATGTTACCAAATTAAATATTTTATACCTAAGTGAACTTCACCTAGACATGTCATAGGATACATAATATTCCAAGAAATAATAACATGTGGTGCCTTTTTTGTGTACTGCATGTTAACTAGGTCATCCTGACACATAATTTTTCAAACTACATGGTGTGTAGCTGGTATACATGTCATGTAGTCAACATAGTTAAGTAGCGAAATTCATGCTAATCATGTGGTCAATACATTGTTTATAACATATGAGACTGGAATCCTATATAATTAATGAGACACATGGCATGTGGCCAATGTACACGTCATATGACCCATTAATTCCTATGTTCAAAGAATATTTTGATTCAATCAGTTTGTTACACAGACACGTAGAAAATGGACCATGCGGCATGTAGATCACTAGTACACATTGTATAATTTAATCAAGATAAAAGTTGAGACCTTAGTCATTTATGACTGATAATCGGAAAGAAAGTAAATTGGCATGTAGCTCATAAGTACATGTTGTGTATTCTCTCAATAAAAAACAAAATTAAATAACATTAAAATAATTAATTTCGACATTAAAAACCTAATTACACTGTTAAGCACCAAATGTGTTGACTATGTAATAAAAGTTTTAAAGAATTAATAAATTCTCAATTAATTTCATGTAATTATTTCAAATTATTTATCATGTCATTTATTTTACATGAATGTATTTATAATGGGTATCTCCATGAGACTTCGAGTATTTATTTTGATAAAGTGAATTTAGTGATTAATTAATTGATTTATTTAATTAATTCAAAAAACATATCTTAATAATAAAGAATTAATTAATGTTAATACTAGCCAGTGTACTTTTACATATTTTTTGCATGTGTATAACTGATCATGATCTTTGACCAGACCCGTGTATGTGTTGGTTTTATTTAATATCCTTTATTGCATGGGCTTGAAATTGTTTATTATTAATTTAAATATGATGGAATGTGTGTCATCTCTCCCTTATTTATTTTGTGGGACATATGTGTCCAAGGTTATTTTGTGTAATTCTCCTTAACCAATCCATTGGTTTCCCTCACCTGTATGTGAGTTATAAAACATATGTAATAAAGAGAGTCTCCTGAGGAATATGGAGGTGGTTCAAGATGGAATTGAGATGAAACCAACCTAATCGATACTTGAGTAGATAAGTGTAATTTTACAACTCGTATCAATACAAGCACAAGGAGTTTTTCCCCTAGGTTCAAGGTTGATTACTTTTCCTCTCAATAAATTAACTATTAAATAAGCTCATGATCATGTCATTTATTTATATATTTTATTTTTGTTTTATGCATGATTTATTTTGTGGATTCAAGATCTTGATCACATATATAAATGGACTAATATGAAAAGATGTAAATAAAATAAATGGATTATGTGTAAATTATTTATCAAAACATGTTTAATAAGTTAAGTAAAATACACTCAATATATAATACATTTAAATATAAAATAACAAAAATTTGTTCATAATAAAACCAAAAAATTTATATTAAGTCATTAATCCTTCCATCGTTTTAATTAAGATAAATCCACAGTTAAAGTGTTGGTTTAACCTCCGTCGGGGGAAATTTTAATTATTAAGAAGTCTTAATTAAGATATTTGGTTGACATAACCAAACATGTATTGAATTTAATGGCCTTATTATTTTCAATACATATTTGGAGGCATGTGTTGAAGAAATATGAGTCTATATTTCTTGACTAGGGAGTCCACTCAAAGATTCAAGAAGATTACAGTTTTTTGTTGGCAATATCGCCTACCTAAATACTTTCTTATGATTTTCATAGACTTTTTATTGATTATAATAAGGGAAATAGGGATCCTTTCCACTATAATTTCCACAAAATGAGGCATTCTGATTTAATTGGTAAGTGTTAAAAAAGACTTGATAAAATAGTGGGAAGACATAATAAAATTTTAAAAAATATTATTATTTCTAGCATAATTTGTAATCAATTTAAGTACTAATAATATACTCTTCATAATGAAGAATAATGAAAAGATCATCAACCACATTATCCATATGATCAATTATTGATAAAGAAAATCTTCTAACTAGGTAGTATTGGTCCATGAATGGAAATATTACATGCCAAAATCCTCAATTCATGATCCATTTGTAAAGAAGATGAGTGATAAGGAGTTCTATATCTGTGATAAACACTTGGGTGTTGTAGTTTATGTTTAGTGTTTAATATTCTCATCCAAATTTAATAAACTCATGAATTTACATGAAGAAAAGGATGGATATAGCATTCTCCAATATCTCTAATGAATTTATCAAAAGAGAGAAAGATAGGAATGGTTTTAGATATCCAAGATATTTTTTTAGAGAAAACTTAGAGAAGGTGTGACAGCTGGTCCTCACATAGTCAAAATCATTGGCTACATTGAAATACTAGATATTAGAAGGTTTAAGTTTCCCAAATAACTATAAACTGGTCTCATTTTTCATTACTCCCTTAGAGCATCTATATTTTTGCTATCAATATCAATATGAACAACATAGAGAAGTCTCTTACAGATCTTTTCACACTTCTTCACCAAGTATACAAGGATATGAATCATTAAAATCATTATGTTCTTATGAAGAAAAAAGTAAATTCTAGGAAAAATCACAAACACTGATGCTTCTTCACAACACCCTTTCAAGAAGAGAATGATCAAAGGATAAGAAAGGGAACAAAATCCTATCTATTTCACATTTGGAAAGAAGGGTCACTAGAAAAAAAAACTGAACCTAAGAAAAGAAGAAAGGGGGAAACTCCATGTGTTTTTGTTATTGAGTGAAATTTATCTATTTATATACAATGGATATTAGATACAACATGTGGTTCTCACATAAATATTAAAATATAAGAACTAGGTAGATTCCAGAAGATTTCCTAGGGTGATGTAGACTTATGAGTAACCAACAGATTTAAACAAGTTGTTCTCGCTATTGGGGAGTACCGCCTTAGGTTGATGACTGGAATGATATTGGTTCTAAATGATTTGTATTATGTTCCTTCAATCATCAAAAACATTATATCTATATAAAGACTTGATACATATGGATTTATTTTCAAATTTGGGAAATAATGTTGCTTATTTTATAAATAAATAATATTTTATGGTAGGGAATATTTAAATAATTTACTTTATGTGTTTTATTACATGAATTAAGTAATGGTAATTAGTAACGAAACTATTTCACATGACCCATACCACACCCAACTATGGAATCACTGGCTATTTCATGAAAACAAAAGTAATTTGACCTAATTACACCAATATTGATATTTGGATTCATTTGAACTAAAACTACTTGTTGTATGTTATGAATTATTACAAGGAAAATTTACTAAATACCAATTTAGTGGAAAAGGTGAAAGGGCCAAGCAGATTTTTGAATTAGTTTGTAAAGATGGGCATGAACCATTTCTAGTTGAATTAAGGTGTGGGTACTCATAATTTATAAGTTTTATTGATAATTTTAGTAGATATTCATAGGTCTACTTAATGAGGTATAATTAAAATTCTTTTATAAAATTCAAAGAATATAATAATAAAGTTAAGAACCATCTTTGTATGAAGATTATGAAATTCCACTCAGACCTTGGTGTAGAATATCTTAATCAACCCTTCATTTATTATTTACATAATTTTGGAATTCTATCCCAACTAAATCCTTCTTATACACCTCAATGGAATAGTGTAAGTGAAAGGAGGAACTACACCTTGTTATATAGGGTGAGATAAATGATGATTCATGTAAGTCATCCATTATCCTTTTGGGGATATGTGTTATAAATATCAACACACATTCTGAACTAATTTCCAACTGTAGTGATAAATGTTATTCCATATTATGAGTGTGGGGTTGTGAATCTTTTATTAATGATATTTCTGGTAACAAACCTACACCCTGAGGCACTAAGTGTATCTTTATTTTTTACTCTAATGAAATGAGAGGGTATTAACTATATGATTCTTCAGATAATAACGTTTTGGTTAACATACATCCTCCTTTTCTTGAATATGATCAAATATATAAATGAGATAATGGGAGTGATAGAGAATTTGATGAATTCCAGGATCAAGATACAAAAGAGTTGGCATTGGAACAGATTCCATAAAGCCCCATGGAAGAAGAAGTTCTAGAGACACAAATATTGTGTAAGAGTACAAGAGACGTTAAAGAACCTTAAAGATATGTTTTTCTAGTCATCAAGGATGGAGACTCATTATTATTTGATAATAATGATTTGGTAACCTATAATGAAGTAGTAAGTGGCACAGAAGCTACCAAGTTGAAATAATATGTGAATTGTGAAATGGATTCCATGTACCAAAATTTGGTTTTGGTTTTGGTAGATCCTCTAGTGGATGTAAATACTATAGGTTGAAAATGGGAATTCAAGTAAAAACTGGACATGGATAGACAATTCATTACTTATAAGGCATGATTGGTTTTAAAAGGGTTTAAACAAAGTCAAGGAATTTTCTATAAAGAAATTTTTTCACTAATTTATATACTAAAATCTATAAGAATTATACTTTTCATAGCAGCATACCATGACTATGAGATTTGTAGAATGGATGTCAAAATATCATTCTTAATGTTAACCTTTAAAAATATGTCTATATGATACAACCTGAAATGTTTTTGACTCCAAATGATGTGAATAAGGTATGAAAATTACAGAGATCCATTTATGATTTAAATAAATCATTCATGTCATGGATCATTCAGTTTGATGAATCCATGAAGAAATGTACTTTTATAAATAATTAATGTGATCCATGGGTCTTTAAATGGTTTAGTGGGAGTGAGTTAATTTTCATAATAGATTATATTGATAAAATACTACTTATTGAAAAAAAAATACATGTCTTATAGGCTATTAAAGCCTAGTTAAACACATTCTTCTCCATAAATGAATTTGATGAAGCAACATATATTCTTGGGATCAAGATCCATCGTGAAGGATCCAAGAGATTTCTAATTCTATGGTAGGGTGCATATTTTGAAAAGATACTGAATATATTCAGTATATAAAAATCCAATAGAGGATTTTTTCCACTATCACATGGAATTCATATTTCCAAGAAAGTGTTTCCTTAAACATATGAGTAAAGGTCGAGGATGAAAAAGACTCCATAAGTGTCAAAAATTAGGTCATTTATATATGTTATTTTATGTACTAGGATAGATGTATACTACACCTTAAGCATGGTATGAATATATCAACCTGACCCAGGTGACCTCTATTGTATGGAAGTTAAGAATATCCTTAAGTATCTGAGGTGTACTAAGGATATGTTCATGGTCTATAAAGGAGATGAGGAACTAGTCATCAAAGGAAGACATAATCTAGTTTCTAAATAGATTAAAATGGTCTTAAATCATAGTTGGGATACATCTCCACACTCAATAGAGGTATTGTGAGATGGAATGTTTCAATGAAATTCATGGTCAAAAATTTTACAGTAGAGTCTGAGTATATTATGGCTTCTGAAATAGGCAAAGAAGAAGTTTGGATTCATAACATCATCACAGATCTTAACATGGTTCATAGAAGTAAATACCCTATCACGCTCTATTATTATAACACTGTAGTGGTGTCAAGTCCACATCAATGGAAAAAATAACATACTTCTAAAGTATTATATATTGAGATATTTTTCACATAGAGGTGGCATCATAGTGAGAAAAGTATCCACATAAGAAAATGTAGAAGACCCATTGAATAAAACATCAACTCAACAGAAACATGATAATCATGTGAGATCTAATAGACTGTAAGTTATTGGTAGTTAGCTCTAGTACAAGTGGGAGTCTGTTGAATTTGGTTTCCAAGAACCCACTATTTTTACTTTAGATTAAATGTATATTTAAATAATTTAATATTAATTAAAATTTCATATTGAATATCATTCATAGTTATTCCTGACTTTAATTTAATAACATCCTAGAGTATATATTGCATGGATAAGGGAATATCAATTCTCTAATATGATGAGAACCGTGAAATTTCATGATGATATTCTTAAATTTAGTTTTCCAATTGAATAAAATTCTATGGTGGGAAAAATAGTATATTGATTTTTAGGTGTGAGTACTTTTAAGCTGATGATACTTCATCTCATGAATTTATCACTTAGTAATCTCTAATTTAGAATATTGTGAGTATAGTCCCACATATAGGAATTATTCATATTTATGTGTCATTGGATATTCCTATATTTGAATATGTGTAATGGTCCTTAGATTCAATATTATTATTAATGCATATCATGACTCATATGCTTTGTTGTATTGTTGTGATCCGTGATGAAATAGTTCACATTGAACTTGGGAACATTAGGTGTGTCATAAGTGATGTGTTATTAATGAATAAGAAAATAAAGGATTTTTCTCTTAAATATTTATTTAAGATGATATCTCAACACTTTGATTTAAATAAAACCATTAAATTAAATTCTATGGACATGTTGTAATGATGAATTTATTTCAGATAGTCAAAAAAGGCTTATCGAACATTTAGGTTGATGACATTGGTGTGAAACCTTCTTGATGAAATATTGTGAAAAATGAATTATATTACATGGTAAGAATTTATATGTGGTTGTTTTCATTGCAATATTATTTCTTCCTTTATAGGTGTCTTATCCATTACTAGATGATAATCTTGGACTTTAGGAAAACCCACCTAATGCCACTAAGGAAGAGGCCTAGAGGGTCACACACAAAGTTTTTCAATTGATCATAGTTATATATTATTTATTTAACAATTCAAATAAATAATATTCTCCAAACTGAGAAGTAATATTTATTTAGTATTTATTAATCGATTTAAAATAGTAAATAAAGCTTTCTCTACAAGGTAATTGTTTGACTATGTAAATATATAATATTTATATATCTCTTATTATTCGCAAGGTAGTGAATAATTATTTATTCACTAATAATTAATTTATTTAATTCCATGAATATTCAATAAATATTTATTCACTAGAATGTGAATAAAATATTTATTTTATTTATTTAATGAATAATATTTATTAAATATTTATTCAATAATTGATGAGGAATAATGGACTGATTTTAGAGTCCAATGATAAATATTTATTTACCAAATTGTAAAATGAATATTTATCATTTCATCGGTTGGCTCAAACTATGGATTAAAATAATATTATTATTTTAATACATGACATGGGTTCATACATGGGTTTAATTTTTTATTAAGGGAACTTGTGCAATTAATTAAATTAAAAACCCAAGCCCTCGGTCTATAAATAGACTAATATCACATTATATGTGAGGTTAATCTAGATTCATTGTGCACAAAAAAATCCTATATATAATTATCCTCCTCTTATCATCCTCCTAATAATGAGAAGATAAAAATATATTCCTTCATGGATAAAAGGATGAAAATAACTCAAGAAAAAAAATGCAAGACTGTCAATCTATTACACTAGCACATATAGCACATGAGCCTTAGCCCGATTGGTAAGGACTCTGTAAGTGCATCCAAGTGACCCAGGATCAAATCTAGGCGGAGGCATAATTTCTAGGTACTGTAGAAGTATTGTAGAAGGAATTGTACAGTACTGTAGTAGGTACTGTAGAAGGAACTGTATAGTACTGTAGCTAGTACTGTAGCGGAACTGTAGCGGGTACTGTTTGGAACTGTAGCATCCGGGAATATGCCCTCGTTTGGGCCTGGCCACCGATTTGGTCCCCAAGTCCTTTAAGGCCTTCGGGAGTCAGTAAGGCCTTCGAGCCACCTCAAGGCCTTCAGGCCACCTTAAGTGCAGATGCAAACCAGATAACCTACAAGGAACAAGTTCTACAAGGAGGATGAGCAAAGGAACTTTCACCACAGCAGAATCTAAACGGATTGCAAGAATGAGAGGGTATGGAATCTTCCATTGGGACAAGCCTGTGCATGCATGAGAATGCCTATCTGAATAGTCACACGAAGGTGGAGAGCTGATTTCATGATGAATATGCTGGGGAGGAGCAGTTTCAAGTAGTTAGTCTGGGTTATATGTAATCTTTGAAAGCCTACGAGCAATGAATTACTCTAAGTCCTACAGAACATGTAATACTTACGCCTATGGGCCTTGTAAGGGTTCCACCTCACCCCTTCAAAGGTGGATTATCAAAAATCAATAAAAAATTAAGGCCTTCGGTCCATTAGATGGGATTACACTAGCACCTATAAATTCATTGGTGTTATTTAGAGATTGAAGGATCACATGTGAATTACAACTAAAGGGGATATACTTTGCGTTCTCTCTATGAAACCATTCTATACCATTCAGATTAGAATTATCAATATCCTCAACAAAGAAAGATCTAAGAATAAGTCAATATTTCTTTTTTTACTTTAAATTAATTATAAAATTAATAAGAAAGATCCTCTCTATTAGTTCTGGAAATTTTATTTGTCAATATTATATGGAATAATTTTCATTGGTAATGACGTTTGAACCTTATACTATATTGGAATGATCCATAAAATTTGAAAAAGTTGTGTTGACTATAGGCCCAATAGGCACTTCCACTACATTTAGAACCTTTAATGATTCAACTATCCAAGTTGTCAAAATTCCACATTTTGATCCTACCAGTCGAGAGTAAAGCTATAAAATAATCCATGGGGAAATTTCCCTTATGAAAGAAAAAATATCCCTCAATATGATTTGTTCTCCTACTCAAGAAACTATTATAAACGAATTCACTTATTTTAGTTAGGATAACCAGCTTCCCACTCCACTTATAGTATCTATTAAAAATATCTTTGAACCCCAATATGAAATTGAACCCCCTGTTAAGAAAAAATATCATTTCATATGTAAAAAATAGATGGTGACCCCCATGATTCATACAGGACTCTTGTGCAAGAAAAAAATAGGGTTGGAGAGAGTAGGTCACCTTAGAGAAGGCCTTAAGTAGGTTTGAGGAAGTCAAACCACTTTCATATCAATGATATAAGAAACCAAGGAGATGAATAACAGTGAAAACAAAGGTCATAGAACCACTGGGGGGAACTGAATTGGCACATGAACTTGATGATGAATATCTAATCAATTATATAATATAATTTATTCATGTCAAAATTGAGAATTATATTAGAAAAAAAAATGTTCTTATTATAGTCATGAAACTTCTCTTGGACTAAAATAATGGCACCATAATTACATCTGTGCTTGATAAATCCATGTTGGTCCTCGACTCCCAGGTTAGGAATGAAGAGGGTAAGCCTTTTATTAATTTTTTTTGAAATATTTTGTAATTAAATATGTATATATATATAATGGTGTGTTGGAATTCTTTTAAGGATACAGGGTTCTTAATTTTCAAAAGGAGGGCCAAGGTAGTCACACTCATGACTCTGGGAAGTAGGACTACTTTAAAATAATCTTCTATAGCCTCGATGATATACATACGAATAATTTTCCATGTTACTATGAAGAAGGGTCCTGGAAAACCTTTTAATCTAGAAGTGTTATCTAGATTCAGAGTTTTTGCAGCTGCTTGAATTTTCTATTCCCTGGTAGCCACTTCCAAGACAGTGTTATCATGGTAATCAATGGTGTGGGGAACAATGTTAATAAAATCATTTCCCTCCTTACAATCATCATTATCTATTGTGTTATTTCAATATCTTCTGAGCATATTTGATAAGTGATCCACTATAATACATCCTAGAATTTTTATGTCACTAGAGAGATAACTATCCTCCAATGGTAGGTTCAGTTTCCCTATAAATTTCTTTTTCTTGATGCATTAATAAAAAAATTGTTTTTATCTCCTTCCTTAATCCACTGCTTTGAGGAACTTTCCTAAGTATATATTTCTTTATCCAGAAGCCTATTTTAAATCTCAAATTTATAAACCATAAGGGTTATATATTTATCATCAACTCAGACTCCTTATAGTTTTCCATTAATAAATATGATATAGTTTTCAAGATATTTGTTCTTGAGTATATTAATTTCATGTTAGTTCACCCATTTATAATGGAAATCCATAATTACCTAAGTTTTTTATAGATTATATCCCATGTTTTTCAAGAAATCAAATTATTCCTAGAGTTACAATACACTTATATTAAGTATTTTGATTGAATCTATAGATTACAGAAGAAAAAACAATGAGGCTTTGGAATAGTATCTTTGATATTAAATAAAAGTGGTGAGCGGTTCAATATGGATCTCTTTAGGTGGGAGAAAGAATACTTTTAGAAGTTATTTATCCCTTAAAGGTTGGAAGTCCAACTATCTAAGTAACTCCAGATCCTTGTATTTCCTAATTTTTTTATTGCAACAAGTAAACTAAGCACCCTCATATACCAGGTCTAGGAGTTTATTTCATAATAGAAAAGATAAAAATTCAGGAATGGGTTTTCTAAAAAAACTTTGGACTCTTTTATTTTCATTATAGTTGAGTATGGTTTTGAAATACCCTCCAATGAATTAAGCATTGGATCCTGGATCAAAGGAGAAGTGGGCCTACCACACAGCTTCTCTTCCCACTACCTTTCATCAAGTATAGAGAGAATAAATGAATACAGAGCATCTATAGTGGGATACCTAAATGGTAATATGATGAGCTAAGGAGTTGAAAAGATATTCTATCTTAAAGTTAATATTGAAGATCAATATGTGATCATTAGTTAGACTATCATGCATGAAGTTATTAACATGAATATTTTATCTAAAAACTTTTATATTACTTTCACGGTGTTTAGTTTCCAAGATGGTTATGATTTCCACCTAAGATAATATGGCTTCATGAGAAATAAAATCACATTTTCTAGGAGATGTTAGACCCTTCATGTTCTATATTAGAATATAGAGTGTGATTAATACAAGTTTGTACCATGGGGCCCCTTGATTTTACTCTCCTCCAGATTTGGTGTTATATCTTTTACATGAGACCCTTATTTAGCTCTGGTGGACAGACCTTCTGAAGGGAGAGAAATTATAGCTTTAGATTGTAATTTTTTATTGGTAATATCTAACATCATAGGATCCTCCTCCATCCCATCCATTACACTAAATGAGTTATAAACATAAGTGATCCCTACCCCAATTGGGTTAGAGACCATAAAGGCATTAGGGAGGAGTGTATTTTACATCACTAAGTGAACGTTTTAGGATGAAAAGTGTGCTTCCAAAAAATTATAAAAAACGGCACCCAAGGAGGTACCTACTACCAATTGGGGTGGATCTTCTTTCATGGGAGAAGGGGAGGGATCTTCCATAGTAGATGGAGGTGTCTTTATGATAAAAAAAGATGGACCAACTTTTAATTCTTCAGAATAGTTTTGAACTAAGGAGTTATTTGTGAACTATACGGGTTAAACTACTTGAATGAGAGAAGGGGATATATCATCCAAGAAAACTGGAGGGAGCCTAGAGGCATAAAGAGATGGTCCAGCTTCCAATTAATCAGTATCATATTAAACCAAGTAGCTATATTCAAAAATTGGAAGAACCTCAGGGGCTGGTGGAGGGGGATCAGACCAGCCAGCTTCCTTAGAAAAAGAATCACCATAGTGTACCACTGTAGTATATCTTTAAAAACCTATTGTCATAGGTACTAGACTAGGGAGGGATCGAAAGTAGAAACTAGAGAAGAATGAGCACGGGGTATCTTTCCATTATTGGTTATAAGTTTACCCACATAGGTTATAAGTTGGTATCAATAGGATCTTCTAAAAGCATTCGGTGAGTTCCCTTTCATATGTAATAAAGATAAGAAGCCAATTTTTTTTAATAAATGAAAATCCTACCAGAATGAAATGGTGGATCTAGATCGAAGAATAATACAATGGATAGAGGGATAAGGGAGATAAATCTTCACACAAATCCTATCCTCCATCATGATTTTAATTATCAATGTGGTTATGTCTAAGCAATGAAAATATCCAAATGTGTTCCCAATGCTCTTCAGGGTAACATGTTCAAAGAAGGGGAGAGGGAGACTTGGGAGGTGAACCAAAAGTATTGTGGAGGTTGGGTTTTTTCATGAATGAACCTCCATGGACCAGTGATATAAGAGGAAACACATGTTCACATAGATTCTCACTTCTCTAGACCAGGATAACATGAAGTCCTTTTTAGAAAATAGATTGATGTTGAAGGCTATCTGGTTGAGAAAAAAATCATAGTTGGTTCTGCTAGGTTCTAAGAGGTGATGGAGTGCTTGAAGGTGATTAGGGGAGTATAATCCCTTCCAAACCTAGAAATCAGGGTCTACTTGTATAATTCTATGATCAAGGATAATTCTTCTATAGACATAGATAGGGTAGTTCCACTATCAATAACCTCCAAATCCTTTCTAAAGATAGATACTGATATAATAAAGGGGATATATTCCACTTGAGATGGAAGATAACCTTCCACCAACACCATTATAATAGTTATAGTAGACTCTTTATATCCTAAAACCATATCTTGAAGTTCTCCCATCATAGGGGTGAATGGGGGATAAATTTCAATGGGGTTTAAATTTTATAATAGATTTATTGTATATAGTATAGTAGACAGGTCATAGAGAGAGGGAGTGTCACTATGATAGGGTGACATGCATGCTATTGTATTTGATTATCTTTTGGAAAACGAATTCCTTGGTTGAGGAAGAAGATCTATTTTTGTTGCTACAGTATAGTGGAGAATAATTATAGATCTTGTTCATGGATGAGGTTGGGTATGGGTGCTTAACGAGCCTCATCCTATGGTCCAGGACCACTAGCCCACATCAATGGGGTGGGTTTAACTAGAAAAAAGTTGGCCAATATTTTTAATATGCTTAAAAATAGTGGGGGGAAAGTCAATGATATTGTGAAGACCATCCTTAAAATGCATGAGTCGAACTGTGGGATAATAATTCATGTTTTATTTTTTATTTTAATGTTATTTCAATTTTAATTATCATATTTTATAACAAAAATATATTTTTTAAGTATGTCATTAATATATATAAATGTTAACAATTATGTGATGGTTATTATTTGTTTAATATTTAATAACCATTAATAATAAGTGTTTTTTGTTTTGTAAAAAAATATTATGAATCTTTATTAAAAATGTGGTTTATCCCTTGGACTGGTCAAATTAAAATTTAAACCATACTAGACTACATTTTTTGATCCCATATTAAATACAAGCCTAAAGAGACCAGACGTTTTTTTTCTTGCACGTTACACACCACTAAGGTTGGTATCACCTTTTTAAACTAGAGGGATATAGCATAAATAACCTATTGGGAGACAAATAGCTATTTTGAAATACTTTTTGGGTTTAAGGATGATACCTTCTCTTTGTATTAACCTTATGATATTAGTGTATATCTATTTCTCATACTCAACCTGAGTATAAGGATGTAATCACCCACATTGGGTGAAAACCTTGAAAATAAATTATATTTTTGTCCTTTTAATTTACTAATTAGCATGTGGTGTGTTTTGTTGGGTATCATTAAATAGGTCCATTCATCTTAAAACATGAAACGGTTCAAATATTTTAGAGAGAGAACGAATTTGATAAAATGGGTTCACACTGATTGAATCACCCTCTCAGTGTGACTCTATGATCCACTAGAAATTTCACATCGAAATATCAAATTCATAATTTCTACATTTTCATTATTTTTTCCAATTTCTCACATATATCCTTATACATAAATGATTTTTTAAGAGTCTATTGATTCATTTATTTGGGTACATCAAAAAATCTTCAAACTTGTTTGTATAAGATTTTATATTTTTTCTCCTTCACCTTATTTTCTCCTTCATGGATGTTGAAAAATTTGTCCAATATAGATTTATAGAAAGTAAAATTCAAAACCTTCATCTATATAAGAACAAATAGACCTCCAGATAAAGTGTTTTAAGACTTTGTATCAGCATTTAACAACTTCTTTTCTATCTTTTTCAAGGTCATCTTTACTGAATCACTTATTTATTTTTCATGTATCATTACATAGAAAACATCTAATTGTAGAGATCATATATGTGATATTATTCAATTATTTTATATCTAATAATTAATTTCATCAAATATCGTTACACCTTTAAAGTTTACACAATTATCTATAGCAAGATCGATTCTCTAAAATAGTCCATTTAGATCTAATTCCACTTTATATGACCAAGGTCCCAAACACACTGAGAGAGCAGGTGAGTTTAAATGTTGCTTCTTTTTTCACTAAATTCCCTAAATTTTATTTTATTCCCATATTAGAATAAACTATAAATTTTCATACCAAACAAGTATATCAACCATTTAATGAACATTAAAGTGCATTAACATGTTGGTCTTATCTTGTTCACCAAATGGGTTACATCCAAAAAGCATGTACACAATAATGTGTTGATGTACCGAAGAATCAATAACCCAATTTGGAGTGATTATAATTTTAGTAATAGTTTACTACAAAATACTAGTTACACTCCCCCTTTTAATATCTCCACACACTATTTTAAGAAAACAATTATTAATGAATTTGGATCACATTCCAATAAATTGAAAAGATCAATTGCAACTAATAAAATAAACTGATAAAGGTGTCTCTCTTCACCTTTGTAGTTTCATGACCATCATGTTCATCTCCTCATACTCTTTAAATCTTTAATTTTCATCATGAGGCTGAGAATAATTAATTTCTATGTTTTCTCTTTGTGTCTCACTCTTTGTATTAAACCACTTTATTTTTTTATGCCATTTCAAAAATATTTAATCTTCAAGATCCACTAATATTTCCAAGATAATCCAAAATATTCTTTAACTCATTTATATAATATGAAAACAATAATTAGTTCCCAAAAACATATATATTGATAATGTTAAATCTCCCAAGATTATCTCGGTAGTTCTTAGAATTGAATTTTCAATTTTCATTGATATCTATAAAACCATGATGTACTTATGTGCCACTGCAGACATGGTTTATTAGGTCAATGTTTGACTCCATGATCCATGTGAATGGATATATCCTCTTCATAAAATCTTGATCATGTCCTTCTTTTCATATTTTTCATATCTAATCCACCATGGCTTGGATTGGGTGTCGAGAAAGTAGTTTTCTTAACCCACTTATCTAGTTCTTAAATCAATGTAAATGGATTTATATTCATGGGTTTTGAAGTCACTTCTCTTAAAAAGGTCCAAGTTCCATGGAATGGTGCTCCTTGGCTCCCCATGACATCTAGTAACATTGAAAAATGTTCTCCTTGAAATGAATATTTCCTTTATGTGATCCTCTAAAACATACTATTTAAGATAGTAGTCAATCCACATCTCTTATTCACTATGACCAGCTTCACGATGTTGTCCCATAATAAATTCATTTTTCATAGTGAGATTTTAAGAGCCCTTTATTGAAACACCCAATACCATGACATTTTGTATCCCTCTATGACATGATTTCAACAAAAATATCATGGTTTTATAACCATTTTAGACAATATTTTACACTTACATAAAGTGTTTTTCATAAGATCGTGATTTCTTAAACACTCTCTACCATAGTGTGGTTTGAACCATTTTCATAAAAATATATCTTTTTAGCTTCATCTTTTCTCCAAGATTATTCATTTGACTTCAAATCAGTTACTAACCATATTAGAGCTTCATATCATGCCATGAATTTTCAATAAAAAACATCAAATTTATTCTACTTTGGGTAATCAAATACTTCCAACAATTTCCACTAGTTTTCATAGGGGTTTAAATAGTTTCACTTTGTTTTTTAATTGAACTCATTGCTATAAAAAATCTATTTATTTTTTGTTTTCTATAAAATATATTCATATATTGATAACTCAAATAATCATAAAGTTTTTTTCCTCTGTTTTCATTCGTTTACATCTAATTTTCATCAAAACTGTTTTTATATGATAGTAAGAAAATTAGACTTGAAATCAACAATTGAATGGAGATGAGTTTTATATTCATATTATTTTTTATATTAAAACATTGAATTTTCTTATAATCTTAATATTATCATTTTTTTAATATATGAAATTATCTTATCATTCATTTGAGATAACAAAATTTTCTATTTTACCAATTATCCACAAAATTTAAAGTAATTATAATTGGTTTTACGAATCCTACATATTTTACTGGAAGAAAGCTCAAATTATGGATGGTAAAATTTGATGCTCTAATTATAACATTTCCCCAAAAACCACTATTATAAGGTATTTCTTATTATCTTCAATATTTTTTTAAAATATTATATCATAACAAAATCATTAATATTTGTGATGAAATTTAACACATTAAAATATTGTTCACTTTTATATACATATATTATAGCAATTTCAAAGTCAAGTTGATGTCCATGAATCACACGAGACCTGCCTTCTTTTTCTAGTTTGATAAATATATCGTGGAACTTATAACTAAGAGTTATTATAATCTTCTATAATACTTAGTTCAAGCATCAAAAATTGGTTCATTTATCATTTTAAGATTTATTATAACAAATATTAAACATTTTTATATATACCTTATAGAAAAATTGTAGTTTCCCTGACCCGAGTGCCATTTAACTATGCCCCAAACCCGATTGGCGACATGACCTCAAGCGCATCTCCCCAAACGCTAGAGGATACCGACTAGTTGTGAGGGCCTTGTATGTGTCTGTGGGGAGACTATGACCTCATATAATCTAGTATACATAGTGTTAAACAAGATATAATAAATAGTGGAATCATATAAATCAGCAGATGACAACAGAATTAAAGGATAAGCATAATAGTATAAGAAAAAAACATGCAGAAGCGAATAACAATAATTGATGAAATAATAACCATGTCATGTCATGAGTCTATACAAAAGGAGAACAAGGGTATAAGTATATACTAAATGCTATCAAAAACTAATTAAATACCAAAAACTATTACACATCATCTTAATCATAGGCTCGGTCCTCTACCCCCAAATCTCTATCCAAAACATCAAATCAATCAAGCATCAGAAGTAGCTTGCTTCCCCTTATCCATACCTATGATCATAAAGTCTACTTGGGTACCAAATGACATTCGAGTAGGGTCTGAGATATAAATATCAATAGCCCAACACCCACAGTGTCTACACCTTTCTAGTTCATACTATAAATATATAATAGTGTGCCAGATATAGTAAATGTGGAGCAATAAATAAATAAGCATGTAAACCTTGGTTCGGGTTCCTAAGTGGACATCGATCCCATACCACCTACTTTGGCCTATGCTAGAAGTCTAAAAAGAGTACCTATGCAAGGAATAATATATATATATATAGGGATAAATGTAAATAAGGAAACCATGAAAGGTATACCCCCAAGATTGTGCTTTGGCTTGGGGTTTAATTCCCATGCCATCATCCAAGTGTGCTAATAAGCAAGGTAGAGTCATCACAAGTGCATAAGTAAGCTCAATATAAGAATTGTCAAGTATAGCACATGAAACCAACCAATGCAATCAAACAAAGCAATTCAATCAATCTGTTAAATCTAGTTTGGAGTCTCATGACCATCCAAGGTAATCTAAAATTAATCCTAAGTATTGAAACAGGAACATATGATAATCTAATACCACTAAGCCCATCCTAAGAGACCCATATGTTTTCCCTAGTATCACTTGAGGCATGGTAACTCTAATCTCATGCCAATTATCACACATAGGGGACCGAGTATCACCCAAGGAATGGCTTATCCATGTTTCCAATGAGTCCATACATAGTTGATCCCCTAGGGAACCAGTGTCACTCAGGATTATAATAACCCCCTGGGAAGCCCTTGCCTTGAAAGACATATCATCACCCCTTAGACGTTGGGTCATAACCCATCAATCACATGAGTCCAACCATGAGTCCTTAATACGGAATTCATGTTCTCGCCCGAACCATGTCATGTAAGCCAAGTAGCCAAGCGCATCATAAGAAAGGAATATATCGCATCAAGGAAAGTCACATATATAAATAATTTCATCCAATAATCATCTCAATACCACATGATTCCATTAAATCAAGTGAATAAATACAAGCCAAGATCATTAGAACAGTTCATATGGATAGTAAATAAACCTTAAATAATAGAAATCAAGACATGAGGCATAATCAACAAGGTATAGCATGTAAACAATGAATTATAACCAAAGGTGCATGGAATTTACCATCCTTATTACCATATGTCATCAAGAACATCTCAATACCTCAATCTATAAAGCTTGGTAAGAAAGGTTTACCATTCAAGCTAACCAATTGGCATAAACAACAAGAATTATCAATGCATAAGTACAAGGCTCATGGAATGAAATAAAGAAAATAATAGGCATATAACATGAGGTATAAAATTTAATAAACTTTTATAAGCATTAAATATAAGGTATAAGGGTGTCAGTTACTTGTATAAGCAATTAAACACAAGGAAAGTGATATTCAAGTGGAACTTCAAGCATGTCAAGGCATATGTCATTGTACATGGGCCAACCAATTATAATTGATCTTGGGAATTTTCAAGGGGAACATAATTCATGGTTCATTACTCATTCTAAATCCTTTAATAAATTTAGATCATTCATCCAAAGTGAAAAACAATCCAAGGCTTAATAAATTTAGTCCATTTAGGATGGCACACCCAAAGGGGTGGTCAAAAAGACAACGTTAAGACCCAGAAATAGGTTTCAATATAATAAAAGTTCACTAAAGGCATGGAAAATCATCTTGATTATTTTATTATGAGATAATAAGGATTTACTAGAAGATTACAGCTAGCGGCACAGTGACGTGATTCCAAAAAGAAATGAAATTGAAGTGAAAAAGAGTAGATGCCCTACCTTGTGGTCGTAGTACTCCACACATCTGGTAACAAGTCTTAATTCATCCTAAAACGTGAGAAATCAAGAGATTTAGAAAAACCCCAAAATAGTTCAAAGATACATCTCATGAATATGGAATGGTGTATAATGGTAGAAACTTGAAATAGAGGGGTGAGGTAGATAGATCTTACCGAGAAAAGTCTGTTTCTTCTGATGGTGATGAAATTAGAGAAGAGATGAAGAAGAAATCACAAAACCCCAAAGGAGGAGGATGGGAGAACCAAGCATGCCTGGAGGAAGAAACTCACTGGAGAAAATGAGAGAATAAGAAGGAATTTCCTAAATCATTAATGAAGGTAAATTTTTTAATTTCACCCAATCTTTCACTACATAAAGTTTGGCTGCACTGTTTTCCCAAACCTTGCACAAACCATGCACATAGTTTTTCTTCACTAGGAATACCTAATGGGAAAAGTGCATTGTTTGAATAATCGCATGCAAACCATGAATTTCTGCACTATCCAAGACCTACAACAGCTCGTACAGTCATGCAACCCAACATATTTTCCTCTTTTTTAGTGCTTTAAGATCGAAACGGTCCTTGGACACCCTCGGGACCTCCTTTAACCTCATAGAATTCAAATTAATGGTTTTTTAAAGGAATTAAACTAAATATTTAATTTTTTGTACCTTTGGATAAATATGGGATGTTGCAACCTCCCCTCCTTAAAATAACTCATCTCCGATTTTCCCTTCTGAGGGTGGTAGAATGTCATTTGAGAAAAACTTTGGCCACTACATTCGTACACCGGCCTCCCACTACTAGGTCTCATCTTATACATTTCCTTGAAACCATATCACCCAAACTATAGGAACTAACCTATCTTGGAGAACCTTCATTCTATGATCGACAATATGAATCAAACACTCCTCAAAGGACACATCCACCTAAATCTCGATATTGTTAGGGTCAAATGAATGAGATGAGTCTGAATGATATTTTCAAAGCTGAGATATGTGGAATACATCACCCATGGCATGGTACCTATAAGGTAATAGAAATTGATAGGCTACCCACCCGACTCTCTCCACTATCTCTAAAGGCCCAACATATCTCAGTAATGACTTTCCCTACCTCTTGTTTCATTAATGACCCAACCTAGGAAAAACACAAAAAAATACCCGATGTCTCACATCGAACTCTAGAGGTATGTAGTGATGATTGGTAAGACTTGTGCCTGGAATGAGTTGTTGTCGTATACTTTTCAACCAGCTGAACTTTCTCTAAATTATCCTAAACAAGACGAGGACTCTATATAGCTATCTCCCATGCCTCAAGCTAGCATATAGGTGAACATAATAGTCTACTATTGAGGGCCTCATAGGGATCCATCTGAATCATTTTCTGAATGATGTTATTGTGGGAAAACACAACTAGAGGAATATTATTTTCCCAAGAGACTCCAAAATCAAGGATACATGCCCTTAGCATATCCTCTAACACCTAAATTATCTTCTTGGACTCCCCATCGGTTTTAGAGTGATATGTAGTACTCAAAATCACCTATGAACCCATTTCCTTCTGCAACCCCTTCTAGAACTATGATTTGAAGTGGTTATATCAGTTTGAAATGATAGAATAGGGTATGACATGAAGTCTCACTATCTACTAGATGTAAAGCCTTCCCATATCATTAACAGAGAAAGACTCTCATATCATTAAGAAGTGTTTGAATTTGGTAAACTTGTTGATAGTCACCCATACTGCATTTCTACCACAAGGAGATATCGGAAAGCATGTCAAAAAATCCATGGTGAATTCATCCCATTTCCACTCAGGAATTAATAAAGGTTTTTGAAGTCTAAAAGGATGTTGGTTCTCTACCTTTACCAGTTGATAGGTGGAGCACCGAGTGATGAAGTTTGATATTTTCTTCTTCATACCTAGACACTAGTACTGATGACGCATGTATCTATAAATCTTGGTAATACTGAGATGAAATACCTAGACATAGGCATGAGATTCCCTCATCATCTCTTATATTATATCATAAGGCACCCATATGAAGCCACAGTAGAGTATGGTCTCACTACCATCAGTAACCTAACCAGGAGGTGGGATCTCTTCTACAACACTTTCCCTCAAGATGAGTTCCTCTGAGTTAGATAAATTTTTCTTTTGGAGTCACTCGAGAAGAGAGGAAATCACTTCCAAATATACTAAAATTGTCCACCCTTTTTGTTCTTAAACCTCAATATGTAACTCATAAAAAAATGCCATCATCTTCCACTCACTATTGGTTTCCTGAATAGCTTTTGTCTGCATTTTCTGGATAAAGGCATCAACTACGACATTTCCCTTACCCTGTGTGTAATCAAGATCAAAATCAAAGGACTGTAGGTATTCCAACCACCTGCACTACCTCAGATTCAATTCATACTAAGTGGATATATGTTTCAAGATTTTATGATCCATGTAAACAACTAATATATCTCCCAATAGAAAGTACCTCCAACAGCACGGAGCATAAACCATGTCTACTAGATTGAGGTCATGTGTAGGACAATTCTTCTCATGAGGCCTCATTTGATGGGATCCATAAGCAACAAATCAGTCACCTTGCATCATAATTTCACCCATTCCAATTCCTGAAGCATCATAGTAGACGGTATAACTTCTAATCAACTCATCCATAATCAGATTCAGAGTTGAGAAGAGTCTGCCTTTTAACTCTTGAAAAGATTCCTTGCAAGCTTCAGACCACAGGAACTACACACCCTTATTAGTTAAGGCCTTAATAGGTGATACTAATTGGGATAAGTCCTGAATGGACCACCTATAATATCCTAAAAAACCTAAGAAGCTATGTATGTTAAACACATTATTTGGATGCTCCCAGGAAACCACAACACTCACCTTCTATGGGTTTAATTATACTCCTCCCTCAGATATGATATGACCCAAGAAGTGGACCAAACTGATCCAAAATGGCATTTATTGAGCTTCATTTATAGTTTTTGATCTATCAGTGTACTCAGCAATATCTCAATATGGGTTTCATGGTCATGTATAGAGCCTGTATACACCAAGATTTCTTCTACAAATACTACCACAAAGGAATGAAGATATGGGTGGGAAACTCAATTTATCAAATCCATAAATAATATCGGTGTGTTTTTCAGATCGAACGGCATAAAAAAATACTCATACAAGACGTACCTACTTCTGAATGTTGTATGTGGTATATTTCATGGTCTCACACAAACTTGATGATAAACCAATCTTAAATCAATCTTTGAGAAAATGGTTTCTCCTTGGAGCTGGTCGAAAATTTCATCTATATGAGGCAAGGGATAAAATTTTTTCATTATAATCTAGTTCAACCAACTATAATCCACGTCAAATTGGAGGGCATCATCTACCTTTTGGTGAAAAGGATAGGTGAACCCCATGGAGATGTGCTGGGTCTGATAAAATCCTTAGCCTCAAGGTCTTCCAGCTGCCTCTTGAGTTTCTATAGCTCTGTAGGTTCCTTCTTATAAGGAGGAATGGACATTGGTGTCTCACCTAGAACTTTCTCTATAGTGAACTCAACCTCTCTCACTGAAGGTAAACGAAAGAAATCATCAATGAAGAAGTTTCTAAATTGATCCACAATTGGAGGGAATTCTACCAACTATATTCCTAGATCGATCATAAAGAGACTCGCTAAATGATTTGTAACTCTGTAAAGCCCAGTTTTCTTGGTTCCAGCTCAATTTTCCTAGATATCCCATTCACCTTTATGTATGTATGAATTTCTATACAGATATGTAAAAGACACTCAACAATGATAGAAATCGACTTGGTCATGATAAAGCATGAGCCATTCCATACTAATAATGATGTTGAAGTCATTAATCTCATGGAAGAAGAAATTACAGAAGAAAAGGTACCCACCTATCTCAAGGGGCACTCCTGACACTGATGTATACCCTCTGTTATGACCCTGATCAGAGTGTGGAGAGACATAACACCACATAAGTACTCAATGTAAAGACCCAAACTTTCAACACATGCAGCAGATAAAAAAGTGTGATGCACCTTTATCAAAATGGGGAAAAATTAAAGTAGAGGCTACCAAAATAGTACCTCTAAATGTAGATACCCATATACTCTTGTCCTCTAGCACTAGCTCCACTGTATACAAATGCCTTGAACTCTGGCCCTGATATGCAGCTTGACTAGCCTGAGAAGATCCACTCTGCTGATGCTAAAGATTTGGCCCCTGACTAGCTCGACCATGGAAACCATTAGCTTATCCTTATTGGCTTGTAGAAGACCAATTTCCATCCTGACATGGTTTCATAGACCCTATACTTGATAGTTGTGCTGATATGAATCTCATACCACTAGATGCTGGAGGAAAGGAACGGTAGAAGTGCCGAAGATGACCCATCCTACGGTAATCTCGTCATTCCATCGGGTTACTCATGCACTAATGTTTTTTATGGACTATTATGATACACTAGTGATATACTATGAACCACCATACCCAAGGAGTATACAATAGCGATATATCGATGTACCAAATCCACTAAATCTCACTGCCAATTTACAAGGTTTGGGCTAGATCACTTTTATACCCTGGATCACTTCCTTTAAAATGTTTAGGGTCATCTCACTACTTTCCCAAGGGTCACTCACTATGTTTCTCTCTCTGGCTCATTGTCGGTCG
The DNA here is from genome assembly GCA_963277665.1 of Viscum album. Taxonomy (NCBI): domain Eukaryota; kingdom Viridiplantae; phylum Streptophyta; class Magnoliopsida; order Santalales; family Viscaceae; genus Viscum; species Viscum album. The sequence continues at coordinate 139,229,374 of OY728155.1, forward strand.
AGAGGAACAACTTCTTCCTCTTACTTTTCTCACTACTCTGGAAAGGATCCACTAACAGTTTATGGACATGTAGGTCCCTTCATTATCTCTAATGAATGAATCCTCCACTATATGTAGATGCTCTTTTGAAGTCCAAATTTCACCCGCAGATGAATCTCACTTTGCACCGGAGGAACCGAGAAATCTTCCAACTTTAGTGAAGCCCTAGAATGATTAGTGCGCTTCTCTAAGCCTGGCATGCTTCTCTACGATTTGGCGTGCTTCTCCAATGCCTTTTATTCTAGTGTCACCTAACCACTTTCACAATACTCACTTCTCAAACTCAGAACTTGGGTGACTCACACCCTTTTACACCCAAACCAATATTGGCATGCAATAATCAACTACCTCGCAACTTCTGAATAATGTTATACGTGGGCGCCCAAACCACCACTTGCACGACCAAACCTACTTGCACGACTAGAGCTCTAATTCTCTCTAAGTGTTGAGATCTCTACAAAATGAGGAGGGGTAGACCTATATTTATAGGAATTTTTACCACCTTGAGCACCGCACGCAAGTCTAGCCACCCTAGTCTCTGTCTCCCTAGTCACCTTGTGCGCCCAAACCAAAACTTGGGTACCCCTATTTCCTTTTCCATATTTTGATGTTCTGATCTTGGAAAAAAATGGTGCACAACTTTCCAAGCCTCTAAGAAACTAGCGAGAAAGTCCCTTTTCCAAAAAACACTTTTCTCCATTTATCAATTTTGAGGCCCAAAAATTTGGAAAACACTAGAAAATGGCACCACCTTGTATCTTCTCTTTTTGTACCGCCTCCAAATCATTCATTCCTTTGTCGAGGTTCCTCTTTCAATCATGGATTTTCAACAAAATCTATTGAACTCATAAAATCACCATATAAACCCCCTTTGTCAACAAATTGAACATCATGGTCTACTTTGTCAATAAACACGACATGGAGGCCCACTTTGTCAACAAACACAACCACCTAAAAATTTCTTCAATGATACCTTGAGGTATTTTTGTCCAACAATATCCCCCTTTGGGTTTGTTTACAACTCATTCATAAAATGATACCTTGTTAACACTTCATCCACTATTTTCCACTTGTGATTATGATAGTGATCAAGGATTCACTCAACACATACTCTAAGCCCACATGAGCACTGCTCGGCATGAGAAACAAGTGTAAATGAAAATTTTATCAATGAATAACTTCATTTCTGACACCAATTGTTGATACCAAACTGATACCTATTGTTGATCGTTGGAAACCTTCTAACACCATTCCAACACCACTCTTCTTCTTTTATGACAATCCTCAGCTATCGTTATATATATTCTTTGATCGATCACTTCTAGAATTGTCATATTTCAAAACTCCTCCTTCTCCACTTCTTGGGTTCTTGTGTTTTCCAAGATAAGCTCTCAATAATCACTTCAAACACCACACACTCTCATCATGGTGCTCCCCCTATCAGCTTCTTCACCTGTCTTGATAAACTCCCCCTATCTTGCTGCTCCCACTACTACAAAAACAGGCAAGGGAAGCGCCACCATATATCAGCGCTAAGCAAAAAGAGCTGATAAAGGTTCCCTTTATCACCGCTAAAATGTTAGCACTGATACAGGAAGGATTTATCAGCGCTTTTTTAGTGATGATAAAGAGGACCATTATCATCCCTTGTAGTGGCTTATAATAGGATGAATGGTTTATTTGGACCAATGACATGATTTTCCCTAACGATGATCCAACCGTGAACACCCCCCCAAAACCACCAAAATTTCTCAAAATTCACTCAAAACATCTTTAGATAATCTCCAAATATAAGGAGACCAAAACAAGGTTCCAGATATACCTGAAATAAGTTAATGATATGTTTAAGGCATGTTTTCCAAATCATTTTTTGATTTTGGGATTTTACTATTGATGATTGTGATGAATACTTTACTTTATGTTTGGTAGTTGGTACATGGGAGACCTTAGATTTGTGAGTAATCAAATGGGTTCTACTCTAGTTAGCCTTGAGGTGATCACTTGAGTCTATTTTTGATGTCCCCAAGAGACCTCGTTTATATTGATTTTCTGGTCACATAACCAGGTGGTGTTCCGTGAGTGAGTCAATTTCCATTAGAACCTATAGGTCAGATATCATCCTATTTTTCTCCAATTAAAATTAGTTTCTTTCCCATAATTATTTTAATGGATGATTTTGTGATTATGAGTTACACCCATTGATTACCTTTATTATTTACTTTTTCTACAGTTTAGTTTTTATCTAACCTTGATTATTTATTTTTTCTTTTATCATTACTCCATTATTCTAGGATCTTCTATTAGTATATTTTTTTACTGTAAATCAAAATGTGGAATATTTGGGGAATGTTTGACATGGGTTGATTTTCTTTAAAAGGTATTTCTTAATATATGTGTTTTTCTTTTTATAAAAGTAGATTAAGTTAGTAAAATAGAATTCCTTGTTAATTTTTTCATTTATAAAAAATGAAATATATATTTTAAAAAATGTTTGACCACAATGTTTTGTTTTTTTAATAGATTGAATGCAATTTTTTAATAGATGGAGTGCATATGTGAGTGAGAGAAAAACTTTTTTTCATTGATGGAAGTGTTGAGGTAGTTCAATGAGTGAGATGAGCCAATGATATATAATTTTTCAGTATCTTGATATCCCATGATATTAAATGGGAATCAATCCTTATTTAGTTCTTCAACATGGTGCGGTAAGTGATCGGCATCAGAAAGAGGGAGCCCTCTCGGTTGGAGGATAAATTCATTTCAAAGTCTTATATCATCCAATAGGAACATGAACCATGTTTTTTAACTTCATGCAATGAGAACATTGGACACACATTTTAATATCTTGTGATTAGGATTATGATAATGTATTTTAAGGTTGAATATATTTTACCAAAATGTCACACGGTTTCATATCATGCAACTAGATCATATAGTGAGGGTGAGGTGAATTTTCCATCCATAGAGTCCCTACACCATGTGAAATATGGTTAGAGGATGAAAAAGGTTTAAGTTCATGATTCATGGACCAAAGGGGGTGTGTCCCAGAATTTTTGGTGTGTCATGCAAGAATAATGACATGATGTGAGAAGGGTATTGTGGCGGCTCAACACCACACGAAACAACATATAACTAGGATGTTGGATTTTTAGTTCAAATCCATATATCTCAGACTAAAGGGATGGTTTATTCATGTAAAATATCTCTTGAGAAACCTAGTATTGGTGGAAAGATTGATATGCTCATAATCAATGGTGATCAATGAGTTTACACTATCAGAGTGAAGTTTATGAAAAATTTAAGGTCCTTCACACTTGGATTCCAATTTCACTAGATTCCTCCTAGGTATCATCGATTCCCTTAGATCCAACACCATGTCACTTTAAAGTAAGGAATGAAGGATAACCTTTTTCTTTAAGGACAACACCACCCGGTTCTGATGCATTTCTAGGTCATCCAATGCTTGAATCCTATTTTCTTCGAGGGGTTCCCCCTTCTTTACTTCATTCTATCTAAGTGACTTTGTCTGGAAGTGCACTTATATGGCATGATGCCTAGACCACCAAGCTTTCTAGCCTTGAAACCCCTACCTCCATCTCTATCCTTCTCCCTCGCTAAGGTTACTGACTGCTTCTCTGTAGTGGCCATGCCCCTTCCTAGCAGTGTTTGTTCTATCTCCCTTGGCTCTAAGCCTATCATCCAACTCCAAATACTTATTGATCCAGAGAAAACTCCCTCAACAGACCTCAAGTTTCATTAGCCATCATTCCCTTTCCCCTTTGGATCCTCATCTCCCACTCATATGAAGCTTACCAACCAGAAGGGATTATGAACATGTTTAAAATCAAGGTACCTCAATGAGAGATCATCCTCCCACTTCAATAAGGCTACTAGCTCTAGATCCAATGCCAGAGCCCTGCCCTACCCATCATTATTATCTTCATATGTAATGATCATGGTCTCAGTGCCCATGTTAAATCGGACTTCCTCACTATAGAAATCAAAAAGCATAACGTCATTGTCGTTGTTGTCAAATAACACAAAAAACCCTATAATAATCATAGAATTCTTCTGGAAGATTAAGTTGCATGGATTTCTACACTTTGACCCCTTCAACGGACACAAATGGGTATTTTGGCACAATAAATATGTTGTTGAGACTGTTCAAGATTGCAATCAATTCATCACTACCAAGGTGTCCAACGGTGACACCTCCTTCTTTATGACTTTTTTTTGGAAGCTATGACCCTCTTCAAAGGGAATATCTATGGAGTGAGCAAAATACCTTCGATCCTGGCCACCATCCATTGTTTGTTGGGGGTGACTTTAATTTCATTTACAACCCAAAGGAAAGGAAAGGTATAAGCCCATTCCAGAGGAAGTACATCATGGAGTTTGTTCAGTTCATGGCTAGAAAGGGCCTCATTGATCTCAACTTCTCAGGTGATAGTTTCACCTGGTGCAACAACTGCAGGGGCCATCACCGCTTATGGAGTCTATTGGATAGGTGTCTAGACAACATGAAAGCTACTAACCTATTCTTGAATACCATGTTTTCCATCTTGATTGAGGTATTTTGATTCACTCCCCCCTCTTGGTTTCCATTTCTTCTTGGCATGATCATCATGAATGGTTTCACTTCCACCAGCAGTGGGTTAACATCCTACGGTACCAGGACATGGTTTGTGAAATATGGAATGAACCATTGTAGGAGTATCAGGCCACCTTTAACCTCAGTGACCTGACATCGAACCCCGATAGGTGCGTGTTCGCCCCTTCCTTTTTAGGAACCTTCACCACTTGGGACTATTGTCGCATATGGGCTCCTTCAGAGTATTATGATAGATGGAATCATACCTTTGGTTTATTGGATTATTAACACTAGTTTGAGATTTATGTGTGACTATATACTTATTATATTTTCTTATTATTTCTTACACACCACCACTTGAGTTGAGTAACCTGATTGAAATCCATATTGGTACTTTGGTTCTGATGTGCATATGGTTTTTTATGTGTTTGTTACATGTGTATGTGTGTATATATGGGTATTTAGGCATGATGATATTGAATGTAGAGAAGATACCTAGGAGTGGTAGATGTATCATTCTTGATTATTCTTGTGTTTTGTATGGGGTGATTTGAGGAAACTATAATGAATCTAAAGTAATTATATTTAATGAAGATGAATAAATACTAATGGTTAGGATCTATTAATCTCTGTTTTTATAAGGAATTTGGTTCTCTTATACTGTATTTGGAAGTCTTGTTTTGTGTACTTGAACCATAAATACTAATATTTTAGATTCAAATAGGATGAAGATAAATAAATATTAGATGGATGCTAATTGTTTGACAATAGAGTACAAGAACGGAGTGAAAGAGTTCATCAAGTTTGCAAAGAATCACGCAAAGGATCCTTCTCAAATCATTTTTCCATGATTACATTGTTGTTATTCTAGACTACTTACTCCAGAGGATTTGGAAGAACATTTGATATGTCACGGAATAGATCAAAGTTATAAATGTTGGAATAAACACGGAGAAAAAGAAAATGTAGCTACTGGCTGGGATAAAACTGCATTTTATGGATCATCAGATATGAATACAAATATGGATAATAAAGAAGACCGTATGGAGGATGTGATTACAGATGTCAATGATGATGAAGATCATATTGAGGAAATGACAAAGAAAATTGAATATGAACTCCGTGATTGCCCAAAATTTTTTGAGAAGTTAAAGAGTTGTGCAAAGACGTCATTGTATGCTGGTTTCACTAAGTATAAAACATTGTCAGCTGTACTGAAGTTGTATAAATTGAAAGCAGGGAATGGATGGAGTGATGTCAGTTTTACAGAACTACTTGCTCTCTTTAATGACATGCTCCCGGAAGATAATGAGATCCCATGCCGGACATATGAAGCTAGAAGAATGTTACGCTCGATGGGTATGATTTCTGAAAGAATACATGTCTACCCAAAAGACTGTATATTGTTTCTAAAGGAGAAAAAATAACTTATAGAATGCCCAAAGTGTGGTGCTTCTCGATATAAGAAAGATAAATCCAATCCTATGAAAGTTGTATGGTACTTTCCAATCATTCCAAGTTTTAGGCGTCTATATGGAAGTGAAGAAACTACAAGAAAATTGGCATGGAATGCAGATAAAAGAAATAAAGATGGGAAATTACGTCATCCATCCAACTCTCCTCAATGGAAGAAAATTGATCATGAGTATCCTGAATTTGGAAAAGATCTGAGAAACCTTCGTCTTGCGTTATCTATAGATGGAGTGAATCCTTTTGGTTTTCAAACCAGCACTCATAGTACATGGCATGTTATGTTGGTAAATTATAACTTGCCACCCTGGTTATGCATGAAGTGGAAATTCATCATGTTATCTATGCTTATATCAGGACCAAAACAACTAGGTAACGATATTGATGTTTATCTGGATCCTTTCATCAAGGATTTGAAGTTATTGTGGGATTCAAGTGTTATATTTTATGATGCTTATAAAAGTGAATACTTCATGTTGAGAGCGATGTTGTATGGTACAATAAATGATTTCCCTACTTATGAAAATTTGTTAGGCTATATCATTAAAGGAACTCAAGGGTTTCCCATGTGCGAAGAAGATACAGAATCAATTAGGTTGAAACATTCATTGAAATCTGTGTTTCTAGGACATCGTAGATTTCTACCTCGTCGGAATAAGTATCGATCTTGGACGACATCATTCAATGGAAGTTCAGAACAACGTGCAGCACCGTCTCCACTAATAGGTGATCAGCTGTTTGAGAAAGTAAAAGATCTTAACACTGTTTTTTGTAAACCATTTTCGAAAAACCTTACGAAAATCGGTTGGAAAAAGAGATCAGTTTTTTTGAATTACCATACTCTAATTGTTTGTATGTCAGACATTTTTTTGATGTGATGTATGTGGAAAAAAATGTATGTGATAGTGTTATCAGAACATTGCTAAATTCCCCTGGAAAAACAAAAGATGGAATTAAGGCAAGGTTGGACATGGTTGACATGGGAATACGAGAAGAGTTGGCTCCTGCGAAGGGTGAAAATCAAATGTTTCTTCCTCCAGCTGCTTATACTCTTTCTAGGGAGGAGAGATATCAGTTTTGAAACTTCTTCAATGATGTAAAGGTTCCAGAGGGGTATTCATAAAATATCAAGAACATTGTGTCAATGAATGATTTGAAGTTAAAAGGTCTAAAATCACATGATTTCCATGTTTTGATGCAAGATATAATTTCTATATCTTTACATTGCATTTTGCCCAAGAATGTTCATCATACGTTAACCAAACTTTGTTTCTTTTTCAAAGATATATGTAGTAAAGTTTTAGACCCGGCGAAATTTCCAGCTATGGAAAAAGAAATTGTCATCATATTATGTGAATTAGAAATGTTCTCATTTCCAACATTCTTTGATATGATGGTTCATTTGATGATTCACTTGGTGAGAGAGATTCGACTTTGTGGTCCTGTGCACTATAGATGGATGTATTCTATTGAACGGTATATGAATATTTTGAAAGTGTTTGTCAAAAATCGAAGTCGGCCCGAGGGTTGTATAGTGGAGCGATATATTGTTGAGGAATCCATTGAATTTTGTACCGAATACCTATCTGATGTGGAAAGCATTGGTCTCCCAAAATCTCGTCACACTGGATGCATTGAGGGTGAGGGAATTTCTAGAAGAGAAGTTGTGACAATCAGTATTACAGATCGGGAACAGGCCCATCGTTATGTTTTTCATAATAGTTGGGAGCTTCCTCCATATATTGAAACTCACAAAGAAATTCTTAGGCAGTTGAATCCATCAAGGGCTGAAAATGGTTATCAAATACACATAATCGCCAGTTTATAGGATGGTTTCAGGACCATATTTTTAAGCAGTTAGATGAAAATCCGAATTCAATTTCAGAACGACTTCGATGTCTAGTCACTGGACCAAGTGTGTATGTATTATCTTACAGTGGTTATGTAATTAATGGTTATACATTCTATACAGATGAACATGATGAAGATAGTACCATGAAAAATAGTGGAGTTACACTAGTGGCCGAAGTGATGCATGTTTCTGGTAGTAAGGACAGAAATCCAATTTATGAAAATATTTCATACTTTGGCATTATCAAACTAATATGGGAGTTGGATTATACGACATTCCAATTGCCAATTTTTCAATGCAAATGCATTGATAACAACAGTGGTGTTAAAATAGATGAATGGGGATTTGTGAAAGTTGATTTTAGTAAAGAAGGGTACAAAGATGAACAGTTTATAATGGTATCACAAGCGGTACATGTTTTTTATGTTCCAGATCCCAAAAACCGAAAGTGGTCGATTGTTCTGTTATCATCCAAAACTACTGAAGGTTCCGATGAAAATTCAGTTGAGGGTGATCCTTTCAGTGGTACGTTGCAATCATTTCAGAGCGGTCCCAATGTAGATGATGTTTTGTATGTTAGAGGAGACCACAATAAAGGGATTTGGATAATCGATTGAGGTGTCAAATCCCTTCAACCTTTGAAAAAAAGAAATAGAGTTAAATAAACAGGTTATATTTTGTTTGTAATATAGATCTTGTTATCTCATGTTATTATCTTATCATTACCGAATTTATGTAATCTAAATTAACTATTCAACCACTTTTGCAGATAATGACTTCTACACATTCTGGTGCTCCTAACCTTGAGGCTAAACAGGTCTCTCAAACTGCTACTGCTACGGCTGCTGCTGCTCCTACTGCGGCTCCTGTTGCTCCTGCTGCTTCTCCTGCTGCGGCTCCTGCTGCTCCTGCTACTCCTGCTATGGCTACTGCTGCTCCTACTGTTGTGGCTCCTGCTGCTCCTAGTGTTGAGGTCCAACAACCATCAGCACATGTCGTTGATACCATTTCATATGAACATATAGATGATGTTGATATCAATGAAATGGTTGGGAATGAAGGACCGACGTCATAGAAAACACAGGTGTGTCGTAGTTTGACGGTGTTAGCCAAAGTTCTTAAGGCCAAAAGCAAAGGCATCACATTTGAAGTCGGATGGAATGAACGAGGCCAACATGTGAATCCCAACAAGGCTATGTTTAGAAGCTACATTGGAGTTGTCACGCGGCAACACATGCCGATTGACATAGATTCATGGCACCATGTTGTGTCCGGGTTGAAGGCTGTGATCTGGGAAGAAATTATGGTAACATTATGAATTTATTTCTTTAATTTAATAGAAAATAAAATAATGAAACAATGTTCTACTCTTCTCAATCTCTTGTAGAGTACATATATAGTAGATGATTCACACAAGGATTATGTACTGAGTCTTGCAGGAAGGATTCATTGAGGTTTTCGCACTATTTTAACAATATGCCACCTGAAAGATTCCAAAGGTAAAATAAACCCGCACCCACTCATTGTCTACGCTCACCTGATATCCCAAGAAGCATGGGATGCATTTATTAGCCACAGTGGGGATGAGAAGTTCCAGGTACATTGTGGATGATAATACGTTGTTTGAGGATACCTATATTCATCACTTTAATTGTCAATATTTCATTTATGAAACAGAAACTCTGTATTGAAAATAAGGAACGTGCATCAAAACCAACATACCCCTATCGTAAAGCAAGGATGGGGTACGCATCATTAGAAAAGAAAATGGTACGTATTTTAAATTTAAAGTAATGTTGTTAGGTGCCAATAAACAACATCATAATTATCTTTCTATGTTTATATGTAGATTGATGATTCTAAAACCAAATACACTTCCAACCCACATCATGTGTTATAGAAGGAGGTACGTGTGAATAAGGAAGGGAAGTTAGTAGATGAGAACACACAAAAAGTGTGGGAAATATGTGTAAGTATGACACGATGATAAAAATATTTGTTTTAAATTGCTATTACATAAAAATAATTAGTTATTTTCCTATATCCGACAGTCATAGGAATCAGCTACTCCTGTAGCGGATACAGACCTATTATCGATGGCTTTGAACCATCCAGAAAAATACGGTCGTTTCATAGGTGTGGGGTTTGGGGTGACACCCCGAGTATATTTTGAGAAGAAGAAAAAAAATGAATGATACAGATGAAAAATTGGAACAAATGAGCGAAAAAATAGCAACCCTTGAAGAACAATTGCAATGGCAGGGAGAGTTTCTAGCAACTTTTATGGGTGGGAAGCAAAGGGAAGACACAACTCAGGAACAACCAGCGTGTGAAAATCTCGCCCCACCCCCCACCAGCTTTGAGGCGAGCCATTCCTCTCAAAGAACTGTCTTAGCTGTGGTAATCAATATTTTAATAATTGTTCCCATGAAATGTGAATCAGACAAACACTGATAATTTTTCTGTACTGATCTTCTACAGGGTGATAATGATTGTGATTTATATCTGTCAACACCCACCTATCACCTTGTAGCGAGGGCTATAGTGTTCAATATACCAGATGCCACGCTGCATAATAGACCACTTCTGAAAGATCATCTGAAAGTGATGATTACTGTATCTCATGATCCAAATGCAAAGCTACCTATTCCACTTGATGACGATGATATTTGTACAGTCTAAAAGGCTATTGGGACATTCATTGTATGTTCATCACAACTTGAAAGAGTACATGCAGAAAAATAAGTATTCATTTCCTTTTTTTTCAAGCTAAACCTTTAACAATTAATGAAAAAAGGGTCTGAACCAATGATTGTTGTTATAGAAGGAGAAAGGGAAGGGGGTAACAAACATCGGCTCAAAACCATCTAAAGTATCGACCAACCGATCCCAAGGAGCTACTGAAATCACAATAACACCACCTATTCTCTATCCACATTTACTAGCATTGAAGACTCATGTGGATACGAATCTAAAATATGGTAATAGTCATATAGTGGTTTTCAAAGAGAATATATATGGAGAGGAAAGTCAATATTTCTTTGCTACTGAAAATGTAAATGAGATCCTTGAAAACAGTTGGCTAGGAATCACAGTTTTAAATGTATATATGAGGTATGTTTTCATGAATTGATTTTCTAACAGCTGATCTAATGTGAAAATTATGACTAAATGCATTTTATATTGTTGACGGATGCATTTATGAAAAAAAGTTGAAGTAATTTTCCCATAAGCCAGGATTTGGACTTGTTAGTCCTCATACCACATCAAAACACCTAACAAAATTAGAGCCATCAAAAAGGGATGAAATAGTGAACGGCTTGCTGAAAAAATTTGAAAGCAAGATTATAGATGATAGGCTCTTCCTAATACCAACCATGTAGGGGTAAAACTCTATGATTAAAGTATATCAATTATATTTTCACTTCTTTTATTACTTATTCCTTTTTGTGTTTTTAGGCAACATTGGTTGCTAATTGCGGTGAACTTGGATACTCCAAATATTTATTTTCTGGATTCAAAGCAAGAATATCCATCAAACCGACCACACATGATGGAGTTTGTGAATCTGTAAGACACTACATCTTACATTTTAGGTATAAACATCAAGTAATATAATTTATATTATCTTTTACTAAGGATTATGTTATGATAGGGTGGTGTATCAGTATCATCTAAAAAAAGTAATGAGGACAGGGGCTAAGCATAAGGAGGCGAGCAAGTACTACGTATGGAAAAATATCAGGGTATATATAATAAAATTTCACTTTCCAAACACATCTCAACACAAGTTACTTCTTCTCCTAATGATAGATTTTTTTGCAGTGTCCAAAACAAAAAAATGATAATGATTGCGGTTATTATGTTTTTAAATTTATGAAAGAGTTCATTTTTCATCAACAAACTAGCATCCCTAAAGAGGTATTTTTAAAAACAACTACTATTTCATTTAATTTATTTATTAATTCTTTATTTTTATATTTTTCAGTACTACTCTGACTTCCGAAAAGCATCATACTCACAAGAAGATATAGATGTGTTCAAAAACGAGTGTCCCACATACCTGATGGCAGATTTTACACAAATACAATGAAGATCTGACTTGGGGACATGTACAATTAGTGGTCGTTTCTGAGAGGGGTTAAGGGGATCAAAAGATGAAACATTGTTGTATGTAAATGTTCATAGGAAAATTTTAATTTTTATTAAATAAAAAATTCTTTCTCTAATGAGTCATTTTCCCATTTTAACAGATTATATGCACCAACAACATGCAAGAATGATAAACCACTCAAAGGATCTCTCTTTTGTTTAAAATGGACACAATTTTAAGTGAAAACAACAACTAACGTAAGAAAATATGACCAAACGCCTTCGGATTGTGTTGATACATTAGGAGAACAATCCACGGGTCCTTTGTGATATGTACGAGTCATCACTGCCTCAATCTGAGGCACGGTGTGACCGCTATCACTCAAAGGGTGTCTCTTTTGTTTAAAATGGACACAATTTTAATTGAAAACAACAACTGACCTATAAAAATATAAACAAATGCATTCGGATTGTCTTGATCTTTTATAAGAACGATCCAAGGGTCCTTTTGATGTGTAAGAGTCATCCCCGCCTCAATCTAAGGCACTGTGTGGCCGGTACCACTCAAAGGGTCTCTCTTTTGTTTAAAATGAACACAATTTTAAGTGAAAACAACAACTGACCTACATAAATCCATCCAAACACATTCATATTGTGTTGATCCTTTATTAGAATGATCCACGGGTCCTTTTTGACGTTTACGAGTCATCCCCATCTCAATCTGAGGCACATTGTAGCCGCTATCACTCAAATGGTCTCTCTTTGGTTTAAAATGGACATAATTTTAAGTGAAAACAACAACTGACCAACGGAAATCTGACCAAACGCATTCGTATTGTATTGATATTTTATAAGAAAGATACATGGGACATTTTTGACATTTAAGAGTCAACCCCGCTACAATAAGTGGCACAGTGTGGCCGGTAACACTCAAAGGGTGTCTCTTTTGTTTAAAATGGACACAATTTTAAGTGAAAACAACAACTGACCTACGAAAATCCGACCAAACCCATTCATATTGTGTTGATACTTTATTATAACAATCCATGGGTCCTTTTTGACATGTATGAGTCATCCCTGTCACAATCTGAGGCACGGTGTGGCCGATAGCACTCAAAGGGTCTCTCTTTTGTTTAAAATGGACACAATTTTAATTGAAAACAACAACTGACCTATGAAAATCTCACCAAAGGCATTCAGATTGCCTTTATATTTTATAAGAACGATACAAGGGTCCTTGGTGATGTGTACAAGTCAACCCCGCCTCAATCCGAGTCACGTTGTGGCTGATATCACTCAAAGGGTCTCTATTTTGTTTTAAATGGACACAATTTTAAGTGAAAACAACAATTGACCTACGGAAATCTGACCAAATGCATTCGGATTGTGTTGATCGATTAGGAGAACAATCCACGGGTCCTTTTTGATGTGCACGAGTCATCTCCGACTCAATCTAAGGCACAGTGTGGCCGGTAGCACTCAAAGGGTCTCTCTTTGGTTTAAAATGGACACAATTTTAAGTGAAAACAACAACTGACCTATGGAAATCTGACCAAACGCATTCGGATTGTGTTTATCATTTAGGATAATGATCCATGGGTCCTTTTTGACGTGTAAGAGTCATCCCTGATTCAATCCGAGGAACAGTGTGGCCACTGTCACTCAAAGGGCCTCTCTTTGGTTTAAAATGGACACAATTTTAAGTGAAAACAACAACTGACCTATGGAAAACCGACCAAGTGCATTCAGATTGCCTTGATATTTTATAAGAATGATACATGGGTCCTTTTTGAAATGTACGAGTCAACCTTTCCTCAATACGAGGCACGGTGTGTCCGGTAACACTCAAAACGTCTCTCTTTTGTTTAAAATGGACACAATTTTAAGTGAAAACAACAACTGACAAACGGAAATCCAACCAAACCTATTTGGATTATGTTTATCCTTTAGTAGAATGATCCACGGGTCCTTTTTGACATGTAAGAGTCATCCCCCACCTCAATCTGAGGCACGGTGTGGCTGGTAGCACTCAAAGGGTCTCTCTTTTGTTTAAAATGGACACAATTTTAATTGAAAACAACAACTGACCTATAAAAATCCAACCAAATTCATTCAGATTGCCTTGATATTTTATAAGAATGATCCAAGATTCTTTTGAAATGTGTATGAGTCATCCCTTCCTCAATATGAGGAACGTTGTGGCCGGTATCACTCAAAGGGTCTCGATTTTGTTTAAAATGGACACAATTTAAGTGAAAACAACAACTGACCTATGGAAATCTGAACAACGCATTCAGATTGTGTTGATACTTTAGAATAACGATCCAAGGTTCCTTGGTGATGTGTACGAGTCAACCTTTCCTCAATATGAGGCACGTTTTTTCTAGTAGCACTCAAAGGGTCTCTATTTTGTTTAAACTGGACACAATTTTAAGTGAAAACAACAACTAACCTACATAAATCTGACCAAACGCATTCGAATTGCCTTGATATTTTATAAGAACGATCCAAGGGTCCTTGGTGACATGTAAGATCCAACCCTGCCTCAATCTGAGGCACGGTGTGGCCGGTATCACTCAAAGGGTATCTATTTTGTTTAAAATGGACACAATTTTAAGTGAAAACAACAACTAACCTACGGAAATCTAACCAAACGCATTCAGATTATGTTGATCCTTTAGGATAACGATCCACGGGTCCTTGGTGACATGTATGAGTCAACTCCGCCTCAATTAGAGGAACGGTGTGGCTGGTATCACTCAAAGGGTCTCTATTTTGTTTAAAATGGACATAATTTTAAGTGAAAACAACAACTGACCTACGGAAATCCAACCAAATGAATTCAAATTGTTTTGATACTTTAGTAGAATTATCCAAGGGTTATTTCTGATGTGTAAGAGTCAACCCCTCCTCAATCCGAGTCATGGTGTGACCGCTATCACTCAAGGGGTCTCTCTTTTGTTTAAAATGGACACAACTTTAATAGAAAACAACAAATGACCTATGAAAATCTGACCAAACGCATTCGGATTGCCTTGATCTTTTATAATAATGATCCAAGGGTCCTTGGTGACATGTAAAAGTCAACCCTGCCTTAATCTGAGGCATGGTGTGACCGTTACCACTCAAAGGGTCTCTCTTTTGTTTAAAATGGACACAATTTTAATTGAAAACAACAACTGACCAATGAAAATCTGACCAAACACATTCAGATTGCCTTGATATTTTATAAGAACGATCCAAGGGTACTTGGTGACTTGTACGAGTCAACCCTGCCTCAATACAAGGCACGTTGTGGCCGGTACCACTCAAAGGGTCTCTCTTTGGTTTAAAATGGACACAATTTTAAGTGAAAACTACAACTGGCCTATGAAAATATGACCAAACGCATTCATATTGCCTTAATCTTTTATAAGAACGATACGAGGGTCATTGGTGATGTGTAAGAGTCAACCCCTCCTCAATCTGAGGCACGGTGAGTCCAGTATCACTCAAAGGGTCTCTATTTTGTTTAAAATGGACACAATTTTAAGTGAAAACAACAACTGACCTACAGAAATCTGACCAAACGCATTCTTATTGTATTGATACTTTATGATAACTATACATGGGTCCTTTGTGACGTTTAAAAGTCATTCCTGCCTCAATCTGAGGCATGGTGTGGCCGGTATCACTCAAAGGGTCTCTCTTTGGTTTAAAATGGACACAATTTTAAGTGAAAACAACAACTGACCTACGGAAATCTGACCAAACCCATTCAGATTATGTTGATACTTTTGGAGAACGATACAAAGGTCCTTTATAATGTTTTTAATTAATCCCCGCCTCAATCTAAGGCACGAAGTGGCCGGTAGTACACAAAGGGTCTCTCTTTTGTTTAAAATGGACACAATTTTTAGTGAAAACAACAACTGACCTACGAAAATCCAACCAAACCCATTTGGATTGTGTTGATCCTTTAGTATAATGATCCACGGGTCATTTTTGACGTGTAAGAGTCATTCCCGCCTCAATATGAGGCACGGTGTGGCCGGTATCACTCAAAGGGTATCTCTTTTGTTTAAAATGGACACAATTTTAATTGAAAACCAAAACTGACCTATGAAAATCTGACCAAACGCATTAGGATTGCCTTGATATTTCATAATAACGATCCAAGGGTCCTTGGTAATGTTTAAGAGTCAATCCTGCCTCAATCTGAGGCACGGTGTGGTCGGTATCACTCAAAGGGTCTCTATTTTGTTTAAAATGGACATAATTTTAAGTGAAAACAAAAACTGACCTAAGAAAATCTAACCAAACGCATTTGGATTGTGTTGATCCTTTATTAGAATGATCCACAGGTCCTTGGTGATGTGTACGAGTCAACCTCGTTTCAATCTGAGGTACGGTGTGGCCGGTATCACTCAAAGGGTCTCTATTTTGTTTAAAATGGACACAATTTTAAGTGAAAACAGCAACTGGCCTATGGAAATCTAACCAAACGCATTCAGATTGTGTTGATCCTTTAGGATAACGATCCATGGGTCCTTTTTGACGTCTATGAGTCAACACTTCTACAATATGAGGCACGGTGTGACCGCTATCACTCAAAGGGTCTCTCTTTTGTTTAAAATGGACAAAATTTTAATTGAAAACAATAACTGACCTATGAAAATCTGACCAAACACATTTGGATTGCCTTGATATTTTATAAGAAATATCCAAGGGTCCTTTGTGACATGTAAGAGTCAACCCCGCCTCAATCAGAGGCACGGTGTGTCCGGTACCACTCAAAGGGTCTCTCTTTTGTTTAAAGTGGACACAATTTTAATTGAAAACAACAATTGACCTTTGAAAATATGACCAAACACATTCGTATTGCCTTTATCTTTTATAAGAACGATCCAATGGTCCTTGATGATGTGTAAGAGTCAACCCCTCCTCAATCTGAGGCACTTTGTGTCCGATACCACTCAAGGGGTCTCTTTTTGTTTAAAATAGACACAATTTTAATTGAAAACAACAACTGACCTATGAAAATATGACCAAACCCATTCGGATTGCCTTGATATTTTATAAGAAAGATCTAAGGGTCCTTGGTGATGTGTAAAAGTCAACCCTTACTCAATCCAAGGCATGGTGTGGCTGGTACCACTCAAAGGGTCTCTATTTTGTTTAAAATGGACACAATTTTAAGTGAAAACAACAACTAACTTACAGAAATTTGACCAAATGCATTAGGATTGTGTTGATTCTTTAGGAGAATGATCCAAGGGTCTTTTTTGATGTGTATTAGTCATCCCCGCCTCAATCCGAGTCATGGTGTGGCCACTATCACTCAAATTTTCTCTCTTTTGTTTAAAATGGACCCAATTTTAATTGAAAACAACAACTGACCTATGAAAATCTAACCAAAAACATTAGGATTGTCTTGATATTTTATAAGAATGATACATGGGTCCTTTGTGACATGTACGAGTCATCCCCTCCTCAATCTGAATCACGGTGTGGCTGGTACCACTCAAAGGGTCTCTCTTTTGTTTAAAATAGACACAATTTTAAGTGAAAACAACAACTGACCTACGGAAATCCAACCAAACTCATTCGGATTGTGTTGATCCTTTAGGAGAAATATCCACGGGTCCTTTGTGACATGTAAGAGTCATCTCCACCTCAATCTGAGGCACGGTGTGGCCGGTAGCACTCAAATGGTCTCTCTTTGGTTTAAAATGGACACAATTTTAAGTGAAAACAACAACTGACCTACGGAAATCCGACCAAACGCATTCAGATTGTATTGATCTTTTATAATAAAGATCCATGGGTCCTTTGTTACGTGTATGAGTCAACCCCACCAACCCCCTGGACCTCCCCCCACCCCCCTGGACACCAACCCACCCCCTGGACACCCCCCACCCCTCTGGACACCCCCCACCCCTATAAAGCCCCCCCCCCCCCGACACCCTGGACACCATCCCACCCCCTGGAAAGCCCCCCCCCCCCCCCAGACACCCCCATCCCCCCGGACACCCCCTACCCCCCCCCCCTTGGACAGCCACCCCAAACCCTTGAATATCCCCCCAACCCCCAGAATTCTGAATTGAATTCTTTATGTACTTAATTAACTTATGAATTATGTGTTAATGGTGTACGGGTATAATTGTTGTATGGGTATACTTGGTCTAATTATATTATGATTTATGTGTTAATTTTTGTATGGGTATACTTGCTCTAATTAGCTTATTGAGATGCTGAATTTTTTTGCAGGTGTTTGGGTGTGCTGCTGTAGATTTTTTCGTAGCAGCAGACAGGGCATTTATCAGCGCTAAAAAACCGCTGATAAACTACACCTTTATCAGCACTAAATAAGCACGGATAAAGGATCAGTTTATCAGTGCTAAAGGAGCACTAATAAAACATGCATTTATTAGCGCTCTTTTAGCGCTGATAAAGGGTTGGTTTATCAGCACTGAGCTTTACAACGCTTTTTTAGCGCTGATAAAGCCCATTTTGAGTGCTGATAAAAACCATTTTTTTAGTACTGTCCACCTGTCATATTCTCCCCATGTCTTTGAAAAAGACATTATCTCCCTTATTTAGCCATAGTTTCTCCCCCTTTAGGAGTCACTCTTTATCCCCCTTTTTCAATGAACCTAAATGTCACTCCCATTTTGGTCTGCAATAGAGTAGAGAGTAGAGATTAGTACAGTAAGGAAAACAAACCATACCTTGGGGAGAGGGGTGGGTCCCACATCTATACTTGTTCAAGTGTGGAGAGTCGACTGAACTTCCAAATCTAGTTGATGTCTCTCAAAATATTCCATTGGTAAGTCCTTTGTCAGAATGTCGGCAACCTATAACTCTGTTGGAACATACTACAACTTCACAATTCCCTACTCAACCTTCTCCTTGATAAAATGATACTTTATCTTAATGTGCTTTGTCCATGAATGATGGACAGGATTTTTGCTGAGATTTATAACACTTGAGTTATCTCACTGAATTCCAATCATAGACTTCACTTCAACTCCCATATCATCAATTTGCTACTTCATCCACAATAACTATGTTCATGCTTGAGTGGTCACAATATACTCAGCTTCCTTGTTTCTTAATGAAAGTCAATCTTGTTTCTTACTTATCCAAGAAATACACAATCCACTAAGATAGAAATCACCTCTTGACATTGATTTTCTGTCATCTGCTGAACCGGCCCAATCTACATCAACATATCCCAGTAACTCTGACTAAGATTTGTCATTATATATCAATCTGAAATCCATCATGCCCTTGATATACTTAAGTATTCTTTTCACTTAAATCATGTGTCTTTACTTGGGATTACTTTGATATCTCGCTGCTTGGCATGTGGTGAATACAATTTCAGGACTTTCCACGGTCAAGTATTGTAAAATTCCAATAATTTGCATGTATTCTGTGATATTAACTACCTTTCCTTCATCATCTTTCGATAATTTCATCCAGGTATCAACTGGAGTCTTCATATCCTTGTAATTTTCCATTCCAAATATTTTCAGAACCTCCTTGGCATATTTGGATTGAGAAATGAAATTTTCATTACTTCCTTGTGTCACTTGTAAACCAAGGAAAAACATAAAATCTTCAATCATTGACATTTCGAACTCATTTTTATTGAATTTGAAAAACTATTTGCACTGAGCTTCATATGATCCCACAAATATTATGTCATCGACATAAACCAGCACCATCATCCTTTAATTATTATCATTGTTTAAACATATATTATAATCAACTCCACCACACTAAAAGATGTGATTTTTAAAATACTGATCATGCCTCGAATACCATGCTCTTGGTGCTTTCTTCAATCCATACAAATACTTCTTCAGCCGACACACTTTGTTCTCATCTTCATGAATGAGACCATCTGGCTGGTCAATATTCACTTTTTCTTCCATAACCCCATTCAAAAATGATGACTTGACATCCATCTAGAATACTTTGAACTTCTATTGAACTACAATGGCCAAGAATAATCTGATTGTTTCCAGCCTTAACACAGGTGAAAATTTCTCATCAACATCTATACCCTCTATCTAGGAGTATCCTTTTCACACTAGTCGTGGTTTATTTCAAATCATTGTATCATATTTATTCATATTTTTGTGATATACCCATTTAGTCCCGATTACATTCTTATCTGCTGGCCTCGAAAAAATCTCCCATGTCTGATTCTTCTCAATCTAGCCTATTTATTCATTCATTTACTGAAACCAGTTTTCATCTTCAGCTGCATCAGCAAAACATTTAGGTTCAACTTGAGATAAAAGAGATGTTTGTTTTCAGTTTCATCTCAACTCTTTGAATTCCGTACAGATATGGATTTTACTTCCTCCTGCTCATCATCAGTGTCTTCTTTTGAATCGGCATCTTCCACTTCTTCTCCTGCATCATTTCTTCACATGTGACTATAGGTTTGAGAAACTTCTCCATCTCAATTACATCAATGATATCTTCATTGGGTGAATTCACCTCTTATCAATGAGCTATCAACAAAACCTCTAAGCCTACTGAGTAGGACCTTAGTGTACGAAATAAGAGATAGAGTTAATAACACTACAACTATCCATTGTACACAATTAATTCCTTTAATCTTCAATTTTGATAACTGATTTGAATCATTTGACATTTTGGAGAACATCACTTCACCACTTTGCATCTCTTGATGACACTTCCCCTTGGATCATATCTCCCCTTGAACCTAAAACACTAGAACATCAGTTAATATAGTTTAAACACATAGGGAGAGGGGAGTTTCGGGAATCCTTGAGAAGAGGATTTTGGTTGATACTAATGGGTTAACCCTTTGATTTTTTCTTGAAAATAAACGCACTCTTTCCTTTCCTCCTCCAACTTCCTAGCCAACTTCAACTATTATGGTCATACGACCAAGATTTATTTACCCACATTCTGAGTCTTCTTCTGATATTTAGATTATGGATGCTTGGACTTTTTCATAATTTGGTAATTAATCCCATTAGTGGATATTTCCTTCTTTGATGCTCCACCAATATGCCATTTTTTCATGACTCTTTCCTTGAGTAGGAATCTTTCCACTATTCATATGCTCTTGCTTCTCTCTCCATTAGAATATTCTTTATCTTGCCTTCACTTCTCATTATGTGGCAAGACATGTGAATTTTCCATGAAATTATTTAGTCATATTTCTTTTGTTAGTTGTTCAAGTCACGCCACCCTTTCTTACTGTGGTTGAGTCTTCCACTGACATTACATTCTTCTTAATTACACTGGGGGAATCTCCTCCATTTTTCTTTCAAGATTGTCCACATCCATTCCAGGGAAGATTTTTTGGGTTTAACAGAGGAGGTGATTGATACACTTTTCATTGAGATCCTTGTGATTCTAATGAGATTGTAAACCTATTTTTTATCTTACCATGTTTTCTTTCAATATAGGCTTCTTCATTGTACACTTCATGTTCTGGGGATCTTCTTCCAGATTCCTTTTCATTTCCTACATTCTTATTGCTACAATGTCTTTCCAAATGTCCATGATCAGAACATATGAAACATCTTCCATTAAAGGCATACCTCATCTCATCATTTCTCATATGAGATGTTGATGCAGCTTGAGTTCTTCTTCTGACATTGATCTCCTGATATTCCTTACACATACTCACGGTGTTCCCCATTCTTCCACAATAGAAGCAATTCATAGATACTTTATTCTGAGAGACACTTCTTTCAGATTTCTCATGAAGCTTCTTCTTATTCTCATATTTAGAAAAATTTCTATCTTCACAGCATGAAATGTGTTCTTGATCCTCTAAACAAAATCTTGATATACGACCATCAATCCCACATAAATGGAACATGATATCATTACTTCCTATAAAATACCTTTTAGGCCTGAATTTAGAAACTACAAGCCTTTTTCTATTTCTAGAACTATTCACGGATCTCTTCCTATCATGCATGGAAGGAAATTCATCATATCCAATACTAGATTTTCCAAAATGGTATGGTATTTGATATGAGAAAATATGTTCTTGTTTCTCTTTATAAATAGAATATTTACTTTTCATTTCATCATCACCTACTGAAGGATAATCAAATAGTAAGTGAAAGGAATCCTTCAATTTAATATTTCCTTTGGAATTATATTTAGCCACTTCTTTATTTTCCATTTCTATCTCTTCTCCCAATTGTTTAATATTTTTATCCCCTGATTCAAGTTGAGCATTATGTTTTATCTTGATATCCTTACCCCTAATTATCTCATCATCCAATTCAAGTTTAAGATTATCCACCATATCACTTTTCTCATTTATTTTAAATTTTTATTGAGCAATATAATCAGAGTAGCATGCATTCTTTTGTTGTAGCCTTTGATTATTTTGAACAATTTTATATAGTTGTATAGTAAGATCATCATTTTTGGATTTCAGATTCTGAATTTCATATGACTTTTGATTCTTTCCCCTATCATCATTTTTCTGTTCTTCTCTCTTTGTATATATTTTTTATAGTTCTTCAGCTTGATAATCATTCTTCTCTCTCATATCATTGACCATTCCAATAATCCTTTTATTTAATCCTCTTATCTTGTTGACCTCAATTTACAATTCTTGGATATGTATATCTTTAGATTTAACCTCTTCATCCAACTTCTGATCTAATTCCTTTGTTTCATGGAGAACATCCACTTTTCACCTTATGGGAGTTTATTCATCATCAATAGTCCCAACATCACTTGGAATATCAGGTTCTTCGCACATTCCTTCTACAACATTGAATGAGTAAGTATTTTCACTGTATGATTAATCCAAATCATTATTTTGTTCACTGCTTGATTCCTTAAACTGAATCACACTCTTTTCGTAGACACTTACCCTTAGAGTAATATCACCCGACTTCTAATTATTAATTGAAGTTACTCTCTTTCCCATAGCACACAATGATAATAATAGACTGAATATTTAACTTTAATAATCGACTGAACCAAGTCAGAGCAAACAAATCTGATAAACAAAACCTACCCTATGATACCAATTTTTAGAACCAAAAGGGACAAAGATACCCTGAGAGGGGGGGTGAATCAGGGTATAGATATTCTTTTCAAAATTATCCCTACCCCACTGAATTTTTACCTCTTTATTATAAGGGTCGCTTTGTTTTCACGTATGTTTTACCATGGATCTTATTCTTCCCTTCTTTGTAACACCCCAAAAATTTTATGGTATGTTTCTCTTAAATACATTTTAGTTATAGCCTATATTTCAAGAATCACTGAGCCTCTATGGAACAAAACATGGTTACTTATAGAAGATAGTCATAACGTAGCCATAAAACTTAAATTTTTCAGCTCTATGATTTTAATTTTAAAAATCTAACATACACAGTTGTGATCAAGATGATAATTAGAGTCTGATATAATTAACATAATTTTCGGGGAATAGTAACCTACCCTTATGAATAGTAACCTACCCTTATGAATAGTAACTTTACCATATGAATATTAATATGAATCTTATGAATGGTATCCATTCCCTTGAATGTATAAATAAATTTAGGCACCTTAAAAATGAAGATGAATATTTTAAGTGTTTATATTTTTTGATTAAATAATTATTTTAATTAAATATTTAATTAATCATATTTAGAAAATTATTTTTGAAAAATGGACTTTATTTTTGGATTCTAAACATCGAAAAATGGTTAGGGTTAATTTTTGGGATTTTTCTGAAATACTTAAATTCTTTATGAATAGTACAATTCGATAATTCACAATAAATACTAAATAATGGATTAAGTGAGTCATTGGTGATGATCTGCTAGTGTAAGCTCAATTGGTTCGAAGTAACATGCATATATTACTGTTCTTGGTCATGGAAAACTCACTATTGGTTTTCTTGAGAGGAAATAATAAATTAATGATTATAATATTAAGAAAACTCCTCTCCCCTCCACTATATAAAGCACCCCTCACCCCATCTTCCTCTCACACCACTCAAGCCTTGTTCCTTAACAATATTCTACCCAAGTCTCTCCCCGAGATCCTCCCCCACATCCAAAATCTCATATCCTCTTCAAAATACCAAAAACTCTCCCCTTAAGAGGTTCTCAAAGGAGGAATTCTCAAGAAGTAAATTTCTCTTTCCAATTCCTTTAATTCTTTTATGTTCTTTTCTTTTTGTTTCTTTCTTCACCTCCCTTCACTATAATGGTATGAAAAATCCAGTAACATACATGTACTGAAATTTTTTCATGCTAATGGTATATTTCATTACCTTCTCTCCTTTTCCCATCTTTTATTTGAAAGAAATGAAAGCACCTTTTGAGATGTGCTAATTTAGCACATTCAAGGACAATGGTTTATCAATTTCTATTATAATATTTAAATCTGGTCAGGAAACCATTTTTTTATGGTTGAACCAGATTATTATATATTTAATATATCCTATTTTTAGTTCTGTAATCCTTTTGTACGAATGGTATTAAGTTATAAAGGAAAACATGTTCATCATAATCAAACCCACTGTTTAGCCAAAACGATTGTCACTAAGGTTATATATATAATAATTTGACTTCACTCTAAGTAACCAAATTAAATTTAAAACTATGTAATCTTATGGATGTTCACTAATATAATATAACTTCATTTCTGGACAACCACATCCATCTTATATATTTATCCTAACTTGAATATAAGTGAACCGATCATTTAAAACCAAGTAAACAAACGATCCCGAATAATGAAATTGAACCTTATAACTAATCAAAAAGGCCTTGAATGAAATAAAAAGGGTTATAACAAATCATTTACATATAGAATAGGTTCTGTACTTATGAATTAATAATCATAATTTGTTTATTCAGGTATTAAATAACAAGTCAAGAACACCTTCAAGCATAAGGTAAGGGATTGCTTAACTCAATTTTAATTATTTGAGTTAAACATCTATTTCATTGGTTACATTGTTCCAAGAATATGTTTGAATGACCTATGATTGTTTTATACTGTATATCATCTTATATTTTTTGGATTTTTATTTGTCACACATAAATATTTCATTGATTTATCGTCACTCTAATGACACAATCTTTGTAAGGGATCCTCTCTCACACTTTTGTTCAAGAATATCCCCTATGTTGTGCTCTTTTATTTTTAATACCTAATGATGGGGTATGTTTTCTCACCTGACCCATACTTCCCTTATGATATATAAATAATGGGATAACCTTTTACCTCTCATTAATCCCTCGCAAGAACACTCGTTACCAGGCCGAAATGTTTGTAAGGGGTTTCTCATCTCACTTTAATTTATGTGAGATTTTCATTGTTCGCCACTTATTTCTTGTATGTGGTATATGTGTTCTATAATTTGATATATAATAACATTCCAATACTTATATTCATGTTATTCAATGATTCATTTGAGTGTTATTAAGTTGTGGTCATATGATTCGACCGATTACATTGGGGTAAGAGACTTTGTCTCAACTACTATTTTGTTGTGACTAACTTCATGTGGTGCACCTAATAATCCTTATGTGGTGTACCTACTTCCCATTTGAGATCAATTTTATTTTGAAATTATATTTATATTAAATATCTATAATCTCATATCATGGATTTTTTTTCTAAACCGTATACCATTTTACATATGGTGTTTATTTGGAAAGTTATTTTAGTTAAGGAAATATTGATGAATCTATATACTCTACTCTATAAGGATATTGAAAAAGCATATTGATATTGTATTGAATCAATTTATAAAGAATGATTTGGACATTCAGTGGTGGGTGGGGCCCTCTACATCCCCTTGATGCATCGGTAGGTCTCATGAGACAAATCAGTTTGGTGCAAACCCTTCGAGTTTGTTTCCAAAAATCAGACGGGTTTCTACCCGTAGAACTAAACCCTTTTTACGGTATTATGGTTCATGTTCCAGATACATGAAGTCCAATTAATAATTATTCCCTTTATTCATTATCAGTTATTATTATTATTCATGAGGTTTTCACTATGACAAAATCTATGGATGCAGTTTCATTCTCAGTTCATTAATGGCATTAGTTTTTCATTTATTCACCATGCCATATTGATTACGTCAGATTGATTATGATTCACTCATTATTGTATTCATGATTCCACTATTTGTAACCCTTACTGATCATTTGAGCTCACCCCTTTCATTGTTTACTTTCAACAAGTGACAAAGAGGTGATCATTTATTGACTTCATGTGGTTGCAGTTTTTAGTTTTTGTTATGTATTGTATTTTGTAACCTTTTCCAATGTAATTTGAGTTACATCTATGTATCTAGTTTCTTCA
Source organism: Viscum album (assembly GCA_963277665.1). Taxonomy (NCBI): domain Eukaryota; kingdom Viridiplantae; phylum Streptophyta; class Magnoliopsida; order Santalales; family Viscaceae; genus Viscum; species Viscum album. The sequence goes on from OY728155.1 coordinate 139,255,740, forward strand.
AAACTAATAAAATGATTTTTCCTTCGAGATTTTCATTCCTTCTAACCATGCCAATATCACAAGTAATGCACCGGCTCCAGCCTAGTGGGGTTGGGGTGTTACAGTTGGTATCAAAGGAAGTTTAGTAGGAAACTTAGAAACTAGATTTAGAAAACATAGATTAGGAAAGAGTCCTTAAGATAAGTCTTTGATGATAAACATACAAGAATTTCATGGTATTTTGGTAAGGAATAGGTTATGTGGATATTTAAAGCAATAAATCCATGTCTGGATATGAGCAGGTAGAGGCAGCTCTGGCACAGATGTGTCTAGGAGTAAAACCCAAAAACAACGTTTTGAGCTAGACTCGAACGGGAACAGGTACACTACAATGGGCCTTGCTGCACTCTTGGTTATGACACTCTCGGGAGATATGCTTAGGATAATTTACATTTTATTTACAAGACATTATAAAGGAGTTTAATGTAAATTTTCCTCAGAGGATTTGGTTTGGATAACTCTAGAAACCAGAACTGAATAGTGAAAAAACTTACTTAAACAATACTAAGAACGATTTTTTCTTAATTTTCAGAAGGAAAATGAAAGTACTTGTCTTTTTTATCTTCCAACAGAATTATTAGATACCATAGTGGGAAAATCATGTGTATAAAACTATGAGACTTTTGAAAATATTCGTTTATTATGCAAAACCCTCTACTGAGTATCCAACTCTCCTCATGTACTCCAACTTCACCATGGAGCAGGTTTCGTCTATTACCTCATGATGAGCGCACAATTCCCGTTCTATGTACAACAAGGAAAATACTTCGAGGGTATCTTTAAATTTTTTACCCTATCCAATAATTTCTTTTCTCTTGAGGACTTTGAGGAGGCTGCACAAGGGGGCAACCTCCAGGCAGCATATCTATGTCAGATTTTGACCTACGGACTCTGTGGTTGAGTTGTGGATTTTGAAGCCCTTGAGAACGAGACTACCCATTTGCATTATTGGCATCAAGTTCATACTGATTTCACTCAACTGGATACCCAACATGCTTCTCTAAATATAAATTCTAGATGTCCACACGCGGTTGACCCTAGTTGCACACGTTGCATCTGGACCAAGGAGATAGAGGAATTTATAATCTCTTTGGGGATCCGTTTGTCTGAAAACTGGGTAAATCTTCAACATCGGTGGAATCTATGAGGAGTCATCTTATAGGACTTCAGGAATTACATACTAGTGTTTTGTGAAAGGGAGAAAGAGATTGTGTTATTTCTTGAGTTTTATAAATCATGTCTAAATGAATGATATTGTATTCTTTGTTTTGATATGTTTTTATATAAAACAATAACTTTGTTTAAAATGGATTTTCCATACTGAAAGTTGATTTACTAAAACGTTTCATATAGAATATATGATTCAACCAACCAATATTTCATCACTACCTACCGAGCTGTTAGAGACTATAATTGTCAAGACATGCTCTGAAGAGGACCAGCCCTATGCCAACCTACGTATGACTTGTAAACTACTCCATCAGGTATCGAATCTTCCAAACATCCTCCATCTTTACCAAGGAAAAAATCTGGTCTATTACCGTATTTCATATGCACAATTTTCTGCATATAGGAAAAGAGGGAAGTATCATGAATCTATTTTTCTATGTTTCACTTTGGCTGATAACTACCAAGCTGTGGGTAAATTTCTAGAAGCTGCTTTAGATGGTGACCATCGATCGGCCTACCTATTCTGGGTCCTGAGTTTTAGTATGTACGAAAAACTTTACGACATCAATATCTTCAAGAATGACGCAGTGCATGGGAATTATAGGGATTTAGTCCACACTGAAATTTCTGACCTCCACACTTCTCATGCCTCTCTATGGAAGCCTGAGTACTTTAGGCACAGATTCGACCCTAGCTGTCTGCAGTGTGTCTAGGCTAAGGAAATCGAGCAGCTGAATACTGCCTTAGGAATCCACCTGAGGTCGTCAGCACCCTAGCATAGGTGGTATTCCCGGTAAAGGGACTTTGGGAGTGACATGTGTCTAGTGTTGCATATGGTTCTGGGAGATTGAAATCTTTGAACTAGTTTTAGGGATTCGTGTATTGGGGGGACTAGGGAAACCATTAGCCCTGTTTTACTTTTTGAACCAGTGGTTATATAAGAATATAACTTGTTGTCTATTATTTTTGTTATCCTTTCATCACTTATACTTTTGAATGAGTATCACCAAGTGAAATTTCATAATAAATTTTCAGATGGAAGGAAAACCCCATATGTTATCTCTTCCTGTGGAGGTACTAGAGATTATTGCGATCAAAACCTGTGAAGAGGAGTACCTTCCTCTTGCAAACTTCCAAAAAACATGTAAATAACTATATGAAGTGACAAACAGTCCAGACATTCTTCGCACCAATCAAGAGAATGCTTCCATTTACTACCGCATAGCCACAGCATAATTGGCCGAGTATAGGAGAATATGAAAATACCACAAAAGGCTTTTCCTATGTTTCACCCTAGGCCAGAACTACAGGGCCAGGTTATGTTTTAAAGAGGCTACTTTGGATGGAAACATTTGTGTGACCTACATGTACCAACTCCTCAGTTTTAGACTGTACAACAATGTCTATGACTTAGATGTCCTCAGTCGAGACATAGTTCGGCGAGTTCTTCGTGTGTTGGTCCATTCAGACATTTCCAAACTTTCTACCATTCGAGCCTCCCTCTAGAAGCCTGAGTGTTCGATGCAAGAGTTCAGCCCCTTATGTTTGAGGTGTGTCTGGGTTAGAGAACTAGAAGAGTTGAGCATCAATTTGGGTTTTCCGCTGAACGCACTTGAGGATCCTCTACGATGAGAGATGTGGTAAGAACATCATAGAGATTTCTTTTGTGGTTGTGAAATGAATTGCAAGGATGAAATTTTTCGAAGGAGGGAATAATGTAATACCCCAAACATTTTATGGTATGTTTCTCTTAAATACATTTTAGTTATATCCTATATTTCAAGAATCACTAAGCCTCTATGGAACCAAACATGGTTACTTATAGGAGATAGCCATAACCTAGCCATAAAACTTAAATTTGTCAGCTATGTGATTTTAATTTTAAAAATCTAACATACACGGTTGTGATCAAGATGATAATTAGAGTCTGATATAATTAACTTAATTTTCAGGGAATAGTAACCTACCCTTATGAATAGTAATATACCCTTATGAATAGTAACTTACCCTTATGAATAGTAATATGACTCTTATGAATGGTATCCATGCCCTTGAATTTATAAATAAATTTAGGCACCTTAAAAATGAAGATGAATATTTTAAGTGTATATTTTTCGATTAAATAATTATTTTAATTAAATATTTAATTAATCATATTTAGAAAACTATTTTTGAAAAATGGACTTCATTTTTGGATTCTACACATCAAAAAATGGTTAGGGTGAATGTTTGGGATTTTTCTAAAATACGTAAATTTTTATGAATAGTAAAATCTGATAATTCACAATAAATGCAAAATAATAGATTAATTGAGTCATTGGTGATGATCTGCTAATGTAATCTCAATTGGTTGAAATTCACATGTATATATTACTGTTCTTGGTCATGTAATACTCATTATTGGTTTTATTGAGAGGAAATAATAAATTAATGATTATAATATTAAGAAAACTCCTCTCCCCTCCACTATATAAAGCACCCCTCACCCCCTCTTCCTCTCACACCACTCAAGCCTTGTGCCTTGCCAATATTCTAACCAAGTCTCTCCCAAAGATCTTCCACAACTTCCAAAAGCTCCTAGCCACTTTAAAATACCAAAACCTCTCCCCTTAAGAGGTTCTCAAATGAGGAAGTCTCAAGAGGTAAATTCCTCTTTCCAATTCCTTCAATTCTTTTAAGTTCTTTTCTTTTTGTTTCTTTCCTCACCTCCTTTCACCATAATGGTATAAAAAATCCAGTAACATACATGTACTATAATTTTTTCATGTTAATGGTATATTTCATTAACTTCTCTCCTTTCCCCATCTTTCATTTGAAAGAAATGAAAGCACTGTTTGATATGTTTAAATTTAGCACATTCAAGGACAACGGTTTATCAATTTCTATTATAATCTTTAAATATGGTCATGAAACCATTTGTGTTATGGTTGAACCAGATTATTATATATGTAATATATCCTATTTTTAGTTATGTAATCCTTTTGTACAAATGTTATTAAGTTATAAAGGAAAAAATGTTCATTGTAATCAAACTCGCCATTTAGCCAAAACGGTTGTCACTAAGGTTATATATATAATAATTACACTTCACTCTAAGTAACCAAATTAAATTTAAAACCATGTAATCTTATGGATGTTCAATAATATAATATAACTTCATTTCTGGACAACCACATCCATCTTATATATATATCCGAACTTGAATATAAGTGAACCGATCATTTAAAACCAAGTAAACAAACGAGCCCGAACAATGAAATTTAACCTTATAACTAATCAATAAGGCCTTAAATGAACTGAAAAGGGTTATAATAAATCATTTACATATATAATAGGTTCTTTAATTATTAATTAATAATCCTAATTTGTTTATTCGGGTCTTAAATAACAAGTCAAGAACACCTTCAAGCATAAGGTAAGGGATTGCTCAACTCAATTTTCATTCTTTGAGTTAATCATCTATTTCATTAGTTACATTGTTCCAAGAATATGTGTGAATGACCTATGATTGTTTTATAATGTATATTCACTTATATGTTTTGTATTTTTACTTTTCACACATAAATATTTCATTGATTTATCTTCACTCTAATGACACAATCTTTGTAAGGGATCCTCTCTCTCACTTTTGTTCAAGAATCTCCCCTATGTTGTGCTCTTTTATTTTTAATACCTAATAGTGGGGTATGTTTTCTAACCTGACCCATACTTACCTTATGATATATAAATAATGGGATAACCTTTTACCTCTCATTAATCCATCGCAAGAACACTTGTTACCATGCCGAAATGTTTGTAAGGGGTTTCTCATCTCACTTTCATTTCTGTGAGATTTTCATTGTTTGCCACTTATTTCTTGTATGTGGTATATGTGTTCTTCAATTTGATATATAATAACATGCCTCTATTTATATTCATGTTATTCAATGATTCATTTGAGTGTTATTAAGTTCTGGTCATATGATTCGACCGATTACATTGGGGTAAGAGACTTTGTCTCAACTACTATTTTGTTGTGACTAACATCATGTGGTGCGCCTGATAATCCTTATGTGGTGTACCTACTGCCCATTTGAGATCACTTTTCTTTTTAAATTATATTTATATTAAATATCCATAATATCATATCATGGATATGTTTGTTGTCTAAACCGTATACCATTTTACATACGGTGTTTATTTGGAAAGTTATTTTAGTTAAGGAAATATTGATGAATCTGTATACTCTACTCTATACGAATATTGAAAAGGAATATTGTTCTTGTATTGAATAAATGTATAAATAATTCTTTGGACATACAGTGGTGGGTGGGGCCTGCTATAGTTCCTCGATGCATCGGTAGGTCTCATGAGACAAATCAATTTGGCGACAAACCCTTCGAGTTTGTTTCCAAAAATCAGACGGGTTTCTATCCATAGAACTAAACCATTTTTACGGTATTATGGTTCATGTGCCAGATACATGAAGTCAAATTAATAAGCATTATCTTTATTCATTATCAGTTATTATTATTATCCATGATTTTTTCACTATGACAAAATCTATGGATGTAGTTTCATTCTCAGTTCATTAATGGAATTAGTTTTTCATTTATTCACCATGCCATATTGATTACATCAGATTGATTATGATTCACTCATTATTTTATTCATGCTTCCACTATTTCTAACCCTTACTAAGCGTTTGAGCTCACCCATTTCATTGTTTACTTTCAACAGGTGACAAAGAGGTGATCATTTTTTAAGTTCCTATGGTTTCAGTTTTTAGTTTTTTTATGTATTGTATTTTGTAACCTTTTTTAATGTAATTTGAGTTACATATATGTATCTAGTTTCTTCAAGACTACTAAACTGATCGTTCCTTCGTGATTTTTGTTCCTTCTAACCATGCCAATATCACAAGTAATGCACTGGCTCCAGCCTAGTGGGGTCGGGGTGTTACATTCTTTATTTGATTTTAATGCTTTGAATGCAATGCAGAAAACCAATAAGATAGAAAAACAGATTTTTACTTGGTTCACCCTCACTGGGCTACATTCAAGGTGCATACAATAGCGATTTACTGATATACCAAATCCACTAAAGCTCACTTCCAATTTACAATGTTTGGGCTAGATCATTTATATGCCCTGGCTTATTGCCTTTACAATGTTTAGGGTTAGATCACTTCTTTCCCAAGGGTCACTCCCTATATTTCTCTCTCTAGATCACTGCCAGTTGAGAGGATCACCTTCTTCCTCTTCCTTTTCTCACTACTCTGGAAAGGATCCACTCATAGTTTATGGACTTGTATGTCCCTTAATTATCTCTAATGAATGTATCCTCCACTATATGTAGATGCTCTTTTGAAGTCCAACTTTCACCCATAGATGAATCTCAATTTTCACCAAAGGAACCGGGAAATCTTCCAACTTTCGCGCAGCCCTAGAATAACTGGAACGCTTCTCTAAGACTGGTGTGCTTCTATATGCTTTGGAATGCTTCTCCAATTCCTGACATGCAAGTGTCACCTAAATACTTGCACGACACTCCATTATCCAACTCAAAACTTGGGAGACTCACACCCTTTTACTCTCAAACCAATATTGGCATGAAACTATCATCTTGTGTGCAAATTCGGAATAACCTTATACTTGCACATCCAAACCACCACTTGCATGACTGAACCTACTTGTATGACTGGAGCTCAAATTCTCTCTAATTTTTTATCTCTGTAGAAAATGAGGAGGGGTGGACCTCTATTTATGGGCATTTTTACCACCTTGAGTTTCGCGCGCAAGTCTCCTACTAGAACGCAAGTCCAGACACCCTAGTCTATGTCTCCCTAGTCACTTTGTCACTTTGCATGCCTGAACCAAAACTTGGGTTCCCCTATTTACTCTGCCATATTTTTATATTATGATATTGAAAAAAATGGCTTGAAACTTTCCAAGCCTCTAAGAAACCGGCGTGCAAGTCCCTTTTCCAAAAACACTTTTCTCTATTTGTCAATTTTGAGGCCCAAAAATTTGGAAAACACTGGAAAATGGCACCACCTTGTATCTGATCTTTTGGTACCACCTCCAGATCATCCATTCCTTTGTCGAGGTTCTTCTGTCAATCGTGGATTTCCAAAAAAAATCTCTGGAACTCAATAACTCACCATGTAAACCCCCTTTGTCAACAAATTGAACATCGTGGTCTGCATTGTCAACAAACACAACATGAAGGCATGTTTTTTCAACAAACACAACCACCTAAAAAACGCTTCAATGATACCTTGAGGTATTTTTGTCCAAAAAAATCTTTGATCCACCCCATAGATCTGGGTTTACAACCTGTCTAGGTTGCAAGACCTCTACTATAGTTCTATATGAGAACTAAAACAACCAGGTCACACAGGACCTCTACCATAGTTCTACATGGGATATAATAGGTGTAAAAGATGTTTGTGTGAGGATATCTTGTATCCTTTAATTTAGTGCCGGAGACAATGTGTTTTTAACAAAAAGGTGCACACACACTGCTCAAAATGTAATAAAAATTCACACAATAGAGTAGGAAATAAAGAGATGGATTCTATAAGACTCTATGTCTTGTGAAATGAAACTCTGGACTCTTTGAATGTAGCATATGTGAATCATGAGTCCTCTTCTAAAAATAGACACTGAAAACAGAGTGTCGTGAAACTTTTTATTTTGGTTTTCTAGGAAGATGAATTTCTATTCCTTCGGTTCTTTTTTTTTTTGATATAGAGGTATTGGAACTTTGGTGCCCAACAAGTTCTCATTTGTGTTCAGTCAGCAAGAATGAGAATGCCTCTTGTGTTCTTATTCCTTTTGTTCGTAGGTTCAGTATGGGTGCTTGTGTGGTTACTCTACTGTATGTCTATGTGTATGACTTTCAACTCACATGTTGTTCTCTTTTATATTTTGTGCCTGAAAATAATAATGATTGGGGTAGGTTTTGTGACCTGCAATTCTAACATCCCAATTAATATTGTTTGGAAAAAAATTAATTTAATCAGTAGCATTAAAACACTAAAATATGACCATTAGAGACAATTTTAAATAAAATAAGATTTAAATAGTATTTCAGTGACTCCTCTATTGGTGAGTCATTCTGTTAGTGACTCATTCTATCGGTGAGTCCTTCTATTGGTCTCGGTGAATCATTCTATCAGTGATTCATTCTATTGGTATCTCCATGTGTCGGTGATTCAATGCACCGGTGACTCATTTTGTTCTGTCGGTGAGTCATTCCTTCTATCAATGTCTCATTTGTATTTTCGGTGAGTCATCTATCGGTAATTCAGTTTGAACTATCAGTGAGACATTCCTTTTACCGGTGATACATTCTTTCTATCAGTGAGACATTCCTTCTATCAGTGTCTCAGTTGAACTATCATTAAGACATTTACTCTATCGGTATTGGTGAGTCAGTTTTTGTTGTTGGTGTCACACTTGTTCTATCAGTGTCAGGGAATCATACTTAGCCAATTTTTCTATTTTAACTCTCTTATACCATTGTTGGCGCCAAAATGTTGGAAGAAAAGAAAGAAGAGAAAGAGCCCCCACATCCGACTTCACGAAGCTACGTCACGGAGTCCCCCCAAGCAACGCGGCCGTCGCGAAGCAAAGGAGGCCGTAACCTCCGCGAACACCCGTAAAGTTCGCGAGCCCTCTGCATAGCAAAGGAGGCGGTAACCTTTGCAAACGCCCCTGAAGTTCGCGAGACCACTGTGAAGTAAAGGAGGTGGTAACCTCCACGAACACCCCTGACGTTCGCGAGCCCACTGCGAAGCAAAGGAGCCGGTAACCTCTGCGAACGCCCCTGACGTTCGTGAGCCCGCCCCAAAGTAAAGGAGGCGGTAACCTCCATGAACTCCCCTGACGTTCGCGAGCCACCGCGAAGCAACCCAATCCCTCTTCGTGGTGCGTGAGCTCTGCTTCATGGTGCCTCTTGCCTATAAATACCGAGCTCCACCTAAGCCCTCAGGACGGACAATCTGACCTTTCGCCTTCCTAGCTCCCAAATCGTGAAGCACCCTTTGCTCTACGAATCATGACCTACGTGAGGTATTTTTGCTTCATGAGGTGCCTCTGCATTGTCTCGTTTTGATCCCCTCTTCCAAGAGGAATGCCTTTTGCGAAGCCCAAGGGCCTTCGCGAAGGAAGGGGATCCCCAAGGGGACCCGGGTCATCATGGAGCATTTATGTTTCTCGAAGCACCCCTCATGTACACGTGATCCATATGCCAAGGCAGGATCATTGTACTTCGTGAATCACCTTGCTTCACGATGCTCTGCTTCGCGAAGCGCCTGTGCTCCATGAGGTTGTGCTCTGCGAATTCCTTTCCACTTTGTGAAGCACCTCCCACTTGCACCTCCACCCCATGCTAAGGCTAAGGCACCCCACTTTGCGAAGCACACCCCTTCGCAAGTGCCCTTCGCCAAGCAAAGTAACTGGGCTCCACAAGGCCCTGCCAATGGACCCCTCTGCTTGACAAATCCTTTTCCTGTGCGAACCTCCAAGTTTGAGCGATGTGATTTCAAAGTCCCCTGAACAATACAACCAGTAGCGTTGCTTCCCTTAATGCTTCTTCACATAGGCACGCTACCGGCTATCGCTTCTTTGCATAGCTACGCTAACGTGTACCCCTCGATGGTTCGCTCTGCGACCCCCCTTCTGCAAGGCATTGCCGGTACCTTCCCTCCCATAAGGAGTAGAGGGTACCGGTTATGTAAGTCCTAGGGGTGCGGAGTAAACCCACCTCATCCAAGATACAGGACATTAAACTTCCAAGAACCCCCATTCTCAACACATGACGTTAAACTGTGACATCACCTCGTGCCTCTCACGCGGGGTGACCCCCCGCCTCAGACATTCTCCACGCCCGCTCATCTCCACGGGGATGGGATCACCCCCCCCCCCCCACATGGGATGATATACTTGTTCTCGGAGTGGCGTTTTCCCGCGGGGAAGGGCATCCTCCTTGGTGTAAGCCCATATCCCTTTTTGCGGAAGGTAGCACCCATGCACCTCCGTACATCCTCGGTGCCAGGGCCAGCTGAGAGAATGATGGGAAGTGGGACTTCTCCTTTCTTCCCGAGTGCCAAATCCCAATCCCGCTGTGTTTTTTCTCCCTTGGTCCTCCATCCTGGAGTAAGTCCTAGAACATTGGGCCGCCCAATGCATAATCCCCTCTTCGCTTCCCACAGACGCAGTCTTCGCGACGTGATCGTCAGGTCTCTGAAACCTCTTGTTTCTCACATTGAGCATGACTCATGTGAGTTTAGAGTGAGCACCGACCTTTACCCCAACCTTCAGCGAACTATGGGGACTTTGATCCATGTTAAGGAATGGTACGTAGGAAGCCTCACGAGGTTCAATCCCAACACCCATTGAACCAAGGTCCATCATTCACGACGGTTCACCGGCACCTATCCCAAACTACGGGGACTTTGATCCGTGTTACGGCATGGTACGTAGGAAGACTCACGAGTTTCAAGCCCAACATCCATCGGACCAAGGTCCATCTTCACGTTGGTTCACCGGCGCCCACCCGAACTACGGGGACTTTGATCCATATCAAGGCATGGTACGTAGGAAGCCCCACGAGGTTCAAGCCCAACATCCATCGGACCAAGGTCTATCTTCACATCGGTTCACTGGAGCCCACCGTAACTATAGGGACTTTGATCCATGTCAAGGCATGGTACATAGGAAACCTCCACGTGGTTCAAGCCCACTACTCGGTCGTTCTGACCTCCTTCACATCGGTTCACCCCTGTCCCGCATGACGTTAAACTGTATTCCCCACCAACCTAAACTACAGGGACTTTGATCCATGCCAAGGCATGGTACGTAGGAAGCCTCTCTGAGGTTCAAGCCCATCACTCATCGGACCCCCGGTCCATCTTCACGTCGGTTCACCGACGACACCATCCAGAACTACGTGGCCTTTGATCCATGTCAAGGCATGGTACGTAGGAAGCCTCCACGAGGTTCAAGCCCATCCAGGGGCCAGCCGTTGTGACTTACTTCAGTAGTAACCTATTTTCAACCTTATTCGGCTCTAAGTCATCGTCAGGTGAACTATGTGTTCTTTGATTCCCTGCCACGGGGATACGTAGGAAGCCTCCCTGAGGCTCAAGCCCATCACTCATGTCTCATCCTGATCTCTCCCTCGAGCCTATGTGTCTCGGGAAGGCCATTCCCGAACCCAGAGGTTCCACTCCTATGTGCCCCATCCATACGTCCATTCTCACGGGCTGCCTCCTCAGGTGTCCCATCATCCCACCGAACTATAGGGACTTTGATTCCCTGCTACGGGGATATGTAGGAAGTCTCTTCGAGGCTCAAGACCAAAACCATCCTAACTCTTATCTAGGCCGCCACATCCCGGTGAGATCATTCCACCTCATTCCCCTCCATAGCATTCGGGAAGCCGCCCATGTACTGGACCCAATATCGGTGTTCCCTCAAGGGGGTTCTTCAATCTGATCCACTCTGGCTAGTGTTTTGATCAGTCTGATCCGTCTCCGCTGGACGTTAAACTTGCGGCATACTCTGTGTTGAACATGGGAAGCTGAGGAAAACCTCAAATACATGCCTAGGGCATATAATTCCCCGCACTCGATGTGGGATGCCTCGGGCTTCCGCACCCTCGAGAATCCCTATAATAAGGGAAAAAAGATAGACACGCCAATTCCCTAGCATCCAGACACGCCAGTGATGCCTCAACGTGACTACTCCCCCAACCGCGGGTTGCTGCCCTGACCGGACCCCTTGGAATGTCCTGACAGAAGCATCGTAATTAACTAGTGTTCATGAAGATATCGCTCCGGGAAGAGTTTCACAAACAACGTATTAAATATATAAGGGAGATCTGGACTAGGTGACGAGTTCCGAAGAGGAATCCATGGAAGGAAGAACCGACATCCCATCATCCTGTTTCAATCAAGGAGAAGACGTCCCTGAACAAGGAGCGAATGTCGCATGCCTTTGGAAAGCGGGAATGCGGGGTAACAAAATTTGTGCCTTTCATGACCAAGTAGACAGACGCGTGCACCCCGGAGAAAGCATCAGAAATAGAAATGGTGAACCCAACATAAAATTCTTCTCCTCTATGTGGAGATTATTAGCACTCGAGACATCAGTAGATTGACGTGTCACCGGATCCAGATATCCGACGTCGGGTCCCGCCAAGCAAATAGTGGGCCTGGCGTGAAACTCACCAGAAGTTGGGGCATTAAAAATGTTGGTCATCTCGGTCTACGACGTTGTCAGCATGAATCCCTCTTACCGGTCACGGGAGATGGAGTAGCGCTGGGGAATCGGGTGTCAATTTCTTTTTCTGTCAGTGCTAATGAGATGATATCCCTGCCTCCAGTAACCCAGTTGTTGCATCCGAAACCCGATCACCTACTGTCCACCGATGCAGGAGCAATCTCAACGTGGATACCCCTTGTTGTTCTGCCTTTTCTACGATGGCCTTGACTGCCGCGGCTACTGGGCGCTCACATCCCATCTCCCCATCGAAGATTATCCAACGAAGGGTAATCAATGACCTTGTACGTAGGTACGAGGAGGAAGGGGTCATCCCTACGAGGGACATGGCCCGCCTGGATTTAGAGGCGTATGGGCCTCGCTGTCAACGCCGCCCCCGGGGGCTGCGCAGGGAGCCACTGCTCCCCACTCCAACCTTCAATCGTTTCAGGAGCATGTCCCCGAAATGCCTCGATGACTCCATTCCCTATTCCAATGGGGTAGGGGATGTTCGGGCCCGCCCAGCTAGAGTTCCATCCTAGGGGTTCCCAGCGAGGGCCCCCACCAGGCCGCGCTAACGCCACCACCCGGTTCCCCGAGCTGAAGAGCAGGTAGACTACCTACCTGCACCACCGGTACCGGCCCGGCTGACCTGACGCCAGCGTCGGGCGTAGGCCGAGGAGGACACCCATCAGGGGGCGTCAATGTCAGTGGCTACTGTGGCCCAAGCCACCGCTGATGTGCATCATCACCCCCCTGTATATGCTGATCAGGGGCAGCTATATGCCTGACTCGGATCAAGGCCCCAACCACCCCACGGGCAGGTTGGGTCCACTCTCTTGGTTGCAGGCACAGGCAGTGGCCACCATGGACTAACCCGCAGCAATTCCACCCACTATGAGGGCCCTCCCCATGCAACCACCATAGAGGATGCGTGCCTTTCCCGCTCCCAGGCCCGGCTCAGAGGTATGCCTCGTGCCACCTTCGACCCGAATGAGGGCCTTCTCCGTAGTAGAAACACCTCATATGGGAGCCTCTCCCATGCTCATTACATCGGATATGAAGTCATCCCTTCTGCTACGAACCGTCGGGGTGGGGACATCACATATCCAGTCACTCTACAATGTTAGGACCATCCTCACATCCTCGTATCAGCCGAAAAAGTCCCTCCTCATCCTGGTAACTAGAGGGGTGGAGATCAAATTCACTTCACCACCACCCAGCATAGAGGTCCTACCTGTGTTCGGTCCAATCAGTACGGGGACCTGCCTCACATGGACACCACCAAGGGAACTATGCATGGAGGTCCTACCCGTGCTCCCATCAGCTCCAGCAGGGGTCCTACCCGTACCAGCATCCAGCACAGAGGTCCTCCCCATTCCCCCTTTGACATCTGCCCCGATGCTCCTCGCACCCCGTCCCACTCAGGCAGAAGTACTCCCCACCCCAACACTAGTACGGCCAAAGGACCTTCTCGTGTCGGTAATTGTCCCTTCCCCAAAGAGTCGTCCCAGGGCAGGAAGGCGGGTCGTCGCTGACGCAAGAAGAATACTGAAAAGCTTCAGACTGAGATCAAACCGGTCTGTTTCTTGGATTCTGAAGTAGAGCACGACTCAGCGGTGGAACCCTACCCTCGGTCCTCTGTGTCGAGGACCGGGTCAGGAACAAGGCGTATTAGCCTCATTCTTCCAGAGTGTGAAGTCCACCGGATTCCCGCCTCTCTTCACAGGTACATCCAGGAGGAGGAAGTTTTGGGAGTCCCATAGGTTCCGACCATGCAATCACCACCATAATCACTAGAAACGCCCTCCACCTCGACCATGGATCATGGAGGGCTATTTTGGGGACCGATGGCGGTTGAGAAACAGTGTGACCCATCACCAGTAACCACAATCCCTACACCAAAAATGGTGGTTTTCAGCACATCATATCGTGACGTCATGGCTAGGTCACCACACTCCTCAGAGGATGGCCCGGAATTCGGCATCCAGTCAACTCGTTCACCATATTCTACGCCTCCCATTTTACTACCTCAGCGGTCCACCTTAGTACCGCTACCAGTTCCTCAGCCAAATCTGGTTGACAAGTGGGGAAGTATGGGGCCAGACCCTGAATTCGAGCCCAAGAGCTTCTGGAACATTCTTGTAGTGGATCACTTCCTGGAGAAGTTCTGGCTGGCGGCTACATCAAACTTCTATGCACCGGAATCTCTCACCCCAGAGGAAGTCGAGTGCTTCTGTCAAACCCTATGGGAGACGCACTTCCGTCTTCACAATAATCGGGTGATGTACCCCAGGAGCCTAGTGAACTTTGAGGAAATCAGCGAGCAATGTCGTCTGGTCGATTTGGCCGCACTCCCCGTGGCCCAGCACCCTAAGTCACCAGGTCGCCAGAGGACCCTCCAACAAAAATGCGTTCAGAGTTTCAGGGTACTCTGCAAAATCATCAGGGAGGCTACCCCCATGTGCAAGTCTGTGGTTGGGGGAAGTCGGTTTCCCTCCTCTTCAGCCCTATTCAACGGTAGCCCGACTCTCTATGCGATATCGAGGACATGCCTCCGAGAAGGGTCACGGTCTACATGGTCGATGTCGTGGACAAGGAGGACGACCTAGAATTTATTGATGGAGACTTACCTCCTGAGGATGTACCACCATTGTTGGACCCATCAGGTAGGATTACCCATCAGCAGAGGAACCTCCTGGGTCTCCCTGCACCCACCGAGTCGTTGGTACTCATCCGGAATGTCGGCAAGGGTAAAGAGCATGTTGGAGCTGTCAAGCACTCTGACTCATCCGCCTTAGTGAAAAAGATGGAGGAAGACCCCGAGAAGATCGCGTTGCACCAGAAACTTGATAAGAAGAAGAGGCTGGTCGACGAACTCCTGGCCGAATGCACTATAGAGCAACGACCCGACTATGACAATCCTAGGTCGGGGCAGCAAGGGCAGGAACAGCTCCCTCCCGGTGAGATGCCTTTGGGAAACCCTGATCATACCGCTCCCGCAAATAGGGTTGAAGTCGAAACTCACGGAAAGAGGGCGCGATACGTCTCACCAAACCCTCTCGAACAGCGCATAAATCTGAGGAATCCAGCCTGGGTTCCCCCAGCTGCCCCTCAGGCCGCTTTGCTAGTCACTCCACAAGACATTGAACCCATCTACCATGTCGAAGAGACCAGCAATGCACTCTTGGTTAGGGATCCCCATCAAGATAGGGACCCTCGCCCAGATGATCCGATGGCGGAACTCATCACCCGCCTTGAGGCGTTGGAAATGCAACAGGTGGCAGTCCCACCAGATGGTAAATCGTACCCAGCGTGGGTGGATGATAAGCCTGCACCCCCGGGTTTTGGATATCCCACTTTCTTTCCCTTTAATGGGACAGGGGACCCGTCACAACACCTGGCCCACTTTTCCTCCAGGTGTGGCCCCATGTTGGGGACTCCAGCATAGAAGGAAGATGCCAAACTCCAGTGTTTTGTGCAGACATTGGAAGGCCCTGCGTTTGTCTGGTACAGCCAGCTCCCCACTGGATCGGTGACTGACTGGGAGGATCTTCTCTAGAAATTCCTATACCATTTTAGCTCCACCATGCGAAAGACCAGCATCGCATACCACTTCAGGTTCAAACAAAGGCCCGATGAGCGAGTCGCGGACTTCATCGCCTGGTGGAAGGGGCTCACATACTCCCTCGACATGCCACTGACTCAGGAGCAATTACTGACGATGTGCATGGGGAATGTCAAAACAGAACTGGTTCCTTCCCTAATCACTTAGGACTACCCCGGAGGGTTCCGAGACTTCTCAGATAAAGCCGAGCGCCTCGAGGAAGCTCTGCAGCAGGCTAGTCAGGCACGTACGCTGCCCCCTGTGATCCCAGCAAGGAGGGCTGCCAGAGCCGAGCCCGCCGTGGTGGCCCAAATAGAAGCCTCCAGGTAGCTATAATTGCTTCCAGTAGCACCGGCTCCACAACCTCATAGAGGACCTCCACCTCAGGCACAGCCTCCTACCCAGTAGTGACCGCCTCATAATTGGAAGGTTCCCCCGTGCAATGCACCACCACCACCTAGGCGAGATAATCAGGCTCTACCTCCTCGACAGGCTCCTCCGGACCCTCATTAGGGCTAGGCTCCTCGAGCCCCCTATCCGGAGAAAAGACACCAGACTTACTCGTTCAACGAGGATAAGGTCCCCAGTTACTTCTGTAGTGCCCTAGAGTAGGGGATCGTGTGCTTACCTGAGTGCAGAAGGCCGGCAAAGGCGAATCTCACTGATCTCCCCAACTACTGCCCCTATCATTGGATTCTAGGGCACACCCTCAAGCAATGCTATGTGTTTAAATACTAGCTCCAAGACCAGGTCGATAACAACTTAGTCAGGCTGGGCCCGGCCCCGGCACAAGTGGCGGGTGTCTTTGTGAGGTCATAAAGCAGTAGCGACGATGAAGGTGAGTGGAAGCAGGTTCCCAGCCGCGGATCCCAGAAGTACGACGACCGGATGGCTCGTAGAATAGTCACCTATTCCCATGTTATTATTCGGGCATGCCTAAATCAACCAGAGCCTTCAGAAGCTGCGACTAGAGCCTCTGCTTCATCATCTCAGCCAGTCTCTTCCCAGAAGAGCAAGCATCAGCGGTGCAAGAAGTAGTGTGCTCCACCAATGTCGTCGTCATCCCACACTCTCAGTGACTTCATGCCCCCTGAGATGGGGATCCCTCCTAGAATCTGTACAGTAGTGGATGATTCGTCAAGTGACAGTCAAGGGTACGCTGCGGTTAATACCATGGATTTGTTAAACCCCTATATGACTCCCGAAGAAGGGGAACGCCAGGCGAACCTCCCCAATGTCCCCAGCCGACGCCAACGTCGGCAGAGCTGCGTCCATATGGGTCATCAAGGCACGTCAGCTGGCGCTTTCATCCTGGTTGTGCATGCCACTGAAACCAGACACCAGGCCCAGCGCAAAGCTCAGCATGCGCAACCTCCTCATCTGGTGTCCTTGGATCTACCTCCACCATTGTTCGTGCTACTAGATCAGGCAGAGATTCCTAGTCCACACTGCAACCAGTCTCACCCTACTACATGCCAATATCAATCATCTGGTCCTCATCCGTCAGTTACTCTTCAGGCCTTGACTAGTGAGCAATGGGACGTTCCTACACTAGCCAGCCACCGGTCCAGCCGGTAGAGCCCGTCATGCCTCCAATTGCAGAGCAGCCTCCTGTAAGTAGAATTTCGTGCTTGGCACGGAAGTACGATGTCCTCAAACATCTTGTCGGCATTCCAGCAAGGCTCTCTATCCTTGAGGCTCTTCTCCTGTCGTCAGACATGCGTGAGGCGCTTTCCGAGGACCTCAGGAGTCCCCTCCAGTTTGAGATGGAGGTAGCAGCTGCAGAAGCCTTCCACGCTGAGGCAATTGAAATCGTCGAGTGCCAGGCGGTTATCTAGTTCTCTAGTGAAGAAGAAGACCCTCCCATACAGGGGCACATTTGTCCATTGTACATCACTGGCCAATTTAATGGTGTGGAAGTCTGCCGCTGTCTTGTTGACACGGGCTCTGGGATTAACCTAATCCCGACTCGGACACTATGGAAGATGGGTTTGTCTGAGGATGATTTAACTCCCTCTGACCTAAGAATCTATGGATATGATAGGACCGAGAAGTCCCCAGTCAGCAAGATTTGTTTTAAGAGCTAGTTCGGTGGCCTAGTTGCCTGTACCGAATTCATGGTTGTCTCCCAGGACACCACGTACAATGCATTGATGGGCAGGTCATGGCTCCACCTGCATGTAGCAGTCCCTTCATCGTATCACCAATGTCTCAAATACTCCCTTAATGGTCTATTAGGCGTACTCCAAGGTGATGCCTCTCCTTTCTCCTCTTGTGAAGCTCGTTATATGGATGCTGACTATTATAAGAGCAAGGATAAGAAAATTTTGGCAAGTGAGATTGAGCCCGCCCCGGTCACAAGTGACCCCTGGGCAGGTCTGGATAACGCCTATGTCTTCCCAATCCATCGATTGGAGGCCATGACCCCTGACATGGGGCAATGATTTTTTGTTTTGGGTACAAGAGGAAGGCATATTCTCAAGTCCAAGAGACGGCAAAAAATCACCTCGTACTCCTACACCAACCAGGCTCGGGTGATCCCGGAACCTCCTACCCCTGTACGGTATCAGGATGTTCGCCCCATGGAAACGGCGGTACGTCATACGTGTCTATTTCGTCATAACGGCTCAAGCCGACGTGCCAATACAGCTTTGATATCATTAAGCATGGCCCTCTAGGCCGAAGGCCAGATGGGATTGGGTCAACTGCCTTCATCGCCATGGTTTCAGCGCCGCATGAATCTCCTGATGCACTGTCCACTGCTGTCCAGGCTGGTACCAGCCTCTCGTCAGGTTCCTCTGATTGAGGGGAAACCTCACCCACAGGGAATACCTCCTCCGCAAGTGAAGAAGAGGATTTAGAAGATGCTCCCCCTGCCTTTGAATAAGGCATCTCTACCACGGTTGATGAACTGGTACAGGTGAACCTTAGTAGTGAGGCAGATCTGAGACCCACATTGATCAGTGCCGCCATGTACCTTGAGGAGTAGCAGCGATACGTGAACTTCCTTAAACAGAACCATGATGTGTTTTCCTGGAGTTATGACGAGATTCTAGGACTAGATCCCCAGGTAGCTGTCCACCGCCTTGGTCTCCCGCCAAACCATCGCGGGTTCAAGAATCCTCCCAGAAAGATGCACCCTTCTCATAGTGCTATGGTTGAGGCCAAAGTTGACAAGCTCATCAGATCCAACTTCGTTAAGGAACTCCAGTACCCCAAGTGGCTAGCCAAAATTGTGCCAATCAGGAAGAAGAACAGGCAGATCAGAGTCTGTATCGACTTCCGTGATCTCAACCGCCACTGTCCGAAGGATGATTTTCCCCTTCCGGTGACAGAGTTGTTGATTGATGATATAGCTGGGTTCCAAGCCCTCTCCTTCATGGATGGGTACTCTGAATACAATCAGATCCGAATGGCCCCCGAAGATGAGGAGTCCACTGCTTTCAGGGGCCCCCAAGGTACTTTCTGTTACCAGGTTATGCCCTTTGGCCTGAAAAATGCAGGTGCCACATATCAGCAGGCCATGCATCGCATATTCAAGACGATTCTGGGAACATTGGTGGAATTCTATGTGGATGATCTGGTGGTCAAATCCCGCCAGCGCCAGAACCATCTCAAGGACCTTGAGAAAGTGTTTGGTTTCCTCCATTCCTGTCACCTAAAGATAAACCCATTGAAGTGTGCCTTTGAGGCCACTTTCAGGAAGTTTCTTGTCTTTTTTGTTAGGTACCAAGGCATCGAGATTGAACCCGAGAAGATCAAGGACAATAGCCAGATGTATCCCCCGAGCAATATTCGAGAGCTTTGAGGTTTTCAAGGCCACTTAGCCTACATATGTCGATTCATCGCAAACCTGGCCAGCAAGTATAAGCCCTTTTCTCGGGTCATGAATAAGGTAACCACCTATGAATGGGATGAAGAGTGTCCGACCACGTTCGAGGAAGTCAAGAAGTATCTGCTCTAGCCTCCGGTCCTGATGCCACCCATCTCCGGAAAGCAGCTGATCCTCTATGTCACTGCTCTGGATCGATCTCTTGGCGCCCTTCTTGCCTAAAAGAATAATGAGGGGACAGAGAATAGCCTCTACAACCCCAACTGCATGCTCCTCGATACAGAGACCAGATACTCCCCTATCGAGAAGAACTTCCTTGTGCTCGTATTTGCTGTACAGAAGTTGCGACATTACCTGCAGCACCACGAGGTACAGTTGGTCTCCCGGGTGGACCCGCTGAAGTACATCATGAACTGCCCCATGTTGACTGGCCGACTTGCGTGGTGGGCGGTAGTTCTCCATCAGTTTGACATCAGGTTTGTTCCTCAGAAGTATAATGACCCGGCCTTAAACCTTACTTAATCATGAATTAAATTGAATAATTCACATTGAGGATCTTTTCAGGTTTAGAGTTTTAGAGAATTAGGACATAACTATTACATCTCAAAGATTACAAAGTAGACACATCTACTCAGTTTCCATTTTTTTCACAAAATAAAAACTCTTGAACAAAATATTCATGTCTAGTTCCTTGTTTTAGACGGCCTTAAATTTCCTTGATCCCATCCTTGACCCTATTCAATTTTATGTCCTGTGAAAAACATTTCAAAAACTTGGTATGAGCATAAAAACCTTAGTAAGGGTTATAAAAATACGAAAAGAAAACATCAGTCCATGTATACATAAGAATCAATGAAGTCATACTTTACTCATAAAACATAAGCACTTTAACATACCTCATGAAATCATAAGATTTACGAATAACTCATAGAAATCATAAGACATAAAGGTAACTTGAGGCATTCATAAAATTATGACGTAGGGAGTAACCCTCATGGTTACGTTTGGAATACCCATCACAGTATATTCCCTAAATCTCTTCGGATAAACCTTAGAGTTTAACCCCTTCACATTACCCAATGCATTGGAGAGCTATATCGGGCTCACCCGCCCTTAGTTTATCACGGAACCACCCGTCTTCATAAACAATGACCAAGAACCTTAACATAATCATAGCACATAACTTAAGCATAAAAAAAGATAACATTCCCACATTTCAATAACAATATAACATTTTAAGATATTGAAATAATGAATCCATTCTAAAAACCATTTTCAAAACCATTTAAAAATTTTAATAAAGAGATTTTTGAATCAAAGTGTCCCATACCACTTTGAAGCTTTTAACATTTTAAAACATTAATATCCATATAAATTGTAACACCCCAAGCTTCCACTGTACGTTTCCTTTCGAATAATGCAATAGCGTGTGTTGTACGCAACCTCGAGCTCTAACACACACCACAACTAATTAAACTAGCCATTGTGAATAGTAATACCTACTTTTTGAAATTTTATAAATTATATTTATCAAAATGGACTTCATTTTTGGATTCGAAATATTGAAATTAGCCTATGTTGAATTTTTTGTATTTTTCTGAGAACTTCTAAATTTTTATGAATAGTGAAAAATACTTAAAAACAACTTTTTTAATCAAAATAATTTATAGTGATAAATTATAATATTTAGTGGTTTTAAAGTATAATTAGAATATATTTTTACCATTTTATCCAATGGTGGTCATTATAATTAATTTAACATTGAAATTGGACATAAACAATTGTCAATCTTTTGATATAAATTATTTCTTAAAAACACGCTATTTGTTGTAACAGCGGGAATTAATTATAAAATTAATTAATACAACTTATATGTTTGGAATTTTGTAAAATAGACATTATTTTTGAATTCGGAATATCAATTATAGCTTAGGGTGAAATTTTGGCCTTATTCTGAAAAACTTCAATTTTTGATGAATAGTGAAACCACTAAGTGGTTGTTAAAAACTGATTTTTCGTTAAAATGAAATATTACCACTTCTGTGATTTGATTTTCAAAAATCCGACATACATGGTTTTCATTAAGAAGTAAAATGTGGTTCAATGAGATTAAAATAATATTTTGGTGAATAGTAACTTTTAAGTTCTTAATCGCGATTAGAGGTAATTAGTGTAGTTTAAGTTAAAAATAATGTTTTAATAATATGAGATGAGCTTGACACTTGTCCTACTCCTATTGGATGAGTCATGGACGACCAAGAAAACCCATGGGTTAACTTGGGACCCCATCGAGCCACTTTAGTTGGAAAATGACATTAATATATATTTATTTAATGTTAAAATTAAATTGACACAAACATGAGTTGTTTTACTAAAACAGTTTTTAAGTGGGGTTAAACAGATCCAAATTTTGACTATAAATATTCATTAGAAAGCTAAAAAGATTTCCTACATCATAGTATTTTTTTTATAATTTTTAGACATTAAATAAATTAAATTATGTATGACATAATTATGATGCAGCGATGACCTCATTATTTAACGATTTAAATAAAATGAGAAGATAATGCAAAATCCAAGGCTTACACTTGTCCAAAGCCTATTGGATGATGAGATTTCAAACCCTTATCACCTTAGCCACGAATTATATAAGTATGGGACCTTTAGAATCCGAAAATCATTTTATAATAATGTAACATTTCAATCTTTCCAAAAGAGACCCTCCTCTCCTCTTATAAAAGGCCCCCACCTCTACCACCTTATTCACACTTCCAAGCCTTTTGGTTCGGCCAAACTCTTCCCAAATACTCTCCCAACTTCTCTCCCTTCATCCTAGAAGCTTTAATTTAGTCAGAAAGCCATCCTAAGGAGTCCTTTTGATCAAATCAAAAGGAAGAACCCGAAGAAGAGGTAACATTTTCATCACCCTCTTTCAAGTTTCTTTCTTCTTCCACTCCCTTTTTGTTTATTATTTCAATTATAAAATTATAACTCCAGTATCTTCTATATACTGTGATGTTATTATAAATATGGAACAACAATATTCAGTATTCTACCCATCATTTGAATGACATGTCACCATACGTGCGTACGTACGGCTTACCGTCTCCACGTCGTGGTGTAATTGTTATTCAATATATTATTATTTAGATGGGTATAATAATGATATGTAATTCATGTAAATAATAAATATAACATGATAATTATTCTGTATATATGATACACTATCCAATTATATATTATTTTAATATCAAAATAATGATATTGTCGCTCGTGCGTACGTACGGACTACCGTCTCCACGAACGTGATGAGATTCATTCTCCGTCGTATCCATTCAAGTATAATTATCATTTGATAATTTAAAAATAATGTTTAAGGACATGATATCATTCTGGATATGAATAAGATACAACCTATCCATGAAAAACATGACTTACGTAACAAAACATATAAAAGAAAACGAGTAAGTTAACACCTGAAACAACGATAAATCTAAGATATTGTTAACAAAGCAATGTTAAAAGATCATATATGATATCATATAAATGTATATGATTATTGTATAATTTAATAAAAATTATTTCACCATTATACAGAAGGTTAACCTACCCCAACCAAGGAAAAGTACAAGGTAAGGGTTTACTTCACAACCTCTTCATTATCTAAGGTTGTTTATACATAATTATCTACTGGGACCTCGTTATCATCCACATCCATGTTTCTTAAAAATGTCTTTCAAAACATATTTACTACTAAATGGAAAATGGGTTAAAGTCATTTATACCCTTATACGTTTTTGAAATTAATCTTACCATCGTTTTCCAAACAATGTACTTTTTGACCTTTTTGACAAATTTAAGGTAAGAATGTTTTGTTACTTATACGGCGGGTGCGGCTATTTTCCGCCATTATAACTTCGTCGAAGCTTCCCTAACAAGCTTATAAGAATATTTTCAAGGTAAATGTATTAATTTATAATTATGGGACTTTTAAATGATTTCAAAAAGGAGAGATATTTCTCTCAAATAGCTTTGATTTCATCCATGTCAACATCCTTTGATGGGTTTTAAGTTTAATTGAAATTGATTTATGATACAAAACTTCCATTGAACATTTTGTGAAATATTTGACTGTGGATGTGTTATTTTATACCATCCATAGTTTATGGAGAAATTGTTGACATTTCGTATGCTAGTTTTAATATGAATATTTATGTTATTTTTAAACCTATTCATATGAGGAATGTATTGGACTTAATACGTGACGGGTGGAGCCCGCTATAGCTCCTCGATGCATCGGTAGGTCTCATGAGACAACTAGACATGGAATTGGCCGAGTCCCTTTCCCAATTTGATTTATGGTTTTGGCCGAGGCCTTAATCATTTTAGACGTCTTGGTCGAGGCCTTGACAAAATGTTTCAGAATGTCTGGCATTATACATTCCCTCATTATGAAAGTGGTTATTGATATTTCATGTGATTATTCGTCTAGTAGAATATCCATGTGAGCAAGTAATGGCATTATCTCATTTTACTTTTTCCATATTATGCTGAAGTTTAAGTTCAATAAGGCTTTTGTTTTAGTTATACATTGCCTTAAATGCTTATGTTTTCTTATAAAATCTTCCGCAATATTGTTATCCTTACTGAGCATCTGAGCTCACCCCTTTCAATGTTTTAATATTTTCCAGGATGTGAAGAAGTGTATTATGACTGACTTGCCAGAATAGTCAGTGAGGATATGAGTGTGGACTATGAAGACCATGTTATTGTAGTTTGTTTACTTTTTGATGTAATGAAAAACTTATGAATGTATCTAGTGTTTCCAAAGCTACTAAACTAATCGGTCTTTCGAGACTTGATCTTTTGTGATCATGCCAATGTTACGAAGTTATGCACCGACTCTGGGTAGCTGGGGTCGGGGCGTTACAGTTGGTATCAGAGGCAGTTTAGTACTAACCTTGGAAGCTATATTTAGATAAACTCTGATTAGAGCACATATCCCGAAGATAGACTTTGAGGATTAGTATAGAAGAACTTCCTAGAATTTTGGTATTGTAGAGATGTTGTGAGTTTTCCGAGCAATACATCCCTGTCTGGATACGAACAGGTAGAGGCGGCTCTGGCACAGATGTACCTAGGGGTAAAACCCGAAAACACTGCTTTGAGCTAGACTCGAACGGGAACTGGTGCACGACAACGGGCCTTGCTGCACTCTTGGTTACGACACTCCCGGGGGATATGCTTTGGATAATTCCCATTTTCTTTACAAACCACTATGAAGGGTTATGAGTATATACTTCCTCAAATAAAACATTTTTATAATTATGGATTATATCCATAATTAGTTCAATTTATGTTAAGTGTTTTACAAGTATGGAATTATTTATTTTGATTCATGAACTAATCTAGTTTATGCCATTATTTAGAAATGGCGCCTAGTGGAAGGAATGGAAACCGTATCAATGCACGCACTCCATGTAGGGATTTCCCTCCTACTCAGGATAATTATGGTGGAGCTAGTGATACAACTGGTGCTGATCAGCTTCTCACCGTACTGGGACAACTCACGCAGGTTATGAATAACAACCTTACTCGTATGGAGCACCCTGATCCACAACGTGGAGGATCAATGCTAGACCGTTTCATGAGGCAACAACCGCCAACCTTCAATGGGAGTACAAATCCTATAGTAGCTGAGCAATGGATAAATTCCTTAGAGAAAATATTTCATGCCTTGGGGAGTAGTGAAAGGGAGAATGTTGTCATGGCAGTTTACCGCCTCACTGGAGATGCCGATCAATGGTGGTCACTAATTCAAAACACAAAGGAAGATGATGAATTAACAAACATGGAATGGCAGAAGTTCAAAGGGCTGTTCTTAGAAAAATACTTTCCTCGAGACCATCGAGCAGATATGGAAAGGCAATTTCTGAGTCTGAGGCAGAAGGAGGATGAGAATGTCGCAAAGTATGAGGCTAACTTTACAAGGTTAGCAAGGTATACTGCAGATTACATACGTAACCCAAGAAGTAAGACTGATCGTTTCTTTGATGGGTTGAAACCATTTCTCCGTCGAGCTTTAGTATCACAAACCTTCTCTTCATACGAAGGTATTGTCTCGTGTGCTATCAAGATGGAAAAGGAATTCTCTAAGTCTTATGACTTTAAATCAAAGCAAGATAAGAAGAGATCCGCTGAAAACTCTGGGAAGGGAAATAAGGAAACAGGGAAGAAGGGTAGAAATGAATTTCCACCCTGTGATAATTGTGGTAGGAAGCACCCTGGTGCCTGTCTAAAAGGAAAAGGAGTATGTTACAAGTGTGGTGAAAAAGGCCACCAAGCTCATGAATGCAAGGGAAAGAAAGTGGCTGTCAATGTGGAATGTTATAATTGTAGAGAGAAGGGACATTATGCAAATGAATGTCCTAAGCGTCAGGGGAACTTACCTCAGAAGAGGCCAAGGGATCAAGGCCAGGCTTATGCTATCACTACTGCTGAGGTGGAAGCTCCGAAAGACATGGTGGCAGGTAATTTAATGGTTTCCTCAAGTTTAGCAAATGCATTATTTGATTCTGGATCATCGCATTGTTTCATATCTTCCCAGTTTGCTAAGAAAATTAGATATTTCCAATTTGATTTAACAAGGGAGTTGTCGGTCAAAACCCCTAAGGGAAGTATTGTTGCAACAAAGTTTTGTCGATTAGTTCCCATTAGAGCACCTAAATGTTCTTTACCTGCTGATCTCATCGTCATACCCATGATTGAATTTGATATAATCCTCGGTATGGATTGGCTTTCGGACCATGATGCAAAAATTTATTGTAAGAGGAAAGAGGTTACGATTCTTGATGATGATGATAAGGAACACCTTATCTTTAGAGCAGAATCGTCGCCACATAATTCTTATCTAGATCCACCCCCAGTAGCTCAACTAAATTCAATTATTGGGGAGGAAGAGAAGGAAATTACTGAGGATGAGGAAAGGAATATTCAAATAGAGGATGTACCTATTTTGAGAGAATATGTTGATGTGTTTCCGGAAGATTTACCTGGACATCCTTCAGAACGAGAAGTTGAGTTTTCCATTGATTTAATTCCTGGATCAAGGCCCATATCGAAGACCCCTTATAGAATGGCCACTGTGTAATTAGTTGAACTAAAGAAACAACTAGAGGAATTGAGTAATAAGGGATTTATTCGCCCTAGTGTTTCTCCTTGGTGAGCCCCTGTTCTTTTTGTTAAGAAGAAAGATGGATCTATGAGGTTGTTCATTGATTATAGGGAGATCAATGCTATAACAATAAAGAATAAGTATCCCCTACCTCGCATTGATGATTTGTTTGACCAACTGCATGGAGCTCAATACTTTTCAAAGATTGACCTTCGGTCTGGATACCATCAGTTTTGTGTGAAGAAGGAAGACGTTCCAAAGACAGCATTTCGAACAAGGTATGGGCATTACGAGTTTACAGTAATGCCTTTTGGATTGACTAATGCACCCTCTGTTTTCATGGATCTAATGAATAGAGTTTTCAAGGAATATCTTGATGAC
Source organism: Viscum album (assembly GCA_963277665.1). Taxonomy (NCBI): domain Eukaryota; kingdom Viridiplantae; phylum Streptophyta; class Magnoliopsida; order Santalales; family Viscaceae; genus Viscum; species Viscum album. The sequence goes on from OY728155.1 coordinate 139,283,192, forward strand.
TTTGTAGTGGTATTTATTGATGATATCTTGGTATACTCCAAAAGCCACGAAGATCATGAAAATCACTTATGCATTATCCTGAAGACTCTTAGAAGACATGAATTATATGGGAAATTTAGCAAGTGTGAATTCTGGCTTCATGAGATTTCTTTTCTTGGCCATATTGTCTCAAAGGATGGAATTTCTATTGATCCTTCTAAAACCAAGGCAATCCAAGAATGGCCAGCACCGACAAGTATAACTGAGGTACGCAGTTTTATTGGTTTAGCAGGTTATTATCGACGTTTCGTCCAGAATTTTTCCAGATTGGCTAACCCATTGACAAAGCTCACACGTAAAGGGATTAAATTTGTCTGGACAAAAGAGTGTGAATAATGTTTTGAAGAACTAAAGAGAAGATTAGTCAATGCCCCTGTATTGACTCTACCATCGGGGAATTATGGGTTTGTTATTTATAGTGATGCATCAAAGAAAGGACTCGGTTGTGTCCTTATGCAGAATGATAAGGTCATTTCCTATTCATCACGACAGCTAAAAATTCATGAGCAAAACTATCCTACTCATGATCTTGACTTAGCAGCTGTGATCTTTGCTTTAAAGATATGGAGACATTACCTCTATGGTGAAAAATGTGAGATTTATACTGATCACAAGAGTTTGAAGTATATTTTCACACAAAAAGAACTCAACATGAGGCAAAGGCGATGGCTTGAACTACTCAAGGATTATGATTGCACGATACATTACCACCCGGGGAAGGCAAACAAGGTGGCAGATGCTTTGAGTAGAAAAGACCATGGAGTTTTGAATGTGATGAGAATTGAAAGGGATCCAATTTTCTTAGATCTAGTGAAGATGGACATGGGAATAACTAGGGAAGGTGAAACATCAATGATTTTTCAAATGGTTGCCAAACCATCATTACTAGAAAGGATTAAGAGTTCTCAGACCAATAATGAAGAATTTCAGAAGAAGATTAAAGGTGTGAATGATGGAAGATTGAGGGACTTTGTGTATAAGGATGGAATTTTGAAATTCGAGAAGAGACTTTGTGTTCCCGATATACCTGATCTCAAAAGGGAATTGCTGGATGATGCTCATAGTTCCAACTTCTCTATACACCCGGGGAGCACCAAAATGTATAGAGATTTGAAGGAACATTTTTGGTGGGACAATATGAATAGGGAGATTGCTGATTTTGTGTCGAGGTGTATGGTTTGTCAACAAGTGAAAGCTGGAAGGCAACATCCTGGTGGAGTATTGCAACCTCTTCCCATACCTGAGTGGAAATGGGATAATATTACGATGGACTTTTTCCTGGGACTACCAAAGACTCCTAGAAGGAATGATGCAATATGGGTCATTGTTGATCGACTTACTAAGTCAGCACATTTTCTGGCTATACGGGAGGATCTACCACTTGAACGTCTAGCCAGACTATATATTAATGAAGTTGTAACACTTCATGGAGTACCCCTATCGATTGTTTCTGATCGTGATCCTCGTTTTACTTCAAGATTCTGGAAAAGTCTTCAAAAGGCCTTGGATACTGAACTTCGTTTGAGCACTGCCTATCACCCTCAAACAGATGGACAATCAGAACGGACTATTCAAACCTTAGAAGACATGTTGAGATCATGCTCTCTTGACTTTCAGGGTATGTGGGATCAATATTTACCACTGGTAGAATTTTCCTATAACAATAGCTTCCATTCGAGTATTCAGATGGCACCATATGAAGCGTTATATGGAAAGAGATGTCGTACACCAACCTGTTGGGATGACGTTGGTGAAAGAAAACTTGTAGGCCCAGAACTGGTGGAGGAAACGGTGGAAAAGGTGAAAGTAATCCAAAATCACATCAAAGCAGCTCAAAGTAGGCAGAAGAGCTATGCCGATAATCGAAGGAAGGATTTGGAATTTCAAGTCGGTGATCATGTTTTCCTGAAGGTATCTCCATGGAAGGGAGTCATACGTTTTGGTAAGAAAGGTAAATTGAGTCCCAGGTACATCGGACCTTTCGAAATTCTAGAACGAATTGGGGCTGTAGCTTACCGATTGGCAATGCCGCCAAGTCTCTCCAAAGTTCACGACGTGTTCCACGTATCTATGTTGAGGAAATACATGCCTGACCCAACGCATGTACTCACCTATGAGGAATTAGAACTGGAACCCGATCTTTCCTATTGTGAAGATCCCGTCAGGATTCTTGATGTGAGGGAGCAGGTGCTGAGAAACCGGACGACTCGTCTGGTGAAGGTTTTGTGGAGAAATCATAAAATGGAAGAGGCAACGTGGGAACCTGAGGAATTTATGATGAAAAACCACCCGAGTCTTTTTATGTAGTAATACCCTAGAAATTGCGAGGACGCAATTATTTGAAGGAGGGGAGAATGTAACACCCCAAGCTTCCACTGTACGTTTCCCTTCGAATAATGCAATAGCGTGTGTTGTACGCAACCTCGAGCTCTAACACACACCACAACTAATTAAACTAGCCGTTGTGAATAGTAATACCTACTTTTTGAAATTTTATAAATTTTATTTACCAAAATGGACTTCATTTTTGGATTCGGAATATTGAAATTAGCCTATGTTGAATTTTTGGTATTTTTCTGAGAACTTCTAAATTTTTATGAATAGTGAAAAATACTTAAAAACAACTTTTTTAATAAAAATAATTTATAGTGATAAATTATAATATTTAGTGGTTTTAAAGTATAATTAGAATATATTTTTACCATTTTATCCAATGGTGGTCATTAGAATTAATTTAACATTGAAATTGGACATAAACAATTGTCAATCTTTTGATATAAATTATTTCTTAAAAACACGCTATTTGTTGTAACAGCGGGAATTAATTATAAAATTAATTAATACAACTTATATGTTTGGAATTTTGTAAAATAAATATCATTTTTGAATTCGTAATATCAATTATAGCTTAGGGTGAAATTTTGGCCTTATTCTGAAAAACTTCAATTTTTGATGAATAGTGAAACCACTAAGTGGTTGTTAAAAACTGATTTTTCGTTAAAATGAAATATTACCACTTCTGTGATTTGATTTTCAAAAATCCGACATACATGGTTTTCATTAAGAAGTAAAATGTGGTTCAATGAGATTAAAATAATTTTTTGGTGAATAGTAACTTTTAAGTTCTTAATCGCGATTAGAGGTAATTAGTGTAGTTTAAGGTAAAAATAATGTTTTAATAATATGAGATGAGCTTGACACTTGTCCTACTCCTATTGGATGAGTCATGGCCGACCAAGACAACCCATGGGTCAACTTGGGGACCCCATGGAGCCACTTTAGTTGGAAAATGACATTAATATATATTTATTTAATGTTAAAATTAAATTGACACAAACATGAGTTGTTTTACTAAAACAGTTTTTAAGTGGGGCTAAACAGATCCAAATTTTGACTATAAATATTCATTAGAAAGATAAAAAGATTTCCTACATCATAGTATTTTTTTTATAATTTTTAGACATTAAATAAATTAAATTATTTATGACATAATTATGATGCAGTGATGACCTCATTATTTAACGATTTAAATAAAATGAGAAAATAATGCAAAATCCAAGGCTTACACTTGTCCAAAGCCTATTGGATGAGGAGATTTCAAACCCTTATCACCTTAGCCACGAATTATATAAGTGTGGGACCTTTAGAATCCGAAAATCATTTTATAATAATGTAACATTTCAATCTTTCCAAAAGATCCCCTCCTCTCCTCTTATAAAAGGCCCCCACCTCTACCACCTTATTCACACTTCCAAGCCTTTTGGTTCGGCCAACCTCTGCCCAAATACTCTCCCAACTTCTCTACCTTCATCCTAGAAGCTTTACTTTAGTCAGAAAGCCATCCTAAGGTGTCCTTTTGATCAAATCAAAAGGAAGAACCCGAAGAAGAGGTAACATTTTCATCACCCTCCTTCAAGTTTCTTTCTTCTTCCACTCCCTCTTTGTTTATTATTTCAATTCTAAAATTATAAATCCAGTATCTTCTATATACTATGATGTTATTATAAATATGGAACAACCATATTCAGTATTCTACCCATCATTTGAATGACATGTCACCATACGTGCGTACGTACGGCTTACCGTCTCCACGTCGTGGTGTAATTGTTATTCAATATATTATTATTTAGATGGGTATAATAATGATATGTAATTCATGTAAATAATAAATATAACATGATAATGATTCTGTATATATGATACACTATCCAATTATATATTATTTTAAAATCAAAATAATGATATTGTCGCTCGTGCGTACGTACGGACTACCGTCTCCACGAACGCGATGAGATTCATTCTCCGTCGTATCAATTCAAGTATAATTATCATTTGATAATTTAAAAATAATGTTTAAGGACATGATATCATTCTGGATATGAATAATATACATCCTATCCATGAAAAACATGACTTACGTAACAAAACATATAAAAGAAAACGAGTAAGTTAACACCCAAAACAACGATAAATCTAAGATATTGTTAACAAAGAAATGTTAAAAGATCATATATGATATCATATGAATGTATATGATTCTTGTATAATTTAATAACAATTATTTCACCATTATACTGGAGGTTAACCTACCCCAACCAAGGAAAAGGACAAGGTAAGGGTTTACTTCACAAACTCTTCATTATCTAAGGTTGTTTATACATAATTATCTACTGGGACCTCGTTATCATCCACATCCATGTTTCTTAAAAATGTCTTTCAAAACATTTTTACTATTAAATGGAAAATGGGTTAAATTCATTTATACCCTTATACTTTTTTGAAAGGAATCTTACCGTCGTTTTCCAAACAATGTACTTTTTGACCTTTTTGACAAATTTAAGGTAAGAATGTTTTTTTACTTATACGGCGGGTGCAGCTATTTTCCGCCATTATAACTTCGTCAAAGCTTCCCTAACAAGCTTATATGAATATTTTCAAGGTAAATGTATTATTTTATAATTATGGGACTTTTAAATGATTTCAAAAAGGAGAGATATTTCTCTCAAATAGCTTTGATTTCATCCATGTCAACATCCTTTGATGGGTTTTAAGTTTAATTGAAATTGATTTATGATACAAAACTTCCATTGAACATTTTGTGAAATATTTGACTGTGGATGTGTTATTTTATACCATCCATAGTTTATGGAGAAATTGTTGACATTTCGTATGCTAGTTTTAATATGAATATTTATGTTATGTTTAAACCTATTCATATGAGGAATGTATTGGACTTAATACGTGACGGGTGGAGCCCGCTATAGCTCCTCGATGCATCGGTAGGTCTCATGAGACAACTAGACGTGGAATTGGCCGAGGCCCTTTCCCAATTTGATTTATGGTTTTGGCCGAGGCCTTAATCATTTTAGACGTCTTGGCCGAGGCCTTGACAAAATGTTTCAGAATGTCTGGCATTATACATTCCCTCATTATGAAAGTGGTTATTGATATTTCATGTGATTATTCGTCTAGTAGAATATCCATGTGAGCAAGTAATGGCATTATCTCATTTTACTTTTTCCATATTATGCTAAAGTTTAAGTTCAATAAGGCTTTTGTTTTAGTTATACATTGCCTTAAATGCTTATGTTTTCTTATAAAAGCTTTCGCAATATTGTTATCCTTACTGAGCATCTGAGCTCACCCCTTTCAATGTTTTAATATTTTCCAGGATGTGAAGAAGTGTATTATGACTGACTTGCAAGAATAGTCAGTGAGGATATGAGTGTGGACTATGAAGACCATGTTATTGTAGTTTGTTTACTTTTTGATGTAATGAAAGACTTATGAATGTATCTAGTGTTTCCAAGGCTACTAAACTAATCAGTCTTTCGAGACTTGATCTTTTGTGATCATGCCAATGTTACGAAGTTATGCACCGACTCTGGGTAGCTGGGGTCGGGGCGTTACAGTTGGTATCAGAGGCAGTTTAGTACTAACCTTGGAAGCTAGATTTAGATAAACTCTGATTAGAGCACATACCCCGAAGATAGACTTTGAGGATTAGTATAGAAGAACTTCCTAGAATTTTGGTATTGTAGAGATGTTGTGAGTTTTCCGATCAATACATCCCTGTCTGGATACGAGCAGGTAGAGGCGGCTCTGGCACAGATGTACCTAGGGGTAAAACCCGAAAACACCGCTTTGAGCTAGACTCGAACGGGAACTGGTGCACGACAACGGGCCTTGCTGCACTCTTGGTTACGACACTCCCGGGGGATATGCTTTGGATAATTCCCATTTTCTTTACAAACCACTATGAAGGGTTATGAGTATATACTTCCTCAAAGAAAACATTTTTATAATTATGGATTATATCCATAATTATTTCAATTTATGTTAAGTGTTTTACAAGTATGTAATTATGTATTTTGATTCATGAACTAATCTAGTTTATGCCATTATTTAGAAATGGCGCCTAGTGGAAGGAATGGAAACCGTATCAATGCACGCACTCCGTGTAGGGATTGCCCTCCTGCTCAGGATAATTATGGTGGAGCTAGTGATACAACTGGTGTTGATCAGCTTCTCACCGTAATGGGACAACTCACGCAGGTTATGAATAACAACCTTACTCGTATGGAGCACCCTGATCTGCAACGTGGAGGATCAATGCTAGACCGTTTCATGAGGCAACAACCGCCAACCTTCAATGGGAGTACAAATCCTATAGTAGCTGAGCAATGGATAAATTCCTTAGAGAAAATATTCCATGCCTTGGGGAGTAGTGAAAGGGAGAATGTTGTCATGGCAGTTTACCGCCTCACTGGAGATGCCGATCAATGGTGGTCACTAATTCAAAACACAAAGAAAGATGATGAATTAACAAACATGGAATGGCAGGAGTTCAAAGAGCTGTTCTTAGAAAAATACCTTCCTCGAGACCATCGAGCGGATATGGAAAGGCAATTTCTGAGTCTGAGGCAGAAGGAGGATGAGAATGTCGCAAAGTATGAGGCTAACTTTACAAGGTTAGCAAGGTATGCTGCAGATTACATACGTAACCCAAGAAGTAAGACTGATCGTTTCTTTGATGGGTTGAAACCATTTCTCCGTCGAGCTTTAGTATCACAAACCTTCTCTTCATACGAAGGTATTGTCTCGTGTGCTATCAAGACGGAAAAGGAATTCTCTAAGTCTTATGACTTTAAATCAAAGCAAGATAAGAAGAGATCCGCTGAAAACTCTGGGAAGGGAAATAAGGAAACAGGGAAGAAGGGTAGAAATGAATTTCCACCCTGTGATAATTGTGGTAGGAAGCACCCTGGTGCCTGTCTAAAAGGAAAAGGAGTATGTTACAAGTGTGGTGAAAAAGGCCACCAAGCTCATGAATGCAAGGGAAAGAAAGCGGCTGTCAATGTGGAATGTTATAATTGTAGAGAGAAGGGACATTATGAAAATGAATGTCCTAAGCGTCAGGGGAACTTACCTCAGAAGAGGCCAAGGGATCAAGGCCAGGCTTATGCTATCACTACTGCTGAGGTGGAAGCTCCGAAAGACATGGTGGCAGGTAATTTAATGGTTTCCTCAAGTTTAGCAAATGCATTATTTGATTCTAGATCATCGCATTGTTTCATATCTTCCCAGTTTTCTAAGAAAATTAGATATTTCCAATTTGATTTAACAAGGGAGTTGTCAGTCAAAACCCCTAAGGGAAGTATTGTTGCAACAAAGTTTTGTCGATTAGTTCCCATTAGAGCACCTAAATGTTCTTTACCTGTTGATCTCATCGTCATACCCATGATCGAATTTGATATAATCCTCGGTATGGATTGGCTTTCGGACCATGATGCAAAAATTTATTGTAAGAGGAAAGAGGTTACGATTCTTGATGATGATGATAAGGAACACCTTATCTTTAGAGCAGAATCGTCGCCACATAATTCTTATCTAGATCCACCCCCAGTAGCTCAACTAAATTCAATTATTGGGGAGGAAGAGAAGGAAATTACTGAGGATGAGGAAAGGAATATTCAAATAGAGGATGTACCTATTGTGAGAGAATATGTTGATGTGTTTCCGGAAGATTTACCTGGACATCCTCAAGAACGAGAAGTTGAGTTTTCCATTGATTTAATTCCTGGATCAAGGCCCATATCGAAGACCCCTTATAGAATGGCCACTGTGGAATTAGTTGAACTAAAGAAACAACTAGAGGAATTGAGTAATAAGGGATTTATTCGCCCTAGTGTTTCTCCTTGGGGAGCCCCTGTTCTTTTTGTTAAGAAGAAAGATGGATCTATGAGGTTGTGCATTGATTATAGGGAGATCAATGCTATAACAATAAAGAATAAGTATCCCCTACCTCGCATTGATGATTTGTTTGACCAACTGCATGGAGCTCAATACTTTTCAAATATTGACCTTCGGTCTGGATACCATCAGTTGTGTGTGAAGAAGGAAGACGTTCCAAAGACAGCATTTCAAACAAGGTATGGGCATTACGAGTTTACAGTAATGCCTTTTGGATTGACTAATGCACCCTCTGTTTTCATGGATCTAATGAATAGAGTTTTCAAGGAATATCTTGATGACTTTGTAGTGGTATTTATTGATGATATCTTGGTATACTCCAAAAGCCACGAAGATCATGAAAATCACTTACGCATTATCCTGAAGACTCTTAGAAGACATGAATTATATGGGAAATTTAGCAAGTGTGAATTCTGGCTTCATGAGATTTCTTTTCTTGGCCATATTGTCTCAAAGGATGGAATTTCTGTTGATCCTTCTAAAACCAAGGCAATCCAAGAATGGCTAGCACCGACAAGTATAACTGAGGTACGCAGTTTTATTGGTTTAGCAGGTTATTATCGACGTTTCGTCCAGAATTTTTCCAGATTGGCTAACCCATTGACAAAGCTCACACGTAAAGGGATTAAATTTGTCTGGACAAAAGAGTGTGAAGAATGTTTTGTAGAACTAAAGAGAAGATTAGTCAATTCCCCTGTATTGACTCTACCATCGGGGAATGATGGGTTTGTTATTTATAGTGATGCATCAAAGAAAGGACTCGGTTGTGTCCTTATGCAGAATGATAAGGTCATTGCCTATGCATCACGACAGCTAAAAATTCATGAGCAAAACTATCCTACTCATGATCTTGAGTTAGCAGCTGTTATCTTTGCTTTAAAGATATGGAGACATTACCTCTATGGTGAAAAATGTGAGATTTATACTGATCACAAGAGTTTGAAGTATATTTTCACACAAAAATAACTCAACATGATGCAAAGGCGATGGCTTGAACTACTCAAGGATTATGATTTCACGATACATTACCACCCGGGGAAGGCAAACAAGGTGGCAGATGCTTTGAGTAGAAAAGACCATGGAGTTTTGAATGTGATGAGAATTGAAAGGGATCCAATTTTCTTGGATCTAGTGAAGATGGACATGGGAATAACTAGGGAAGGTGAAACATCAATGCTTTTTCAAATGGTTGCCAAACCATCATTACTAGAAAGGATTAAGAGTTCTCAGACCAATAATGAAGAATTTCAGAAGAAGATTAAAGGTGTGAATGATGGAAGATTGAGGGAATTTGTGTATAAGGATGGAATTTTGAAATTCGGGAAGAGACTTTGTGTTCCCGATATACCTGATCTCAAAAGGGAATTGCTGGATGATGCTCATAGTTCCAACTTCTCTATACACCCGGGGAGCACCAAAATGTATAGAGATTTGAAGGAACATTTTTGGTGGGACAATATGAAGAGGGAGATTGCTGATTTTGTGTCGAGGTGTATGGTTTGTTAACAAGTGAAAGCTGGAAGGCAACATCCTGGTGGAGTATTGCAACCTCTTCCCATACCTGAGTGGAAATGGGATAATATTACGATGGACTTTGTCATGGGACTACCAAAGACTCCTAGAAGGAATGATGCAATATGGGTCATTGTTGATCGACTTACTAAGTCAGCACATTTTCTGGCTATACGGGAGGATCTACCACTTGAACGTCTAGCCAGACTATATATTAATGAAGTTGTAAGACTTCATGGAGTACCCCTATCGATTGTTTCTGATCGTGATCCTCGTTTTACTTCAAGATTCTGGAAAAGTCTTCAAAAGGCCTTGGATACTGAACTTCGTTTGAGCACTGCCTATCACCCTCAAACAGATGGACAATCAGAACGGACTATTCAAACCTTAGAAGACATGTTGAGATCATGCTCTCTTGACTTTCAGGGTATGTGGGATCAATATTTACCACTGGTAGAATTTTCCTATAACAATAGCTTCCATTCGAGTATTCAGATGGCACCATATGAAGCGTTATATGGAAAGAGATGCCGTACACCAACCTGTTGGGATGACGTTGGTGAAGGAAAACTTGTAGGCCCAGAACTGGTGGAGGAAACGGTGGAAAAGGTGAAAGTAATCCAAAATCACATCAAAGCAGCTCAAAGTAGGCAGAAGAGCTATGCCGATAATCGAAGGAAGGATTTGGAATTTCAAGTCGGTGATCATGTTTTCCTGAAGGTATCTCCATGGAAGGGAGTCATACGTTTTGGTAAGAAAGGTAAATTGAGTCCCAGGTACATCGGACCTTTCGAAATTCTAGAACGAATTGGGGCTGTAGCTTACCGATTGGCAATGCCGCCAAGTCTCTCCAAAGTTCACGACGTGTTCCACGTATCTATGTTGAGGAAATACATGCCTGACCCAACGCATGTACTCACCTATGAGGAATTAGAACTGGAACCCGATCTTTCCTATTGTGAAGAGCCCATCAGGATTCTTGATGTGAGGGAGCAGGTGCTGAGAAACCGGACGACTCGTCCGGTGAAGGTTTTGTGGAGAAATCATAAAATGGAAGAGGCAACGTGGGAACCTGAGGAATTTATGATGAAAAACCACCCGAGTCTTTTTATGTAGTAATACCCTAGAAATTGCGAGGACGCAATTATTTGAAGGAGGGGAGAATGTAACACCTCAAGCTTCCACTGTACGTTTCCCTTCGAATAATGCAATAGCGTGTGTTGTACGCAACCTCGACCTCTAACACACACCACAACTAATTAAACTAGCCGTTGTGAATAGTAATACCTACTTTTTGAAATTTTATAAATTATATTTATCAAAATGGACTTCATTTTTGGATTCGGAATATTGAAATTAGCCTATGTTGAAGTTTTGGTATTTTTCTGAGAAATTCTAAATTTTTATGAATAGTGAAAAATACTTAAAAACAACTTTTTTAATCAAAATAATTTATAGTGATAAATTATAATATTTAGTGGTTTTAAAGTATAATTAGAATATATTTTTACCATTTTATCCAATGGTGGTCATTAGAATTAATTTAACATTGAAATTGGACATAAACAATTGCCAATCTTTTGATATAAATTATTTCTTAAAAACACGCTATTTGTTGTAACAGCGGGAATTAATTATAAAATTAATTAATACAACTTATATGTTTGGAATTTTGTAAAATAGACATCATTTTTGAATTCGGAATATCAATTATAGCTTAGGGTGAAATTTTGGCCTTATTCTGAAAAACTTCAATTTTTGATGAATAGTGAAACCACTAAGTGGTTGTTAAAAACTGATTTTTCGTTAAAATGAAATATTACCACTTCTGTGATTTGATTTTCAAAAATCCGACATACATGGTTGTCATTAAGAAGTAAAATGTGGTTCAATGAGATTAAAATAATTTTTTGGTGAATAGTAACTTTTAAGTTTTTAATCGCGATTAGAGGTAATTAGTGTAGTTTAAGGTAAAAATAATGTTTTAATAATATGAGATGAGCTTGACACTTGTCCTACTCCTATTGGATGAGTCATGGCCGACCAATACAACCCATGGGTCAACTTGGGGACCCCATGGAGCCACTTTAGTTGGAAAATGACATTAATATATATTTATTTAATGTTAAAATTAAATTGACACAAACATGAGTTGTTTTACTAAAACAGTTTTTAAGTGGGGTAAAACAGATCCAAATTTTGACTATAAATATTCATTAGAAAGCTAAAAAGATTTCCTACATCATAGTATTTTTTTTATAATTTTTAGACATTAAATAAATTAAATTATTTATGACATCATTATGATGCAGCGATGACCTCATTATTTAACGATTTAAATAAAATGAGAAGATAATGAAACTTCCAAGGCTTACACTTGTCCAAAGCCTATTGTATGAGGATATTTCGAACCCTTATCACCTTAGCCACGAATTATATAAGTGTGGGACCTTTAGAATCCGAAAATCATTTTATAATAATGTAACATTTCAATCTTTCCAAAAGAGCCCCTCCTCTCCTCTTATAAAAGGCCCCCACCTCTACCACCTTATTCACACTTACAAGCCTTTTGGTTCGGCCAACCTCTGCCCAAATACTCTCCCAACTTCTCTCCCTTCATCCTAGAAGCTTTACTTTAGTCAGAAAGCCATCCTAAGGAGTCCTTTTGATCAAATCAAAAGGAAGAACCCGAAGAAGAGGTAACATTTTCATCACCCTCTTTCAAGTTTCTTTCTTCTTCCACTCCCTCTTTGTTTATTATTTCAATTCTAAAATTATAACTCCAGTATATTCTATATACTGTGATGTTATTATAAATATGGAACAACCATATTCATTATTCTACCCATCATTTGAATGACATGTAACCATACGTGCGTACGTACGGCTTACCGTCTCCACGTCGTGGTGTAATTGTTATTCAATATATTATTATTTAGATGGGTATAATAATGATATGTAATTCATGTAAATAATAAATATAACATGATAATGATTCTGTATATATGATACACTATCCAATTATATATTATTTTAATATCAAAATAATGATATTGTCGCTCGTGCATACGTACGGACTACCGTCTCCACGAACGCGATGAGATTCATTCTCTGTCGTATCCATTCAAGTATAATTATCATTTGATAATTTAAAAATAATGTTTAAGGACATGATATCATTCTGGATATGAATAAGATACAACCTATCCATGAAAAACATGACTTACATAACAAAACATATAAAAGAAAACGAGTAAGTTAACACCCGAAACAACGATAAATCTAAGATATTGTTAACAAAGCAATGTTAAAAGATCATATATGATATCATATGAATGTATATGATTCTTGTATAATTTAATAACAATTATTTCACCATTATACAGGAGTTTAACCTACCCCAACCAAGGAAAAGTACAAGGTAAGGGTTTACTTCACAACCTCTTCATTATCTAAGGTTGTTTATACATAATTATCTACTGGGACCTCGTTATCATCCACATACATGTTTCTTAAAAATGTCTTTCAAAACATTTTTACTATTAAATGGAAAATGGGTTAAAGTCATTTATACCCTTATACGTTTTTGAAAGGAATCTTACCTTCCTTTTCCAAACAATGTACTTTTTGACCTTTTTGACAAATTTAAGGTAAGAATGTTTTTTTACTTATACGGCGGGTGCGGCTATTTTCCGCCATTATAACTTCGTCGAAACTTCCCTAACACGCTTATAAGAATATTTTCAAGGTAAATGTATTATTTTATAATTATGGGACTTTTAAATGATTTCAAAAAGGAGAGATATTTCTCTCAAATAGCTTTGATTTCATCCATGTCAACATCCTTTGATGGGTTTTAAGTTTAATTGAAATTGATTTATGATACAAAACTTCCATTGAACATTTTGTGAAATATTTGACTGTGGATGTGTTATTTTATACCATCCATAGTTTATGGATAAATTGTTGACATTTCGTATGCTAGTTTTAATATGAATATTTATGTTATGTTTAAACCTATTCATATGAGGAATGTATTGGACTTAATACGTGACGGGTGGAGCCCGCTATAGCTCCTCGATGCATCGGTAGGTCTCATGAGACAACTAGACGTGGAATTGGTCGAGACCCTTTCCCAATTTGATTTATGGTTTTGGCCGAGGCCTTAATCATTTTAGACGTCTTGGCCGAGGCCTTGACAAAATGTTTCAGAATGTCTGGCATTATACATTCCCTCATTATGAAATTGGTTATTGATATTTCATGTGATTATTCGTCTAGTAGAATATCCATGTGAGCAAGTAATGGCATTATCTCATTTTACTTTTTCCATATTATGCTGAAGTTTAAGTTCAATAAGGCTTTTGTTTTAGTTATACATTGCCTTAAATGCTTATGTTTTCTTATAAAAGCTTCCGCAATATTGTTATCCTTACTGAGCATCTGAGCTCACCCCTTTCAATGTTTTAATATTTTCCAGGATGTGAAGAAGTGTATTATGACTGACTTGCAAGAATAGTCAGTGAGGATATGAGTGTGGACTATTAAGACCATGTTATTGTATTTTGTTTACTTTTTGATGTAATGAAAGACTTATGAATGTATCTAGTGTTTCCAAGGCTACTAAACTAATCGGTCTTTCGAGACTTGATCTTTTGTGATCATGCCAATGTTACGAAGTTATGCACCGACTCTGGGTAGCTGGGGTCGGGGCGTTACATAAATAAATCCTTAAAACCATTTTGAAAACATGGATATTAATTAGAAATATTTATAAGAATAAATCATTAAAACATTTAAAACAATATTTTAGTTAAAGGGTTTTTAACAAAATGAGAGACACTTGAATACAATAATTGAGGAATAAAATTTAATCAAAACATTATAATATCATGAGAATAAAGGGATTCATGATATAATATTCCAAAGGTTGGTATATAGACTATATAAGAGTGAATTGGTGCATAACAATAATGAAGTCTCAATAGAAATGTAAAATGAGATGAAATCCCTTATAAAGAAGGTATCCTTAAATTAAGGATAAATCAATCTTATAATTATGTGTGACAAATATAAATACACCCAATATAATTGGATATTAAGTGTAAAACAATCAAATGTCATTCACACATATTCAAAGAATGACATATTCAATAACTACATGTTGAACCCAAAGAAATCTAAATTGGGTTAAGAAGTTCCCTTGGTAAAATTCGACAGCCCAACGACGTCACTTTAAAATTCATAAAATTAGTTGATGAGAGGGAAAATGGTATCTCATCACTTGGACATAAAATTTACATCAATAATGATATATAAGAACATATCCCAATATAAAAATATGTAAATTAAAAGATATAACAAAATAAGTCTTTTAAAAAGAGGAGTGTGAAAGGTTCCCTTACCGATTTGGGCAACTTTCGAAACGTACACCCCATGAAACAAGGGTCATTCAATGAAGATTTAAATACCCATAAATGAGATTATATTATACAAATAGTAAAATAATGGGCAGTATATACACCACAAAAAAGGAAATAGTGGCAAATATAGCATGAATCTCACCAGAACAAAAAGTGAGATAAAAACCCCTTACCTCGTTGTGATCAATCGAGTCATATGACCAAAAGATAATAAACACCAAATGAATCAAATTATACCATGAATATAAATAGAATCATTATAATATATATGAAATGGCAGTACACAATACACCACATGCAATAAATAAGTGGCGAACATTGGAAATCTCACAGAATTAAAAGTGAGATAAGAAATCCCTTACGAAAATTCGACAGCCTAACGGTGCCACTTAAAACATCCAAAAATGGTTTGATGAGATCAAATAGGGTCTCTCATCAAATGAAAATAAAAAATTACAGTAAGAGGGATATAAAATAACATCCCCCAACATAAGAAATATGAGCTTAAAGGGAATGACATAAAAGAGAGTACTTAAAAAGAAAGAGAGAGGTAGGATCCCTTACCTCAAGTCCGACTTGTCTTGTTCGTTTATTTATATTCCTGAATAATAAACTTTTGTCAATTTATAATTTATTAAGGATATAATTTAAAGTTTATTATTCAATTCATATCACATATCATAATGTTATAATAATTAGTTAATTATGTGAGTTCATATCAGATGTTTTTGTTGATGTTTGGTACATGAGTCAAAAATAAACTTGTTTGAAATGAATTGTCCATGTAATTATAAGTACATCATCTCCAGAATAGTATTAATGATTTAAATATCATATATATCTAGTACATATTCATTTTATACTATTCCATAACATTTAAAGATAAAAAGAAATGAAATGTACCATTCATGGAGACGGTAGGTCGTACGTACGCATGAACGCTACTTTCATTTCTTTGTCATATTAATGGCATTAAAAATAATTGATAGATATATATATTATAATTACAGTATAATATATATGTTATATAGGTCACATAAGTTCATTAATTTCATTCTTTATACATTCCATGTATTGCATGAACGAGTCACATCACTTGAGGGGGCGGTAGTCTACACTTCCTCATATGAAATTATCGCATTTGCACAACATGCAAAGAATAAAGGTATGTTTTAAATATAAAATACAAAAGCATATAGAAAACATAAATACCATATATATCATATATAAAATATAGTGACATCATAATGGCCACCTTTAAAGGTGTTAAAAGAATATTGAACAATCATCGTTTCGTGAGGCAGTAATTCACCATCCACAGAAACAGTATGTTCTTTAACCATTAGACGGATGTATGTGTAAGTGTAGCTAGAATACTTCTTATAAAAACATCCTAGTATATTTAATATACTGTTTTTGTTAAAAAATAAAGGAATAAAAAGAGTTTATAGGGTTGGATAAGCAAAATAAAACAAAAGAACATAAGAGAAGACATTACCTTTAAATTGTGTAACTCCCTTTGGTTTGAACCAAAAGGGTTTCTTGAAGAGATTTCTGCCTAAGGTGAGGCTTCAATGATGAAGAGAGGGATTTGGAGAGATGAAATGGGTAGTGTTTGACTGATCCAAAGTCTTGAGAGGTGTGGGTAAGGAGTTAGAGGTGGGGGCCTTTTATAAGAGGGAGGAGGGACACTCATGGAAAGTCAAGAAATGTTACTTTATTTTAAAATGAGTTTCAGATTTTAAAGGTCCCACATTGATATATTTCTAGGATAAGGTGATAAGGGTTAGAAATATACTCATAAAATAGGTTTTTTCCAAGTGTAAGTCTTATATTTTACATTATCTTTTCATTTTATTTAAATCGTTCATTAATGAGGTAATCGCTGCATCATCATGGTGTCATAAATTAATTAATTTATTTAATGTCTAAAAATTATAAAAAAATACTATGATGTAGGAAATATTTTTATATTTAAAAGTAATATTTATATACTAAGAGATCATTTACACATACAAAACTAAAATTGTTTTACTTGGGTGATACATACTTTTGTTATATTTTCCTTTCTTTAAAAATAAAATGATAAAGTGTCACTATCACACAAAAGTGATTCCATGGGGTCCCAAAGTTTGTCACAAGGCATTCCATGGTTGGCTAGGACACAACCAATATCATTAGGACACTTTTTGGGGTCATTTTGTATTATTATGATATTTTTTTATTATCCTTAACTACCTGATTACTAATTAATCACGATAATTAAAGATAATTACCATCGTTACTATTCATAATGTCCAAAAATAAAAGAGTCTTAATTACATAATTTGGACCTTCTGATTCCAAATATGTAATCCATTTTACCAAATTCCAAACACAGAAATTGCAATAATTGAATTAAAAATAATTCTCGTTGTCAAAACAAATAGCGGGTTTTTTTGAAGCAATATCTATAAAAATCTTGGCACTTGTTTATGTCCATTTTCAAAGTGAAATTAATTCTAATGACCACCATTGAATTAAATGGTAAAAATATATTATAATTACACTTTAAAAACAATCTAAAATATAATATAACCATATATTTAAATTAGATGAAAAAACAGTTTTGATGTCAAATGCAGTATTTTTCACTATTCATTAGAAAAATGAACATTGTCAGAAAAATACCAAAAAATTAACCAAAGTAAATTCCAATGTCCCAATAATAAAGAATAAGTTTATTTTTAAAAATAGAGCTTATAAAATTGTCAAAAGTTATATTTAAAAAAAAAATTCTCCATCAAAAGGTCGTAAAACAATCTTTTAAAAATATTAGAGTATTTATTCTTAAAATTGGATTCATTTGGATTTTAACCCTCTAACATTTATTAGATAAATGTAAAAATATTTAACAAACATATGTAATAATTTTTTAGTTATTTCTGTTCATTCCCGCCATTACAACGGCTAGGCATTAACTATTATAATATTATTATATTATTAGTGTGCAACGTAAGATTTCAAAGAAACTCGTTGTTGCGTATTAGGTACGCCACCGATCATAGCATTCCCTTTAAAGTAATATTAAAATTTTATTTAAAAATATTGATAAACATTAGAATTTAATATTATTTATTTACCTGGGATGTTACATCCTTCCCCCCTTTTGGGAATTTCATCCTCACAATTTCAAAATTGGGCTTGGAAACTTCATTGAAAGTCTCACATCGGAACAAGAGTCAGTAAAACTATCACTTTAAAAGAAAGGGAGAGAAGTACAAAGGTAACCCGAGTTAACCCATACTAGGATTATAAGTATGAAAATATGGATATGGAAGAGAAAAAAAAGGGTCATGTTCTGATGGAGAGTGATAGTAAACATGTCCAGGAGAAAGTTAACCACAAGAAAATCACAAATTTGTGATGGGTTAAACAGTATTAGATTCCCCAATAGGAAAAGTTAACAGAATTTTTTTTTAAGTTACTTTTCATTGAGGAATTTATTTTTGAGCTTAACTAAATCATAAGGAAACATAATTACTTGTCATTTTGACTTTCAACTTTTGCTAGATTTCTTACAAAAACTCATATTTTCTCCAAAAGACGAGTATTTAGGGTAACTTGTTCGCATTAAGAGTACTATAATCAACTTCTTGAGAATCGCCTAATCCAAAAAAAAGAACTATATATTTCCCATGTCTTTAGACATTAACCAAAACCAAACCAAAAAGTTTAGTACGAGATCAGATAATACCCAAAAAGGATAATTTTTTACAAAAAGAAAAACTACTCTGAATCTCAAAAATTTGTCAAACAAGACCCAAAGTTCAACAAAGACCATTCAATAAACATCTATTCATAAAATTATTCAAAGTAAACCAAACTAATATTGAAACCCAAATCTCTGAAGGATTTAATCACATAGTCTTCCAAGATAAACCTTAACATTTATCTCCAATCATCAGTTACTCTTAAAGTCTCATATTGAAAAGTAATTAACCTAATCAAATATCCTCCATGATAGGTTAATAATTTCCATAGATAACCCAAAATCAACTTATTCTAGATTCATAAGATCATATAACTAAACAGAATTAGTCAAACTAACCACGGACTTCACGTAGTCCAGTGGTAGGCGATAAATACCAATCGCACTTTGGTTGTGGTTTCGATTCTCGTAGCTTCGTCTGACAGGACGGGTTGTCACACGGTCTGCATGTTGTCCTTTTTCCAAAACTATATAATTCTTATAAAATACCCAAAAAAATCGTAAAATCTTCAAAAATAACCATAACATAATTTGACCTCAAGGTTATCTAATAACTTTCATTTTGCAACCCAAAATGTATTAACCAGTAATTGCCTTAAATTCAAGGATCATATAAACCCAAATGGTTCTTTATAACTATATCCACAAAAGAAAGGATAATTTTTCCTTGAATAAAATTTTCATATATCAAACATCAGGGTTACATATACTATAAAAAGTCTTCTAATGTAACCCCATCATCAAAAGAGACTTAATAAATTTAAGAATTTCACCATCCTAAAATCTACCATAACTCTTGAATCCCTTATATGTTGACTTCTTACTCATTCAACATTCTTCATGATCCATTAACCATTCCTTTTCAACTTATTCTAAAATATTTATTTCCTACAAACAAAATCATGAATCATATCCTAAGATTCCAATAATAGTAAAACATATGTTAAGAAATAATCCATACCTTTTATTGGTCATTGTCAGTTTCTTCATCCTCAATCGGAATGGAATTAGGTATTGGTAAACGAATATTTGTACGATCTTGGTGACCCCATTCCCGAAACTTCTTCATAGAACAAGTGTTTGCATAATGACCATGCACACCACATTTGAAACATTCAATTGATCCTTCAGAAATAACTTCTTTCCCTTTCCTAGAGTCAACTAGATGCTTCCTTTTTCCATGGAAGGTTCTTGCTTTATGACCTTCATTTCCACATCTATAGCATCTTTCTATCCCTTTGAAACATTTTCCTATGTGTTTCTTTCCACATCTTTGACACATAGGTTTTTGAACATACTTACCTTTATGATTATTACCTGAACTTCTGTAGGTATTTGTTTCTCGCATATACGATGCCTTATAAAAATCACTAAGGTTCAGGTGGTCAATCATGACTCTAGATAGTTGGTTAAGGATAACCACAAGAGTTCTCACTGCAGCTCCCATATCATTCGGTTGTTCTTTCATAAAACCATCATAGTTTTCTTCAAATCCACTGTTACTTTGGTGCCTGCTAGATCCATCCATTTACTAAAACCAAAAAGGTCAGTGTGAGTATATCAGTAAAATCATCATATAATAATGAGGAAGATAAAAACCAAGATATACTTATCCAAGTTATCTCAAACTCATTCTAACTTTCAAAAAAATAATGATTCCATCTAATATACTAACCATTGTGGTTATACACAACTTGTCACTTTTTCTTAAACAACACTCTAACCTCTAAAGTTATCTAAACTGACCTTTGATACCAACTATAAGGACCCAGCCTTAAACCTTACTTAATCTTGAATTAAATTGAATAATTCACATTTAGGATCTTTTCGGGTTTAGAGTTTTAAATAATTAGGACATAAATATTACATCTCAAAGATTACAAAGTAGACACATCTACTCAGTTTCCATTTTTTCACAAAATAAAAACTATTGAACAAAAGAGTCATGTCTAGTTCCTTATTTTAGACAGCCTGACATTTACTTGATCCCATCCTTGACCCTATTCAACTTTATGTCCTGTGAAAAACATTTCAAAAACTTGGGATGAGCATAAAAAGCTCAGTAAGGGTTATAACAATACGGAAAGAAAACATCATTCCATGTATACATAAGAATCAATGAAATCATACTTTACTCAAAAAACATACGCACTTTAACATACCTCGTGAAATCATAAGATTTACGAATAACTCATAGAAATCATAAGACATAAAGGTAACTTGAGGCATTCATAACATTCTTACGTAGGGAGTAACCCTCATGGTTACGTTTGGAATACCCATCATAATATATTCCCTAAATCTCTTCGGATAAACCTTAACGTTTAACCCCTTCACATTACCCAATGCATTGGAGAGCTATATCGGGCTCACCCGCCCTTAGTTTATCATGGAACCACCCGTCTTCATAAACAATGCCCAAGAACCATAACATAATCATAGCAAATAACTTAAGCATAAAGGAAAGATAACATTCCCACATTTCAATAACAATATAACATTTTAAGATATTGAAATAATGAATCCATTCTAAAAACCATTTTCAAAACCATTTAAAACATTTAATAAAGAGATTTTTGAATCAAAGTGTCCCATACCACTTTGAAGATTTTAACATTTTAAAACATTAATATACATATAAATAAATCCTTAAAACCATTTTGAAAACATGGATATTAATGAGAAATATTGATAAGAATAAATCATTAAAACATTTAAAATGATATTTTAGTTAAAGGGTTTTTAACAAAATGAGAGACACTTGAATACAATAATTGAGGAATAACATTTAATCAGAACATTATAATATAATGAGAATAAAGGGATTCATGATATAATATTCCAAAGGACAGTATATACATCATATAAGAGTGAATTGGTGCATAACAACAATGAAGTCTCAATAGAAATGTAAAATGAGATGAAATCCCTTATAAAGAAGGTATCCTTAAATTAAGGATAAATCAATCTTATAATTATGTGTGAAAAATATAAATACACCCAATATAAGTTGATATTAATTGTAAAACAATCAAAGGTAATTCACACATATTCAAAGAATGACATATTCAATAACTACATGTTGAACCCAAAGAAATCGAAATTGGGTTAAGAAGTTCCCTTGGTAAAATTCAACAGCCTAACGACATTACTTTAAAATTCATAAAATTAGTTGATGGGAGATAAAATTGTATCTCATCACTTGGACATAAAATTTACATCAATAAGGATATATAAGAACATATCCCAATATAAAAAGATGCAAATTAAAAGACATAACAAATTAAGTCTTTTAAAAAGAGGAGTGTGAATGGTTCCCTTACCGATTTGGGAAAATTTTGAAACGTACACCCCATGAAAGAAGGGTCATTCAATGAAGATGTAAATACCCATAAATGAGAGTATATTATAAAAATAGTAAAATAATGTTCAGTATATACACCACACAAAATAAAATAGTGGCAAATGTAGCATGAATCTCGCGGGAACAAAAAGTGAGATAAAAACCCCTTACCTTGTTGTGATCAATCGAGTCGTATGACCAAAAGATAATAAACACAAAATTAATCACATAATACCATGAATATAAATATAATAATGATAATATATATGAAAGGGCAGTACATAATACACCACATGAAATAAATAAGTGGCAAACAAGGGAAATCTCAGAGAATTAAAAGTGAGATAAGAAATCCCTTACGAAAATTCGGCAGCCTAACGGCGCCACTTAAAACATCCAAAAATGGTTTGATGAGATAAAATAGGGTATCTCATCAAATGAACATAAAAAATTACAGTAATAGGGATATAAAATAACATCCCTTAGCATAAGAAAGATGATCTTAAAATTAATGACATAAAAGAGAGTACTTAAAAAGAAAGAGAGAGGTAGGATCCCTTACCTCAAGTCCGACTTGTCTTGTTCGTTTCTTTATATTCCTGAATAATAAAATTTTTTCAATTTATAATTTCTTAAGTACCTCCTTTAAAGTTTATTATTCAATTCATATCACATATCATAATGTTATAATAATTAGTTAATTATGTGAGTTCATATCAGATGATTTTGTTGATGTTTGGTACATGAGTCAAAAATGAACTTGTTTGAAAAGAATTGTCCATGTAATTATAAGTACATCATCTCCATAATAGTATTAATGATTTAAATATCATATATATCCAGTACATATTCATTTTATACTATTCCATAACATTTGGAGATAAAAATAAATGAAATGCACCGTTCATGGAGACGGTAGGTCGTACGTACGCATGAACGCTACTTTGATTTCTTTGTCATATTAATGGAATTAAAAATAATTTAGAGATATATATATTATAATTCCAGTATAATATATATGTTATATAGGTCACATAAGTTCATTAATTTCATTCTTTATACATTCCATGTATTGCATGAATGAGTCACATCACTTGAGGGGGCGGTAGTCCACACTTCCTCATGAAATTATCGCATTTGCACAACATGAAAAGAATAAAGGTATGTTTTAAATATAAAATACAGAAGCATATAAAAAAAATAAATACCATATATATCATATATAAAATACAGTGACATCATAATTTCCACATTTAAAGGTGTTAAAAGAATATTGAATAATCATCGTTTCTTGAGGCAGTAATTCGTCATCCACAGAAACAGTATGTTCTTTAACCATTAGATAGATGTGTGTATAAGTGTAGCTCGAATAATTATTATAAAAACATCCTAGTATATTTAATATACTTTTTTTGTTACAAAAGAAAGGAATAAAAAGAGTTTAGGGGGTTGGAGAATCAAAATAAAACAAAAGAACATAAGAGAAGACATTACCTTTAAATCAGGTAACTCCCTTTGGTTTGAACCAAAAGGGTTTCTTGAAGAGATTTCTGCATAAGGTGAGGAATCAATGATGAAGAGAGGGATGTGGAGAGATGAAATGGGCAGGGGTTGCCTGAGCCAAAGGCTTTAGAGGTGTGGTTAAGGAGGTATATGTGGGGGCTTTTTATAAGAGGGAGGAGGGGCACTCATGGAAAGTCAAGAAATGTTACTTTATTTTAAAATGAGTTTCTGATTTTAAAGGTCCCACATTGATATATTTCTAGGATAAGGTGATAAGGGTTCGAAATATACTCATCCAATAGGTTTTTTCTAATTTTAATTCTTATATTTTACATTATCTTTTCATTTTATTTGAATCGTTCATTAATGAGGTAATCGATGCATCATCATGGTGTCATAAATAAATTAATTTATTTAATGTCTAAAAATTATTAAAAAAAATACTATGATATAGGAAATATTTTTATCTTTCGAATTAATATTTATAAACTAATATATCATTTACACAGACAAAACTAAAATTGTTTTACTTGGTTGATACATACTTTTGTTATATTTTCCTTTCTTTAAAAATAAAATGATAAAGTGTCACTATCACACAAAAGTGATTCCATGGGGTCCCAAAGTTTGGAAAAAGGCATCCAATGGTCGGACATGACACAAATAGTAGCATTAGGACACATGTTAGGGTCATTTGTTGTTATTATGATATTTTTTTATTATTCTTAACAACCCGATTACTAATTAATCACAATAAAAAAAAGATAATTATCATCGTTACTATTCATAATGTCCAAAAACAAAAGAGTCTTAATTACATAATTTGGACCTTCTGATTCCAAATATGGAATCCATTTTACCAAATTACAAACACAGAAATTGCAATAATTGGTTTAAAAATAATTCTCGTTGTCAAAACAAATAGCGGGTTTTTTGAAGCAATATCTATAAAAAGTTTGGCACTTGTTTATGTCCATTTTCAAAGTGAAATTAATTATAAAGACCACCATTGAATTAAATGGTAAAAATATATTTTAATTATACTTTAAAAACAATTAAAAAGATAATATAACCATATATTTAAATTAGATGAAAAAGCAGTTTTGATATAAAATGCAGTATTTTTCACTATTCATTAAAAAAATGAACATTGTTAGAAAAATACCAAAAAATTAACCAAAGTAAATTTCAATGTCCCAATCATAAATAATAAGTTTATTTTGATAAATAGAGCTTATAAAATTGTCAAAAGTTGGATTTAAAAAAAAGGTTCGCCATTAGAAGGCGGTAAAACAATCTTTTAAAAATATTAGAGTATTTATTCTTAAAATTGGATTAATTTGGATTTTGAGCCTCTAACATTTATTGGATAAATGTAAAAATATTTAAAAAACATATGTAATAATTTTTTAGTTATTTATGTTCATTCCCGCCATTATAACAGCTAGTCGTTAACTATTATAATATTATTATATTATTAGTGTGCAATGTAAGATTTCAAAGAAACTCGTTGTTGCGTATTGGGTACGACACCGAGCATAGCATTCCCTTTAAAGTAATATTAACATTTTATTCACAAATATTGATAAACATTAGAATGTAATATTATTTATTTACCTGGTATGTTACAAGAAGGCTATCAAGGGGTAGGCGTTGGCAGACTTCCTAGCTGCCCATCCAACCTCCGCGGACCAGTCCGTGGACCTAGACTTTCCCAATGAGGCAATTCTCTCGGTAGACCATGTCGTCCCATGTTGGAAAATGTACTTCGACGGTTCCTCCCGGATTCCCACCGGTAGGAGGCTCAACGATCCTAGGCTTAACAGAGTGGGCATGGGTATCATCTTCATTACCTCGGCGTAAGCCGTTTTTCCATACTCATTCCTATTGTCAGAAGGCTACACCAACAACGAAGAAGAGTATCAGGCTCTCATCATTGGCCTCGAGCTGGCCCTCGAGATCGATGTACCTCATTTTCATGTGAAAGGGTATTCTGAGCTAGTTATCAAGCAAGTCAAGGGCAACTATGTTGTCAGGAAGCCAGAGCTCATGCCATTTTTGGAGTGCACCCTCCATCTAATGGCCCAATTCCCTTCTCGACTGGAGGTTGCCCATGTCCCTCAGTCACAGAATGGTCGAGCGGACACTTTGGCCAGCTTAGCTGCATCACTTTCAGAACCCAAGCAAGATGATCTGATTATACATGTGGCACACCAGAGAATCATTGCCCCCGTCGCCCCAGAGGATGACGACAGCCTGCAAGTGAGCCATCTTACCTCCGGACCCTCCACGTCAGGAGCCCCAGGTTTGTCAGATCCAGTGATCAAAACAACTCCCGACTGGAGATCACCTTTTGTCGAGTATCTCCAAAATGGTTGCCTCCCGGCTGATCGGGCTGGGCGCGAGCGAATCTGATGCCGCGTGCTACAGTTTACCCTTCAGAGTGGTCCCAACCTTGAGAAAATCCTCTATAAGCACGGTTTTGATGGTTTTCTCCTCCATTGCATTCAAGGAGTCGAGATTCCTCAGGTCATGCAAGAGGTTCATGCCGGTTCCTGTGACACCCACCAGGCTGGTCCAAAGCTGTCCCATCAGATCCGGAGGCTGGGGTACTTCTGGCCCTCTATGATCTACGATTGTATTGAGTTTTCCAAGAGATTTCACGCATTCCAAGTGCATGCTAACTTCCTTCATTGGCCACCAGAACCCCTCCACTCCACCAAGTACTCTTGGCCATTCGCGGTATGGGGACTCGATGTCGTGAGACCCTACCCACCGACGACAGCTCGCCAGTGCAGTTTTATCCTAACCGCTACGGATTTCTTCTCCAAATGGGTAGAAGCAGTCCCACTCAAGGAAGTCAAGGCTCGATCCATTGTCGATTTTGTGAACTCCAACATCATCTACCGATTTGGATTCCCTCACGTTGTCCTCACCGATAACAGCACCAACTTCCAAGCAGTTTAGTTGAAGAAATTTTACGCCAAGTACAACATTTGTTCCAACCATACCTCCCACTATCACGTGCAAGAAAACGGGTAGATCGAGGAATTCAACAAAACTCTCTCTAATATTTTGCAAAAAAATGGTTGTCCAGAACAAGAAGAGTTGGCCGGAAAAGCTCCCCAACGCCCTCTGGGCTTATCGGACGACGGCTCGCAATTCCACCCAAGTGACCCCATATTCCCTGGTGTATGGGGCCGAGGCCGTCCTGCCCATCGAGATCTAGCTGCCATCGTTATGAACTGCAATCTATGACCAGTAGGAACCAGATAAGGTGGTCGAAGTCCGTCTAGCTGAATTGGAAGCACTCGATGAGAGTAGGCTCCGTTCCCTTCACAGTATGGAAAGGCATCAGAATAAGATATCTAGAGCCTTCAACAAGAAGGTTCACCTTCGCTCTTTCATGCAAGGAGACCTGGTATTGGCCCTACGAGCGCCAATGATCCCCAAAAGGAAACCACCCAAGTTGGAGCCCAAATGGGAAGGACCTTACATCATTCACAAGGTTTACTCCAATGGCGCGTATTCCTTGGCTACCATGGATGGTGAGCGCATAACGCCTCCCACCAATGCCAAATTCCTCAAGCAATACTTTTCTTGAGCCCGACGGTCCTGCATGACCTTAAACTGGACGGTCCTGCATGACCTTAAACTGGACGGTCCTGCATGACCTTAAACTGGATGGTCCTACACGACCTTAAACTGGACGGTCCTGCACGACCTTAAACTGGATGGTCTTGCACGACCTTAAACTGGACAATCCTGCAAGACCTTAAACTGGATGGTCCTGCATGACCTTAAACTGGATGGTCCTGCATGACCTTAAACTACGCGACGGTCCTCCATGACCTTAAACTATCCAGTCCTGCATGAATTGAAACTGTGCATCGTCCTACATGATGTTAAACTGCATCTTGAGAACTATGTGTGTGTTGATTCCCATTCTTTTGGGATACGTAGGAATGCTCGGAAGTCTCGGTTTGAGCCCATCCCCAAACTCTTATCTTTCAACTATCCCCCCTGGGTATAGTTCTCTCGGAGTATCCTCACATGATATGGTGTAGGCTTCCTTAGCCCCACTCATACAAGGATTATAAGGGTTGCACCTTGTGCCCGCTTCTGTTATTTTATCCTCCCACGTCTTCACCGCATGACTTTAAACTATATGGCCTTCAAGAACTATGTATAGCTTGATTCCCATCCTTATGGGATATGTAGGAACGCCTGGGCATTTCGTCTGTTGGCCCAGCCCAAACGCCAAAATCTTCCCCCCGGGTTAAGTTGTATGGCGAGGGTGTGCTTTTGCCCCAATTCGTGTCAAGCTAACCTCGATCTGGTCGTCCGTCCCACTCCCTGAATACATTTTCCTTATGGAGAGGTGGTTACAGATATGCTTCACCCACTCCTTGACTGGGATTCCGTCACCTTCCCCGTCCGGAAGGTCCCCTGAATGGTATGAATGTTAGGCCTAAGGTATCTCTCTTACCACTTCAGGCCAACACCCTCAAGTATGTCGAGCAACGAATTGATACAAATCCCGCATTTTGAATAAGTTCAATGGTAGATGCTCATTTGTTTCTCCTGAAACTGTGTTTTGAACATGGTTAACAGCTGTCCTGGATCGTTAGGTCCACCCCAAGGGGTCCCAAACGTCGAGTTTAGTGGTTCGTTATGCCCCGTTGTATCTCCAAGAGACAAAATCCCTCCAGGAGATGCCAACTGTCAGGCCCCTTGGCCTTCTCAGGCCCCCTTTCCTTGTCCTCACTGCATGATGTTAAACTACAAGCTGGTCAGGCCTTCCTGACCAAGGCCCCTTGGCCTTTTTCGGGCCCCTGGCCCAATTTCTCTCTCATGGGATTGTGCGGTGTGGTACGAGATTATGTCCTCATCCACATCGGGTTATTCTATGTGTCGTACACCTCCCTTGTTTGGGGTATCCTACTCCCCTCCTCATCCTCACTGCATGACGTTAAACTGCAAGCTGGTCAGGCCTTCCGGAACAAGACCCCTTGGCCTTTTTCAGGCCCCTGGCCCAAGTTCTCTCTCATGGGATTGTGTGGTGTGGTACAGGATTATGTCCTCATCCACATCGGGTTATTCACCGTGTCGTATAACTCCCTTTGTTTAGGGTATCCTACTCCCCTTCTCGTCCTCACTGCATGACGTTAAACTGCAAGCTGGTCAGGCCTTCCTGACCAAGGCCCCTTGGCCTTTTCGGGCCCCTGGCCCAGGTTCTCTCTTATGGGATTGTGCGGTGTGGTGTGGGACTATGTACTCCTTCACGTCGGGTAACTCGCCACGCCGTACACTTCCTCGTTAGGGTATCCTTCCCCCCAGGTATCTTCGAGAACTACATATGGCTTGATTCTCATCCTCATGGGATACGTAGGACCACCCGAATGCCTAGACTTCAGGTCTAGCCCCATCTCTCAGAAATCTCCATTTCACCTTGGCCCCTTGGCCTACCCTCTCCTTCCTGGACACCTTCGTCAACCCTCTTCAGCGATTCTCCAATGTGCTTAAGGGTACTCTGGTTCAGTACCTGGAATGTCGTATTCTGCTCGGACATGTCTCCACCCTCTTTTCAGGCTTTGTGTTTTGCTTCACTAGGGCTTCCATCACCTTTCACACCCGAAGGGACCCCCGAGTGGCATGGATGATAGGCCTAAGGGCTCTACTACCATTACAGGCCAACGCCCTCGAGGGTTTCAGGCAACAAATTGATACAAATCCCACATTGCAAATATGGTCAGTGGTCGATGCTCATTTTTCTGTCCCCATTTCAGGCTAACACGATGTGGATGCTGTGTTTCCACCATGGTCAACAGCTATCCTCCATCACCACACCAACCCCATTAAGTCTAAAATATTGGTTACATGATTCACATCCCTCTCCACCTCATCATGTCTGTGTAGAACTTCGAAACTCTTGGTATTACTCCTCAGTACGCATCTGCGTGTTAAGAGGAGCAGAGTCGTTATAGGGGCTCTACACCGATTTCCATTTGGTGTGTGTTCCATGTATTGCAATAAACCTCTTCCTCCCTTGTTTTCCACACTGAGTTTGACTCACGTGGGCTTAGGGATTGGGTCGAGGTCTGCACTTACTTGGAAGGTTTCCATTCCCTCAGGGTCCGAGCTCTAAGACCATAAACTAAGATCTCCTCAGAACTACGAGCGACCTGCATTCCCATCCTCAAGGGATATGTAGGAATTCCCGGACCTCTTATATTTGGGTCCAGGATGAGTTTGGATAATTTTCCTTTTCTGTCCCGCTTTCTAGACTTTGACTACGGGACCGCGTGGTGTGGTATGAGATTGTGTCCTCATTCATGTCGGGTTTGCAATAGTCGCACCACGCACACCCCGTCCAAAAAAATTAGCCCTCCTATTTTCTGTCCCGTTTTTACCGCACGACATTAAAAGGCACCCTCTAGAACTACATATAGCTTGATTCCCATCCTTATAGGATACTTAGGACCACTCGGACGTCTTGTTCTCGGGTCCAGCTCAGCTGGGAGCTAGTTTCTCCGACCCCTTTCACTCTTAACTCTATGTAGGCCCCTTGGCATGAGATCCCCCTCTCGGAATTGCATACAGTGTGATGTGGGATCATGTCCCCATTCACGTCGGTTATGTTTCATTGCACCGTACACATTCACCGCCTAGAATATTCTCCACTACGTCTGCTTTGCGCAACATTACAATGCATCCTTGGTCCTATCACATGACCCTAAACTGTGACACTATCGTCCTGCCCGCACGACGAAAAATAGCACTGCATTGTGATGACCACACCATAGGGGACATCACGTTGGGTATTGGTTGTACGTCATGCCATTTATCAACGCCTACTACGGCTTGATTCTTGTGGTGACGCCAGGGCCTGCTACCCTAGTCTTGTGGATTCACAAAAAAACACATACCTTAAAGGACAAACAAGATTTATCAAATATCACACCTTTTGGTGCGCGGGCCACGCCCACACACCTCTTTTATCCCTGGAACTGGTACCTCACTGTGCCCCCTTTTCAAGAACTATGTGCAGCTTGATCCTCATCCCCATGGGTTACATAGGAATGCCTTTCCATTTTGCCTCAGGCCCAGCTCAACTCTCGTTTTTGGTCCCTCGACCTGAAAAAACTCTCCGAGGAGCACATAGTGGTCAGAACCCTCGGTTCCCATTCACGTCAGTTATTTGAGTTACCCCACCACATGTCTCCTATATTTCCTCTAATCCATGTTCTGAATTATACGACCCTAAACTAAGATCTCCCTATGGGGAGGGACTCTACTCCCTCTATCTAATACGTCTCGTTGTCGTATTCAGACGTGTTTTGACAAAGAGCCCGAAGTGTGGAATTTTCATGGAGACATTCCTATCATTCCATGTCCAAGCTTCGTGGACTCTCTATTTGGATCTTCATCCTATTCCACATCCAAAAGGACCCCTGGACGATATGGATGCTAGGCCTAAGGGATCTCCATGTATGCTAGGCCTAAGGGCTCTTCTATCGTTTCAGGCCAATGCCCTTAAGGATCTCTGGCTACATTTGCGACATGGTCCCGTGTTTCGAACATGGTCAACGTTTGACCCTCATCTGTTTGTCCCCATTCCAGGCAAACATGATGTGGATGTTGCATTTCCACCATAGTCAACAGTTATCCTCCATCATCATGCCACCACCATTGTGTTCCGGATTTCAAGCTTCATGATTCATACATTTCCACTCTCTCATGTTCAAGTGAAATTCCGACATACTCGGCTCTATCTCTTCGCGCGTCTAGGCATGCTTCATGGGTGAGTTAGTATCATTGGGCCGGTATTCATCGAGTATCCCTTCATCCTAACATGACCTTCCTGTGTTGGGAAAGTCCCACCATTACTTCTTGTTTCCCACACCGAGAATGACTCACGTGGTCTTAGTAGTTTTGGTAGGATGTGTACCAACGTGGCTAGGCTTCTCATTGTCCCGCATCTTAGAACTACATATGGCTTGATTCCCATCCTTATGGGGTACGTAGGAATGCTCGACTGCTCTGCTTCGGGCCCAGCCTAATTCTCACTCTTGGTCCCTCGACCTGAAGAGTTTCCTCAGGGGATACATGGTTTGATTTGGACTCTAAGTCCTCATTCAAATAAGTTTCATAGCTACTGAACCACATGCTACCTGGGCTCTCCCTTTTCACGTCCTATCGTATGAAGTTAGACTGCAGGAGGCCATATGTCCTCAATGCATGACACCAAACTGCGGTTCTACCCTGAATAAGTTCAGGATGCCCCATGTTGATCATGGGATGCACTAGAGCCTCTTCCAGATAGGATTTTACCTGTCAGTATTGGTCTATTACTACACTGTGCTTTCAGAACTACGTACGGCTTGATTTCCATCATTATGGGATACATAGGGACACCCAGGAATTTCACCTTGGGTCCAGCCTCAGGAATCGTTAGATCCTATTCCTCCCCATTTCCAGCCCATGGCCTGACCCCTCGTAAGGGACCATGTAACTACAACTGTACCCCGAACAAGTCCGTGATGCCCCAATATTACATTGGGAAGCGACGGCTCCCTCTCCAGAGAGGCCCCGTCTAAAAGAAGGAATGATCCATGATCAAACTGATGCGTCCATCCAGTGTGCTTCTGCCACAATGGCGTAATTTCAAAAGTGTTGGATTCTGTTCGAACAAACCCTCACTCCACATTCCACACTTTGCATACCCCTTATTCAGACCCTCGTCCTCTTTCATGTCTGGAGGAACCCCCTAACAGTATGGATGCTCGGCCTATGGCCCACCTACTATCCTGGACCGACGTTCCGGAAGACTAATGGATATCATTTTGAGTTAGGCCTCGTGTTTCGAACATGGTCAATGATCGGTCCTCATTTGTTATCCCCATTTCAGGGTAACGCAATAAGGATATTATGTTTCGAACATGGTCAATAGTTATCCTTTATTGTCACGCCACTCCCCCATAGCGTTCTGGATTTTTGGGTATTGTGATTCACACCTTCCATTTCCCTATGTTCGGACTAATCCCAACGCCCCTGGCTTTACCCCGCTCGTGCACCAGAGCACATTAGAAAAATGGTTCGTCGATTGTTTTGAGGTCCTAATCCTCCGATCGGGCCTCTCCAAAGTCTTCCCGAAAGATCCAGATTGGTTACTTAAAACCCGGATACTCGAAGCTTGGTTGATGCATTATATTCAGGTGGAATAGCATGGTGATCACCCCTTGTTTCTCACATTGGGCTCGACCCACGTGAGCTTAGGGACTGACCACCAGACATTTCATGAATGTAACAGACGCGTATAAATCCAATCTCGAAAACAAAACTCATGCATGTGAATAAATCAAAACATAAAAGTATGTTTGAGAGTTTGTAATCCTTACAGCACTTGGGGGTTTATCCCTCCCATGGACGGGTTGACCCCGTCAAAAAGAGAGTTTCAATTCCGCCACCCTTCGACTTGTGGCATCCAGGAGTTGTTGTCGCCGGCTCAACTCCCGCTCCTCCTTAGCAGTGATGGGGCACAGTTTATCAGCCTCAGTTTGGGCCCACTTTATGTCAGCCTGAATGATAGCCATTTCTTCGGAGGCTCGCCTCGTACGCTATTCTGCCTTTTCCAATTGGGCCTTCAATTGCGAGATCAGATCTGGTTGTTTGTTAAGAGAGGCTGAGTGCTCATCTGCCCGATTCTGTAGCTGCTGGACTTTATTTTCAGCCTCCCAAAGTTTCTTGGTGTTCATCGCCTTCCTCCATTTCCAACCCATGCTAAGGCCACAATCATACTCCCAGATCTTCTCTGCCATAAGATCTCGGATGAGCAGGTGAGGACACTGGGCATCCACTCCCCTAGCACACAGATCGCGTAGCCGTGAGCAAAGAATTTCCATCTCGTCTATCCATAATGCCTGGGGGTCTTTTTGATAAAGAGCATGATCAACTTCCATGATCGGTGGCGGACTATATCACTGTCCTCTTCGTCAGAGGTCGTCTCATCCCAGTCTGTGCGGTTGGCAGGCTCGTATGCGGGATATGCCCTCAAGAAATCTTCAACGGGATCTACATCTGGAATTGGATCAGGAGTGAAATTTGGCGTCGAATCAGGCATGGTAGGACTTGGGTCGACCGGTCGATCCTCGTCGTCGGACCCCACCTCAATGACCTCAGGCACGACTCTGCTGGTGGTCCCGCCAATAATGAGGGGAGCTATAGCTCGGGTGGGTTGGGTAACTATCTCCACGATTACTGGAATGCCCCTGGGATGGGCACCGCCAGAAATCTGGACTAGCCTCGCCGCAGTGGCCCATGCCAGTCGAAGAATTGTACGTAACAGGGAAGGGAACTGACATCAGTTGGTACGATCAACGTATGGCAGTAATAAGCTCAGTTGAGAGGACTGACCGAGATCGAACTCCTGGTTCCTCTCTTGAGTTGATGTTGACGGGAGCCCAAAGCGTGGCCCTCCGTATATTGTCGGAAGGTCCGAAGATTCTGGAGGAGCCACCTCAGATGTCCTAGCCCCGCCAGACACATAACTGGACGCGACCATAGGTGCGGGTTCCAAGGGTCCTGCACACCCACCGAGGGGTAAGAACAAGGTCTGTGCATAAGGTCCTCCTGCGCGGTTCAAATATTGGTGAGAAGCCCATAATGACTTGATAGCAGACCCTGAAGAAAGAAACTTGGAATATTACCTCAAGAGCCTCCGTGAAATCATCGAGATCTGAGTCTTGATCTCCAACTTCACCTTCCTCTAACGAGCTCCCTCCACAGGCCTATTCCCCTCGAGAGGATTCATCTGATTCTTCCTATAGGGGGAAACGCTCTCTCAGCTCAGCAACCGACAGCTGTGGGGGAACCATCTGGTTCAGAAGTACCCTCACCCAGTCTGTCATTGGACGCGTGGCACCCCTGGAATGCATGAAGTCCTCCAACTCAGCCAAATATTGCTCCACCTCCACCGGAGACACTACGAAACTGGCCCTGACAGGTCCTATACCTGGTAGGTTCATCCCGAGATGGTTCAGGTGTTGTCACATCTCAGGCAGGCCGAGAAACTGCCAGTTGACATCCCAAATGTCCCAGGCCTCTGAGAAAATAGCATCCTATAGCATTTTGATATGGCGCAGCTATTTCCCCGAAGCCTAAGTGGATATCCTACAGAATCCCCTCGGTGGCCACCCCTCCGGATGGATTTTATCTTCCGGGACCATCGGATCCGCTGTCGTTGCTGGATCCGCCTCCATTCCCTCACCCTCATTTGGTGCAGGTCTCGCCGCCACGGCAGCCCCGCCACCGCGAGAAGCCCTTTCCGCCCTCCGACCCTGACCTCGGGATAGGGGACGCCCACCATCACTAACTCGAATAATTGGCTACTTAAGCATTTCCCCGGGATAAGCTGCCTCCCAACTTATGGCATACTCCTTCACCAGTCCAAAGGCAGTGATAAGTGGAGGCAATGTATTTAGAATTTTCCTATCTTCCCATGTGAACATGAGCCACAATTGCCTCATCACACATGGGTTCTCCTCGTGGAGCACCTCCCAGTAGAACTGCGGGGTCAGCTGATGCAGGCACCTGAATTGCCTTGCGAACCAGTGAGGGGTGTATGGCTCACAGAGAGGCCTGCGGTCCACCCTTTCCACCAAGACTCCACCTCGAAAGTCTAGGAGGTAGGCCCGATGCTCTTCCATCCCCCGACCGTCGTCGGTGAGTACCCCCGTCGGTAATAGAAACAGGTGGAAATTAAACTCGTCCGTCTTCCACACCCGGTTCAACACAAACAGAACGGTCAATTTGACTGGAAATCTCCTGACAGCGTTCAGGATGGATGGATGGAAGTTTGACCCCAGAGGCGAGATGGGGTTTGGGTATTTGTAAACCCCCCCTGATGTGCATTGTGATCCACCCATACAGGAGATGGAAGGGCCCGCATATCCTCGACAACTTCTTTCCCTCACTAACATGTCGTAGCATCTTGTACAATTTGGCGAGCATCGGAATCCCCAGATTGACCTGCCCCCCTATGGCCATCATGGATGCCATGGTGAATTGTCTAGGCCGCAGCCCCATGTTGGTATCCCTCACTGGTAGGATCCAACCACAGATAAGGGCTGCAATAAACGCCGCCAGTCTGACTATCGGCTGTTGTTT
Source organism: Viscum album (assembly GCA_963277665.1). Lineage (NCBI taxonomy): Eukaryota > Viridiplantae > Streptophyta > Magnoliopsida > Santalales > Viscaceae > Viscum > Viscum album. Next base: position 139,319,184 of record OY728155.1, read on the forward strand.
GATACTGACATTGAAACCCCAGGTCTTCCAGTGGCTGTCCTCCAAGAGCCGCCAATAAAAATGGTCCTTGCCTTGTTGAGCCCCCTTTGGGAAAGTTTGAATCCTCGGGGAAAACTCTCTATCCTTCAAGAAGTTCAGGAACTGCCTGAACCACTTCTTGAAATGGACATCCCTCACCGCTTCTTTATCTTCTCCGGGGACCAGTGCCAGCACCAGTCACGGCATCTGCTTCGGATCCTCCCACGCACTCATGACGGGGAGGAATTCATCGTACATAGCCCCCAAGATTGGGACCCCCTATAACATCCCAAGTTTTTCTAAAAATAAATTGAAAATGCTTGAAATTTTGTTTAAGGTATATATTAATAAGTATCCTTTAAACATAATTTTATTTCTTCTATGTTTTGAATTTCAAGAAACTGTCATCTACAATTGTGTTCAGTATGTTATTTAGAGTCTGATGAAACAAACTTGTTTTTTGGTGAATAGTTACATACCCTTATGAATAGTAATATGAATAGTAATATGACCTCATGAATAGTAAATAATATTATTATTTTATTTTCCCAAGGAAATAGGATAATGAGATCTTAATTAATTTTCCAATGTCACATAAAACTAATTGCAAATCAATATTGTTATTTTTCGAATTAACTGTGACCTTATTTAAAAATTAAATTAATAATATTTAGAAAAATATTTTTTAAAAATAGAGTTCATTTTTGAATTCTACACGTCGAAAAATGGTTGGGGTAAATTTTTGGTATTTTTCTGAAACTCTTGAATTTTCGGTGAATAGTGAAATACGATAAAATACCGTATAATCAATTTATCAGTAAAAATGCACTATTTATGACATCATAAGTGATGCAAGGCCACTTGATTCGAACTCACATGATATTATTACTATTTAGGGCCACTTGATTTGAGATTATTCACAGTCTTCATAAAAATATTATAATAATGATTAAAATAATCTAAAATACCTCCCCTCCTCCACTATAAATACCACCCTCACTCCCCTCTTCCTCCCACACCTCTCAAGCCTTGAGAATTGTTGAATTTCTGCCAAATTCCCTCTCCAATCTTCTTCCCCACGTCCTAGAGCTTCTGGTCTCACCAAAAGACCAAAATCAAAGCCCTTAAGAAGGATCTCAAGGAGAAGAGATCAAGAGGTAAACAACCTCTTTTATTTTCTTTCTTTTCTTTCATTTTTTGCTATTCTATTCCATTAACTTTGTCTTTTGTTGGGATATTTCATTGAATATTCCCCCTTACTGTCCAATTTTTTTATGAATGATGATATATTCCATTCCTCTCATCAATCTTGTTTTTATGAAATTTTAAGAGATGTCGTTAGGCTGCTGAATTTTCGTGAGAAATTTCTCATGATTTTCTTTTATTTCATGATTCATTTTTCTTCTTTCCTTGCTTCCTCTTATCCAAGAGGCATGAAATATCCAGAATGATGTATATTCAATATGTTTTCATGTTTATGGAAACTTCCTCATCAGTATTCTTCTCCTCTTCCACTTATTTAAAGAATCAAAAAACATTATCCATTTGTGTCGAATTACCGACATCGTGGACGATGTGTTTTCAATTTCCATTAATTCTTTAAAGTATGGTCATGAAACCATTTATATGGTTGAACCAGGTTATAATATATGTTTTATGACTCCTATAAGGTTCTGGAATTCTTTTGTTCTCATGTTTCAAATTTAAAAGACAAAACGAGGTTGTTATTATCAAAGAACCACTTAAATGATCTAAACGAACATCATTAATGTTTAATCTAATGAATCATCATAATATAAAGAATCAAAGTGATAAATGGTATAATTTATGGTACTGTAAATATTTAAATACTAATCCATTCCAATTCTGGAGTTTCACTTCCAATCAACAAGAACGATTCATCATGAACCAATCGTGAAAATCACAAAAGAACTCACCCAAAATAATGCAAGGAACAAAATACTAACAATTAAGGGGTGAAATGAAGTTATGAAATGACCATATAAGATGTTATAAACATGAAAATGTTTCTGTAAAATACTAATAACACTCTTTTAACCATTATACAGGAGGTTTAAACAAGTTTGAAGTAAGACAAGCCTAAGGTAAGGGAATTCTTAACCCGATTTCCATTCTTTGGGTTAACATTCTACTTCGTTATTTATGTGGTATTAAAATTGTTTGTGTGATGAATTATGATTATAATATGTTTAATAATGTGCATTTATAGATTATATACATATTCCTTTCACTCTATTAATTCTCACTTCAATTATATGATGTTTATAAATGACTTTTCTTCTAAAATTCTCTTTTAAAATACTGTTTTACGATAATCAAAATCAATGTTTTTATGAAATTATTTATGTTGTATGATTATGTTTTGGTTATTGGGAATTGTTTATGATGAAGGGTGGGACCTATATTTCTCTCCAATGCATTGGGTATGAGTAAGTTGGAGGTCGGCCGTATGGTTACTCCAAGTGTAACTGCGATGGTTACACAAAGTAAGGTAGCCCTGAGGGTTACAAATTTTAAGGTAGCCAAGATGGTTACAAGATTATGTAAGTAATGCCCCAAGATACCTCTATGATTATATTTATGTTTGTGTGGAACTTTTTTATATCTCATGTTACACGAAGTAAGTATTTATGGATGAAAATCATGTCTTTTTAAAATGTTTTCATATGTTATGAGTATTCATGGACTAATGTGATTTTTACTTCTTTTTCATACCTTACTGGGCTTTTGTGCTCATCCCAAGTTTTTAAATGATTTTTCACAGGTTAATGGATGAGTAATACAAGTAAGGAAGACATGTTAAATGTTGAATAATTTTCAAGGAGTCTTGTTTTAAGTTTTAATGTTTTATATTCTGAGAAAAATGGAAACTGATTTTATGGTATCCACTATGTAACAATGTGTAATGTTATTAATGTTTTGTCTTAATTCTCTAAAGCTATAAACTTGAAAAGATCCTCAATGTAAAGGTAAGTTTTTTCTTGAATAAATTCAAGATTATATATGTAATAAGTGTGGGTCGTTATAGTTGGTATCACAGGATGGTTTAGATAACTTTAGGGGTTAGGGTGATGTTAATAAAATACCATAAATGATTTTGACTCTATGTTTAATTTGTTATAGCATTTAAAGATTTCCATGTTTCTTCATCTAAGAAATGTTTGTTCAGAATGGTTGTCTTCAAAAGTAACAGGGATGCGGAAGAGGATCATGAAAAACATATAAGGGTTGTTTTGCAAACTTTAAATGAAAAGAAACTATATGGAAAATTCAGAAAATGTAATTTTTGGTTGCAACAGATTTCTTTTCTTGGGCACATTGTAAATAAGGATGGAATAACAGTTGATCCTGCCAAAATAAAAGTAGTTGATGAATGGCCAAGACCCGCAAATGTTATAGAGATTCGTAGTTTTCTGGGCTTAGCAAGTTTTTACCGACGGTTTGTTAAGAACTTTGCACGGTTATCTATCCCGATAACTAAGTTAACACGGAAAGGGGTTAAATTTGTTTGGATAGAGGAATGTGATGTTTTTATTCATGAACTAAAGAAGAGATTGGTGAATGCTCCATTTTTGGCCTAACCTTCCCAGAATGGTGAGTTTTTCATCTATAGTGATGCTTCTTTGAAGGGACTTGGTTGTGTTTTGATGCAGAATGATCAGGTAATTGCCTATGCTTCGAGACAACTTAAACCTCATGGGCTAAATTATCCCACACATGATTTGGAATTAGTAGCTGTGATTTTTTCTTTGAAAATTTGGAGGCATCATCTATACGGAACCAAATGCCAAATATATACTGACCATAAAAGTCTAAAGTATATATTCACTCAGAAGGAATTAAACATGAGGTAGAGAAGATGGCTAGAACTGATAAAGGATTATGACTACATGATCAATTACCATCCTGGAAAAGCAAACAAAGTAGCGGATTCTTTAAGTTGGAAAAATCATGCATCATTAACCATGCTATGTTTGGAACATGATCCCTTGATTAATGATTTGATAAATTTTGGATTGGAAGTTGTTGGTGCAGGGAATACCTCTCTTTTGTTTCAGGTTTCAGTGCATTCTTCGTTGTCAGACAGAATTATGAAAGCGCAGAGGGAAGACCGTGAGCTACAGAAAAAGGTAGAATTGGTTAAAATGGGTAAGTTGACATAATTTAATCTTGATAAAGATTGTGTTTTAAGATTTGGAAAAAGGTTGTGTGTGCCTTGTGATTCCCAGTTGAAGAAAGAATTATTGTGTGAAGCTCATAGTTCTCCATTTTCTGTTCATCCTAGAAGTACTAATATGTACAGAGACCTTCGAGAGTATTATTGGTGGAATGGGATGAAAGGAGATATTGATGATTTTAAAATGAAATATTTGACATGTCAGTAGGTTAAAGCAGAGCGGCAGTTACCGAAGGGGATGCTTCAGCCTTTTCCAGTGCCAGAGTGGAAATGGGAGAATATATCCATGGATTTTGTGGTGGGACTACCAAAGACTTCTTGAGGTAACAATGTGATTTGGGTTATTGTTGATCGGCTAACAAAGTCTGCGCATTTTCTTTCTATTCGAGATACAATGACATTGGATTAGCTTTCTTGATTGTACCTCAAGGATATTGTCAGGTTACATGGAGTTCCTCTTTCCATTTTGTCTGACTGAGATCCCAGGTTCACTTCTAAATTTTGGAAGGGACTTCAGAAGTCATTAGGCACAGAGTTGAATTTCAGTACATCTTTTCATCCTCAATCAGATGGGCAGTTAGAACGAACGATTCAAACTTTGGAGGATATGCTTCGAGCTTGTTCAATGGACTATCAGGGAAGTTGGGATCATCATCTTTCTTCAGTTGAGTTTTCTTATAATAATAGTTTCCATTCCAGTATTCAGATGGCACCTTTTGAGGCCTTGTATGGAAAGCGGTGTTGGACTCCTGCGTTTTGGGATGAAGTCGGTGAAAGAAAGTTTATTGGTCCAGAATTAGTAGAAGAAGTGGCTGAGAAAGTGAGGATGATCCAGCAACACATGAGGACAGCTTAGAGCAGGCAAAAAAGTTATGCATATAATATAAGGAAAGACTTCTCTTTCGAGGTAGGTGACCATGTTTTCCTTAAAATCTCTCCTTGGAAAAGTGTGATGTGTTTCGGTAAGAAAGGGAAACTAAGTCCACGGTTCATTGGTCCTTTTGAAATCTTGGATAAAGTTGGAATAGTTTCATACAGCGTAGCTTTGCCTCCGAACTTGTTTCAGGTACACAATGTTTTTCATGTTTCGATGTTGGGAAAGTATGTTCCAGATTCATCACATGTCTTGAGCCCGGAAGCAGTTCAGTTGGCAGAGAACCTTTCTTATGAAGAAAAACTGGTTCAGATTCTTGATCGAAGAGAACAGGTATTACGGAATAAGGTAATCCACCAGGTAAAGGTTTTGTGGAGAAACCACATGGCTGAAGAAGCAACATGGGAGTCTGAAAATGATATGAAGGAAAAATACCCTCAGTTGTTTAATAAGTAAATAAAATTGTGAGGATGCAATTTCAAGAAGGTGGGGATAATGTAACATCCCAAGGTTTTCTAAAAATAAATTGAAAATGCTTGAAATTTTGTTTAAGGTATATATTTATAAGTATCCTTTAAACATAATTTTATTTCTTCTATGTTTTGAATTTCAAGAAACTGTCATCTACAATTGTGTTCAGTATGTTATTTAGAGTCTAATGAAACAAACTTGTTTTTTGGTGAATAGTAACATACCCTTATGAATAGTAATATGACCTCATTAATAGTAAATAATAATTTTATTTTATTTTCCCAAGGAAATAGGATAATGGGATCTTAATTAATTTTCCAATGTCACATAAAACTAATTGCACTTCAATATTGTTATTTTTCGAATTAAATGTGACCTTATTTAAAAATTAAATTAATAATATTTAGAAAATTATTTTTGAAAAATGGAGTTCATTTTTGAATTCTACATGCTTAAAAATGGTTGGGGTAAATTTTTGGTATTTTTCTGAAACTCTTGAATTTTTGGTGAATAGTGAAATACGATAAAATACTGTATAATCAATTTATCAGTAAAAATGCACTATTTATGACATCATAAGTAATGCAAGGCCACTTTCTTTGAACTCACATGATATTATAACTATTTAGGGCCACTTTATTTGAGATTATTCATAGTCTTGATAAAAATATTATAATAATGATTAAAATAATCTAAAATACCTCCCCTCCTCCACTATAAATACCACCCTCACTCCCCTCTTCCTCCCACACCTTTCAAGCCTTGAGAATTGTCTAATTTCTGCCAAATTCTCTCCCCAATCTTCTTCCCCGCGTCTTAGAGCTGCTGGTCTCACCAAAAGGCCAAAATCAAAGCCCTTAAGAAGGATCTCAAGGAGAAGAGATCAAGAGGTAAACAACCTCTTTTATTTTCTTTCTTTTCTTTCATTTTTTGTTATTCTCTTACATTACCTTTGTCTTTTGTTGGGATATTTCATTAAATATTCCCCCTTACTGTCCAAATTTTGTATGAATAATGAGATATTCCATTCCTATCATAAATCTTGTTTTTATGAAATTTTAAGAGACGCCGTTAGGCTGCTGAATTTTCGTGAGAAATTTCTCATGGTTTTCTTTTATTTCATGATTTGTTTTTCTTATTTCCTCACTTACTCTTATCCAAGAGGAATGAAATCTCCATAATCATGTATATTCATTATGTTTTCATGTTTATGGAAAATTCCTCATCAGTATTCTTCTCCTCTTCCACTTATTTAAAGAATCAAAAAACATTGTCCATTTGTGTAGAAATACCGACATCGTGGACGATGTATTTTCAATTTCCATTAATTCTTTAAAGTCTGGTCATGAAACCATTTATATGGTTGAAACAGGTTATAATATATGTTTTATGACTCATATAAGGTTCTGTAATTATTTTGTGCTCATGTTTCAAATTTAAAAGACAAAAAGAGGTTGTTATTATCAAAGAAACACTTAAATGATCTAAACAAACATCATTAATGTTTTATCTAATGAATCACCCTCATATAAAGAATCAAAGTGAAAAATGATATAATTTATGGTACTGGAAATATGTAAATACTAATCCATTCCAATTCTGGAGTTTCACTTCCAATCAACAAGAATGATTCATCATGAACCGATCGTGAAAATCACAAAAGAACTCACCCAAAATAATGCAAGGAACAAAATACTAACAATTAAGGGGTGAAATGAGGTTATGAAATGACCATATAAGATGTTATAAACATGAAAAAGTTTCTGTAAAATACTAATAACACTCTTTTAACCATTATACAAGAGGTTTAAACAATTTTGAAGTAAGACAAGCCTAAGGTAAGGGAATTCTTAACCCGATTTCCATTCTTTGGGTTAACATTCTACTTCATTATTTATGTGGTATTTAAATTTTTTATGTGATGACTTATGATTATAATATGTTTAATATTGTGTATTTACAGATTATATACATATTCCTTTCACTCTATTAATTCTCACTTCAATTATATGATGTTTATAAATGACTTTTCTTCTAAAATCCTCTTTTAAAATTCTGTTTTACGATAATCAAAAGCAATGTTTTTATGAAATTATTTATGTTGTATGATTATGTTTTTGTTATTGGGAATTTTTTATGATGAAGGTTGGGACCTATATTTCTCTCCAATGCATTGGGTATGAGTAAGTTGGAGGTCGGCAGTATGGTTACTCCAAGTGTAACTGCGATGGTTACACAAAGTAAGGTAGTCGTGAGGGTTACAAATTTTAAGGTAGCCAAGATGGTTTCAAGATTATGTAAGTAATGCCCCAAGATACCTCTATGGTTATATTTATGTTTGTGTGGATCTTTTGTATATCTCATGTTACACAAAGTAAGTATTTATGGATGAAAATCATGTCTTTTAAAAATGTTTTCATACGTTATGAGTATTCATGGACTAATGTGATTTTTCCTTCTTTTTCATACCTTACTGAGCTTTTGTGCTCATCCCAAGTTTTTAAATGATTTTTCACAGGTTAATGGATGAGTAATACCAGGAAGGAAGACATGTTAAATGTTGAAGAATTGTCAAGGAGTCTTGTTTTAAGTTTTAATGTTTTATATTCTTAGAAAAATGGAAACTGGTTTTATGGTATCCACTATGTAACAATGTGTAATGTTATGAATGTTTTGTCTTAGTTATCTAAAGCTCTAAACTTGAAAAGATCCTCAATGTAAAAGTAAGTGTTTTCTTGAATAAATTCAAGATTATGTATGTAATAAGTGCGGGTCTTTATAGTTGGTATCAGAGGATGGTTTAGATAACTTTAGGGGTTGGGTGATGTTAATAAAATACCATAAATGATTTTCACTCTATGTTTAATTTGTTATAGCATTTAAATATTTCCATGTTGCTTCATCTAAGAAATGTTTGTTCAGAATGGTTGTCTGCAGAAGTAACAGGGATGCTGAAGAGGAGCATGAAAAACATATAAGGGTTGTTTTGCAAACTTTAAATGAAAAGAAACTATATGGAAAATTCAGAAAATGTAATTTTTGGTTGCAATAGATTTCTTTTCTTGGGCACATTGTAAATAAGGATGGAATAACAGTTGATCCTGCCAAAATAAAAGTATTTGATGAATGGACAAGACCCACAAATGTTACAGAGATTCGTAGTTTTCTAGGCTTAGCAAGTTGTTACCGACGGTTTGTTAAGAACTTTGCACGGTTATCTATCTCGATAACTAAGTTAACACGGAAAGGGGTTAAATTTGTTTGGATAGAGGAATGTGATGTTTGTTTTCAGGAACTAAAGAAGAGATTGGTGAATGCTCCAGTTTTGGCCTAACCTTCCTGGAATGGTGAGTTTATCATCTACAGTGATTCTTCTTTGAAGGTACTTGGTTGTGTTTTGATGCAGAATGATCAGGTAATTTCCTATGCTTCGAGACAACTTAAACCTCATGAGCTAAATTATCCCACACATGATTTGGAATTAGCAGCTGTGATTTTTGCTTTGAAAATTTGGAGGCATCATCTATACGGAACCAAATGCCAAATATATACTGACCATAAAAGTCTAAACTATATATTCACTTAGAAGGAATTAAACATGAGGCAGAGAAGATGGCTAGAACTGATAAAGGATTATGACTGCACGATCAATTACCATCCTAGAAAAGCAAAAAAAGTAGTGGATGCCTTAAGTCAGAAACATCATGCATCATTAACCATGCTACGTTTGGAACATGATCCCTTGATTAATGATTTGATGAATTTTTCATTGGAAGTTGTTGGTGCAGGGAATACCTCTCTTTTGTTTCAGGTTTTAGTGCATTCTTCGTTGTCAGACAGAATTATGAAAGCGCAGAGGGAATACCGTGAGCTACAGAAAAAGGTAGAATTGTTTAAAATGGGTAAGTTGACAGAATTTAATCTTGATAAAGATTGTGTTTTAAGATTTCGAAAAAGGTTGTGTGTGCCTTGTGATTCCCAGTTGAAGAAAGAATTGTTGTGTGAAGCTCATAGTTCTCCATTTTCTGTTCATCCTGGAAGTACTAAGATATACAGAGACCTTCGAGAGTATTATTGGTGGAATGGGATGAAAGGAGATATTTCTGATTTTACAATGAAATGTTTGACATGTCAGCAGGTTAAACCAGAGCGGCAGTTACCGAAGGGGATGTTTCAGCCTTTGCCAGTGCCAGAGTGGAAATGGGAGAATATATCCATGGATTTTGTGGTGGGACTACCAAAGACTTCTCGAGGTAACAATGCGATTTTGGTTATTGTTGATCGGATAACAAAGTCTGTGCATTTTCTTTCTATTCGAGATACAATGACATTGGATCAGCTTTCTCGATTGTACCTCAAGGAGATTGTCAGGTTACATGGAGTTCCTCTTTCCATTGTGTCTGACCTAGATCCCAGGTTCACTTCTAAATTTTGGAAGGGACTTCAGAAGTCATTGGGCATAGAGTTGAATTTTAGTATAGCTTTTCATCCTCAATCAGATGGGCAGTCAGAACAAACGATTCAAACTTTGGAGGATATGATTCGAGCTTGTTCAATGGACTATCAGGGAATTTGGGATCATCATCTTTCTTTAGTTGAGTTTTCTTATAATAACGGTTTCCATTCCAGTATTCAGATGGCACCTTTTGAGGCCTTGTATGGAAAGCGGTGTTGGACTCCTGCGTTTTGGGATGAAGTCGGTGAAAAAAAGTTGATGGGTCCAGAATTAGTAGAAGAAGTGGCTGAAAAAGTGAGGATGATCCAGCAACACATGAAGACAGCTCAGAGAAGGCAAAAAAGTTATGCATATAACAGAAGGAAAGACTTCTCTTTCGAGGTAGGTGACCATGTTTTCCTTAAAATATCTCCTTGGAAAAGTGTGATGCGTTTCGGTAAGAAAGGGAAACTAAGTCCACGGTTCATCGGTCCTTTTGAAATCTTGGATAAAGTTGGAACAGTTGCATACCGCGTAACTTTGCCTCCGAGCTTGTTTCAGGTACACAATGTTTTTCATGTTTCGATGTTGAGAAAGTATGTGCTAGATTCATCACATGTCTTGAGCCCGGAAGCAGTTCAGCTGGCAGAGAACCTTTCTTATGAAGAAAAACCGGTTCAGATTCTTGATCAAAGAGAACAGGTATTGAAGAATAAGGTAATCCACCAGGTAAAGCTTTTGTGGAGAAACCACATGGCTGAAGAAGCAACATGGGAGTCTGAAAATGCTACAAGGGAAAAATACACTCAGTTGTTTAATAAGTAAATAAAATTGTAAGGACGCAATTTCAAGAAGGTGGGGATAATGTAACATCCCAAGGTTTTATAAAAATAAATTGAAAATGCTTGAAATTTTGTTTAAGGTATATATTTATAAGTATCCTTTAAACATAATTTTATTTCTTCTATGTTTTGAATTTCAAGAAACTATCATCTACAATTGTGTTCAGTATGTTATTTAGAGTCTGATGAAACAAACTTGTTTTTTGGGGAATAGTAATATACCCTTATGAATAGTAATATGAATAGTAATATGACCTCATGAATAGTAAATAATATTATTATTTTATTTTACCAAGGCAATAGGATAATGGGATCTTAATTAATTTTCCAATGTCACATAAAACTAATTGCACTTCAATATTGTTATTTTTCAAATTAACTATGACCTTATTTAAAAATTAAATTAATAATATTTAGAAAATTATTTTTGAAAAATGGAGTTCATTTTTGAATTCTACACGTCGAAAAATGGTTGGGGTAAATTTTTGGTATTTTTCTAAAACTCTTGAATTTTCAGTGAATAGTGAAATACGATAAAATACCGTATAATCAAATTATCAGTAAAAATGCACTATTTATGACATAATAAGTGATGCAAGGCCACTTTCATCGAACTCACATGATATTATAACAATTTAGGGCCACTTTATTTGATATTATTCATAGTCTTGATAAAAATATGATAATAATGATTAAAATAATCTAAAATACCTCCCCTCCTCCACTATAAATACCACCCCCACTCCCCTCTTCCTCCCACACCTCTCAAGCCTTGAGCATTGTCTAATTTCTGCCAAATTCCCTCCCCAATATTCTTCCCCACGTCCTAGAGATTCTGGTGTCACCAAAAGACCAAAATCAATGCCATTAAGAAGGATCTCAAGGAGAAGAGATCAAGAGGTAAACAACCTCTTTTATTTTCTTTCTTTTCTTTCATTTTTTGTTATTCTCTTCCATTACCTTTGTCTTTTGTTGGGATATTTCATTAAATATTCCCCCTTACTGTCCAAATTTTGTATGAATGATGAGATATTCCATTCCTCTCATCAATATTGTTTTTATGAAATTTTAAGAGACGTCGTTAGGCTGCTGAATTTTCGTGAGAAATTTCTCATGATTTTCTTTTATTTCATGATTCATTTTTCTTCTTTCCTAACTTCCTATTATACAAGAGGAATGAAATATCCAGGATCATGTATATTCATTATTTTTTCATGTTTATGGAAAATTCCTCATCAGTATTCTTCTCCTCTTCCACTTATTTAAAGAATCAAAAAACATTGTCCATTTGTGTCGAATTACCGACATCGTGGACGATGTATTTTCAATTTCCATTAATTATTTTAAGTCTGGTCATGAAACCATTTATATGTTTGAACCATGTTATAATATATGTTTTATGACTCATATAAGGTTCTGGAATTATTTTTTGCTCATGTTTCAAATTTAAAAGACAAAAAGAGGTTGTTATTATCAAAGAACCACTTAAATGATCTAAATGAACATCATTAATGTTTTATCTAATGAATCATCCTCAAATAAAGAATCAAAGTGATAAATGGTATAATTTATGGTACTGGAAATATGTAAATACTAATCCATTCCAATTCTGGAGTTTCACTTCCAATCAACAAGAATTATTCTTCATGAACCGATCGTGAAAATCACAAAAGAACTCACCCAAAATAATGCAAGGAACAAAATACTAATAATTAAGGGGTGAAATGAGGTTATGAAATGACCATATAAGATGTTATAAACAGGAACATGTTTCTGTAAAATACTAATAACACTCTTTTAACCATTATACAGGATGTTTAAACAAGTTTGAAGTAAGACAAGCCTAAGGTAAGGGAATTCTTAACCCGATTTCCATTCTTTGGGTTAACATTCTACTTCGTTATTTATGTGGTATTTAAATTGTTTGTGTGATTAATTATGATTATAATATGTTTAATAATGTGCATTTACAGATTATATATATATTACTTTCACTCTATTAATTCTCACTTCAATTATATGATGTTTATAAATGACTTTTCTTCTAAAATTCTCTTTTAAAATACTGTTTTACGATAATCAAAATCAACGTTTTTATGAAATTATTTATGTTGTATGATTATGTTTTGGTTATTGGGCATTGTTTATGATGAATGGTGGGACCTATATTTTTCTCCAATTCATTGGGTATGAGTATGTTGGAGGTCGGCCGTATGGTTACTCCAAGTGTAACTGTGATGGTTACACAAAGTAAGGTAGCCCTGAGGGTTACAAATTTTAAGGTAGCCAAGATGGTTACAAGATTATGTAAGTAATGCCCCAAGATACCTCTATGATTATATTTATGTTTGTGTGGATCTTTTGTATATCTCATGTTACACGAAGCAAGTATTTATGGATGAAAAGCATGTCTTTTAAAAATGTTTTCATATGTTATGAGTATTCATGGACTAATGTGATTTTTACTTCTTTTTCATACCTTACTGGGCTTTTGTGCTCATCCCAAGTTTTTAAATTATTTTTCACAGGTTAATGGATGAGTAATACAAGGAAGGAAGACATGTTAAATGTTGAATAATTGTCAAGGAGTCTTGTTTTAAGTTTTAATGTTTTATATTCTGAGAAAAATGGAAACTGATTTTATGGTATCCACTATGTAATAATGTGTAATGTTATTAATGTTTTGTCTTAATTATCTAAAGCTATAAACTTGAAAAGATCCTCAATGTAAAAGTAAGTTTTTTCTTGAATAAATTCAAGATTATGTATGTAATAAGTGTGGGTCGTTATAGTTGGTATCACAGGATGGTTTAGATAACTTTAGGGGTTAGGGTGATGTTAATAAAATACCATAAATGATTTTGACTCTATGTTTAATTTTTTATAGCATTTAAAGATTTCCATGTTTCTTCATCTAAGAAATGTTTGTTCAGAATGGTTGTCTTCAAAAGTAACAGGGATGCTGAAGAGGATCATGAAAAACATATAAAGGTTGTTTTGAAAACTTTAAATGAAAAGAAACTATATGGAAAATTCAGAAAATGTAATTTTTGGTTGCAACAGATTTCTTTTCTTGGGCACATTGTAAATAAGGATGGAATAACAGTTGATCCTGCCAAAATAAAAGTAGTTGATGAATGGCCAAGACCCGCAAATGTTATAGAGATTCTTAGTTTTCTGGGCTTAGCAAGTTATTACCGACGGTTTGTTAAGAACTTTGCACGGTTATCTATCCCGATAACTAAGTTAACACGGAAGGGGGTTAAATTTGTTTGGATAGAGGAATGTGATGTTTGTTTTCATGAACTAAAGAAGAGATTGTTGAATGCTCCAGTTTTGGCCTAACCTTCTCAGAATGGTGAGTTTGTCATCTATAGTGATGCTTCTTTGAAGGGACTTGGTTGTGTTTTGATGCAGAATGATCAGGTAATTGCCTATGCTTCGAGACAACTTAAACCACATGGGATAAATTATCCCACACATGATTTGGAATTAGTAGCTGTGATTTTTGCTTTGAAAATTTGGAGGCATCATTTATACGGAACCAAATGCCAAATATATACTGACCATAAAAGTCTAAATTATATATTCACTCAGAAGGAATTAAACATGAGGTAGAGAAGATGGCTAGAACTGATAAAGGATTATGACTACATGATCAATTACCATCCTGGAAAAGCAAACAAAGTAGCGGATTCCTTAAGTCGGAAAAATCATGCATCATTAACCATGCTACATTTGGAACATGATCCCTTGATTAATGATTTGATGAATTTTGGATTGGAAGTTGTTGGTGCAGGGAATACCTCTCTTTTGTTTCAGGTTTCAGTGCATTCTTCATTGTCAGACAGAATTATGAAAGCGCAGAGGGAAGACCGTGAGCTACAGAAAAAGGTAGAATTGGTTAAAATGGGTAAGTTGACATAATTTAATCTTGATAAAGATTGTGTTTTAAGATTCGGAAAAAGGTTTTGTGTGCCTTGTGATTCCCAGTTGAAGAAAGAATTGTTGTGTGAAGCTCATAGTTCTCCATTTTCTGTTCATCCTAGAAGTACTAATATGTACAGAGGCCTTCGAGAGTATTATTGGTGGAATGGGATGAAAGGAGATATTGATGATTTTAAAATGAAATATTTGACATGTCAGTAGGTTAAAGCAGAGCGGCAGTTACCGAAGGGGATGCTTCAGCCTTTTCCAGTGCCAGAGTGGAAATGGGAGAATATATCCATGGATTTTGTGGTGGGACTACCAAAGACTTCTCGAGGTAACAATGGAATTTGGGTTATTGTTGATCGGCTAACAAAGTCTGCGCATTTTCTTTCTATTCGAGATACAATGACATTGGATTAGCTTTCTCGATTGTACCTCAAGTAGATTGTCAGGTTACATGGAGTTCCTCTTTCCATTTTGTCTGACTAAGATCCCAGGTTCACTTCTAAATTTTGGAAGGGACTTCAGAAGTCATTGGGCACAGAGTTGAATTTCAGTACATCTTTTCATCCTCAATCAGATGGGCAGTCAGAACGAACGATTCAAACTTTGGAGGATATGATTCGAGCTTGTTCCATGGACTATCAGGGAAGTTGGGATCATCATCTTTCTTTAGATGAGTTTTCTTATAATAACAATTTCCATTCCAGTATTCAGATGACACCTTTTGAGGCCTTGTATGGAAAGCGGTGTTGGACTCCTTTGTTTTGGGATGAATTCAGTGAAAGAAAGATGATGGGTCCAGAATTAGTAGAAGAAGTGGCTGAGAAAGTGAGGATGATCCAGCAACACATGAGGACAGCTCAGAGCAGGCAAAAAAGTTATGCATATAATAGAAGGAAAGACTTCTCTTTCGAGGTAGGTGACCATGTTTTCCTTAAAATCTCTCCTTGGAAAAGTGTGATGCGTTTCGGTAAGAAAGGGAAACTAAGTCCACGGTTCATCGGTCCTTTTGAAATCTTGGATAAAGTTGGAATAGTTTCATACCGCGTAGCTTTGCCTCCGATCTTGTTTCAGGTACACAATGTTTTTCATGTTTCGATGTTGGGAAAGTATGTTCCAGATTCATCACATGTCTTGAGCCCGGAAGCAGTTCAGCTGGCAGAGAACCTTTCTTATGAAGAAAAACCGGTTCAGATTCTTGATCGAAGAGAACAGGTATTGCGGAATAAGGTAATCCACCAGGTAAAGGTTTTGTGGAGAAACCACATGGCTGAAGAAGCAACATGGGAGTCTGAAAATGATATGAGGGAAAAATACCCTCAGTTGTTTAATAAGTAAATAAAATTGTGAGGACGCAATTTCAAGAAGGTGGGGATAATTTAACATCCCAAGGTTTTCTAAAAATAAATTGAAAATGCTTGAAATTTTTTTTAAGGTATATATTTATAAGTATCCTTTAAACATAATTTTATTTCTTCTATGTTTTGAATTTCAAGAAACTGTCATCTACAATTGTGTTCAGTATGTTATTCAGAGTCTAATGAAACAAACTTGTTTTTTGGTGAATAGTAACATACCCTTATGAATAGTAATATGACCTCATTAATAGTAAATAATAATTTTATTTTATTTTCCCAAGGAAATAGGATAATGGGATCTTAATTAATTTTCCAATGTCATATAAAACTAATTGCACTTCAATATTGTTATTTTTCGAATTAACAGTGACCTTATTTAAAAATTAAATTAATAATATTTAGAAAATTGTTTTTGAAAAATGGAGTTCATTTTTGAATTCTACATGTTGAAAAATGGTTGGGGTAAATTTTTGGTATTTTTCTGAAACTCTTGAATTTTTGGTGAATAGTGAAATACGATAAAATACCGTATAATCAATTTATCAGTAAAAATGCACTATTTATGACATCATAAGTAATTCAAGGCCACTTTCTTTGAACTCAAATGATATTATAACTATTTAGGGCCACTTTATTTGAGATTATTCATAGTCTTGATAAAAATATTATAATAATGATTAAAATAATCTAAAATACCTCCCCTCCTCCACTATAAATACCACCCTCACTCCCCTCTTCCTCCCACACCTCTCAAGCCTTGAGAATTGTCTAATTTCTGCCAAATTCTCTCCCCAATCTTCTTTCCCGCGTCTTAGAGCTGCTGGTCTCACCAAAAGACCAAAATCAAAGCCCTTAAGAAGGATCTCAAGGAGAAGAGATCAAGAGGTAAACAACCTCTTTTATTTTCTTTCTTTTCTTTCATTTTTTGTTATTCTCTTACATTACCTTTGTCTTTTGTTGGGATATTTCATTAAATATTCCCCCTTACTGTCCAAATTTTGTATGAATAATGAGATATTCTATTCCTATCATAAATCTTGTTTTTATGAAATTTTAAGAGACGCCGTTAGGCTGCTGAATTTTCGTGAGAAATTTCTCATGATTTTCTTTTATTTCATGATTTGTTTTTCTTCTTTCCTCACTTCCTCTTATCCAAGAGGAATGAAATCTCCATAATCATGTATATTCATTATGTTTTCATGTTTATGGAAAATTCCTCATCAGTATTCTTCTCCTCTTCCACTTATTTAAAGAATCAAAAAACCTTGTCCATTTGTGTAGAAATACCGACATCGTGGACGATGCATTTTCAATTTCCATTAATTCTTTAAAGTCTGGTCATGAAACCATTTATATGGTTGAAACAGGTTATAATATATGTTTTATGACTCATATAAGGTTCTGGAATTCTTTTGTTCTCATGTTTCAAATTTAAAAGACAAAAAGAGGTTGTTATTATCAAAGAACCACTTAAATGATCTAAACAAACATCATTAATGTTTTATCTAATGAATCATCCTCATATAAAGAATCAAAGTGAAAAATGATATAATTTATGGTACTGGAAATATGTAAATACTAATCCATTCCAATTCTGGAGTTTCACTTCCAATCAACAAGAATGATTCATCATGAACCGATCGTGAAAATCACAAAAGAACTCACCCAAAATAATGCAAGGAACAAAATACTAACAATTAAGGGGTGAAATGAGGTTATGAAATGACCATATAAGATGTTATAAACATGAAAAAGTTTCTGTAAAATACTAATAACACTCTTTTAACCATTATACAAGAGGTTTAAACAATTTTGAAGTAAGACAAGCCTAAGGTAAGGGAATTCTTAACCCGATTTCCATTCTTTGGGTTAACATTCTACTTCATTATTTATGTGGTATTTAAATTTTTTATGTGATGACTTATGATTATAATATGTTTAATAATGTTTATTTACAGATTATATACATATTACTTTAACTCTATTAATTCTCACTTCAATTATATGATGTTTATAAATGACTTTTCTTCTAAAATCCTCTTTTAAAATTCTGTTTTACGATAATCAAAAGCAATGTTTTTATGAAATTATTTATGTTGTATGATTATGTTTTTGTTATTGGGAATTTTTTATGATGAAGTTTGGGACCTATATTTCCCTCCAATGCATTGGGTATGAGTAAGTTGGAGGTCGGCCGTATGGTTACTCCAAGTGTAACTGCGATGGTTACACAAAGTAAGGTAGTCGTGAGGGTTACAAATTTTAAGGTAGCCAAGATGGTTTCAAGATTATGTAAGTAATTCCCCAAGATACCTCTATGATTATATTTATGTTTGTGTGGATCTTGTGTATATCTCATGTTACACAAAGTAAGTATTTATGGATGAAAATCATGTCTTTTAAAAATGTTTTCATACGTTATGAGTATTCATGGACTAATGTGATTTTTCCTTCTTTTTCATACCTTACTGAGCTTTTGTGCTCATCCCAAGTTTTTAAATGATTTTTCACAGGTTAATGGATGAGTAATACAAGGAAGGAAGATGTGTTAAATGTTGAATAATTGTCAAGGAGTCTTGTTTTAAGTTTTAATGTTTTATATTCTGAGAAAAATGGAAACTGGTTTTATGGTATCCACTATGTAACAATGTGTAATGTTATGAATGTTTTGTCTTAATTCTCTAAAGCTCTAAACTTGAAAAGATCCTCAATGTAAAATTAAGTGTTTTCTTGAATAAATTCAATATTATGTATGTAATAAGTGCGGGTCTTTATAGTTGGTATCAGAGGATGGTTTAGATAACTTTAGGGGTTAGGGTGATGTTAATAAAATACCATAAATGATTTTCACTCTATGTTTAATTTGTTATAGCATTTAAAGATTTCAATGTTGCTTCATCTAATAAATTTTTGTTCAGAATGGTTGTCTGCAGAAGTAACAGGGATGCTGAAGAGGATCATGAAAAACATATAAGGGTTGTTTTGCAAACTTTAAATGAAAAGAAACTATATGGAAAATTTAGAAAATGTAATTTTTGGTTGCAATAGATTTCTTTTCTTGGGAACATTGTAAATAAGGATGGAATAAAAGTTGATCCTGCCAAAATAAAAGTATTTGATGAATGGCCAAGACCCGAAAATGTTACAGAGATTCGTAGTTTTCTAGGCTTAGCAAGTTCTTACCGACGGTTTGTTAAGAACTTTTCACGGTTATCTATCCCGATAACTAAGTTAACATGGAAAGGGGTTAAATTTGTTTGGATAAAAGAATGTGATGTTTGTTTTCAGGAACTAAAGAAGAGATTGGTGAATGCTCTAGTTTTGGCCTAACCTTCCTGGAAGGGTGAGTTTGTCATCTACAGTGATGCTTCTTTGAAGGGACTTGGTTGTGTTTTGATGCAGAATGATCAGGTAATTGCCTATGCTTCGAGACAACTTAAACCTCATGAGCTAAATTATCCCACACATGATTTGGAATTAGCAGCTGTGATTTTTGCTTTGAAAATTTGGAGGCATCATCTATACGGAACCAAATGCCAAATATATACTGACCATAAAAGTCTAAAGTATATATTCACTCAGAAGGAATTAAACATGAGGCAGAGAAGATGGCTAGAACTGATAAAGGATTATGACTGCATGATCAATTACTATCCTAGAAAAGCAAACAAAGTAGTGGATGCCTTAAGTCAGAAACATCATGCATCATTAACCATGCTACGTTTGGAACATGTTCCCTTGATTAATGATTTAATGAATTTTGGATTGGAAGTTGTTGGTGCAAGGAATACCTCTATTTTGTTTCAGGTTTTAGTGCATTCTTCGTTGTCAGACAGAATTATGAAAGCGCAGAGGGAATACCGTGAGCTACAGAAAAAGGTAGAATTGTTTAAAATGGGTAAGTTGACAGAATTTAATCTTGATAAAGATTGTGTTTTAAGATTTGGAAAAAGGTTGTGTGTGCCTTGTGATTCCCAGTTGAAGAAAGAATTGTTGTGTGAAGCTCATAGTTCTCCATTTTCTGTTCATCCTGGAAGTACTAAGATATACAGAGACCTTCGAGAGTATTATTGGTGGAATGGGATGAAAGGAGATATTTCTGATTTTACAATGAAATGTTTGACATGTCAGCAGGTTAAAGCAGAGCGGCAGTTACCGAAGGGGATGTTTCATCCTTTGCCAGTGCCAGAGTAGAAATGGGAGAATATATCCATGGATTTTGTGGTGGGACTACCAAAGACTTCTCGAGGTAACAATGTGATTTGGGTTATTGTTGATCGGATAACAAAGTCTTTGCATTTTCTTTCCATTCGAGATACAATGACATTGGATCAGCTTTCTCGATTGTACCTCAAGGAGATTTTCAGGTTACATGGAGTTCCTCTTTCCATTGTGTCTGACCTAGATCCCAGGTTCACTTCTAAATTTTGGAAGGGAATTCAGAAGTCATTGGGCATAGAGTTGAATTTCAGTATAGCTTTTCATCCTCAATCAGATGGGCAGTCAGAACAAACGATTCAAACTTTGGAGGATATGCTTCGAGCTTGTTCAATAGACTATTAGGGAATTTGGGATCATCATCTTTCTTTAGTTGAGTTTTCTTATAATAACAGTTTCCATTCCAGTATTCAGATGGCACCTTTTGAGGCCTTGTATGGAAAGCGGTGTTGGACTCCTGCGTTTTGGGATGAAGTCGGTGAAAGAAAGTTGATGGGTCCAGAATTAGTAGAAGAAGTGGCTGAAAAAGTGAGGATGATCCAGCAACACATGAGGACAGCTCAGAGAAGGCAAAAAAGTTATGCATATAACAGAAGGAAAGACTTCTCTTTCAAGGTAGGTGACCATGTTTTCCTTAAAATATCTCCTTGGAAAAGTGTGATGCGTTTCGGTAAGAAAGGGAAACTAAGTCCACGGTTCATCGGTCCTTTTGAAATCTTGGATAAAGTTGGAACAGTTGCATACCGCATAGCTTTGCCTCCGAGCTTGTTTCAGGTACACAATGTTTTTCATGTTTCGATGTTGAGAAAGTATGTTCTAGATTCATCACATGTCTTGAGCCCGGAAGCAGTTCAGCTGGCAGAGAACCTTTCTTATGAAGAAAAACTGGTTCAGATTCTTGATCGAAGAGAACAGGTATTGAGGAATAAGGTAATCCACCAGGTAAAGCTTTTGTGGAGAAACCACATGGCTGAAGAAGCAACATGGGGGACTGAAAATGCTACTAGGGAAAAATACACTCAGTTGTTTAATAAGTAAATAAAATTGCGAGGACGCAATTTCAAGAAGGTGGGGATAATGTAACATCCCAAGGTTTTATAAAAATAAATTGAAAAATGCTTGAAATTTTGTTTAAGGTATATATTTATAAGTATCCTTTAAACATAATTTTATTTCTTCTATGTTTTGAATTTCAAGAAACTATCATCTACAATTGTGTTCAGTATGTTATTTAGAGTCTGATGAAACAAACTTGTTTTTTGGGGAATAGTAATATACCCTTATGAATAGTAATATGAATAGTAATATGACCTCATGAATAGTAAATAATATTATTATTTTATTTTACCAAGGCAATAGGATAATGGGATCTTAATTAATTTTCCAATGTCACATAAAACTAATTGCACTTCAATATTGTTATTTTTCAAATTAACTGTGACCTTATTTAAAAATTAAATTAATAATATTTAGAAAATTATTTTTGAAAAATGGAGTTCATTTTTGAATTCTACACGTCGAAAAATGGTTGGGGTAAATTTTTGGTATTTTTCTGAAACTCTTGAATTTTCAGTGAATAGTGAAATACGATAAAATACCGTATAATCAAATTATCAGTAAAAATGCACTATTTATGACATAATAAGTGATGAAAGGCCACTTTCTTCTAACTCACATGATATTATAACTATTTAGGGCCACTTTATTTGAGATTATTCATAGTCTTGATAAAAATATGATAATAATGATTAAAATAATCTAAAATACCTCCCCTCCTCCACTATAAATACCACCCTCACTCCCCTCTTCCTCCCACACCTCTCAAGCCTTGATCATTGTCTAATTTCTGCCAAATTCCCTCCCCAATCTTCTTCCCCACGTCCTAGAGCTTCTGGTCTCACCAAAAGACCAAAATCAATGCCCTTAAGAAGGATCTCAAGGAGAAGAGATCAAGAGGTAAACAACCTCTTTTATTTTCTTTCTTTTCTTTCATTTTTTGTTATTCTCTTCCATTACCTTTGTCTTTTGTTGGGATATTTCATTAAATATTCCCCATTAATATCCAAATTTTGTATGAATGATGAGATATTCCATTCCTCTCATCAATCTTGTTTTTATGAAATTTTAAGAGACGTCGTTAGGCTGCTGAATTTTCGTGAGAAATTTCTCATGATTTTCTTTTATTTCATGATTCATTTTTCTTCTTTCCTAACTTCCTATTATACAAGAGGAATGAAATATCCAGGATCATGTATATTCATTATTTTTTCATGTTTATGGAAAATTACTCATCAGTATTCTTCTCTTCTTCCACTTATTTAAAGAATCAAAAAACATTGTCCATTTGTGTCGAATTACCGACATCGTGGACGATGTATTTTCAATTTCCATTAATTATTTAAAGTCTGGTCATGAAACCATTTATATGTTTGAACCATGTTATAATATATGTTTTATGACTCATATAAGGTTCTGGAATTATTTTTTGCTCATGTTTCAAATTTAAAAGACAAAAAGAGGTTGTTATTATCAAAGAACCACTTAAATGATCTAAATGAACATCATTAATGTTTTATCTAATGAATCATCCTCAAATAAAGAATAAAAGTGATAAATGGTATAATTTATGGTACTGGAAATATGTAAATACTAATCCATTCCAATTCTGGAGTTTCACTTCCAATCAACAAGAATTATTCGTCATGAACCGATCGTGAAAATCACAAAAGAACTCACCCAAAATAATGCAAGGAACAAAATACTAACAATTAAGGGGTGAAATGAGGTTATGAAATGACCATATAAGATGTTATAAACATGAACATGTTTTTGTAAAATACTAATAACACTCTTTTAACCATTATACAGGATGTTTAAACAAGTTTGAAGTAAGACAAGCCTAAGGTAAGGGAATTCTTAAACCGATTTCCATTCTTTGGGTTAACATTCTACTTCGTTATTTATGTGGTATTTAAATTTTTTGTGTGATTATAATATGTTTAATAATGTGTATTTACAGATTATATACATATTCCTTTCACTCTATTAATTCTCACTTCAATTATATAATGTTTATAAGGGACTTTTCTTCTAAAATCCTCTTTTAAAATTCTGTTTTATGATAATCAAAAGCAATGTTTTTATGAAATTATTTGTGTTGTATGATTATGTTTTGGTTATTGGGAATTGTTTATGATGAAGGGTGGGACCTATATTTCCCTCCAATGCATTGGGTATGATTAAGTTGGGGGTCGGTCGTATGGTTACTCCAAGTGTAACTGCGATGGTTACACAAAGTAAGGTAGCTGTGAGGGTTACAAATTTTATGGTAGCCTAGATGGTTACAAGATTATGTAAGTAATGCCCCAAGATACCTCTATGATTATATTTATGTTTTTGTGGATCTTTTTTATATCTCATGTTACACGAAGTAAGTATTTATGGATGAAAATCATGTCTTTTAAAAATGTTTTCATACGTTATGAGTATTCATGGACTAATGTGATTTTTCCTTCTTTTTCATACCTTACTGAGCTTTTGTGCTCATCCTAAGTTTTTAAATGATTTTTCACAGGTTAATGGATGAGTAATACAAGGAAGGAATACATGTTAAATGTTGAGGAATTGTCAAGGATTCTTGTTTTAAGTTTTAATGTTTTATATTCTGAGAAAAATGGAAACTGATTTTATGGTATCCACTATGTAACAATGTGTAATGTTATGAATGTTTTTTCTTAATTATCTAAAGCTATAAACTTGAAAAGACCCTCAATGTAAAAGTAAGTGTTTTCTTAAATAAATTCAAGATTATGTATGTAATAAGTGCGGGTCGTTATACCCCTGAAATCTGATGGACATCCCACAAACTGATGCCAACCTCCCCATGGTGTAGGTGAAATGTGTTGGTCCTGGACGACCATATGCTCAACAGCTCCGGCATCAGCAGTTTTAGTTGGTATATGTGGAATTGGGAGGCCCAGGCCGCCTCGTACAAACCCACTCTCCTCAGCTCGGCTTCGAACTCCTCACATGAGGCACCTACCCAGTAGGCTCATGCCCAGTAGTTTGTGAAGTTTCCGCCCTGGCATAGGTCCCACTCATCGGACCACCCCTTCTTCGAATACCTCAAGGCTGCCTTCAGTATTGTGAGGTACATGGGAGGGGACGTCTCTGCATGTAATGGCTTCCCATCAACATTGTTCAGATGATTGTACAGGCAGTCGGTGGTGACAGGTGTGAAGTATTCCTGCACGTGACCATTGGACACCCCGAACCATTGGTGCTGGCACAGTGTTCTCCTGAACCAGTAAGTTGGTTCATCCCTACTCGCCTCAGGAATGAAGACGTTTTCCCTCATCACGAAGTCATACAAGGGTAGCTTCCTGCACAGCAGATAGTTTTTCTTACTCTCTGATAGCAGCTCCGTCAATGAATTATGGTCCGAGTGGCTACGAACCAACTCTCCTAGGCCCAGAAAATTTTCCGTCTCATCCCTCTGAGCGGTGTCTGCGAGCACCCCTAGCACAACTTCTTGATGGGACATTGCATTTCAGAACTCGGAAAAATTTTCAGCTTGGGTCGCGAAGCTCGTTTGTGGAGATCGTTTGCGAAGCCGAATCGCAGAGCCTGACCTCGGCCTGCAAATGCATGTTCGCGTGGCGCGGTCACGGAGTCAGAGACTCACGGTTCGCTATGAAGCCCGATTCACGGAGATCAGGCACGGAGTACGCGGAGCTTCGCGAAGCGAGATCGCAAAAGGACAAAATCGTGGAGAAGGGAAATGAAAAAAGAGAGGACTAGCCCCCAATTTATAGGCGGCGGCCTTCAGAGCTTCGCGGCACGTCCAGCCCGCGCGGAGCTTCGCGGTGCGCCTGGCCCGCGTGGCCCCTGACCGCCTCGCGAACCCTCTTCGCGAGTGAGCATCGCAAACGGACGATGATTTTGGTGATTTCCCTCAGACTTTGACCCTTGATATCTCCATGGCACCAAGTCTGAGGGGGGGAATTTTTTTGCGCCAAAATGTTGGAAGAAAAGAAAGAAGAGAAAGAGGCCCCACGGCCGGCTTCACGAAGCTATGTCGTGGAGTCCCCCCAAGCAATGTGGCCGTCGCGAAGCAAAGAAGGCAGTAACCTCCGCGAACTCCTATGACATTTGCAAGCCCTCCACAAAGAAAAGGAGGTGGTAACCTCCTCGAACACCCTTGACGTTCGCGAGCCCACTGCGAAGCAAAAGAGGCGGTAACCTCTACGAACGCCCCTAATGTTCGGAAGCCCGCCGCGAAGCAAAGGAGCCAGTAACCTCTGCGAATGCCCCTGATGTTCACAAGCCCACCGTGAAGCAAATGAGGAGGTAACCTCTACGAATTCCCCTGACGTTCATGAGCCATTGAGAAGCAACCCAATCCCTCTTCATGCCGCGTGAGCTCTGCTTCACGACGCCTCTTGCCTATAAATACTGAGTTCCCCCTGAGCCCTCGGGATGGACAATCCGACCATTGGCCTTCCTAGCTCCCAAATCGTGAAGCACCCTTTGCTCTGCGAATCATGACCTATGCGAGGTATTTTTTCTTCATGAGGTGCCTCTGCATTGTCTCGTTTTGATCCCCTCTTCCGAGAGGGATGCCTTTCACGAATCCCAAGGGCCTTCGTGAAGAAAGTGGATCCCCAAGGGGACCCAGGTCATCGAAGAGTGTTTATGCTTCGTGAAGTGCCCCTCATGTACACGTGATCTATATGCCAAGGCAAGATCACTGTACTTCGCGAAGCACCTTGCTTCACGACGCTCTGCTTCGCAAAGTGCCTGTGCTCCATGAGGCTGTGCTCCACAAATGTCTTTCCACTTCGCAAAGCACCTCCCACTTGCACCATCGCCCCATGCAAAGTCTAAGGCACCCCACTTCGCGAAGCACATCCCTTCGCAAGTTCCCTTCGCCATGCAGAGTAATTGGGCTCCACAAGGCCCCTGCCTATGGACCCCTCTAGTTGTAAAATCCTTTTCCCGTGCGACCCTCCAGGTTTGCGCGATGCGATTTAAAAGTCCCCTGGACGATACCGCCCGTAGAGTTTCTTCGACTAATGCTTCTTTGCATAGGCACGCTAACGGCTATTGCTTCTTCGCATAGCCACGCAAACATGGACCCCTCGATGGTTCACTCTGTGACCCCCCTTCTGCATGGCATTGCCGGTACCTTCCCTCCCACAAGGAGCAGAGGGTACCGGTTATGTAAGTCCTAAGGGTGTGGAGTAAACCCACCTTGTTTGAGCTGCAGGATGTTAAACTACCAAGCACCCCCATCCTCAACACACGATGTTAAACTGTGACATCGCCTCGTGCCTCTCACGCGGGGTGCCCCCCCACCTCGGACATTCTCCACGCCCACTCGTCTCCACGGGGATGGGATCACCCCCCACATAGGATGATATCCTCCTTCTCAGAGTGGTGTTTTCCCGCGGGGAAGGGCAGACTCCTTGGTGTAATCCCCTAGACCTTTTTGCAAAAGGTAGCACTCATGAACCTCCGTACTTCCTCAGCGCCAGGGCCAACGGAGAGCATGATGGGAAGTGAGACTTCTCCTCTCTTCCCGGGTACCAAATCCCTCTCCTGCTGCGCTTTATCGCCCTCGGGCCTCCATCTTGGAGTAAGTTTTGGCACATTGGGCCACCCAACGCATAAAGCCCTCTTTGCTTCCCACGGATGCACCATTCGCGACGTGATCGTCAGGTCTCTGCAACCTCTTGTTTCTCACACTAAGCATGACTCCCGTGAGCTTAGAGTGAGCACCGAACTTGAACCCCACCTTCAGTGAACTACGGGGACTTTGATCCATGTTAAGGCATGGTACGTAGGAAGCCTCATGAGGTTCAAGCCCAACACCCATTGGACCAAGGTCCATCATTCGCATCAGTTCATCGGTGCCTATCCCGAACTACGGGGACTTTGATCCATGTTAAGGCATGGTACGTAGGAAGCCTCATGAGGTTCAAGCCCAACATCTATCGGACCAAGGTCCATCTTCACGTCAGTTCACCGGTGCCCACCCGAAATACAGGGAATTTGATCCATGTCAAGGCATGGTATGTAGGAAGCCTCATGAGGTTCAAGCCCAACATTTATCGGACCAAGGTCCATCTTCACGTCGGTTCACCGGCACCCACCCGAACTACGGGGACTTTGATCCATGTCAAGGCATGGTACGTAGGAAGCCTCCATGATGTTCAATCCCACTACTCGGTCATTCTGACCTCCTTCATGTCGGTTCACCCTCATCCCGCATAACATTAAACTGTATTCCACACCAACCTGAACTACAGTGACTTTGATCCATGTCAAGGCATGGTACGTAGGAAGCCTCCCTGAGGTTCAATCCCATCACCCATTAGACCCCAAGTTCATCTTCACATCGGTTCGCCGATGAAAGCATCCAGAACTAAGTGGAATTTGATCCATGTCAAGGCATGGTACGTAGGAAGCCTCCACGAGGTTCAAGCCCATCCAGCGGCAAGCCGTTGTGACCTCCTTCAGTGGTAAGCCATTGTCAACCTTATTCGGTGGTAAGCCGTCGTCAGGTGAACTACGTGGTCTTTGATTCCCTGCCACGGGGATACGTAGGAAGCCTCCCTGAGGCTCAAGCCCATCACTCATGTCTCATCATGATCTCTCCCTCGAGCCTATGTGTCTCGGTAAGGTCATGCCCCAACCCAGAGGTTTCACCTCCTTTGGGCCCCATCCATGTGTCCATTCTCACGGGTCGCCTCCTCAGGTGTCCCATCATCCCACCGAACTACGCGGACTTTGATTATCTTCTACGGGGATATGTAGGAAGTCTCTTCGAGGCTCAATACCAAAACTATCCTGACTCTTATCCGGGCTGCCACATCCTAGTGATATCATGCCACCTCATTCCCCTCCATAAAATTCAGGAAGCCGCCCATGTATTGGGCCCAATATCGGTGTTCCCTCAAGGGGGTTCTTCAATCTGATCCACTCTGGCTAGTGTTCTGATCAGTCTGATCCATCTCTGCTGGACGTTAAACTTGTGGCATACCCTATGTTAAACATGGGAAGCAGAGGAAAACCTTAGATACATTCCTAGGGCATATGATTCCTCGCACTCGATGTGGGATGCCTCAGGCTTCTGTGCCATCGAGAAGCCCTATAATAAGGGGAAAATGACAGACATGCCAATTCCCCAGCGTCCAGACACATCAGTGATGCCTCAATGTGACTACTCCCCCAACTGCAGGTTGCTTACCTGACTGGACCCCTTGGAATGTCCTGAGAGAAGCAGCGTAATTAACTGGTGTCCATAAAGATATGACGTCGGGAAGAGTTTCACGAATAATGTATTAAATTTATAAGGGAGACCCGGACTAGGTGACGAGTTCCAAGTAGGAATCCACGGAAGGAAGAACCGACATCCCATCATCCCATTTCGATCAAGGAGCAGACATCCCTGAACAAGGAGAGAATGTCACCCGCCTTTGGAAAGCGAGAATGCGAGGTAACAAAAGTCGCGCCCAAGCAGACTGACGCGCGTGCCCCAGCAAAAGCTTCGAAAACAACCATGAATATACATAGAATGTGTTAAAAACATATTTGATCATAGATAATCATAATTAAACATATTTAAACTTAAATAAACATGATTGAGATGATTGGACATGATTTGATAGGATTTTTTATTATTAAAACCATATAAGGGCCAACAATATTCTATGGGCCAACAATCTCCCCCTTTTTGATGATCAAAAATCATGGAATTATAAAGTACACTTTTTTTATGATTAATATAATCATTCCACTTACTATCTCCCATTACTGATTTTCTCAAAAAATGAAATTCCTCAAAATAGATATATGGTTCAGTGGTAAAATAAATAATTCCTGATGTTCTCCCCCTTTATCTTTTCTCCCCCTTTATCTTAATGGGATTTAAAAAAAATAATGCCATTGCTGATGTTCTACCCCTTTTGGGATTATCAAAAAGACCAAAAAAAATAAGAAAAATGATAATGAAAATAGGTATCAAAAGGATAAAATTCAAGATCACTAAATTTTATAGATAACGAAAGTACATAGTAAAATGGAAGTACAAAATATCAGTGAAATAAAACAAAGATTAGAAACACTTATCCCTATCAAAAAGTTATCCACATGACATCTGGGGATCCATTTTGTCCTTTCCTTTATCAGAAGGATCAATAGTAGGTACAATGGATGGAGGCTAAGAGATTGAAGAATCTGAATGAATTCTCAAGGGAGGAAGTACAATGGATTCAGGAATAGAAGGGTCTAGGGTAGGTTTGGTTGAAGTATGAGGTTGGATATTCCCTGTGATGATGGGCCAGATTTGGCTCAAATCTTGGGAAACTAACATAGACTATGGAGGAGGAGGCATTGATGTAGCAAGAGAGGCAGCAAATCTGAGAGGTGGAGTAGTTAGAACCATTATGGCTTCACTATGAACATGGAGATAGGGTTCAACATATTGATGAAATATGTGATTATATCACCACCATATTGCATTTCCTTTTCAAAATAATCCTTTTTCTCCATGAAATTTTTAAGAATAGGTGTGAATTCCTTCAATTTTTGAACTTGGTCCTTAAAATCTCTTATCACTAGGGGAAACTTCAAATTATCTACCAAATATTTAAAATGACTTTTCAGCTAATTTTTTCTAGAAGTAATCTTGAAGTAATATTTCACTTTCTCTGTGATCTGATCACTGTCCAAGGATTAAGAAGGATAAGTAGAGGTAGAAGGAATAGAAGGAGATGAGTTGTGGGTCTATAGAGCTTTAAAAATAGTTTCCAAACATCCTTTATACTCAGTGGTAAGATGTTTTATGGCAGAAACCAAGGAACGCATTTCATTTCCCAACTTGGTGTTGTTCTCAACTATTTTTTCAGCTACTGAAATTAAATTTGGTTGAATCTATTCTATAACTTTCCTTTAGACTAAGACAACATCAGTCTCACTTATACTAACATTCTGAACTAGAGGATGAGCAGCATGCACATACTTCTTTATCTCTTCAATCAAATCCCTTAAATAATTTACCTCATCACTTTGAGTAGGAATGGGAACAAATTGAGTTTGAAAATATTCCCTAACAGATGAACACATTTCTTCCTTAAACCTTTCAAAGTCAGCCTTAGTGACACAGTCTCTAGGAGGTTTATAAACCAATAATTCTCTTGCAACAGGTACACACACAGCATCATCTAAATCGTCATAGTTCAAACCAAGAGCTACATATTCAATATTCCTTGCCCATTTAGACATAACATCATCATATAAAGGGGTGAGAGGGTCAAGTATCACTCTTCCATCTTGATGCTCCCCCTCACCTTGATATCTCACTACATGAGGCTCCCTCTCAACTTGAGTTATTCTTTTAGTATACACCAACTGTGGTGTAGAGACTATCTGAGCATCCACTACATTATCAACTTCAACTATTTACTCTTCTCCAGTAGGAGCTTCTACCTAACCAGGAGGTTTCACATTATTTTATTTGTCCATAGGAACATTTAGTTCTATGGTTGCATCTTGATCATCAACAGGATGATCATAGCCATTGTCACTTTCACTTTCTTCACCATTTTTGTCACCTCCATAATTTACATCATCTTCTTTACTTCTATTATCATGTTATTCATTTCCTTCTTCATCCTCTTCCTCACTTCTAAAGCCACTTCCCTTTTGTTCTTCTTTATCTGCTTATTCATTCTCTCTATATTCATCTTCAGAACCACTGGATCAGCTCACATACTCAATACTTCCAGAAACTTTTGTCTCCTAATCACCATTGTCACCAAGAGTTGGTTCATCTGAAGGTAATACCAGAGGTGGACTAGGAGGTCCATATGAAATTTCCCTTGGAGTTTCTATTGTATCTGGGTCACTCCTATTATCAACAGGATACCCTTCTTCCCTATCAGGAGTAGCATCTTCTTCTTTATCTAAATAGACAGGTTCAGTATCTTCTGGTCCTAGACCAGGGTCCACTATATCTTTTTTCCTAGATGGATGGTCAACAGGTTTGAATTTCTCATAAATATTTTCCTCATCTATAAACCATTCCTTTTTCCAAGGGTTCCAATGAATTTTCATCCTTTTACATATTTCTTTGCTCAAACAGATTCGACTGCAGGTATAAATTGTCTCCTCATCTTCACTCACACAACCTTTCACTTACAGCATGGCAGATATCATCCTTAGGTAGAAAATAGAATTTGTCTTCAAATAAGGTTTGATCATTTCACTAATATGAATTATAAGATATCTACATAGGTACATTTTAACTCCTTTATTCAACAAATACACCAAATACACATCCTGATACTTCAATGAAGCAAAGTACCCTTTCCAAGGAAAAACTTGGTGCTTAATAAACTTAAATAGTAACCTACTTTCACCAACTAGTTTAGTATCTATAGGACTCTTGTGTCCTTCATTTCTAGTTAGCTTCTTCAGAGCTGTCTCATAGAAGAACAGATCACTTGTAGGTGGAGAATTTCTTTAGTAGTCATCATAGATTCCCTCATGAGGTACTTTAAAAAAAATTCCCAATCCCTAGAAGAAAATAAAATTCTTTTTCATTTTACAACTGATAGCATACCTCACTTCCTTCCAAAAGAAACTCTGCATTCATATAAAACTCATGGAAAGGATTTGGGTAATAAGGCCTCTCATTATCTGAAAACCAGTTTATCCATCCTTGGTACTGCAACAACCTTAACAACAAAGATTTACTTTGCAATAGCTATTCAACAAGAAATTCCTTTTCTGGTGTTACTACATGATTTTTAAGAGCAGAAGTAATAGCCTTAGACTTACTCAATTATCCCTTTTGTTTCTTAGTAGGTTGTGACTCGTCTCCAGGTCCTCCTTCGAGTGCTCGCTTCATTCTTTCCATTCTAACAGATCGGTTTAAAGGTTGAGAGGTGAAAGTTAGAAGGTAAAGAGAAATAATAGGAGAGTGTGAGGGTTAAAGGAGAGGGTGATTAGTAGAGTGGATCAACTCAAATTTATATCATTTAGGGATTAGAGATCACAAATTCGTAAACCAGCTTCAAAGAAATAAATGAAACAGCGTCATTTTTCTTAAAAAATAAAACATATAAAATTGTGGGTTCTATTGGTGTCAGCATGATAGTATCATCATGACACTATCGGTGTCGGAATGATAGTATCGGCATGACACTATTGGTGTCTGCATGAAGTACTGACATGACACTATCGGTGCCATCATGACAAAGTTTCGGTGTCTGAATGACATTGTATGCATGACATTTTCAGTGTCGGCATGACATCTACAATCATTTTTTTACAAAGAGTTATCAATATAAGGTCCTTATAAATTAATCATCCCTAATTCTTGTATGATGTAACTCATCCTCTTAGTGTTAAAATTCTTAGAGAATATATCAGCAAGCTGATGTTCGGTGCCAATAAATTCCAAAGTTATATCACCTTTTTGATTATTACCTCTCAAAAAGTGATATCTTACATCAATATGATTTGTTATAGAATGAGAAATAGGTTTCTTTGATATGTTAATAGCACTTGTATTGTCACAATTTATAGGGACGTGTCTAAATTTGTATCCATAGTCTAGTAAAGTATGTTTCATCCACAAAATATTTGCACAATAACTACCAGGAGCAATGTATTCAACTTCAACAGTAGATAATGCAATAGAATTTTACTTCTTAATACACCATGAAACTAGATACTTTCCCAGAAAGTGACATGTTACAAAGGTTCTCTTTAGATCTAACTTACAACCACCAAAATAAATAGTAGAATAACTCACTAAATCAAAAGGTTTTTCTCTAGGATAGAACAATCCTAAGTTGGTAGTATATTTGAGGTATTTGAAATTTATTTCAACAATAGTTAAATGAGACTCTTTTGGATTAGCTTGAAAATGAGCACACATGCACACACTAAACATAATATCAGGTCGGCTAACGGTTAAGTAGAGTAAACTCACAATCATTCCTCTGTAAGTGGTTTGATCAATAGATTTACCATTTTCATCAAGATCCAACTTATAGGTGGTACTCATTGAAGTATCACTACTTTTTGTACCATCAAATCCAATCCTTTTTAAAATATCTTTAGTATATTTACTTTAATTTAGAATAATACTTTCTTTATTTTCAAATATTTGAAATCCAAGAAATAATTTGAGTTCCCCCATTAAACTCATTTCAAATTCACTTTGCATCATTTTTGAAAAATCAATACATAAAGAATCCTTTGAAGATCTGAAAATAATATCATCGATGTATATTTGAACTACTAGAACATATTTAGAAATTTGTTTTATAAAAAGATTAGGATCATATATACCATTTGTAAAACCTTTGGAAATGATAAAACTACTTATTCTATCATACCAAGCTCTTGGAGCTTTCTTTAAACCATATAAATCCTTTGTTAATTTAAAA
Organism: Viscum album; assembly: GCA_963277665.1. Classification (NCBI taxonomy): domain Eukaryota; kingdom Viridiplantae; phylum Streptophyta; class Magnoliopsida; order Santalales; family Viscaceae; genus Viscum; species Viscum album. Next base: position 139,352,994 of record OY728155.1, read on the forward strand.
ACATTATTTGGAAAATGAGGATTTGTAAAACCAGGGGGTTGTTCAACAAAAACATCCTCAACTATATACCCATTTAATAATGCACTCTTAACATCCATTTGATATAGTTTGAAATTGAGATGAGTTGTATATGCAAGAAAGATTCTAATGGCCTCAATTCTAGAAATTGGTGCAAAAGTTTATTCAGTCAATTGCTTCTTCTTGACTATATCCTTATACAACCAATCTATATTTATTTCTTAAAATATTACCCACTTTATCTACTTTATTTCTAAAGACCCATTTAGTGCCTATGGTCAAGGTGTCTTTAGGTCTATCCACTAGTTTCCAAACTTTATTTCTTTTAAACTGATTCATTTCTTCTTGCATATCCATTACCCAAAATTCATCATTGATTGCATCATTAATGCTTTTAGGTTCAAGCTATGGAAAAAAGGTGTGATGTTCAATCTGGTTTCTCAGAGAAGCTCTAGTATGTGTCCCTTTATCTAGGTCTCCAACTATAGTATCTAAAGGATGATTCTTAAGGATTTTTGTGGGTCTAGAAAAAGAAGGGCTAGTTATTTTAGGTATATCAGCAGGTTCGGGTTCATCCTGACTAGAGTCTGAAGAATTTCCAGAACAAGATGATTTAACAGGTTGCTTAACAGCAGGGTCAGATGATTTTTCATTTATGTCCAGATTATATAGATCATCCTCAATATTTTCTAGAGAGGTCTTGAGTTCATGTGTGTCTATTTCACCAAATTTTACATGTATAGAATCTTCCACACACTTAGTTCTTTTATTAAATACTCTATAGGTTTTACTAGAGATTGAATAACCTAGAAATATTCCTTCATCACTTTTGGATTCAAATTTATCAAGATTTTCCTTTGTATTAAGGATATAAACTTTGAAACTAAAAAATTTGAAGTAACTAACTTTGGGTTTCCTACTATTCCATATCTCATAGGGGATTTTCTTAAGAATTGGTCTGATTAAGACACTATTAATTATATAAAAGGTTTTATTGATAGATTCTACCCAAAAATAGATAGGTAAGTCATATTCATTAAGTAAGGTCTTGGATATCTCTTTTAAGGTTCTATTTCTTCTTTCTACAACATCATTCTATTGGTGTGTCCTAGGAGCAGAGAAGTTATGACTATAGACACTGTGTGAGAAGAAGGATTCAAACTCTTGGTTTTCAAACTCATGACCATAGTCACTTCTTAATGTTTTAATTCTAAGTCCACTTAGGTTTTCTACTATTTTAGAATACTTAATGAAGTAAGAGCAAGCTTTAGTTTTGCGAGCTAATAAAAAGGTCCAAGTGTATCTAGAAAAGTTATCTACTAGAACATATGCATAGTGATTCCCATTAATACTTGAAACTATAGATGGTCCAAAAAAATCCATGTGAACCAACTCAAGAGGTTGAGAAGTTGAGATTTATTTCTTTGGTTTGAAATATATTTTGTGTTGTTTACCTTTTTGACAAGGATTATAGACTTTCTCATTTGGAAATTCTATTTTGGGTAGATCCTTGACTAGTACCCAAATGGCCCGAAGGCCTTATTTTTTAATGATTTTTTGATAACCCCCCTTTTTAAGGGATGAGGGGGAACCCTTAAAAGTCACGTAGGCTCAGAGATTACATGGCTCATAGGCTTAGGAGATTACATGACCCGAAGGTCTTAGGAAATTCAACCAGACTATATACAAGGAACTGCCCCTCCCCAGCATCTACATCATGATAGTAGCTCTCCACCTTTGCATGACCATCTGTTTAGGCTTCCTGTGCAAGCACAGGCTGATCCTGATGGCATAGTTATACCCTCGCATTTTGACAATCCATTTGGCTCTACTCTGGTGAGTGCACCTACTCTGAATCCTGTTCTGGGGATGCTCCTTTTTTGTAGAGTCTGTCTGGGGCAACTTCATATGGCCCGAAGGCCTTGAGGTGGCTCGAAGGCCTTAAAGGTGGCCTGAAATCCATACTGACCTGAAGTCCTGGGTGTCCCGAAAGCCTTAAGGACTCCAATCCCAAAATAATGGCCCAAGTTGAATATTTCTAGCTGCTATAGTACCGAATAATAGCTACTACAGTAACTGCCACAGTTCCTGCTACAGTGCCCGCACAGTGTACAGTCCTGCTACAGTGCCTGTACAGTGTACAGTCCTACTACAGTACCGCATAGTGTACAGTTCCTGCTACAGTACTTCTACAGTGCCCGAAAATATGCCTCTACCTGGTTTTGAACCTGGGTCTCGTAGATGCACTTAAGTATACCTCACCAACTGGGCTGAGGCTCATGTGCGTAGATCCTTGACTAGTACTTTCATAGTAATCTTTCTAAGTGAATGAATACTATAATGTCCTAGTATCCTATTCCAAATCCAAGACTCTTTGTGAAAGGCACTTAATCATGAAATTTTTTGAGAAACTAAGGAATCTAAGTTTACATCACACACATTTTTATTTCTAAAGGTAGTAAATACTAATTCATTTTTAGAATTAAAGGCATTTCATGCATAATTTTTAAATTTAACATTAAAACCATCATCACACAACTGAGAGATACTAAGCAGATTATACTTTAATCCATCAACAAAAATTACTTTGGAAGTTAAAACTGAATTAGAGTTACCAATTTGGCTACGACCAATTATTTTGTCTTTAGCATTGTCAACAAAGGTGACATGACCACCATCAATCTTTATAAGATTCTTGAATCATGAATAATATACTGTCATGTGTCTTGAACATCCATTTTCCAAATACCATAGACTCTTATAGGATTTCTTCAAACATATTTCCTATAAAACGATCAAACTAGAGAATATTTTGGTACCCAAAATTGTTTGGGTCTAGTAATATTAGTAATAAGTGTTTTGGGAACCCTCTTCATGGGACTCCTATAAGAAGTTTTTAAAGTATTTGAAAAATAAAATTTATTTGGTCCAGAAAAACTGTAAGTAGTAGAAGGTTGTCCAGTTTTAGAACTAGCAAAAAAAATCAGTTATGGACATAAAAAGTGTTCTTCCAGATTTGGTTAAAAAATGATTTTTAGCTATATTCCTTTGTCCAAGTCAGTATCCTATACCAGTAGTATACCTAGGAGATACTTTTTTACTAATAATTTGGGTAAGATTATTTTTTCCAATGGTAGACTTATCTAAGTCCTTTTTTAATTTCTCATTGGACAATTTAAGCTCATTGTTTTCTTTAAGTAATTAAGCATTCTTTTTCTTTTTCTATGGTAAGCTCGGATTTAATAGTATAGGTAAGAGAATAATATTTCTTTAAAGATTTATATTTATCTTTTAATTAGTTGCATGTATCTTCAATAATTTTGAAATATTCAAACATTTCCTCATTAGTTATATTTTCAGAATCACTTTTATCTCTAGAATAATAAGAATTGTGTACAGGAGACTCAAGGGTTACCTCAGATGTTTTTGTCATAAAACACATGTTTTCCTTGTAACCTTTCTCATCATGTGATGATTATGACTCACTAAAGCTATCCTCAGAGGCACTTCAGGTGGCCTTCATTGCCTTCTTGTATCTTTTATCTTTGTCCTGATATTTTTTCTTATATTGTAACTTAAGACAATCAGCCTTTACATGTCCTCTTCTCTTGCATTCCTAACAACTATTTCATTTGAGTTATCATTCCTTTTCCAATTCTTTTTACAGTTTCCTTTATTCTCATATTTACCTTTGTAGATGGGATTCCTGAGAAACTTCTTCTTTCTATAAAACTTTTTAAACCTTCTGGCTAATTGAGTCATTTCCTCATCACTGTCTGATGAAGATTCTTCATCACTTGTACTATCAGAATGAGTTTGAATACTTTCCTTTTCTTTATGTTTGTAAGTAGTGGTTTTGAAATCCACTTAATTTATCTTTAGTTTATCCTCCTCCTATTTTTTGACCTTTAATTATTCTTCATACATCATCATCTTTCCTATTATCTCCTTAACAAGAAATTTATTGATATCACAGGATTCTCTTATTGACATCAAAGTTCCCCTTCATCTATATTGTAGGCATCTGAGAATTTGCATGATTTTTTCCTTAGAAGTAACTTCCTTTACCATAGAGATCATAGTATTTACAATTTCATTGAACCTAAGATACGTGTCATAGATAGTTTCATCAGACTTCATCTTAAAGTTATCATATTTAATAGTATATGTGTTAAGTATCATTTCCTTAACATTAGTGGTTCCTTCATGTGAAACAACTAGGGTATCCCAAATTTCATGGGCTATTTTACATGCATAAATCCTATTGAATTCTTTATCTCCTCAAGAACAATATAATGAATCCATAGCTTTGTAGTTATTATTATAAGTAGTCTTAATTGGGTCATCCCAAGTATTTCAGGCAGTAGCAGGGATCTAATATTCATCAACAATGGAAGACCAAATTTTAAAACCCATACTTTCTAAGTGCATTTTCATCTTAATTTTCCACTGAGCATAATTAGTTCCATTGAAAAATTTATGTTTTTTGGTAGCAGCACCTTCCAATCTATTATCCATAATAAAGAATAAAGAATATGGTTTTAAAGAGCTAAAAAATTAGAACTAACAGAAATTTAGAGATCCTTAAAACACAACTAAAATCACAGTTGAAAAGATTTAAAAATAGAAATTTAAAAACATCCTCTAATGCCAAATGTTGGTCTAAGTAATACACTCAAGAGGGGGTGAATTGAGTTCCTATTCAAAATTTCTGTTAAAAACTTTATTTGAAAGAATCCCCCAATTTAAAAACAAGACATCCCAGTTAATCAAAGTTGTAAATTTATAATAGTCTGAATGTTCAATTAATTTCTTATAACATTGATTATTTCTTGGTTATAACAATATGAGATATTTATGTAACTTTTGAAACTAATTTAATAAATCAAAATAGATATAAATACTCTCCAAGACTAACTATCAAAGTGAAACTTAGTTTTCTAAAATATGAGTTAAAACAGAGTAAACTAAATTTGAAAAAGTAGTGGATTAAAACAAGATGTTCAGTCTCAAGATGAGACTTAGTCCTCTACACTTGGTGATCACCTTCCACTAAGAAATATATATATATAAATATTTTATCCACTCCCTGGATCGGGGTTTTCACAAAAATATACAAACTATCCAGGTCATAAGACCTCTACTATAGTTCTACGTGGGAACTAAAATATCTAGGTCACACAGGACCTCTACCATAGTTCTACGTGGGATATAACATGTGTAAAAGATTTTTGTATGAGGATGTCTTATATCCTTCAGTTTAGTGTAGGAGATAGTGTGTGTTTAACAGAAATATGCACACACACTGCTTGAAATGTAGTAGAAATGTACACAATAGAGCAGGAAATAAATAGATAGAGTTTAGAAGTCTATATGTGTTGTGAAATGCAGCTTTGGACTCTTTGAATGTAGCAGATGTGAATCATGAGTCCTATTCTAGAAAAATAAACTGAAAACAGAGTGTCGTGAAGCTTTGTATTCTGGTTTTCCAGGAAGATGAAGTTCTATTATTTCAGTTCTATTTTGTTTGATGTAGAATTATTAGAAATTTGGTGCACAACAAGTTCTAATTTATGTTTAGTCAGCAATAATGAGAATGAAATGTGTGTTTTTATTTCTTTTTCCTTAGGTTCAGTATGGGTTCTCTTGTGAGGCCTCTATTGTATATCTACATGTATGTATTTCAGCTCGCATGCTTTTTTCTTTTATATTCTATATCCCGACAATAATCATTATTGGGATAGGTTTTGTACCTTGTACTTATTATATCCCAATTAATATTATCTTCAAAAATCATTAATTTAATAATTAGCATTAAAACACTCAAATATAACCATTATAGATAATTTTAAATAAAAAATGATTTAAATAGTATATCGGTGACTCCTCTGTCGGTGAGTCATTTTGTCAATGACTCCTTCTATTGGTGAGTCGTTCTGTTGGAATCAGTGAATCATTCTATCGGTGATTCATTCTATCGATATCTCCATGGATCAATGACTCAATGCATCGGTGACTCATTTTGCTTTTTTGGTGAGTCATTCCTTCTGTCAGTGTCTCATTTGTACTTTTGGTGAGTCATATATCTATGATTCAGTTTGTACTGTCGGTTAGACATTCCTTCTGTCAATGAGAGATTCCTTCTATTGATGGGACATTCCTTCTATGGTTGAGACATTCCTTCTGTCGATGTCTCAGTTGAACTGTCGGTGAGACATTTACTTTGTCAGTATCAGTGAGTCAATTTGTGTTATCGGTGTCAATGACTCATACTTATCCATTTTTTCTATTTTAATTATCTTATACCATGAATATACACAGAATGTGTTAAATACATAGTTGATCACAGAGAGTCATAATTAAACATATTTAAACTTAAATAAACATGATTGAAATGATTGTACATGATTTTAAAGGATTTGTGATTATTAAAACTATAGAGGGTCCAACAATATTCTATGGTTCAATGAAAGAGCGCTGTCGTGGGCACCCTCAAATGATTAATGTGATTTTAGGGTTCTTAGGTGTAGTAGAGTGGCTGACCAAGGTCGTCTCTCAAAGGAGGAAGTGAATTTAACAACTTATTAAAGGTATTCTAAAACAAATAAAATAGAATATAATAAAAACACTACTTGAAAGGATGGGGGTTTGTTATAGTTTATGAATCTAGAAGAAGTTTGCTGGAAGAATATTGTATATTTTTTTGTTTTTAGTTTTGAAATGAAGCTCGGTTAAAATGACACGACAAAAAGATGTTTTTTTAGAAAATGTTTTAAAAGGCGTAATCGATATAACTCTACCTATTAAATAATTTATTAATCATTATCATTTAAATTTATATTCACTTAATTATGATCCCTTAATTTTTTAAATCCCGAACCCTACGAGAATTAACTTTACCACAAAGATGAAGTGAATTTAACCTTAGGCTAACTTCGGAGCAAGCAATAGCAACAGCCTACTTTGATTGATGTTCTAAAATTAGCTTATGGTCAGTGGTAAATTAAGGCACATAACCACTCTGGAAATGAGGATTAATTGAGTTTAGGAATTATATTTGAACTCTACAAATTTATCCCGTGTGGTTTTGAATTACCGGTTAAGGTTGCACTCTCACAGTTCACACAATTCCCGACCTCGCGTGTTTTGTGTTAATTATTCAATTGCTTGCTTAGTTTTATTTAAATTAAAAACTCAATTAATATATCATAATATGTGAATTAAAGTATCTCATTTATTCAAAATAAATTAATGAAGAAGGATAGAGGTTGATCGATTACTAAAAAGAACTACTCTTCCATGGGTGGCGTAATCATCGTAGAAGCGTTTTGCATGTGCAAATGTTTAGAATGGGTATAACCCAATAACGCTTCTACTCAAGTATTCCAGCCCAAAGAGGAATATTAAGAGAATAAATTTAAACAAAACATAAGAAAAGAGAAGAAATAAAATAAGAACAACAAATTTTATTACATAAACAAAATCATTACAACATGAAGGAGAAGAAGAAGGCTTTGTCGAAGGGATCCTTGCTTTAAGAGCTACCCTTATTGAAATGGTTAGAGAATTGGAGTGGATCCACTTCTCCTCTCTACCCTAAACTTACCAAATCACGTCCCAAACCCTCCAAATGAGAAAAACTCCAATTTATGGAGGGGAGGGGAGGAGAGGTTACAAGTGGTTTCAAGTGTGAATGTGGAAATTCGGCCAAATATTTTATTCCAACTTGCACCGCCCATTTGACCTCCAAAACTCGTGAATTGACCGGCCTTACAGAAGGATGGTTTGTGGAAAATCATGTCCCTGAGTTTTCCTCAAAATTTGGGCTCAATATAAGCCCTGATGAAGAATATATGGCCCAAATACAGAACCCTTGTCCATTCTGCCGAGTCCAGCCCACCATTGGATTAATGGCCCATTTACTCCATCCAAATGCACTCTTTAGCTCTAGTGTCCTGAATAAAAGTTGTAGAACATTAAGTTAGGAACACTGTTACAAAATCTAAAATTAAAATAATAAATATAATAATATTTATTTTCGAAATACTACAGTGCACTATTAAGGGTAAAACTGGAATTTTCACCAAATTTTCAAATGAATGATCAAATCCCAAATATTTTATAAATAAACATATTTAATACAATGTGAGGAAATTATATCATTCATTATCAATAAAATATTCAACAAAATAGTTTTTTATCAACTCCCCCACACTTACCCTTTTGCACTCCTGAGAAAAATCTCATATCAAGTAAACATCAATATCAAATCAAAACCAATTTTAAAACACATATCTTTGAGATCAAACAATTACACACCAAGAACCAAAAGATATCATGCCTCATAAAAACCATTATTTTAAGTTCTTCATTTATATCATTCAATATATTTCCACTTTATTTATCCTCCCATGCACAAAACACTTACCTCGCTTGAATTTTCTCTCATCACTCAAATATCAATTTTTTTACAATGTCTTTCTCATCCAAACTCATACAAGGGTCACCATAGGCTTGATAGATTCCTACATCGCCACCTGATGTGATTCAAGGACATATGTTTATCATGAGGACTTTTCAGGGTTGTTCTGTGGCTTCCGGTTGGTAGGATTTAGATGTTAAAAATTCTTAGGCTGAATGAGGAGGGCTTGACTCTTTTTGAAGCAAAATTGCATTAATCTAATTTTCACTTAAATATGGTCTTCTCCTCAATCCCCATAGTATCAATTCAGATCCATCATCATGAAAAGTCATGAAAGTTTTACACCATTTATCATTCCAGCATCAAAAATTTCAATCTTCTCAAACATGATTTTCTTGAAAGCTCTAGATGGGCACAGCTTTCCACCTCAATTAGAAGCTCCAGAAAAGGCATAGCTTCACTTTGTCATGAAAGCTCCAGAAAAGGCACAGCTTTCAATATAATGACTTTCTTCAGCAGCAAACACATCTCTTAAGAATTTAATTTTCCACCCAAAGTATCACAGAATGTGGTGGCACAACACAAGATAGATTCCCCCACACTTAAGCTCAACTAGATTATGCAATTTCACTTCAAGAGTTGGTTGGATAGGGAAAATTGGCTTGTAATGTGGCTAACCTAACAAGCTGTGCATGGATTCTAAGGTCTACAAGGATTAAATATTCAAGGTAGGCCATTATAAAAAAAAGATTATTTGAAATAGGGGCTTTAATACCAAACAAATTCCTCAATCATTTAAACATAAGTACCTCAAACCCTCAAGTTTTGACAGGAATAGATCAAATTCTGGTTAAATCAAGCATGGTTTGGTTCTCTCAAGAATTGAGGTGAATGTAAAGAATATGAAAATAATGGTTCAGAAGCCTCACAGGAAAGTGATTTCAAATATATAGACAGTGAGATGTTGCATGGGATTCAAAATTCAGTGTACTTTTCATGAAATTACTAAATATTTGAACTTGAAACAAAGTTATTTCAGCATTCATTTAAGCTTAGTTTCAAGGGATAAATTGTTTCACTCATTGATATGCATTTTTAAAATTGTGATGAGAATCATTTCAGTTCAAAATTTTCAAAAACACAAATAAAATTGAAAAATAAACACACAAAATTTGAAAAAACACACAATTTTTTTTTGTTTTTTTTAAATCAGGAAAACAATTGAAATTACTAAACTAAAAGGTTCCCTCCCCCACACTTAAAATATTGCATTGTCCTCAATGTGAACCCATGAGATGATATATGAACATGAAATGCATAATTTTTAAATAGGACAAATAATATAAAAGTTAAAGGGTTAGGAACAGCCTAATGTGATCAAGTGATGATGGGGTCATGCAGTGTGATAAAATCCATTGCATCAGTAGGAAGTCCCTCAATGTATCTCTTCAAACGTTTCCCATTGACTGTAAAGCTCCTTCCAGTGTCCTCTTGTGTGATCTCCACTGCACCATAATGAAAAACATTAGATACAATATAAGGACCTAACCATCTGGAATGCAACTTACCAGACATCAGCTTGAGTCGTGAACTATAGAGAAGGACTTTCTCTCCAACATGAAACTCCCTTTGTTGGATCATTTTGTCATGAGCTGCTTTTGATATTTCCTTGTAGAGACTTGAGTTCTCATATGATGATAGTAGAATCTCCTCAAGCTCTTGAATTTGCAACTTCCTTTGAATTCCAGCTTGGGCCAAATCCATGTTGCATTTCTTTATAGCCCAATATGCTCGATGCTCGAATTCCACTGGGATATGACATGCTTTCCCAAAAACAATCTGAAATGGTGACATACCAATGGGGGTCTTGTATGTTGTCCTATAATCCCACATTGCATCATCCAAGTGCTTGCTCCAATCCTTCCTATTTGGCTGCACGGTTTTCTCTAATATTTGTTTCAGCTCACGATTTGAAACCTCAGCCTGGCCATTTGTTTGGGGGTGGTATGGTGTTGATGTTTTGTGTGTCACCCCATACTTTCGAAGGAGGGAAGTAAAATTCCTATTTCAAAAGTGTGTCCCTTGGTCACTGATGATGGCCTTTGGTACTCCAAACCTACAAAAAATCTGTGCTTTGACAAAGTCCACAACAACATGAGAATCGTCAATCCTGGTGGCCTTAGCCTCCACCCATTTACTCACATAATCAACAGCAACCAAAATATACAAAAATCCAAATGAACTAGGAAAAGGACCCATAAAATCAATGCCCCATACATCAAAAATCTCACAGAATAGTATGGGTTGTTGGGGCATCTCATGTCTCCTAGAAATATTCCCAGTGTGTTGGCAATGAGAGCATGACTTACAAAACACATGGGCATCATGGAACAAGCTAGGCCAATATAATCCAGAGTTTAAAACCTTCCTAGCTGTCCGTTGGGGTTCAAAGTGTCCACCACAAGCAAGTGTATGACAAAAATGCAAAACAGACTCAAACTCATGATCGGGAACACACCTCCTAATGACTTGGTCACTACACATGTGCCAGAGGTAAGGATCATCCCACACATAAAACCTAGACTCACTTTTTAATTTTTGGACTTGATGTTTCTTTAAATTTGCAGGGATTTAAGAGGTAACAATGTAGTTCACTAAATCAGCATACCAAGGATGCGTACCTGAGATGGAATAAAGATACTCATTGGGAAAAGTGTCCCGAAGTGGTACCTGGTCTAAGGTGTCTTCCTCTAGTGTGTGAGTAAGCCTACTCATGTGGTCCGCAACCAAATTCTCTAACCCCTTCTTGTCCTTTATCTCAAGGTCAAACTCTTGAAGAAGGAGCATCCAACGGATAAGTCGTGGATTTGCATCTGGCTTCTTCAGAAGGTACCTCAAAGCTGCATGGTCAGAAAAAACAACTACTTTAGAGCCCAATAAATATGAACGGAATTTATCTAAAGCAAATATGACAGCAAGAAACTCCTTTTCCGTGGTTGTGTAGTTTGATTGGGCTGAATCCAGTGTCCTTGATGCATAGGCAATCACATGTGAATGTCCCTCCACCCTTTGAGATAAGACTGCTCCAACCGCGAAGTTGGAGGCGTCACACATAAGCTCAAAAGTAATCTCCCACCGTGGGGGCTGTATGATAGGTGGAGTGGTCAGACACTTCTTTAGCTCATCAAAGTAATTCCTACAAGAATCGACAAACACAAAATCAGAATCTTTTTGAAGTAATCTTAACATAGGAAGAGCAATCTTACTAAAATCTTTGATGAAGCGCTAATAAAATCCTGCATGCCCTAGGAAAGATCTAACATCACGCACACATGAAGGATATGGTAATGGTGAAATAATATCTACCTTTGATCTATCAACCTCTATCCCATGTTTTGACACTACATGCCCTAAGACAATGCCATGCTCTACCATGAAATGACACTTTTCAAAGTTTAGGACCAGATTCTTCTCAATACAACGATTCAATACATTTCCCAAACTATTTAGACATTCATCAAATGAGGATCCATACACTGTAAAATCATCCATAAATACCTCCATGCAGGTCTCAATAAAATCAGAAAAAATACTCACCATGCATCTCTGGAAGGTACTTGGGGTGTTGCAAAGTCCAAATGGCATCCTCTAGTAAGCAAAGGTACCGAATGGGCAGGTGAATGTCGTCTTCTCCTGGTCCTCCGGAGCTATAGGAACCTGAAAATATCCAGAAAATCCATCCAAGAAACAATAGTGTATCTTCCCAGCTAGTCTCTCAAGCATCTGATCAATAAACGGGAGGGGGAAATGGTCCTTGCGAGTGGAATGATTTAGTTTCCTATAATCAATACACACACGCCAACTGTTTTACACCCTCATTGGAACTAACTCATCTTTCTCATTTTTAACAACAGTAACACTACTTTTCTTAGGCACAACCTGAATAGGACTTACCCACTGAGAATCTGAAATGGGAAAGATTATACCTGCCTCGAGCAATTTCTCAACTTCTTTTTTAACAACTTCCAGGAGGGTGGGATTGAGTCTCCTTTGTGGTTGTCTCACCAGTTTAGCCCCATCCTCCAAGAGAATCCTATGCATGCAAATGGAGGGGCTAATACCTGATATGTCTGCCAATGTCCAACCAATTTCCCTAATGTTATCTCTCAAAAGATTCAAAAGTTTTTCTTCATGTTCAAAAGAGAGATTGTTAGCAATGATAACAGGTAATCTATCACCACTCAGCAAGTATGCATATTTAAGATTTGGGGGCAATGGCTTCAGTTCCAATGTAGGGGGGTGATGTATGGATGGAGAAATTGATGCAACAGACATATCTGCACAATGAACATCAGTATCAGAACAGAAATCATCATAATCAGAGAATAAAGCACCAAATCCATCAGCATACTCAACAGCCATGTCATAATTAGAGTTCACATGATCAAAATCTGAATATGAATCCACATCAAAATCAAATCCAAGAGAGGATTGTGTATCAGAAACATGTGTGGAAGTGCTCTTAGACATCAAACTCGAACCAATACTCATAATATCCCTAAGCATAGGACAATCAAATTCCATGGAGTTTTTATTTGGTGGTTCAAAATGGGATATAACAAAAGCAGAATGGTCCTCTGAGGGGTACTTTATGGAATCCATAACATTAAATATCACAACTTCATCTCCAAACTCCATGGAAAGTGTACCCTCATTGATATTTATGATAGTTTTTGCAGTCTTGAGGAAGGGCCTGCCTAAGATAATGGGGGAATGAGAACTTACCTGATCATCCTCCATGTTAAGAACATAGAAATACGTTGGAAAGATCATGTCTCTTACCCGGACAAGTACATCCTCAAGAACTCCCGCTGGATATGCCGTAGCTCTATTTGCCAATTGCACCACTACACTTGTTGGCTTCAACTCACCAACCTGCAAGGAAGAGAATATAGAGTGAGGCATCACATTTATTGAAGCTCCTAAATCACAAATAGCATCAGAGAAGTGCAACTCCCCTATGGTACATGGGATGGTGAATGTCCCGGGATCCTTGCGCTTTGTCGGCATTGCTAGAGTTGGTGAAATGAGTGCTGAGACATTCCTTCCAAGTTTGATCCTCTCATTTCCCTTGAGCCCTCTTCGATGGGTGCAGAGTTCTTTTAAGAATTTGGCATACCTTTGGATTTACTTAATGGCTTCAAGTAGAGGAATGTTGATCTCCACACGCTTGAATGTGTCCAAAACCTCCTTTTTCATTGCTTCTTCAGCCATCTTCTTGGTTTGAACAACCTTGTTTGGAAAAGGAAGGGGTTTAGGAGGAACATCATCAATCTTTTTCTTACCTTTATCTTTCTCCTTGGACTGCTCATCAGTTGGTATGGAATGCGGCTTCTCTGGATTTGAGGTGAATCCCGGTGGAATGGTAGGTACAGATGTATCGTTCATTTGCTTCCCACTTCTCAATGTTATGGCACTAACATTCCCCTTTGGATTTGGAGTGGGTTGGGAAGGTAGATTTCCGGAATTCTTACTTACAAGTTCATGGAGGGTGGTGGCAATCTGGCTCATTTGAGTCTTTAACTCCCTCAGCTATAAACCTTGACTCTTTAGCTCATTCTGTTGATTAAGAACAATTTGCTTCAAAAGATCATCAGTGTTAGAGTCTACCTTGTGTTGGAGATTCCCTTGTTGCAGACTCGTTGATGTTTGAGCTTCAAATCTCCTTTGGGGTTGTTGGAAACCCTACTGGTAAGGCGGAGGATGCTGGAAGTTTTGTTGAAAGGGTGGCCTTTGTTGTTTTCTAGAGACATACCTCATATCCGGTTGATCTTTCCACCCTTTGTTGTATGTTGGAGCAAATGAATCAAACTTCTTTTGGGGATATGGTTGGTGTTGCTGCTGAAATAGTCTCCCTGGGAATACTATTGCACAATCCTCTGTCTCTTGTAGTTGTGGGCAATAGTCAGTTGGGTGGCTTGTCTCGGTGAAAATGCCACAAGGCCTTGAAGGAGGGGGTAGAGATGTCTTTTGTGCCAAAGCAATTTGCCTCACCATAGTTGTCAATTCTTCTAACTTGGTATCAATCAAATGACTCTCAAGAGAAGAAGGACTTACCTGATGTACTCCCCTGATATGTGGTGTACCTCTATCACCAAATTGTTGGGAGTTTTGGGCCATCTTGTCGATCAATGCACATGCGGCTGCTGGTGTCTTGTCCACCAATGCTCCTCCAGCTGCAGCATCAACCATGCTCCTCTCCATGGGTGTTATTCCTTCGTAGAAGTATTGGATGAGGAGTTGCTCACTGATTTGGTGATGTGGATAGCTTGCGCACAACTTCTTGAATCTCTCCCAGTACTCATATATTGACTCCCCTTGGGATTGCTTGATCCCAGAGATCTCCTTACGAATGGAAGTGGTCCTTGATGCTGGAAAAAATCTCTGCAAGAAAAGACGTTTCAAATCGTTCCAACAAGTTACATCTTCGGGTTGTAAATAATACATCCAATCTTTCGTAGCTCCATCAAGTGAGAATGGGAATGCTCTTAATTTGATTTGGTCTTCAGATACATTTATTGGTTTCAAGGTTGAGCAAACCACATTAAATTCTTTCAAATGTTTATTGGGATCCTCACCAGAGAGGCCATGAAACTTTGGAAGTAAGTGAATTAACCCAGATTTCAGTTCAAAGTCTGATTCGAGATTTGGGTATGCAATACAATTTGGTTGATAGTTAATATCAGGTGCAGCCAATTCTCAAATGGTTATATTAAGTTCATTTCCATTGTTTTCAGCCATTGGTTCTTCTTTTATGTTTGAATTTTAATAACTTCCAATTCCAATGTTTCCAGAAGAGAGTAATTCACCAACTGGTTGAATATTGAAAATTCTTGTAGACTGAGAGTGTCTGATTCGTGCCCTAAGGCTACATTCAATATCAGGGTCAAGATCTAAGAGATCTTTGGGATTAGTTCGTTTCATCAATCAATGAAAGTTGAAAAGAAGAAAATTGGACCATAGTAAAATAAAAATTAGAAGTTTGAGTTGATGGTCCAAAAAGAAGTAGAAGGAAATAAAAGAAGAAGGAAAAAAAATCAGATTGGGTAAAGACAGAAGAAAGAAGAGAGGAAGAGAATAAAATGTAAAACAAAATAAATACCTCTAATTTGTTGAAATAATTACTTGCCTCCCTGAAAATGGCGCCAATTTGAAAGAGTGCTGTCGTGGGCGCCCTCAAATGATTAATGTGATTTTGGGGTTCTTAGGTGCAACAGAGTGGCTGACCAAGGTCATCTCTCAAAGGAGGAAGTGAATTTAACAACTTATTAAAGGTATTCTAAAACAAATAAAATAGAATATAATAAAAACACTACTTGAAATGATGGGGTTTGGTTATAGTTTATGAATCTAGAAGAAGTTTTCTGGAAGAAGATTGTATATGTTTTTGTTTTTAGTTTTGAAATGAAGTTTGGTTAAAATGACAGGACAAAAAGATGTTTTTTTAGAAAATATTTTATAAGGAGTAATCGATCTAACTCTACCTCTTCAATCATTTATTAATCATTATTATTTAAATATATATTCACTTAATTATGATCCCTTAATTTGTTAAATCCCGAACCATATGAGAATTAACTTTACCACAAAGATGAAGTGAATTTAACCTTAGGCTAACTTCGGAGCAAGCAATCGCAACACCCTGCTTTGATTGATGTTCTAAAATTAGCTTATGGTAAGTGGTAAATTAAGGCACATAACCACTCTGGAAATGAGGATTAATTGAGTTTAGGAATTATATTTGAACTCTATAAATTGATCCCGGGTGGTTTTGAATTACCGGTTAAGGTTGTGCTCTCACAGTTCACACAATTCCCGACCTCGCGTGTTTTGTGTTAACTATTCAATTGCTTGCTTAGTTTCATTTAAATTAAAAACTCAATTAATAGATCATAATATTTGAATTATAGTATCTCATTGATTCAAAATAAATGAATGAAGAAGGATAGAGGTCGACCGATTACTAAAAAGAACTACTCTTCCATGGGTGGCGTAATCATCGTAGAAGCGTTTTGCATGTGCAAAGGTTTAGAATGGGTATAACCCAATAACGCTTCTACTCAAGAATTCCAGACCAAAGAGGAAGATTAAGAGAATAAATTTAAACAAAACAGAAGAAAAGAGAAGAAATAAAATAAGAACAACAAAGTTTATTATATAAACAAAATCATTATAACATGAAGGAGAAGAAGAAGGCTTTGTCGAAGGGATCCTTGCTTCAAGAGCTACCCTTATTGAAATGGTTAGATAATTGGAGTGGATCCACTTATCCTCTCTTCCCTCAACTTCCCAAATCACGTCCCAACCCCTCCAAATGATAAAAACTCCAATTTATAGAGGGGAGGGGAGGAGAGGTTACAAGTGGTTTCAAGTGTGAATGTGGAAATTCGGCCAAATATTTTATTCCAACTTTCATCGACCATTGGCCTCCAAAACGCATGAATTGACCGGCCTTCCAGAAGGATGATTTGTGCCAAATCATGTCCCCGAGTTTTCCTAAAAATTTGGGCTCAATACAAGCCCCGATGAAGAATATATGGCCCAAATACAGAACCCATGTACATTCTGCCGAGTCCAGCCCACCATTGGATTAAGGGCCCATTTAATCCATACAAATGCACTCTTTAGCTCTAGTGTCCTGAATAAAATTTGTATAAAATTAAGTGATAAACACTGTTACAAAATTTCAAATTTAAATAATAAATATAAAAATATTTATCTTCGAAATACTACAGTGCACTATTAAGGGTAAAACTTGAATTTTCACCAAATTTTCAAATGAATGATAAAATCCAAAATATTTTATAAATAAACATATTTAACACAATGTGAGGAAATTATATCATTCATTATCAATAAAATATTCAACAAAATAGTGTTTTATCATTCAAAATGCATGAACCGAAGAAAACTATCCATGAAATGAGCATCAACGCCAAGTGGAAGATCGGTAGGAGGTTCCTAAAGAGGCACTACAGGAGGTATAACGGGTGGCTTAGGGCTCACCACCTCCGAAGTGTGATGATTACCACTCTCTTAGCGTACAACACAAGGAATTCATGGTGGCATATCTCTTCAATTTACAAGTATACACCTTAGAAACGATTCATATAATAGATAGGGAAAGCAGAAGAATCGGTAAGAAAGGGAAGGTGGAAGGCCTCCATGAAACATGACACAGTAGAAAGGTAAATCAATAAATAGGACAAGTTCATGGTATGCCTCTAATAATAATAAAACTGAGAGCCTTCTCCAAGATCTAGGTCTAGATAAGAAAGAAGAGAACTCAGGAGGATCACTAAGATACTAGACCCATAGTCCATTGCCCAGGTAAAGTTCAAGTCAAGGTCTCATTTTACTTATAAGGTGGACATTTCATTTTGATTCATTTATGCATTTAATTCCTTTTAAACAGGTCAAATAAGGTGGATTACCCTTCTAATTTATAATTTCCCATACACCTTATAAATTGAAATTGGGAGTCTACTTAACCCAATTTTAAACAAGTTCCTGCATAAAAAAACTAGTACAATTTTATAAGTTTAACAATTTTGGCACTACAAGGCTTAGTAGATCAAGGTAGAGCAACAATCACATGAAAACAAGTAGATTCACGATGAAAGTAGATATGGCATGGAAATATACATGTCAAATCATTTCCTATAGTTCCTAATATGATGCATGTAATGAAATCCCCTCATATCATTAGGCTTAAGTAATAGGAATATCATTCCAATCATATCAATATTAATAGCATCATAAAGCAAGTGTTTCACCCAACAATGAAGTCATATCAACCATAAATGTCATAATCAATAACTGCAATTCCCAACCTAGGTAATTTTTGTGTCCCCTGTACATGGGTTAGCAATGTCCAAGCACAAGGTTAAGTCCAAATCTCATTGTCCTAATTTCCTGTCTATTCCCAATAGTAAGAAAAAGGAAAAAGGAGCTCTGATACCACTTTGTAGTGTCCCAGACCCAAGTGACACTGAACTGTGCCCTGATCCCAGTTGGCCACATGACCTTAAGTGCATCTCCCTAAACACCATAGGCTACTGACTAGTAGTGAGGGCCTTGGATGTGTATGTGGGGATAATATGACCTCATAGAATCCAATGTACACAATGGTAAACAGGGTATAATAAATAGAGGAAGCATATAAATCATCAAATAACAATGGAAGTAAAGGATAAGTAGAACGGTATAAGTAAACAACTGGTGGAAGAGAATTACAATAATTGATGCAATAATAATCTTAGCATGTCATGAGTCTATATAAAAATGGAAGTATAGGGGAACAAGGGTACAATCATATACTATATGCTATCAAAAACAAAAAAAAAGACTAAAAAATGTTACACAACATCTTGAGCATAGGTTCGGTCCTCTTCCCCCAATGATCCATCCTAAATAGAAAATAAATCCAGCATCGTAAGTGTATCTCTTCCCCTTATCCACACATGTGATCAAAATGTCTACTTAGGCACCAAACAACACCTGAGAAGGGTGGAATATATAAATCTCATTAGGTAGGCACCTACGGTGTCTAGACCATTCCATTTCATGTTGTAAATAGATAACAGGGTTCCAAATATAGAAATTATAGAGAAATAAATAAATAAGCATGTAAGCCTTGGTTTGGGTTCTTAAGTGGACACTTGTACCATACCACATACTTCGGCCTATGCCAGAAGTCTGAGAAGAGTACCTATGCAAGGAATGATATATATACAAGGCTAAAAGTAAACAAGGAAACCATGAAAGGTATATCCCCAAGCTTGTGCTTTTTCTTGGGGTCTAATTCCCATGTCATCATCCAAGTGTGCTAATAATCAAGGTAGAGTCATAAAAAGTGAATAAGAAATCTCAATATAAGAAGCATCAAGTATAGCACATGAAACCAACCAATACAATCAAACAATGCAATTAAATCAATCTGTCAAATCCAGTGTGGAGTCTCGTGCCCATCCAAGGTGATCTAAAAAAGAATCCCAAGTATCGCAATGGGAACATCCGATAATCCTATACCACTGATCTCGTCCTAGGAGACCAATATAGTGTCCCTAGTAAAACTCGAGGCATGGTAATTCTGAGCATGTCCTAGGTATCTCACGTAGGAGACCGAGTATCACTCAAGGCATGGCGTAGCCATATTTTTAATGATTCTATCCATGATTTCTCACCAAGAGAACTAGTATCACTCAAGAGTATAATAACCTCCCAGTAATCCCTTTCCCAGAAAGCTAAAGCATCTCCCCCGGCGCGTCGAGTCGTAACCTATCAAGAACATGAGTCCATCCATGAGTTCTTAATATGGGACCCATGGTCTCTCTTAACCCATTTCAAGAGAACCATGTATCCTCCAAGAACATCACAAGCAAGGCATATATCATAATAAGGCAAGGCACATATATAAAGCATGTCATCCAATAATCATATCAATTCCACATGATTCCATTAAATCAAGCAAAGAAATACAATCCAATATCATTGGAACCATTCATATGGCTAGGTAATAAGCCTTAAATAAGAGAAATCATGGGATGAGGCATAAGAAACAAGGTATATCATGTAAACAATGAAATATAACAAAAGGCACAAGGAATTAACAAGAGTTTTACCATATTTCATCACGAACATCATAATATCTCAAGCTATCAAGCTTGGTAAGCAAAATTTACCATTCAAGCCAACCAATTGGAATAAAAAAGCATTATAAATGCATAAGTAGAAGGCTCATGGCATGAAATAAAGTTAATAATAGTCATATAACATGAGTTTTAACATTTAATAAACTTGCATAAGCATTAAACATAAGGAATAAGGGTATCATTTACTTATATAAGCAATTAAACATAAGGAAAGTGGCATTCAAGTGGAAATTCAAGCATGTCAAGGCATATGTCATTGTACATGGTCCAACCAATTATAATTGAAATTAGGCATTGCCAAGGGGAACCTAATTCATGGTTCATTACTCATTATAAATCCTTTAATCAATTTTTATAATTAATCCAAAGTGGAGCACAATACAAGGCTTAAGGAATTTAGTCCATTTAGGATGGCACACACAAACGGGTGGAAAAAAGGCAAGTCGAATACCCAAGGATAGGTTTCTCTAAAAGTAAAGGCCATTACAAGCATGGAAAACCAACCCGGTTATTTTAATATGTGATAATAATGCTTCATCAGAATATTTTGGCTAGAGGCACAATGGAGCGATGCCAAAAAGAAACAAAATTGAAGGGAAAAAGAGTAAAGGCCCTACCTCATGGTCATAGTACTCTACGCATCTGGTAACAAGGATTTATTCAACCTAAAATGGTAGAAATCAAAAGATTTAGCAAAACCCCTAAAATAGGTCAAAGATCCATTGCACAAAGATGGCACAAAAGATGATGGCAAAAACTCAAAATAGAGGGGTGAGGTAGATAGAGCTCGCTAATATGAGTTTGTTACTTCTAACGACAATGAAATCAGAGAAGAGATGAAGAAGAAATCATAAAACCCCAAAGGAAGAGGAGGGGGTCACCACACACACCTATAGGAAGGAACCCGCTGGAGAAAATGAGGGAAGAAGAAGGAATTACCTAAATCATTAATGAAGGGCAATTTTTTAATTTCACCCCATTTTTTACTATACATGGTTTGGATGCACGGTTTGGCCAAACCATGTGCATAGTTCTGCTTCACAGGGCATACCACACGGGCAAGGTGCATGATTTGACTAACCATGTGAAAACTATGTGTTTTCCCACTATCCAAGACCTACAATAGCATGCTCAGTCGTGCAACCTGGGTCACACGGTTGTAGAAAAACCATGTGGTCCAGCCTGTTTTCCTCTTTTTTAGAGATTTGGGCTCTAAATGATCCTTGGATGCCCCCGGGACCTCCTTTAACCTCCTAGGATTAAAATTAAGGGTCGTTTAACAGAATTAAACAAAAAATTTAATATTTTTTACCTTTGGATAAATCTTGGATGTTACAACCTCTCCTCCTTAAAACAACTCATCCCCAATTTTCCCTTTAGAGGGTGGTAGAACATCATTTGAGAAAAACTCTATCCACTGCATGCGTACATTGGTATCTTTCTCCCAGGTCTCATTCTATATGTGTCCATGCTACCTAGAACCTAGGATAGAAGAACTAACCTGCCTTAGAGAACCTTTGTGCAATGATCAACGATAAGAATCAGATGTTCCTCAAAGGACGTATCCTCCTCAAGATCGATATTGTTAGGGTCAAATGAATGAGACGGGTCTGGGTGATATTTTTGAAGATGAGATACGTGGAATACATTGTTCATGGAACAATACCTCTAAGGTAATAGAAACTGATAGGCTATTGATCATGTTGTCAAGCGCGTCAAATTAGTTGTTTAATTTTGACTAGAATTCCTGCAATACATCAGCAACCCTAGGTTGTCTCTCGACGGAGCCTTAGATCATTAATTTAAAAAAAGGTTTTAATTATGAAAGTAGAAAGGTAAATGGGGTTTTATAGTACTTGGTTTTGATGATAAAAGTTGACAATAGAAAATGAAAGCGATATAACAAAGTAGAAGTAAACAAGATTGATTAAACGTGATCAACCCAAGGAAGTCTCGTGATGCTCATCCTTCATCGCTTCAAGGGATGGGGTTATGATCTTTTAATATCTGGTTTGTAACACATATTAACATACTGTTACTGATTTTATTCTAGGATACCTCCTAGGGTTCAGTCTAAAACACACAATGGTTCACCGGACACCGCCGATGATTGAGTGATTTGTGTTCGACATCATAACTGAAACTCACCAAGGCAACACACGAAGAACTTGATGTGCTGTCCAGGTTTGTATGTTATTTCTTTGTGATACCATGACATAAATTTGCATGATCTTTACAGTGATTATGTGAGTTCAATTGAGCAATATGAACCACACAAATACCGCAATTGAATGAGGGAAGGAAAAGGGATGAACGGTGTGTGAAACATCACATGAAAGGGTACCACCAAACATGATCATTTGAGTTGAGTATAACATACCAGTATATAACTAAATTAAATAAAAATAGAGGATGATGAAAAACAACATACAACCTGGAATTAAAAATATCATTCAAAATAATACAAGTTTGAAGCTCGGGATTACATCACATTCCTCCCCGGGTGATCACAAGGGGTTTAGAAACCCATGGGAGGGGAAGAAGAAGAAGATGTTGAAGTAGAACTTCTCATAGCCTCCAGAACTACTAGGGATGTTGATAAGACTCCTTGGGGACTCCAAAATGGTAGCACCTTTCCTCCTGGCCGAACTTGAAAATGGGGAGCCGAAGGTGCCATTTTATAGGAAAATTGGAAGGTGGTTTTAGGCACACAGATTTCTTCAATCCACTTGTACCACGCGTTTCGGCCTTCATACAACCTTATCTCGGTTTGGAAAAAATATAAAGGTTGTATCCCCACCTCTTTTCTATCTCCACCGAAAGTTTGGAACCATTTGGACAACTACAGATCTAGATATTGATAAAATACAGAACACCGCATTTGACTTGGTCCATCTTTGAATCCTTGGACAGATTAGCTAGTATGGGCATCTTAGAGGCCGAATGGGGCTTCGGTTCCTTCATATTAAATGTATCCCATACAATTTTGGACTGGCCCACAAAACGTCATCCCATTTGGATGCAGGGTTAAGTAGAAATATGTGGTTGATTCCACTGGTGTTCTTGGATCATGTGCATATTGGCCCATCTTTCTTGGACTTCATCATGGGTTCTTCAAATCACCTCCTCCTTCAATATAATTATCAAAACATGTAACATTTCCCTTTTTAATAGTGTTAAACACAAAATAATTGAATAAAACATGGAGTGAAATTTATTTATTATACTTTTAATTTTCAATACAATAACAGTTTAATACATTGGTATAAGGGTGAAATAAAACAGTGAATCGTGGTACGATCACACCCCCACACCTAAACATTTGCACTCCTGGGAAATGTATAATATCATAATCAGATGATGCATAAATATATTCCCAAAATCATGAAGATTTAACATTTGAGGAAATTTTAATTAAAGTAATATGATCAATGCACAAACCACACTAAGGAGTTCTTCCTAGTGAAAATAGAAAAAGATGTCTCATAAATCTTATCATAGTGAAATTAAAAAAGATTCATGATACCAAATTGAGCAAGAAATTCAAAAGTCGACCATGAAACTAACTCTCCATGTGTGTGTGTAAAAACCATTCCATGATATTCTTTCCACTTTTTATCCAATAAATATAGGTTATTTTAACATTTTTTAGCTTAAATGATTTTGTCCACCGAACCTACCCTATATCCTTTGCAATCATATTTCAAGAACCACTCAGTTAAGCATTCACAGAAGTCAAACCTTAAGCTCCTAACCTAGATATCCCCATATGTTGCACATTTCATCACTCCCCTCATTTATTATATTTTTTTTGACGTTTCATTTGGAACAAATCTCACACTCATCTCTCAACCCTTGTTTGATCTCTTCACGACACTAATTGAAATAGTTATAACAAGATAAAAGGTTGAGGAGGGGTGGTTTTTGACCTGCCCAAGACACAACATTTTTTTTGAGGCCGTACAACAGTCAGACATTAGGTACACACGCATAGGTCAATCTAGTACAGTAATGAAACAGATTGGATAAGGAACGAACGTATGGAAATATAATTTAAAGCTGAAAAATATTAACCCAACATATATTTACCTTATATTAAGTAAGAAATATTCACACTTTATGGTTTGGTGCAAAAATTTGTGGAGATATTAGTGACACAGTTTTCCCAAAAACTACTCACACAAGGGGCATCAATCATCTCAAAGGTTTCACATAGATACGACCATTTATATCATTGATAGAAAACCAATTCACTAAAAAAAGAAAAGAAAATCACTCGCTGATGTTAAATTCATATAAATATTATTTTTTATCCTTCGTTGTGGTATTTTTACTTTCCCCCCTTTATGGTCACCAAATCATCGAACTTCGAAATTGTTGATGGGGAAAAATGAAAATACCATAAAAGGGCTAAAAAGAGAATAAAAGAGAAAATGATGAAAATTACTAACCCAGGAATGTATCCACCCCCAACACCTAGAATGTGCAGTGTCCTCACTGAAATAATTGAGAATGTGAGAAGGAAGGATAAAACCTTGTGTGTTTTATTGGTATGATGTGTCGAAAAGGTTGATTTCCTCCACCAGATTCTTCGAAAAATCCTCATAGAAGTGTTTAAGTCACTGCCCATTGACGGTAAGACTTCGTCCACTCTGCTCATGAAAAACCTGTATTGCACCAAAAGGGTAAACATTAGTAACAGTATAAGGACCGAGCCATCGGGAACGAAGCTTACCTGGGTGGAGCTTAAGCCTGGAATTGTACATGAGGACCTTCTCACCAATATGGAACTTCTACTGGTGAATCATTCTATCATGAATAGCCTTTGTCTTCTCTTTATAGATTCGGGAGTTTTCATATACATCATGTCGAATTTCTTCCAACTCTTGAATCTACAGATTTCTTTGCTCACCTGCATCTGAAAAGTTCATATTACATTCTTTAATAGCCAAATATGCACGGTGTTCTACCTCCACTGGGAGGTGAAAAGCCTTTCCAAACACAATTCTATATGGTGACATTCTGATTGGGGTTTTAAAAGCTATACGGTACACCCAAAGTGCATCATCCAAGCGCAAACTCCAATCTTTCCTATTGGGTTGTACCGTTTTTTCCAAGATTCATTTAACTTCACGATTTGATATTTCTGCTTGTCCATTTGTTTGGGGGTGATATGAAGTGGAGAATTTATGATAAACCCCATACTTAAGAAGCAATGTTTTCATGTTACGATTGAAAAAATGTGAACCCTGATCACTAATGATGAATCTTGGTAAACCAAACCTACTGAAAATTTGGGACCTCACAAAATCAACAACCACTCGAGAGTCATCGGTCCTGGTGGACTTTGCTTCCACCCATTTAGATACATAGTAAACAGGAAATAAGATGTACAAAAATCCAAATGAATTTGTAAAAGGCCCCATGAAGTCAATGCCCCATGCATCGAAGATCTCACAAAATAACATGGGCTGTTGGGGCATTTCATTCCTCTTGGAGATATTCCCTGTGAATTGACAATGACTACATGACTTGAAAAATATATGGGAATCCCTATATAAAGTTGTCCAATAAAGTCCTAAGTCAAGGACCTTTCGATCTGTACGTTGAGATCCAAAGTGGCCCCCACAGGCCAAAGTGTGGCAGAAGGTCAAAACAGAGGTGAACTCATGGTTAGGGACACACCTAAGAACTACTTGGTCACTAAAAATTCTCCACAAGTATAGGTCATCCCAAATGTACCAATGAGACTCATGCTTAAGTCTCTGGGATTGTGTAATGCTAAAATTAGTGGGGACCCTAGATGTTGCTAGAAAATTCACAATGTCTGCATACCAAGGGGTAAGGTCCACAACATCACAAAGGTTCTCATGAGGGAAGAATTCTCCAATGGGTAGGGGTGAGTCAACATGATGGTCCAATGGTGGGTAAATCCTACTAATGTGGTCAGCTACCACATTATCCACTCCTATCTTATCTCTAATCTCAAGGTCAAACTCTTGGAGGAGGAGAATCCACCGAATGATGTGGGGCTTGGCTTCAGGTTTCTTTAGGAGGAAACGAAGGGCAGCATGATCAGAGAAGATGATGATTTTTGACCTGAGAAGATATGAACAGAATTTTTTCCAAGGAAAAAACAATAGAAAGAAGTTCTTTTCTAGTGGTTGTGTAGTTTACCTGGGAAGGTTCAAGGGTACGTGAGGCATACGCAATGACATGAGGGGACTTCTCAACCCTTTGTGATAAAACTGCCCCAACTACAAAGTTAGAGGAATCACACATAAGTTCGAAGGGTAGATCCCACCTTGGTGGTTGGATGATGGGAGGTGATGTGAGACTCATTTTTAGTGAATTGAATGCATCCTCAAAATTTTTATCAAACACAAACTCAGAATCTTTTTGCAATAACTGAGACAATGGAAGTGCAATCTTACTAAAGTCTTTAATGAATCGACGATAAAAACCAGCATGACCCAAGAAAGATCGCACCTCACGAACACATTTTGGATATGTAAGGGTTGAAATTAATTCAATTTTAGATTTATCAACTTTAATTCCCTTATTTGAAATGACATGCCCAAGAAATATCCCCCGCTCAACCATAAAATGGCATTTCTCATAATTTAAAACAAGATCTTTTTCAATGCAGCGGTGGAGGACAGAACCTAGGTGTTCCAAAAAATCATCAAAATAAGATCCATATACCATGAAATCATCCATAAAGACTTCCATACAACTCTCAAGGTACTCAGAAAAAATACTCAACATACATCGCTGAAAAGTACCATGAGCATTACATAGACCAAATGGCATCCTTCTGTATGCAAATGTGCCAAATGGACAGGTAAATGTTGTCTTTTCTTGATCCTCAGGGGCTATATGGATTAGGAAATAACCCGAATAGCCATCAAGGAAACAATAATGGGACTTACCAGCCAATCGTTCTAACATTTGGTCAATGAAAGGTAATAGAAAGTGGTCCTTCCGCGTGGCGTGATTTAGTCGACGGTAGTCAATACAGAATCGCCAACTGTTTTGCACATGTTTTGGAACCAATTCATTCCTTTCATTTGACACAACTGTTATTCTTGTTTTTTAGGCACAATTTTCACTGGGCTAACCCATTTACTATCAGATATAGGATAAATGGTCCCTACAGTAATTAATTTACTGACTTCCAGTTTTACCACTTCAAGGAGAGTGGGAATCAACCGGCGTTGAGATTGTCTTACAGGTTTAGCCTCATCATCCAAAAGTATATGGTGTATACAAATAGATGGGATAATCCTGGGAATATCATCCAATGTCCATCCTATTGCCTTTTTACACTCTCTCAAAAGTTTGAGCAGTTTCGATTCCTGTTGTGGAGAGAGGTTATTGGCAATAATGACGGGCAATTGGTCAATACCCTCAAGATATGCATATTTTAAATTTTATGGAAGTGTTTTTAATTCCAACACCGGGGGTTTTTGGATTCAGTTAGTGGATTTAGGGGGAGTGAGGTCCATGAAACTATCATCTGCTCATGTTTATTCTCAAAGGAAAGAGAATATATTGAAATGAGTTTTGTAGAATCATCTATAGTCATGGGTACCTCAGAATAAACACACTCATCAATTAAAACACAAAATTTACATTTTTATGAACCCGCACAACATTCAAAAGAAGAACCAAAACTCAAATCATCCATGGGTGAATAAGAGGAAATTAAATCATAGGATAGGTCGAGGATAGAATTTTGTGTGTGTTTGTCATTAGAGGCACTTCCATAGAATAGATAGGAAGAGTGGAGTGCTCTTCAACGGGGTGTTTCATAGCCTCAAGGATGTTAAAACTTACCTTTTCTCCTCCGAATTCCATGGACAACGTACCATTTTGAACGTTGATGATTGTCTTTGTTGTTTTTAGGATTGGCCTCCCAAGTATGAGGGCAGTATGTCCTTGGGTTAGGGTATCTTCCATCTCAAGAATGTAGAAATCAGCAGGGAAGATGAGATTCTTCACTCATACAAGGACATCCTCAATCACTCCTATTGGATGTGTTGTACTCCGGTTGGAAAGTTGCACGACAATTCCGGTTGGTTGAAGCTCTCCAACCTATAGAGAAGTAAACACAGAGTGAGGCATTACATTAATGGAAGCACCTAAATCTAGCATAGCATCAGAAAAGAAAGTCTCCCCTATGGTACACGGTATCGTGAATGTGCCCGGATCCTTGCATTTAGTTGGAATTTCTGGTTGAATCAAGGCTGAGAAATTCCTACCCAAGTTGACTCTCTCATTCTTCTTCAGCCTTCATTTATGGGTGCAAATTTCTTTAAGAAATTTGGCATAACAGGGAATTTTCTTGACTGCATCCAATAAAGGAATATTAACTTGAAAATTTTTAAATGTATCTATTATCTCATTATCAATATCATTATCAGAATTTTTCTTCGATTTAGAGAGTATTTGTGGGAAAGGAAGAGGAATGGATTGTTCATTTGAATCATCAACGATAATTTGATTGCCCTTTTTATTTTGTTTTTCATTACATGGAATTTTTGAGGGTTGGGAAGGAGTGTTTTCAAGAGGGGGACATACCTGTTTCATCGAATCAATAGAAGGAGAATCTTCTTTACCACTACGAAGTGTAATTGCACATACATTACCTTTTTCCTTCAGATTGGAAATGGGTTGAAATGGTAGTTATCCAGACCCTTGCATCTTAAGCTCATCGATGGTGTTTTCCAATTGTCCCACTTGAGTTCACAAATCTTGAATTGCTGATTGTGTGGTCTGTTGGAACTGGAGGTTTTGGGTTTCCATTTGCTTCACCATATCCTCGAGGCTTGGTTCAGATTTGGGAGGAGTAGGATTGTTTTGAGATGATGATGGATAATAAGGTTGTATACCTTGTCCTTGTTGATACCAATTCTGCTTGGGGTAGCTTGAGTTTCCTCCTTGTCGGTATTAGGGTTGTGCTTGCCACCCTGTATTTGGATTTGGCCTGAATTGTTATTTCTTGAAGGGAGGTGCTTGTTGGAATGGATGCCCTGGGAACACCACTGCACAAGACTTAGATGAATCTTTAAGTTGTGGGCACTGGTCAGAAAAATGAGTGTTATCAGAACAAATACCACAATGTAATGGAATAGAGGTAGAGTGTGATTTACCTTGTGCTTGAGTTAATTGACTTAAAAGGGTATGAATCTCATCAATTTTAGTATCTACCTTTTGTTCTAGGGATGAATGACTTACCTCATGAACTCCTTGGGTTGGTGCAATTGCTCGTGTACTAAATTGTTGTGCATTTTGAGCCATGTTGGCTATTAAGTCACGAGCGGCGGAAGGAGTTTTATCAACTAGGGCACCACCAGCCACAACATCAATCATTCCAAGATCCATGGGAATGAGTCCCTCATAGAAGTATTGGATTAATATTTGTTCACTAATCTGGTGGTGGGGGCATCTTGAGCAAAGTCTCTTGAATCTCTCCTAGTATTCATGAAGGGCCTCTCCTTGTGATTGCCTAATTCCACATATTTCTTTCCTAATTGATGTAGTTCGTGAGGCAGGGAAGAACTTCTATAAAAAGAGTCTTTTAAGGTCATTCCATCCCCCAATCGTGGTAGGCAAATAGTATATCCAATCTTTGGCTACACCATCAAGGGATAAAGGGAAGGCCCTAAACTTGATTAAGTCCTCAGACACATTTTGGGGTTTCATGTTGGAGCACACTATGTGAAACTCCTTAAGGTGTTTATGAGGGTCATCACCAGTAAGACCATGGAATTTAGGAAGAATGTGGATGAGACCTGATCTCAGCTCAAAGTTGGATGCTTCCTCAGGATATTGGATGTACGCAGGTTGGTACTCCACATCAGGGGTGGTCAGTTCTTTTAAAGTTCGATTATTTGCAACCATGTTTTCTTAGGTTTTACTGGGTTCAATTTTGGATTGGTTTAGGACCACTTGAGGTTCCACAAAGGGTTCCTTAATGTTACTTGATTTACCTTCTCTAGATGCCTTGATTTGTGTGTGAAGTGACTTTTCAATTTTAGGATCAAATTCAAGTAGTGTTTCTTTACCAGATCTTGTCATGCAACAATGATGTCCAGTTTGATTGATTGATTGTTTGTTGTGTTTTTTTTAATTGAGATGGATAAAAAAAACTTAATAAGGGTGAAAGAAGAATATAATGTTATACTATATAATTAGAGAGGAAGATGGAGAAGAAGAGAGAGAGAGAGATAGAGAGATAAAGAACACACCCAAAACAACCAAAAATAAAGACAAAACCCAAAACAAAAACAATCAAATGGGGGTGGGGTATTTAAAGGAGTACTAATTAAGAAGTAAAATAAATAAATAAAAGTAAATAAAGAAAAAAATGATATTGGCTCCCCGGCAATGGCCCCAAAATTTGATCGCGTTGTCGAGCGTGTCAAATTAGTTGTTTAATTTTGACTAGAATTTCTGCAATACAGCAGCAACCCTAGGTTGTCTCTCGACAGAGCCTTAGATCATTAATTTGAAAAAAAGGGTTTTTATTATGAAAGTAGAAAAGTAAACGGGGTTTTATAGTACTTGGGTTTGATGATAAAAGTTTACAATAGAAAATGAAAGCGATATAACAAAGTAGAAGTAAAAAAGATTGATTAAACGTGATCAACTCGGAGATGTCTCGTGATGCTCATCCTTTATCGCTTCAAGGGATGGGATTATGATATTTTAATACCTGGTTTTTAATACATATTAACATATTTTTACTGAGTTTATGCTAGGATACCTCCTAGGGTTCAGTCGAAAACACACAATGGTTCACCGGACACCGCCGATGATTGAGTGATTTGTGTTCGACATCATAACTGAAACTCACCAAGGAAACACACGAAGAACTCGATGTGTTGTCCAGGTTTGTATGTTATTTCTTTGTGATACCATGAAATAAATTTTCATGATCTTTATAGTTCTTATTGAGTTCAATTGACCAATATGAACCACACAAACACCGCAATTGAATGAGGGAAGGAAAAGGGATGAACGGTGTGTGAAACATCACATGAAAGGGTACCCCCAACCATGATCATTTGAGTTGAGTATAACATACCAGTATATAACTAAATTAAATAAAAATATAGGATGAGTAAAAACAACATACAACCTGGAATTAAAAAAAATCATTCAAAATAATACAAGTTTGAAGCTTGGGATTACATCACATTCCTCCCCGGGTGATCACAAGGGGTTTAGAAACCCATGGTAGAGGAAGAAGAAGAAGATGTTGAAGTAGAACTTCCCATAGTCTCCAGAACTTCTAGGGATGTTGAGAAGACTCCTTGGGGACTCAAAAATGTCAGCACCTTGCCTCCTGGCCGAACTTGCAAATGGAGAGCCCAAGGTTCCATTTTATAAGAAAATTGGAAGGTGGTTTTAGACACACATATTTCTTAAATCCACTTGTACAACGTGTTTCGGCCTTCAGAAAGCCTTATCTTACTTTGGAGAAAACAGAAAATTTGTATCTCCACCTCTTGGATGTCTCCACTGAAAGTTTGGCACCATTTGGACAACTAAAGCTCTATATATTGATAAAATACAGAACACCGCATTTGACTTGGTCCAACTTTGAATCCTTGGACATATCAGCTAGTATGGGAATCGTAGAGGCCGAATGGGGCTTCGGTTCCTTCATATGAAATGTAGTCCATCCAATTTTGGACCATCCTACAAAATTTAATCCCATTTAGATGCACGGTTCAGTACAAATATGTTGTTTAGTCCACTGGTGTTCTTGGATCATGTGCATATTGGCCCATCTTTCTTGGACTTCATCATGGGTTCTCCAAATCACCTCCTCCTTCAATATAATTATCAAAACATGTAACATTTCCCCTTTTAACAGTGTTAAACACAAAATAATTGAATCAAACATGGAGTGAAATTTGTTATTATACTTGTAATTTTGAATACAATACCAGTTTAATACATTGGTATAAGGGTGAAATAAAACAGTGAATCGTGGTACGATCAGCTACCAGCACGAATCTCTCCACTATCTTGAAAGGACTAGAATATATAGATGATAACTTCTACTATCTACTTATTCATTTATGAACCAACCTATAAAAAAAATGTATAAAGACCTGATGTCCCACCTCGAACTCCAGAGGTCTACGGTGATGATTGGTAAGATTTCTTCCTGGACTGAGTTGTTACCATACGCTTCTGAAATACCTGAACTTTCTCTAAAGTCTCTTAAACAAGATGAGGACCAAGTAGAGTTATCTCACCTACCTCAAACCACCATAGTGGTGAATGACATAGACTACTATAGAGGGCCTCATAGAGATCAATCTGAATCATTTCTAGAAAGATGTTATTGTTGGAAAACTTAACGAGAGGAATATTCTTTTCCTAAGAGCCTCCAAAATCAAGGATACAGTCCCTGAGCATATCCTCTAACACCAGAATCATACACTCGGACTTCCCATCGATCTGAGGGTGAAATCTAGTACTCAAAATCAACTGTGAACCCATTTTCTCCAACAACCCCTGCCAGAACCGCAATGTGAATCAGGAATCTTGGTCTGAAACGATAGAACGGAGCATGCCATGAAGTCACACTATCTGCCATATGTAAAGATTTACTATATCATCAATAGAGAAGGACTCCTAGATCTATAAGAAGTTCATGATTTTGGTCAACCTGTCGATGATCACCCATACTTTATCACTACCTCGAGGAGATCTCGACAAGTCTGTCACAAAATCCATGGTGATTTCATTCCATTTCCACTCGGGAATGTATAAAAGGCTGTAAAATTCTAAAAGATAATTGGTGCTCTTCCTTCACCTAAAGATAGGTGGAGCACTGAGTGATGAAGTATGATATATTCTTCTTTATACCTAGCCACCGGTATTAACAACACATGTCTCGGTACATCTTAGTAGGACCAAGATGAACTTCCCAAAAAGAGGCATGAGATTCCCTCATAAAATCTTCCCATATATCATAAGGCACACATACATGACCACAGTAGAGCAAGGTCTCACTGCCATCAACAACCCAACCAGGAGGTGGGTTCTCTCCTATGACGTTTTCCCTCAAGATGAGTTCCTATGAATTAGAAAACTACTGCTTTCAGACTTGCTCAAGAAGAGAGTACTTCACTACCAAAGTTGTTAAAATTGGTTTCCCTTGTTATTCTGAAACCTTAATATACAACTCAGAAAACAAGGCCATCATCTACCACTCACTATTGGCTACCTGAACAACCCATGTCTGTGTTTTCTAGCTTAAGGAATTAGCTACAAAATTTCCCTTACTAGGTGAATAAGCAAGCTCAAAATCAAAGGATCGTAGGTATTCCACCCACCTGCGCTCCCTCAGATTCAAAACCTGTTGAGTGGAGATATATTTCAAGACTTTATGATCTATGTAAACAAAGAATCTCTCACCCAATAGATAATGACTCCAATAGTGCAGTGCATGAACCATAGATGCTAGATTGAGGTCATGTGTTGCATAATTCTACTCATGAGGCCTCATCTGACGAGATCCATAAGCCATGACTCGATCACATTGCATCAAAACTGCACCTAGTCCAATTCATGAAGCATCATAGTAGACTGTATAAATTCATCCTGGGTCAGGCAGAATTAGAATCGGAGCTAACGTGAATCTTCCTCACAAGCTTCAGACTATAGGAACTGCACACTATTCTTTGTTAAGGCTATAAGAGGTGTTGATAAGTAGGCTAAGTCCTGAATGAACTGCCTATAATAGCCTGAAAATCCTAAAAATTAGTGTATGTCAAACACATTCTTGGGATGATCATATAAAACCATAGTGCTCGCCTTCTCTAGGTAAACTTATACTTCTACCTTAGATATGATATGACCCAAGAAGTGGACCTCACTAATCCAAAAGTGGAATTTACTGAGCTTCACATATAGTCGATTCTCTCTGTATACTCAGAACAATCTCAAGATGGGTTGCATAGTCATGTCTGGAGCACGAATACACTAATATGTCTTCTACAAAGACTACCACAAATGAATCAAGATACAAGTGGGAAACCTGATTCATTAAATCTATAAAGACCGATGGCATGTTCGTAAGACTGAATGACATAACCAAGTAATCAAACAAGTCGTACCTACTTCAGAATTTTGTACATGGTATATTTGATGGTCTCACATGAACCCGATGATAGGATGACTGTAAATAGATCTTAGAGAAAATAGTTTATCCTCAGAGCCAGTCGAAAAGGTCATTTATATGAGGCAAGGGATAACGGTTCTTCACCATAATTTGGTTCAATCATCTATAATCCACGCACTATCGGAGGGTATTACTCACATTTTTTGTGAAAAGGATAGGTGAATGCCATAGAGATGTGTTGGGTCTGATAAAACCCTTAGCCTAAAGATCTTTAAGCATCCTCTTGAGTTTCTAGAGCTCTGTATGTGTCATCCTATAAGGAGGACTAGACACTAGTACCGCACCTCACACTAGATCTATAGTGAACTCAACCTCCCTCACTAGAGGGAAAACAAATAAATTTTCAGTTAAGACATCCCTAAACTGATCCATGACTAGAAGAAATTCTGCCAACTGCATTCCCTGATCGCTCATAAAGAGACTCGCAAACTGAGTTGTCACTCTTCCAAGACCAGTCTGATTGGGTCTAGATCGATCTTCATGGATATCCCATTATTCTTTTTGTACGTACATGTTTACATCTGGTGATATAAAAGACACTCAGCGGTGATAGCAATCCACTTGGGCACGATAAAGCATGACCCGGTCCATATTGAGAATGATGTCGAAGTCGGTCATCTCGAGGATGAAAAAATTCCAGAAGGAAAAGGTACCCACCTATCTCAATGGGGCACTCCTGACACTGATGCACACCCTATGTTATGAACCCTAGTGGAGTTTCGAGAGACATAACACCATATAAGTACTTGATGATAAGACCCAAAATTTCAACACACGTAGTAGATACAAAAGAGTGTGATGCACCTTTATCAATAGGGGAAGAAACTAAAGTAGAGGCTACCAGAATAGTACCTATGACTGTAGATGACCCTGGACTCTGCTCCTCTGGCTCTAGCTGCACTTCATTCATATGGCATGAACCTCAGCCCTGAGATGCAGCTTGACTAGCCTAAGTTGATCCACTCTACTGACACTGAAGATCTGGACCCCAACTTCCTCAGCCACAACCACCATTACCTCAACCTAATTGGCCTATAGAAGACCAACTTCCTACCTGACATGGTGTCATAGATCCTGTACCTGATAGAGGTGTTGGTACGAATCCCCTACCAGTGGATGCTAGAGAAAAGGAATGACAGAAGCGCTGAAGATGACTTATCTTGCTGCAAGGTTGACATTTCATCAGGTTACTCATGCACTGAGAATTTTTATGGCCTATTCTTCTACATTGGTGACATACTATGGAACTATCAGTGTGTGTCACCTTGCTAGAACCACCCACACATACACCCTTGAAATTTTGCTTCCTATTTCCTGAAGAACCATCACTCTATCTCAGAACCGTACCACCCTATCTCACAAGACTAGTTTCTCTAGGATTTCATTCTGTAATAAGGGTATGATTAATTATCTCTATAAGAGTATTCAATCGAATATATTTTCACCTGTGAGCATACAACATACCCAATCTCGTCCTCAAAGTGCCTCGCAATCATCAACTCATCACTGGTCAAAGATGGAGCAAAATGCTGAAGCTTAGGGAAATGAGAAAAATACTCGATCATAGTCATGGAGCCCTACTGAAGATGCATTAACTCCATATAATGATCATATCTCAGAGTTTTTAGGAAGAAATGATCATAGAAATCCATCTGGAATTTTGGCCAAACTATGTATCGATAACACTCTGACTGAGAGATGACATTCCACCAATGTTTGGCGGAGTCATGTAACATATAGGTAGCAAGATTGAACATCCTATCTAGAGGCATCTTAATATATTTGAAGATAGATATCATAGCTTCTATCAATGACTCTATAGAAAGAGGACCGCCATCCCCTAAGAAAGTGGGAGGATTCTACTGTTGAAAGTCTCATGTAAGATTTGCTATAGTATGGGGCAGGCATGGGAGCACCCCGAACTGACTGCATGAACCGGAGAAAACTATCCCTGAACTAATCATCGGTGCCCAGTGGAAGATCAATAGGAGGTGCCTCAAGAGGCACTATAAGAGGTATAACGGGTGGCTCAGGGCCCACCACTTCAGGAATGTGCTCATCACCACTCTCTTGGCATAAAATATAAGGACGTCATAGTGGCATAGCTCTACAATTTATAAGGGCCCATAAACCTTATAAATTTAAATTAGGTGTCTACTTAACCAAATTATAAACAATATCCTGCACACAAAAAACGGCACAATTCTATATGTTTAACAATTTAGGCACTACAAAGCTTAGCAGATCAAGGCACATCAGCAATCACATGCAAACAGGAAGATCCATGCTGAAAGTAGACGTGGAATGCCAATATGCATGTTAATCCATTTCATATAGTGCCTAATATGATGCATGTAATGAAATTACCTCATATCATTGGGTTGAAGTAGTGGGAACATCATTCCAATCATATCAATATTATTGCAGCACAAAGCAAGTGTGTCACCCAACAATGAAGTTGTATCAACCATAAATGGCATAATCAATAACTACAATTCCCAACCCAGGTGATTTGGGTGTCCCTTGTACATGGGTCAGCTGCGTCCAAGCACAAGGTTAAGTCCAAATCTCATTATCCTAATCTACTGTCTAACCCCAACAGTAAGAAAAAGGAAAAAGGAGCTTTGATACCACTTTCTAGCATCCTGGACCTGAGTGCCACTGAACTGTTCTCTAAGCCTGATTGGCCACATGACCTCAATCTCATCTCCCTGAACACCATATGTTTCCAATTAGCAATGAGGGCTTTGAATGTGTGTGTGGAGAGACTATTCTTTCATAGAATCCAGTATGCATAGCAGTAAATAAGATATAATAAATAGTAGATGCATATAAATCAGCAGAAAGCAACGTAAGTAAAGGATAAGCAGAACAATGTAAGTAAATAACTAGCAGAAGTGAATAACAATAATTGATGCAATAATAATCATGGCATGTCATGAGTCTATACAAAAATGGAAGTACAGGGGGATAAGGGTACAAGCATATACTACATGCTATCAGAAACTACAAAAGCACCAAAAACTGCTACACACCATCTCGAGCATAGGCTCGGTCCTCTGCCCCAAAGCTCCATCCTAAAAAAGCAAGGCAATCGAGCATTGGAAGTGTCTCACTTCCCCTTATCTGTACCTGTGATTATAAAGTCTAATCGGGTTCCAAATAGTGTTCAAGAAGGGTGTGAGATATAAATCTCAGTAGGTCAGTACTCATGGTGTCAAGACCTTTCCATTTCATGTTGTAAATAGATAACAGTGTGTCATATGTAGTAAATGCGGAGAAATAAATAAATAAGCATGCAAACCTTGGTTCGGGTTCCTAAGTAGACACTCGTCTCATACCAAATGATTCGGCCTATGCTGGAAGCTTGAGAAGAGTACCTATGCAAGGCATAATATATATATACAAGGCTAAAAGTAAACAAGGAAACCATGAAAGGTATACCCCCAAGCTTGTACTTTGGCTTGGGGTCTAATTCCTATGTCATCATCCAAGTGTGCTAATAAGCAAGGAAGAGTCATCACAACTACATAAGCAAGATCAATATAAGAAGCATCAATTATAGGACATGCAACCAACCAATGAAATCAAACAATGCAATTCAATCAATCCGTCAAATCCAGTGTGGAGTCTCGTGCCCATCCAAGGAGATCTAAAAAGAATCTCATGTATCACAACAGGAACATACGATAATCCAATACCACCGAGCTTGTCTTAGGCGATCCATACGGTGTCCCTAGTATCACTCAAGGCATGGTAACTTTGAGCTCGTCCCAAGTATCTCACGTAGGGGACCGAGTATAACCCAAGGCATAGCGTAGCCATATTGTTAATGAGTTCTTCCACAGTTGCTCCCATAGGGAACTGGTATCACTCAAGAGTATAATAACCGCCTAGGAATCCCTTATCTGGCATGCCAAAGCATCACCCCCGTCTTGTTGGGTCGTAACCCATCGAGCACGTGAGTCCATCCATGAGTCCTTAATATGGGACTCATGTTCTCTCCTAGCCCATGTCAAGAGAACCAAGTAGCCAAGCACATCACAAACAAGACATATATCACAACAAGGCATGACACATATATAAAACATGTCGTCCAATAATCATCTCAATACTGTGTGCTTCCATTAAATCAAGCGAAGCAATACAAGCCAAGATCATTGGCACGATTCATATGGCTAGGCAATAAGCCTTAAATAAGAGCAAGTGTGGCATGAGGCATAAGCAACAAGGTATAGCATATAAACAATGAAACATAACCAAAGGCGCATGGCATTATCATGCCTCTTACCATATGTCATCAAGAACATCTCAATACCTCAAGCTATCAAGCTTGGTAAGCATGGTTTACCATTCAAGCCAACCAATTGGCATAAACAACAAGCATTAGTAATGCATAAGTACAAGGCTCATGGCATGACATAAAGGCAAGTACATGCATATAACATGAGGTATAACATTTAACCAACTTGCATAAGCATTAAACATAAGGCATAAGGGTTTCATTTACTTGTATAAGCAATTAAACACAAAGCAAGTGATATTCAAGTGGAACTTCAAGCATGTCAAGGCATGTCATTGCACATGGTCCAACCAATTATAATTGAGCTTAGGCATTGCCAAGGGGAACCTAATTCATGGTTCATTACTCATTCTAAATCCTTTAATCAATTTAGAGCATTAATCCAAAGAGAGACACAATCCAAGGCTTAAGGAATTTAAGCCATTTAGGATGTCACGCCCAAAGGGGCGACCAAAAAGGCAAGGCGAAGACCCACTGATAGGTTTCGCAAAGGCCACTACAGGCATGACAAACTATCATGGTTATTTTAATATGTGATAACAAGGCTTTGTCGGAAGATTTCGGCTAGCAGCACAACGACACGACGCCAAAAAGCAACGAAATTGAAAGGGAAAAAAAAGACGCCCTACCTCATGGTCGTAGTACTCCATGAGTCCTATAAAAATGTTTGATTCAACCTAAAATGGGAGAAATCATGAGATTTAGCAAAAGCCCCAAAATATGGCAAAGCTTCGTCGCACGAAGATGGCGCAACAAATGACGTGTGAAACTCGAATTAGAGGGGTGCGGTAGATAGAGCTTACCAAGACGAGTCTGTTGCTTCCGACGACGATGAAATCGGAGAAGAGATGAAGGAGAAATCACAAAACCCCAAAGGAGGAGGGGAGCATGATGCACGCCTGGAGGAAGAAACCCGCCGGAGAAAATGATGGAAGAAAAAGAAGTGTCATGAATCATTAATGAAGGACAATTTTGTAATTTCACCCCATTTTTCACTACGCACGATTTGACCAAACCGTGCACCAACTGTGCACATGGCTCTACTTCACTGAGCATAGCGCACGAGCAAGGCGCACAGTTTGACTAACTGTGCGTTTGCCCACTATCCAAGACCTGCAACAGCCTGCACTGACATGCAGTTTGGGTCGCACGGTTGCAGACAAACTGGGACGACGCAGCCTGTTTTCCTCTTTTTCGATGCTTCGGGCTTCAAACGAGCCCTGAAAGCCCCTGAGATTTCCTTTAACCTCCTAGGCTTCAAATCAAGGGATGTTTAAAGGAATTAAACCAAAAATTTAACGATCTATACCTTTGGATAAAGTCGGAACATTACACCAACCACGAGTTTGCATTTCCACTAAATATTATTGTCTTTGTATCAACAAAACTTCAGACCACTTTAATACCCAAATATAACTTTGGAATCACCATCAACCTTTTCAAGGTTATAATTATTATAAAAAACGAGCATCAAATAACATAATTACACAACACCATTCACTTGGTTAAAATATTGTCATCATGTGTATTTTAAACTTCAACATTACCGATTCATAAATGATTCTTTGTGCAAAGAGCTTTTTGTAAATGAATGATTAATCTTATATTCGACTTTTTTGTTTCACTATTTTTTATAAGAGATAGGTTTGGATGCAAATTCAAAATACAAGGTTCATCTGTTGGGTTGAAAATTTATGATCATTTTATTTTAGTTGGTACTCATTTACAATGGGAAATACTAGTTAAAAAAAAAAAAAAAAGCGTCCCAATCATTCTCTTTGGGTGAAACGCTGGGCGGACTCGCGGCTCCTTGTTCTACATCACCGTTCTCAGCTGGTTTCCAGCCGAGATAACAATTTTGATTTACCTTTATCCGAGCTTCCTTTGGCGGGTTCGTTTGGGTTTTGCTCTGTTATGGCGAAGTTTCTGTGCGCAATCGCTCCTCCCAGCTTCTTTCCCGACTCGTCCACCCACAAGCCCAACTTCCCAGTACCCAGACCTGGCGTTCGATGTGCCTCGGCGACTCGGAATGTGGGTCTCGTCGACAGAAAAACGTTGAGCCTGGAACACCCGCAGACTCATCTTGTTTCTCCTGGAATTCGCGGCGACTGCGTTCCCGGTGCAAATCGCCGGAGAGAGATCGATGACTGCGTTTCTCTCCTGAACCAGTTTATCAAAAGCGGTAAATACGCATCGGATTGCCGGCAAATCCATGCTAAATTTATGAAATCCGGTGATCTTGACGTCGATGGTTCGATAAGGGAGAAGCTCGCGATGCTGTATGCGTATGATAAGGGATCCATTGATAATGCGCGCAAGCTGCTCGACGAAATTATCCAAAAGACGGCACCTCTGTACGCTGTCTTAATAGGGTCATTTTGTAGAGCCGAGAGGTGGGAAGATCTCTTTCTAACCCTAGGGTCAATGCTTCGCGAGGGGATGCTTCCGGATAGATATCTCGTGCCCACCATTCTTAAAGCTTGCTCGGCGACTCAGCTCTCGTGGAGTGGCAGAATGGTTCATGGGTACGTGATGAGGAAGGGGTTGGAGTCAGAAATTTACGTTGGGAACGCCCTCATTGATCTCTACGCTAATTGTGGCGAGCTGTGGTTGGCCAGGAGCGTTTTTGAAACAATGCAGGAGAAGGATGTGGTTTCATGGACCACCATATTCTCAGCTTACATGGATGGAGGTCTCCTCAACGAGGCTGAAGAAATCTTCCAAACAATGCAGCTAAATGGGGTGAAGCCTGATTCGATCTCCTGGAATGCTCTTATCTCTGGGTTTGCCCGTAATGGGGAGATTGACCTGGCTTATCAGGCTCTGGAGAAAATGCAGGGGGACGGCCTGAAGCCTGGGGTTCGTGCCTGGAATGCGATCATCACCGGGTGTGTGAGGAATGGATACTTCATTGAAGCCATGGATGCATTTCACAGGATGCTGTGCTTTCCAGAATATCCAAATGCTGTCACGATCGTGAGCATCCTCCCAGTTGCTGCTGAGACTGAAGATCTGGATTATGGGCGGGCAGTTTATGGGTGTGCCCTCAAGCATGATCTTTGCTGCAATCGGTACGTGCAGGGGTCACTGATCAACATGTATTCAAAGTGCCGGGAGATCTCTTGTGCAGAGAAGATATTCGCTGGGGTGAAGAACACGGACACTGCAATGTGGAACGAGATGGTCGCCTGTTATGTGAATGAGGGGAGGATGGAGTGTGCTCTGGGCTTTCTCCGATCAATGAAAAGAGATGGATTCAGATTGGATGCCATAACCTACAACACAGTACTTGGTGGGTATGCGAGGAGGGGAGAAAAGAAGCAAGCTTTCAGGCTGCTCTCCGAGATGTTACAGAAAGGTTTGAAGCCCAATACTGTGACTTTTAATGTCCTTGTCTCGGGTTTCCAGCAATCAGGATTGACTCTGGAAGCCCTGAAGCTGTTCAGGAGCATGCAGTCGGGTTCCATTGCTGGCTTTTCCACCGGGATGCTAAATCCACCTGTCCAACTGAAACCTATAAAACCGAACCAGATCACCATTACCGGCGCTCTTGCAGCCTGTGCAGATTTGAGTTGTTTTCTCCAAGGGAAGGAGATTCATGGGCATGTCATCAGGAACGGCTTCGAGCATAACATCTACATGCTGAGCGCATTGGTGGACATGTATGCTAAATGCGGTGATATGGGTTCGGCAGACAAGGTGTTTAGGTTTTCTGAGGAACGAAACACGGTTGCCTGGAATGCTTACCTTGTGGGCCATGCAAACACACGACCAGAAATCGTTGGGAAGCTCTTCCATGAGATGGTGGGGGAAGGCCACGAGCCGAGCTTCGTGACATTCACTATTCTCCTCGCTGCATATGGCAACATGGCTGCGCTGAGAACGGGAAAGGAATTGCATGGCCATATCATAAGGTGCCGGCTCGATGGATCAATGGGTGCTGTTAGGAGTGGTTTGATAGAGTTGTATGCAAAATGTGGTTGTGTTGAGGAGTCTGAGCGGCTGTTTGATCCTGAGGCTGAGAAGGATGTTGTGTTGAGGGTGGGACGTGCAGTTGCTCGGATAGATGATTGAGTCCATGTGGGAATGATGAGAATTGGAATTTGAATTGGTGCAGGCTAGTTGAATGCACATGGGAGTGGTGTTAGTCTCTTGCACAGTTTTAAATTCGTTTTTTGAGTTTCTCTGTAGGCTTTTTGGGGGAGTGGTATGAATCTCTTCGTGCAGCCTTAAGATGAGTTGTTTTTAAGTTTCTCTGTAGTTTTTGTTAAGTTATAAATATTTATTAATCATTGTAATAATTGTTTTTTGTCCAATTAGAAATGGAAAGTAGTTTATTCGTTAAAAAAACAAATGGATTTTATTCATGCTAAGTAATCTAATTTTTATATAACCAAAAAATTTCCAACTATGATGGCAAAGATAGCCACAATTTTGTCAAGGATGACTTGATTTGCACAGCCTCTGAACTTTCGCGACAATGCATGGCTCAGGACAAGTAGCTCGCACAAAAGTAACATCATTGGGATTGGAGCCTAGATCACGAGGATGAGTTATTTAGGAATTTGCTTATGTAACCAAGAACTTTGTTTTTCTATTTTTTCCCCTATAGATCAAGGATTGTGATGCACAAGTTTGGAAGCTGAAAATGTGATTGATCCCCATAAAAGAGAGGTGTGTCTAGTATTGAAGGATCCATATAAATTTCCAGCAAAAATATTATTGATAGAAAATGAGTCAATTTTGGAAAAGGCACACAACATTATATTGTTGGGTCTCTAGGATGAGGTTTTGAGATAGATGTTTGTCAAGATAACACCATTTGGGTTTTCAGAAAAACTAGAAGGTGAATTTTAGAATAAATAATTGACAAACTCTTGAAGAAGCAATGACTGTAGACCTTGAGAATTAGAGAGGGAATGTCGTGAATATGTAGATAATTTTAATAAAATTATCTTTGATATGAAGGGAAGTAACCATACAAAATGAAGATTAGACGACCATCTAATTATTTTCATTGTTGAGTTCCATTGAGAACTTCGTGGAGACCTTTATGTAGCAAGGTTACCTTGGGTGGGGGGGGGGGGGTCGATCTCTTCAAACGAACCTTGCCAACAATCTTGTTCCACTATTAGTTGGAATACTTCTCTCCCTTACAATAGACATGAAACAATAAAACATACAAAAAGACACAAACAATTTTACTTGATTCACCCAAACCAGGCTATTCCAAGGAGCGTACAATGATGATGTGCCCGTGTATCAGAATCACTAAACACACTGCTTGTCTATTACAATTTAGAGCAACCACATTGCCCCTCTAGGTTTACAACATTCCCAAAAAGTGAGAACTCACTGCTCTCAATCACTTAGGAAGCTTAGTGCTCCTCCAAGCAAAACTGTCTTGATCTTCCACGGACCAAGAATGTGTTTACACCAACAATGGTGTATTAACCATCTTCACCTTCGTCCACTTGATGAACTATACAAACCTCTAATGAGATAGCCTCCTAGATCTCTATTATTTTCTTCTTCAGGTTTCCAACACTAATATGGAATTCCTCTCCTTCACTTCCTCTCCATTGAATGTGTCTGATCTGTTCTGGCTTCTCCCTTTCTTCGACTTATAGATTTTTCAGATAACATCAGTGTCAATAACCTCCCTCCCTCTCTTCTTCTTCTTCTTTTCTTTGTATATATTCACAGAACCACGTGAATATTATTTTTTGTAATATTCGTCACCATGATTTTCTCTATATTAACTTCTCAATTGAATCACGTGAATCTATCCCTCATGATCTATGGCTCCTTCAATTCTCAATAACTACTCATAAGCCTCGACCTTT
The DNA here is from genome assembly GCA_963277665.1 of Viscum album. NCBI lineage: Eukaryota > Viridiplantae > Streptophyta > Magnoliopsida > Santalales > Viscaceae > Viscum > Viscum album. Next base: position 139,397,506 of record OY728155.1, read on the forward strand.
TCTTCCTCACAATCTTCTTGAATAATCATCACAACATGATCCTCACATCTGTTACGACATGAACTTCTTCCATGACATGAACATCTCCAAATAGGCGGAACCATTGAAATCCGCCTATGCCTCTTCATGGTGTGGCCATCCTTACAATGGTGTGACAGCGTTCATGGCTCACCACATTATCAATCGTATATCATGATTGATAACGTCTATCATAATCCATAACTAGTTGATGAGGTGGCCCTCATGTATCACCCTTTGTCACAGAGGTCACCCTTACGTATCATCCTTCGCCACAGAAATGACCTTTACGTATCAGAAAAATTACTTTTACGTACTAGGGACTTTTCCATTTTTCAAACCATTTGCTCAGAGTGACCCTTACGTATCGAGTAAATTCACTCTTATGTATTGCATACTTTGCCAAATTTCAAAGCATGACTTGTATGACTCTTACGTATTAGCCTAGTAACCTTTATACATTGCCTTTGCCATTTTCTAGAGTGTGGCCTGGATGGCTCTTATATACCAGTCTGGTTACCTTTATGTATTATAGTGTTTGTTCATGCCATTACCGTATTTTCAACAAACTAGAAGATATTACCTTCATGTATTGCATTTTCCATTTTCCACTCTTCTTCTGGAGCTACTTTTATGTATCCAACAGAACAACTCTTATGCAATGCCTTTTCCAATTTTCAGAGTGCGGCTTGGTTACCTTTACCCTTCGACCTAGTTAACTTTACATATCGGGGCCTATATTGATTTTCCAGAAATATGCTCAATACCAAACTTCCCCAGAATACATCCAAAACTCCTCCAGCCTTCATGTTACAAGCTCTTCGTAACTTTGTAAGCTACTTTGGAAATTCCTTTAACAACCATGTCAACAAACACAACCCAACAAATATCCCAAGGGGTTTTTTGCTAACAAGCTCTTCCTTTGAATTTGTTGACAACTCCTCTAAAAGCTGATTATGTACATATTCACCTGAGAACTTTAGAGCTAATAAAAAACACAGTCTGAAACCTCTTGCCTTCAGATAATGCATTAATGACACCAACTCTAAGCCCACATGAGTCAAACTTGTTGTGAGAAACAAGAGTTAAATGAAAATTCCTCATGAAAACACTTCCTCATTCTCGATGCTCTTGAATTCTACTCCACTAAACAGATCCCCCTGAATAGGATTGTAAGTACCCCCCTCTTTCCAAAACATTAACATGAAATAACTCTCCCTTTGCCAACATGAAAGAAAACTTCCAACCATCTTCATCTCTAATCATGGAAAACTTCTCCCAAGTAACTCACAGATAAATTCTCCTCCTTTGTTAATGAAGAAAAAGAGCACTTCTCTAAAAGTTCATAAGAGAGGGTTAGCAATCAGAACAATTAATTCAAAAGATTCACCATACCTTTCTATAAATAGAAAATTTCATAGAGGAGTGGTGTTGGAGTTAGTACCTTAGAACTGACTTCTAAGTACTCGATGATTACATGTATTCAATGTCTTGAATGTTAATGAAGTTTCTTATCAGAACATGATTGTTCCTCTATATGACATTGTATGTGAAAATGTATTAAGAATATCTGTCACACTGAAAGGATATAGCAGTTCCCTACTATGATGAGAACCTAGAGGTTCCACAACATTATTCTTGAATAAATGTTATGTAGTCAGATGATTTCATTTAATGCGATACAAATGATACATGCTATTTGGGTTGAAGACTCATAGGACTTTGATGCACCCTCTAATGGTGTGAACCCTTGGTAATTTCTAGAGAAGAAAATTATAATAACAAGACCCGACAGTACGAAATCCACATTTGTATTTGTCATTGGATGTTCATATATATGGGCATGTGTATTGATTCTTAGACTTCAATATTATCATTAATGAATATCATAAGTCACGTACATTGATGTATTTATGAAAATCATGACGACATATGGTGATGGTGAAGTAGGATGTGTTGGGTACGTCAAGAGTGATATTATATTTAAGGATAATGCAAGAAAGGATTTATCTCTTTTTTTACATTAACAAAAGTTGATATCTCAAGCCCTTTGATGGGAATGGAACTTCCTGGATAAGTCCAAGGCCATGGTATTCTATGGGCATGTTCATTTCCTGAAATTTAGAGAAAGATACATCGAACACATAGGTTAATAACACCAGTATGAAACCCGCTTGATCACGAAATATCATGATAAATGGATTATATTACACAATAAGCATTCGTAGGTTGTTGCATGTCAACATGACATTAACTTCTTTCTCTATGGGTGTCTTGGTATGTTTCTAGATTCTAATATTAGATTTTATGCATTTTTTCTTATTACTACAGAGAAAGAGGCCAAGAGGGTCACACACTATGTGTAGGTTCCCGGCGCAGTGGAAGCGCATTGATGGGTGTACCCAACTTTAATTTTAGCGTTAACAGCGATCAATCCAAGATCCATCACGATAATAAAACGCTGGATCTTCAGAATAGAATGAAGAATGAAAAAGAAAGAGGGAGTCCCAGAACCATAGATATGATCATCATATGTTGGTTATAATTAATTTAATTAATTGATAAGAATTACCTTGATGAAATTCTTTCTCCGTTTATGTTTCCAGTCACGATCTGCTGTGATCCGTTGTTGCGTCGTAGAATCCAAGTGTAGGATTACTCTAGCGGTGATCCACACGTTCTCCACATATCTCTGGACATTGCCGAAGGGATCTCCGGGTGCAAGCGCAGAAGAGCCTTCGCTTACGATGTCCGCCTTCGATCGCCTTGATCCGGTGGAGGTGGATCTCTCTCTCGTAGCTTGAGAGCGTTCTTTTTGGAAAAGGAATTCTCTCTTGACTTGAGAGATTTTCCAAATCCGTTGTGCACAACCACAAAAATGTCTAGGATAATAAGAATTATATAATTCGGATTTTAATTACATAGAATAATAAAATGAATTAATTACCCAAAAACATTTATTCATTTCATTTAATTCTTAGTAATACCCCATGTATTAATAATAACAGTTGACTATTATTATTAATTGACATGTGCCCAACGAATTATACCTAATATTATTTAATTAAATAAATAATATTATTTCTCATTAATTCCCAGAAAAAATACATAGCGTGTATATTTAATATACACGGCGTGATACTTTTATTTTTCCATTTTTATTTATTTCCTCCACCACATTTATTAGACCTTGAATAATGGCTATTTATTTCTAAAATAAATGTCACTACATTACTCTTTAATAAATATATTATTTCACCCACAATATATTCTCTCGAATAACTAGTATCGAAATAAATGCAATCAGACATCCTTAAATAATTATTAAACCATAATCGGGAATAATCTTTATTTAACTTGTTAAATTAATATTTAACTGAGATACTTTGACACACTTAGTGTGTGACCCTCTAGGCCTCTTTTTCAATAGCATTAAGCGGAGCCTACCTAAAGTCCAAGGTTAGCGTCTAGAAACACGCCAAGGCACCCATAGAGAAAGAAGTTAACGCCGCAATGACGTGTCACCTCCTATGAATGCTTACCGTGTAATGTAATCCCTTTGTCTCGATATCTCTAATCAAATGGGTTGCATGCTAGTGCCATCAACCCATGTGCTCGATTATTCTTTCTTTGACTTCTCAGAATTGAACTTGCCCATTCCTCACCATGGCCATAGATTTATTTAGGATATATCAATTCCATCAAAGGGATTGAGATATCTACTTCTGTTATGGAACATAAGGGACAAATCCTTTCCTACATTATCTATTAATGCAATATTACTCGTGATGCACCCAACATATCCCACCTCACTGCGAATAGTGTGTCATCACAATTTTCGTCAATACATCTAAGTGCGCGAGTTATAATACCCATTAATAATAATCTTAAAGTCTAAGGATCAATACACACGTCCGCAGATAGGAACATCCAATGACACTATGAAATGTGGATTTCCTACTGGCGGGTCTCGTTCTCATAATATCCTCCTGAATATTACCAAGGGCGCACACCATGAGAAGGTGCCTCAAAGTTTTACGAGTCCTCACCCTTAATGGAATGTATTATTTGTGTCCCTCAAATAACATCATCCGACCATAGAACATATATTCAAGAATAATGTTATGGCATTTCCGGGTTTTCATCATAGTAGGGATCCGCTATGAACCTTTAATGCAACAGTTATCCTTAGGACATTATCACATGCATTGTCACACAAAAGAACAATCAAGATGTGATAAGGTATTTATTAATGAATAAAGTAAAAAGTAGTTGGTTCTAAGACACCAAATCCAATAGACTCCCACTTGGACTAGAGCTAAGTGCTAACAACCTTTAACACGCTAGCTCTCACATGATATTCATGCTTCTACTGAGACATGCCTTTAGTCATGGGGTCTACCACGCTCTCTTTTGTGGACACTCTGCTCACAACAACTTCACCCCTTTGATAGAAATCCCTCAAGAGGTGATACTTCCGGATTATGTGCTTTGTCTGTTGATGTGAACTTGGTTCTTTTGCATGAGCCACTACTGCAGTATTATCACAATACAACATGATAGGATCTTTACTGCTAGGCACCACATCAAGATCATGGACAAAGTTCCAAATCTAGATGACTTCCTTGGCTGCATCAAAAGCCGATATATATTCAGACTTTGCTGTATAATCAGCGACAACTGGCTACTTTGATCTCTTCCAGCTCAAAGCTCCTCCATTAAGACAGAAAACATATCCAGATTGCAACTTCAGATTGTTCTGATCTGTCTAAAAACCAGTATCAGCATGCCCTCTGATGACAAGATCCTCATCTCCTCCATACACCAGGAACATATCCTTAGTTCTTCTCAGATACTTAAGGATAGTCTTAATAGCAGTCCAATGTTGTTCTCCTGGATCTGCTTGATATCTGCCTACCATGCTCAGTGCATAGGCAAAATCAAGCCTGGTATATAACACGACATACATGATGGATCCTATAGCCGAAGCGTATGGTATCTTACTCATTATATCTTTCTCCTGTTGTGTCTGAGGACACATTTTCTTAGAAAGATGTAAGCCATGTGACACTAGAACCAATCCCCTCTTAGACTATTCCATACTAAATCTCTTTAGTATCTGGTCAATGTATGTACCATGATTTAGTCCAAGCAGCCTCTTGGATCTATCACGAATGATCTTGATCCCTAGAATGTATGCTGCTTCACCTAAGTGCTTCATGGAGAAACACTTGTTCAAATAGTCCTTATCTAACCATAAGACTGGTACATTGTTTCCAATAAGAAATATGTCATTAACATATAATAGTAGGATAACGACCGCATTCCCTTTAAACTGCTTATAAACATATGGATCACATTCATTCTTAATGAAACCAAATTCCTTTATGGCTTCATAAAATCGAATGTTCCATGACCTGGATGCTTTCTTTAATCCATAAATGGATTTCTTTAACTTGAAAACCCGTTTGGCTTCACCTGGTGTCACAAACCCATTATATAGACATCTTCCTAAAGGTTCCCATTAAGGAATGTTGTTTTGACATCCATTTTCCAAATCATGTAGTCATGGTAAGCTGTTATGGCATGTATGATTCTTATGGATTTAAACATGGAAACTGGCGATAAGGTTTCATCATAGTCAATTTATTGATGCTATATGAATCTTTTAGCCACTAGCCTTGCTTTACAGGTGCTAACTTTACCTTCCATGTCCAGTTTTTTCTTGAATAATCATTTGCATCCAACAGGCTTTACATCAACTGGCTCATCGACCAGAACCCAAACTTGGTTCTGATACATGGAATCCATCTCAGAATTCATAGCTTCTAGCCATCCTGCTGCTTCTGAGCTTTATACTGCTTCCTTGTAGGAGAGAGGTTCATCATTTTCCAACAATAATGATTCACGATCCTCGGTGACTAGGAAACCAAATCTCTCTGGTTCCCTTAACTCTCTTGATCTCCTACGCAGTACTTGTGTTTCTAGAACCTATTCCATGGGGACCTATGGAACTTTTTCCTGTACCAACTCTTGTGTATCTTGAGCATCAACTTCGTCGAAGTCAATCTTTCTCCCACTATCCTTTTGAGGATGTGCTCCTTGTCAAGAAATATGGCTTGTCTAGAGACAATCACTTTCTTGTCTGAAGGGTTATATAGGTAATATCCTTTCGTTTCATTAGGATATCCTATAAATATACACTTCATGCCTCGGGGTACTAGTTTTTTTTCCTGAGAAGGCCTTAACAAATTCCTTGCATCCCCATACACATGTGTGCGACAAAATGGGTTTCTTTCCATTCCATAACTCGGAGGGAATTCCATTTTCCACCTTAGTTGGTACTCAGTTTAATGTGTATGCTATAGTTTGTAATGCATATCCCCAAAAGGATAATGGAAGATCTGCATGACTCATCATCGATCTCACCATGTCCAACAAGGTGCGGTTCCTCCTTTCACTAACACCATTCCACTATGGTGTATAAGGTGTGATCTGAGATAGAATCCCATACTCCCATAGAAGATTGATGAACTCTTGGTTCAGATATTCTCTACCTCGATCCGATCGAAGTTTCTTTATCTTCTTACCAAGTTGATTCTCTACTTCATTTTTGAATTCCTTAAATTTCTCTAAGGACTCTGACTTATACCTCATTAAGTAGACATAAAAATATCTACTAAAATAATCAGTAAAATTAATGAAGTAAGAATATCCACCTTTGGATTCTATTGAAAATGGTCCACACACATCCATGTGCACCAATCTTAGAAGCTCTGTGGCCCTTTCACCCTGTCCACCGAAAGACGACTTGGTCATTTTACCTTGTAAACAAGCGTGACATCTATCAAGTGGTTTTAGCTTAGTAGAGTCTAAATAGCCATCTTGGAAGAGATTTTTCAAGTGCTTCTCATTTACATGACCGAGACGGTGATGCCACAACTGGGTGATGTATGAGTCATGTGATTTTGTTTCTCTATCGATTGCCAACACTTGGTTTTCGTAATTTAATACATACAAACCATTATTTAAATGTGCCATACCATAACATATGTTGTTCTTATAAAATAAGCAACCATTATTTCCAAACTTGAAAATAAATCCATCCATATCCAAACATGATACAAAAATTATGTTTTTGGTAACACTAGGCCCATAATAACAGTTATGTAAAACCAAAATCACCCCAGTTGGAAATGAGAGGTGGTAATCACTAATGGCTAACGTATCTAGCCTCGCGCCATTGGTAGCTCAAATATCCACCTCTCCTATGGAAATCTTTCTATTGGTTCCTACATTTGAATACAGATGTGAGTCCCACAAGCTATATCTAATACCCAATGTGTATAAATGGAAAGATTACACTCGATAACAAACACACCTTTAGCGTCCCCACACTTCTGGGTGCAGTTCCTCTTCCAGTGGCCTTGCTTGCCACATGCAAAACATACCGCCTCCCGTTCCTTGCCCTGTCTCTAGATCTTCCCCTTCTTGGTGGGATGATGCTCAGGGGCTTCAGAACATTTATAAGTTCTTGGCCCCTTTTCCTTGTCCTTCCTTTTCTTATTCACCATACGGACTTCGGGTTTGTCACACCCCATATCCTTATCTACCTGGTAAATTAAGGTCAGATGTTCTGACAGACTCTTATCATTGTTGCTCATGTTTTAGTTGATGATAAAGCTAGAGAAGGACTTGTGAAGTGATGATAGGATGAGATCTGTATGCAAATCATCTGGGAACTTAATCCATAAGATGTCCGGGCATTCAATGTAGCCAATAAGCTTGACTACATGAGGCCCAGTTGGCACAAACTCTCCAAGATTAGTTGTAAAATAAGCGTTGGAGATCTCATATCTCTCCTGTCTCGCCTTATCTTGGTATAGATCCTTAAGGTGAGACATCATGCTATACGCGTCCATGTTTTCATGTTGCTTCAAGAGTTTATTAGATATGACCGATAGCATGAAACATTGTAAATCGGTGGCATCATCCATATGTTTCATATAGAGAGATAGTTCCTCATCACTGGCCTCTTTCTCAGGCGCAACTAGAACAAACTCTTCCAATACATACAATTTCCTCTCGTGGCGAAGGATGACGCGTAAACACCTCTGCCACTCTTGGAAATTGGTGCTGGTGAGAAAGTTTTCCTTCTCAATTATGGTTCACAATGACACATTTGAAGTCATTTTTCTTTCTGTTTCTACAAATTAAGATGAGAAAAGGTTTAGTAATTTATTATGATAAAACCGAGACAAATAAATAAATTAATACTTATTGGTCTCCCACTATTTTATCGAAATCCAATAGCCCTCACCATTGACTTCAGAATATTTTGTTGCCTGAATATTCTAGTGGCAATGATCCATATTGCCCTTCGTATTACCCCAAATAGGGTTGGTCAAGAAACTTGGATGGTTTTAGGTAGGCATTCCAAATGTCAACTGCATTAACTCACAGTTCCTTGATCCGCTGAGTTGACTCCCCAATCCTGAAACCCTTTTATTTTTTTGGATTTCCTCAACCTTTGCCTCTTGGTCACACCAAGTCCTATTGTGGCAGTCAACCCTTGATAAAAACAAAGTCAAGTCAACCCAAAACCTTGAATTATAATTCCACGATAATGGAAAGCACCCCAACTAGGGTTGGTCAAGCACTTTGAACTATGGTTTGATTCTAACCAAGATTATAGAAGGCTATACTGACTTAATATTTCTTTGATGGATTTTATCCTTATACATAAATTTCCAATTTATTATCTTTGATCACATGCTTGTTAATATTAAGTGGGATATACTTAAGTGATTAACCATGTCTAAGATAATATTTACGCATAAGCTGGTCTTATTTTAGTTCCATCTTGCATGCTTGTTTAATTCATTAATTGTGTGATTGTGACAACACACCCACAATAAATAAACCATGAAACTAACAGAAATAAAATAAATGGTATGATCAAGAGCTTTTTATATTGGTTAGTTTATCTAGCGGTTGATAAACTAACCCAAGATCTGGGGGAGAAACACCTTGAACCTTTCGGGTTCGTGTTTACAGCTTTCCACATGTCCACCTTTGTATCTCCTTGGATTGGTTTACCTTTGGCTCCTGACTTGAGCCACCTCCACTATCTTGGGAGCTCCATCCATTACATAAACATTTATCTCACACGCAGGTGAGGGGTAAAAATGGGTTTTTACATAAAAGAAACCTTGGGCGTGCAGACCCTACATATTAATGAGGAGAAGGCTCGCAGGCCAACAAATTTAATTTAAATAAATAAATTAAAAGAAACCATTCACATACAAAGGTCTTGATCATAGCTCATGATCATCTATTCATGAAATGATATTTACGCATAAATAAAACTAGCATTCAATTCTTTAATTGTTCTTGTTTAAGATAAATCACGCTTGAATCAATTAATTATATTTAATCAATCAATCCTTTTATCTTAAACCATTTTCTCTCATCCATCATAATTTTAAACAAATAAATTCATTTAAAATTATCTCTATACATAACTTGTACCTTGGAGGCAACTCGGTGAATTCCCGTTCATAACTATCCAAAGAGTAGAAATGAACATTACACAGATGTTAAATTAAACACAGATATATAAAACACCTATCACATGTTGCGCCTCATCTTTACACCTGCACTATGGTACATGTCTCAAGGGTTTGTATAATATAATAATAAATTTTAATAAATCTGCGTAATTTGGATGAGTACACGACGTGTAGTTATGACTACATGGCGTGTACTTTTGTTCACCTTCCATCTGAAGTACATGCCCGGGGACATGGTTTGTAGATGTACTTTAGAAATCTTCAGAGTACATGGCGTGTTCAGTGGGACACACGCCGTATAGTTTCCACGTTACACGATTTCCAGCCGGGCAAGCCGTGTATGGGGTACACAGTCTAACCCTAACCCGAAGGGACTACACATCGTGTTCAATGGACCACACGACGTGTAATCTGGAAACAGTGCGCCACCTATTCCTAGTCAACACACGGAGTCTTAAAGACTTAGATAAGATCCATTTACACGACCTGATTTGGCAGAACAGTCCAATGCATTGAACCTAGACTACATGGTGTGTACTGAAAAATACACGCCATGTGTTCTGGTTTTGTACGCCCATGAACGTTTGGCACCTCCGGATGAGATCCTCTATTTTATTTTAATCAAAAATTAAAAGAAAAAGTCATTTCTGTAAGGTGAACGAGAAACGAGAGAGGAGGAACAGATCTCAAGATTCAGATTTACAGAACGATTAATATTGAATTGAAACAACTAAATTATTAAATTTGTAAATCACCAATGGTAAAATAAATAATTATAATCAACGATATGAACCCTCTGATACCAATTTTAGGTTCCGGGCACAGTGGAAGCGCACTGGTGGGTGTACCCAACTTTAATTTTAGCGTTACCAACGATCAATCCGAGATCCATCACGATAATAAAATGCCGGATATTTGAAATAGAAAAAAGAATGAAAAATAAAGAGGGAGTCATGTAACCATAGAGAGGAACATCATACATTGGTTATAATTAATTTAATTAATTGACAAGAATTACCTTGATGGAATTCTTTCTCCTTTTATGTTTCTAGTCATGATCCGATGTGATCTGTCGTTGCGTCGTAGAATCCAAGTGTAGGATTCCTCTAGCGGTGATCCACACGTGATCCACGTATCTCTGGACGTCGCCTAAGAGATCTCTGGGTGCTAGTGTGGAAGAGCCATTGCTTACGATGTCTTCCTTCGATCGCCTTGATCCGGTGGAGGTGGATCTCTCTCTCGTAGCTTGAGAGCGTTCTTGGTGGAAAAGGAATTCTCTCTTGGCTTGAGAGCTTTTCTAAATCTATTGTGCACAACCACAAAAATGGCTAGGCTAATGAGAATTATATAATTGGAATTTTAATTACATAGAATAATAAAATGAATTAATTACCCAAAAGCATTTATTCATTTCATTTAATTCTTAGTAATACCCCATGTCTTAATAATAACAGTTGACTATTATTATTAATTGACATGCACCCAACGAATTATACCTAATATTATTTAATTAAATAAATAATATTATTTCTCATTAATTTCCAGAAAAAATACACGGCATGTATATTTAATATACATGGTGTGTACTTTTATTTTTCAATTTTTATTTATTTCCTCCACCACATTTATTAGACATTGAATAATGGCTATTTATTTCTAAAATAAATATCATTTCATTACTCATTAATAAATATATTATTTTTCCCACAATATATTCTCTCGAATAACTAGTGCCAAAATAAACGCTACCAGGCATCCTTAAATAATTATTAAACCACAATCGGTAATAATATTTATTTAACTTGTTAAATTAATATTTAACTAAGATACTTGGACACACTAAGTGTGTGACCCTCTAGGCCTCTTTCTCAGTGGCATTAGGCAGAGCCTACCTAAAGTCCAAGGTTAACATCTAGCAACACGCCAAGACACCCATAGAGAAAGAAGTTAACGCCGCAACGACGTGTCACCTCCTATGAATGCTTATCGTGTAATGTAATCCCTTTGTCTCGATATCTCTAATCTAGTGGGTTGCATGCTAGTGCCATCAATCCATGTGCTCGATTATTCTTTCTTTGACTTCCTGGAATTGAACTTGCCCATTCCTCACCATGTCCATGGATTTATTTAGGCTATATCAATTCTATCAAAGGGCCTGAGATATCTACTTCCGTTATGGAACAGAAGGGACAAATCCTTTCTCGCATTATCTATTAATGCAATATTACTTGTGACGCACCCAACATATCCTACCTCACTACGAACAGTGTGTCGTCATAGTTTTCGTCAATACATCTAAGTGCGCGAGTTGTAATACCCATTAATAATAATCTTATAGTCTAAGGACCAATACACACGTCCACAAATAGGAACATCCAATGACACTATGAAATGTGGATTTCCTACTGGCGGGTCTCGTTCTCATTATATCCTCTTGGATATTACCAAGGGCTCACACCATGATAAGGTGGCTCAAAGTTTTATGAGTCCTCACCCTTAATGTCCTATATTATTTGTGTCCCTCAAATAACATCATCTGGCCATAGAACATATATTCAAGAACAATGTTATAGAATTTCTGGCTTCTCATCATAGCATGGATCTGCTATGACCCTTTAATGAAACATTTATACTTAGGACATTATCACATGCATTGTCACACAGAAGAACAATCAAGATGTGATAAAGTGTTTATTAATGAATAAAGTACAATGTAGTTGGTTCTAGGCCACCAACTCCAACACTATGTGTATCCAAAATCTCAGTTAAATTCAAGGTTGAATGTAATAAGTTAGAATAAATATAATTCATGTTTTATGGTTTAATATTTATTTGGAATTGGTTCATTGCAAAGATTCAATCACCAAGTTATTCTAAAAAATAAGTTTTTGGAGTTGGAGTCCTAGGACCAACTGTTTATACTTTGATTACATGTATATTCGATGTATTGAATATTAATAAATATTCTTATTACATATTTTTCATTGTTCTGCATGATTATAATGTAATAATGTCCTAGAGTATACGTCACATTGATAAGGAAATTACAATTCCCCGTTATAATGATAAACTTCATGTGCTATGATGATATTCTTAAATAATGCTCTGCGGTTGGATAATGTACTATTATGGGACACATAGTATATAGTCTACTAGGTGTGAGTACTTGTAAGAAGATGATATTTTTTCTCATGAAGTTTTCACTTGGTAATATCCAAGATAGAATATTATGCGAATAGACCCGCCAGTAAGAATTCCGAATGTTTTTGTGTCATCAGATATTCTTATATGCGCATGTGTATGATGGTCCTTAGACTTTTAGATTATTATTAATGCATGTTAAAACTCACATACTTATATGTATTTTGTAAACCATGATGACTACAGTTTAGGGAGAAGTTGGATACATTGAATTCATCACGAGTGACATGTCATTAATGGATAAGTTGAGGAAAGATTTATCCCTTCCATCTTTATGGAAGCTGATATCTCAGCCCATTGACTGGAATAGAACCATCCCATTAAATTCCATGGCCATGTTGTAACAAAGTGTTTATTTCAGAAATTCAAAGAAAGACATATCGAGCATATTGGTTGGTGACATAGATACGAAACCTTCATGATGAGATATTATGATAATTTAATTATATTATATAGTGAGCGTTCGTATGTGGTTGTCATCATTATGACATTAAGTTCTTTTTCTTGGGTTCCTTGACACATAACTAGAAAGCAATCTTAGACTTTAGGCATTCCTGCTTAATTTCAATGAGACAGAATTATAGAGAGTCACACATTAAGTGTTTCCGATGATCTCGATTAAATTATATTTCAATTTAATTATTGGAATAAATATCATTCTTAAGACTGAGGAACAATTTTATTCAAGTTTTATTGATAGCTAATATTCAAATGGTAATAAATAATTATTTGTTTATTAATAAATAATTCATTTGATTACACGAATATATATAAAATATTTATTCGCTGGATTGTGAATAAAATATTTTATTTTATTTATTGAATATTTTAATAAATATTTATTCACTGGATTGTGAATAAAATATTTATTTATGAATAAAATATTTATTCGAGTGTTTAATAAATTCTAGAGGAGTTCGAACGGACCAAGACTGAGTTCGGTGACCAATATTAATTAATAAGACAATTAAATAATATTTTTTATTTCACAAGTTGATGCACGCCACAAAATAATAATAATGATATTATTATTATATGGAAAGTGGTTATTAATGGTTTTAAATGTTATTTCATGGACGAAATGCAATTAAATAAAATTTTAACCTAAACCCTATCACTATAAATAGACGGTTATGTCTATTGTATATTTGATTGAATATCAAGAATAGAGAATTGTAGCGCACAAAAAATTCTCTCTCGACTCATTTTTATCTTCCTCTCAAGAATGAGAAACATAAGAGAGATCCCTTCAAGATCGAAGGAAGACCAATCAACATGAGTAACATAAGACAATCGACTCGCCACGCTAGCACCCAAAGATCAATTGACGTTTCTCAGAGATCAAAGGAGCATGTGTGGATCACCACTAGAGGGATTCTATCCTTGGATCCTCACAACACGATGAAGACAATATGAAAGGGTCTTTTTTTTGGACGATCAACATCATCAATGAAGAAAGCTTCCTAATCCAAGGTAATCATTTCTTCCTATATTAAATAAATAAATTATAAATTTGATGCATAATATATTCACTCATGGTTTCAGGTAATGATTATTAAAAGAAATTTTAATATACCACCCACCACCGTATGATTCCTCTTCACCTGAAACCATCAAGTTTTATCAGAGCAGTCAATTTAAAATTTTAATTATTTATCTTATTATTGATCTATACGCAATCGTGGTTGAATTTTCATTTCTTATCATTTGTTCTTTAATCCGATTTGAATTAACATGCTTGGAAATATTAATCATATTTTTTCAGTGTTTCATTTTCTTAAAGGTTTATGAATAAATGAATAATGACCGGAGATGTCATTGGGAAGTGGCAATTTTTTTCCCAAAAAAACTAGGTTACATGACGTGTAGCTAGAGTACACGTCGTGTACCCATGCACATTGTACCTAGATGCACCAATCAGTTAATTACACACAGTGCCTTTATCACACATCATGTGTTGACTGGACCAACCTAGCACGCGACAAGCAGATACATGAAGTGTAGCTGGCATGTACATTCCATGTAGTCTGGTCGAGTTAACACACCAAAGCCCCAGGATTGTGACTCAGATACATGAAAACTAAGGTACACAACGTCTAGATAGACTTTACATGTCATGTAGTCTTTCATTAAAGGGAATAATTAAAAATTGAATTAAATTGAAAATTACACCATTAAAACCTTATTTTACTGATTAGAACACCAATGTGTGTTTGACTATTTAATAATGGTTTTAAAGAATATTAAATTCTCAATTAATTTATTATAATTACTATGTCATTACTAGTTCTGTTATTTATTCTTCATAAATTCCACAAATTATGGGTGTCTCCAATTAATATCAGATGATCATTAAGATTAAAGGTAATTAATTAATTAATACAAGCACATTTATCTTAATAATAAAGAAAAATAAATAAATAAATTAATGCTATCTAATTATTTTTGTGTATTCATTGCATGTATGATCGATCATGAGCTTGACCAAGACCTATGTATGTGTTGAAATTTATTTAATTTAATTTATTGCATGAGTTTTCAATTATTTAATATTAAATTAAATGATGGCATGTGAGTCATCCCCCCTCCATTATTATGTATGACCTACGTGTCCAAGGATATTTATGTAATCTACTTTAACCAATCCTTTAGTTCCCCTCACCCGTGTGTGAGTAACCAATCCTTTAAAATGTTTGAATTTGAATTAGAAGTGTGTGGTTACCACTAAACCATAAAGTGGTTTTTTAGAAAATTAAAAAAGACATTTGGAGGATGATTCCAACTCAGTGATACATAAATATACAGGTGGAATGTTGTAACTCATGCCATGGATGAAAAATGGAGTTATTCCCCTAGGCCATAGATTGATTTAATTTCTTCTCATTAAATCAACCGTTAGACAAGCTCACAATCAGATCATTTACTTTATTTATTTATTTCTATCTATGCATTATTTATTTTATGTATACATGACTGCAATTATATAAATGAATGAATTAATATGCAAATACCGAAATTAAATAAATGAATTATTCATAAATGTTTTATCCAAAATGGTTAATTAATTAAGTAACATCCACTTAATATTAACAAGACATGTAATGGATAAAACATGTTAAAATTTATGTATAAATTACTTAAAATTCCTCAACTTAATATTAAGTTAGACTAAGCCTTAAATTACTTGATTGTGAATGAAACCATATAGCTAAGTGTAGTACACGACCAAAGTTTGGACACTTACTTTTATTAGAGAGTTCTCATGAGAGTTTTGGGTTCACTTAACCAAACTTGTATCGAGTTTAATGACCAAAGTCTGTTCAATACAAATTTGGAGGCAATTGTTGAGTAAATCCAAGTTAGGATTTATGGATAAGGGAATCCACTCAATGGATCAAGGAGCTACATGCCTGCAGTTGTCAAGACTACCTACCTAAATTACTTTCTTATGGTTTTCATG
The DNA here is from genome assembly GCA_963277665.1 of Viscum album. Taxonomy (NCBI): domain Eukaryota; kingdom Viridiplantae; phylum Streptophyta; class Magnoliopsida; order Santalales; family Viscaceae; genus Viscum; species Viscum album. The sequence continues at coordinate 139,413,757 of OY728155.1, forward strand.
GCTTAAGTCTAGATCATTAAGAAAAATAATGGGGATCCTTGACACTAGAATTTCATAGCAACTAGAAATTCAAAGTTCAATAGTGAGGGTATTTAGGACTTGATAAAATAGGAGGAGATTTAATAAAATTAATTAATTAATTTATTATTTATCATATAATTTGTAATAATAAAAATTACTAATAATCTACAATTTTAATTGTAGAATAAAATTGTAAGCTCATTATCCACACTATCCCTACGATCAATATTGGAGAAAGATAACTTCATAACTAGAAATAACTTCCATGAGTGGTTTAAATGTCTTTGGTTTGTGCTATACCATGAATGGAAATCTTTCGTGCTAGAACCTTAATGCCTGATCCACTTGCTAAAGAGGCAAGTGATGAAGAGTTCCTTATCTATGAAAATTATTTGAGCGACACTGTCAACATTGAATTTTTTATGCTTTCATTAATGTCTATTGAACTAATGGAGTCTCATGAATGAATAGATGCATATATAATGCTTGAGCACCTCTATGGTATTTACCAGAAGAGATCTAGACATCAAAGATTTGAGATTTCCAAGTCACTTTTTCAGAGAAAGCATGGAGAGGGTGCCCCAACTGGGTCACATGTAGTCAATATCATTAGCTACATTGAGCACTTAGAGGTTCCAAGGTTTAAACTCCTCGAATAAATGGGCATCAATCTCATTTTGGAATCATTACCTCAGAGATTCTCTAGCTTTGTTGTTAATTTTAATATGAACAACATTGAGAAGTCTCTACCAAATATTTTTACTCTTCTTTGCTAAGTTGATAAGAATACGAAGCATAAAAATACTTCCATCCTTATGGTGAAAAAAATGAAAAAGGCAAGTGAAGATCTCTAAGTCCAAAGATTCTTCACAGTCTTCCAAGAAGAGGAAGATTAAGGGGTAAGTACGGGAACATGATGTTGTCTATTTTTCATGTGGTAAAAAGGGCCACTGGAAGAAAAACTACACCCATACAAATAAGTAAGGGGAAGCTTCAGGTGAATTTTTTATCAAGTTCAAATTATCTATTTCTAAAAATTGGGTATTATATTCAACTTGGGGTTATAAAATATGTATTCAAAAATAGGAACCAAGTAGATTCAGAAATATTGACTAAGGGGAAGCAGATCTATGAGCATCCAACAAAGCTAAACTTGCTGCTATAACTATCAGGGACTACCAAATCACTTTTCCAACCAGAATGATTTTGGTTTGAAAGGGTTTTTATTATGTTCCTTCAGTTACCAAAATCATTATTTCTATATCTTAACTAGATACAGATGGATTTATTTTCAAATTTTGGAATAAATGTTACTTATTTTATAAATATAACATTTTTCATGGTAAGGAATAGTTAAATAATAATATTTATGGGTAATATTACATAAACCAAGTAATGGAAATCGATAATTAAGTTACTTCACATGACTCATACCACACCCAAATTTGGTATCACCGACTAGGACATGTAAATGAAAAGTGCTTGACTAAATTACAACAAGATGGATATTTAGATTCTTTTGAAATAAAAACACTTGGTGTATGTCACACATGTTTACAAGGAAAAATGACCAAATCTCCATTTAGTGGGAAAGGTGAAAGGGATAAAGAGCTTCTTGAATTAGTTCATACCGATTTGTGTGGACCATTTCCTGTCAAGGAAAGGGATGACCACTCATATTTCATAATTTTTACTAATAATTTTAGTGCATATGGATATGTATAATCAAGACTTAAATGATTATTTACAGGAGTTTGGGATATTATTTTAACTGACTCCTCCTTATATGCCTCTATGGAATGGTGTAAGTGAAAGGAGGAACAACACCTTATTTGACATGGTGAGATCAATGATGAGTCATGTGAGTCTTCCATTATCCCTTTTGGGATACACATTACAAACACCATAATACATACTAAACTAAGTTCCAAATAAAGAAACAGATGGTATACCTTACCAATTATGGAATGGAAAGAAACCCATGTTGAATTAATTACATGTGTGGGGTCGAAAAGAACTTATTAAGGCCTCTTCAGGTAACAATATTTCACCCTGAGGCACAAAGTGTATCTTTATAGGATATCCTAAAGAAACAAAGGGATAATACCTATAAAATACTTCAAACAAAAAGTTTGTGGTTGATAGAAGTCCCAAATTTCTTGAGGGGGATATTATCTCTAAAAGATATATTGAGAGAGATATATACTTTGATGAAGTCTAGGCTCAAGATATATAAGAGTTGGAACATGAAAAAATCCACAAATCCCCATGGAAGAAGGAATTGTTCCAGAGACATGATTATTGCATAGGAATAATATAGAGTTTAGAGAACCATAATGGTATGGTTTTCTAGTCACTAAGGATGGTGACTCATTATTAGTTGATAATAATGACCCTCTAACCTATAAGGAAGCACTAAGCTTCAGAAATGCTTCCAAGTTTCAAGAGGCCATGAATTTTGAAATAGATTCCATGTAACAAAACTATGTATGGATTTTAGTATACCCTCAAGTATATGTAAAGAATATTGGTTGAAAATGGGTATTCAAGAAGAAACTGAACATGGAAGGAAAAGTAAGTACCTACAAGGCATGAATGGTTGAAAAAAGGTTTAAACAACATCAATGCATTGACTACGATGAAACCTTTTCACCAGTTGAAATTATGAAATCTATTAAAATTCTACTTTCCATTGTAGCTTTCCATGATTATGAGATTTATAAAATGGATTTCAAAACATCATTCCTTAATGGAAACCTTTAGTAAGATGTCTATATGACACAACCCAAAGGGTTTTTGACTCAAATGGATGTTAAAAATGCATAAAAGTTGCAAAGATATATTTATGGATTAAATTAAGCATACAAGTCATGAATCATTCATTTTTATGGGGATATAATAGAATTTGGTTTCATAAAGAATGAATGTGATCCGTGGTTACATAAATGGTTTGGTGGGAGTATAATCATTTTCTTAAAATTATATGTTGATGACATAATAATCATTGCAAATGAAATACCTATCTCACAATTTGTTAAGGCATGGTTTAATAAATACTTATTTATGAATGTCTTGGGTGAGGAAACATATATTATGAGTATCAAGATCCATTGTGATAGATCCAAGAAGTTTCTTGGCCTAAGTCAAAGTACATACATTAACAAGATACTGAAGAGTTTCAGTATGGAACAATCCCAGAGGAAATTGTTGATAGTGTCAAATGATATTTATCTTTCTAGGAAAATGTTTCCTCATACACATGAGAAAAGAAAAAAAATGACAAAGATACCATATGCATCAGAGATTGGGTTAGTCATGTATTCCATGCTATGTAATAGGCTAGATGCTGCCTATGCATTAAGTGCGGTAGAAAGATATCAAGATGATCTGGGTGACTACCATTTGATGGCAGTCAAGACTATCCTTAAGCATCCAAGATATACTAAGAATATGTTCCTTTTTTATAGAGGAGATGATGAAATAGTCATCATAGGATATGTAGATGCTATTTTACAAACTGATCAAGATGGCATGAAGTCACAAATGGGATACATCTTCACATTGAATGGAGGTGCTGTGAGCTGGAACAGCTCAAAGTAGGTTGTGGTTGAAAATTCTACAGTAGAGTCTAAGTATGTTATTTCTTTTAAGGCAGCTAAAGAGGTAGTATAGGTGTGAAACTTCATCCAAGAGTTTGACATGGTACCTAACAGTAAGGATCCTATCACACTCTATTGTGATAATACTATAGCGGTGTCTCTTGAAAAAGAGTCAAGGTCACATTTGTAGATGAAGAACATACTTTAGAAGTCTCATTTCTTGATGGATTTTTCTTAGAGAGGTGAAGTTGTAGTGAATAGTATTTCCACAGAATACAAAGTGAAAGAACCCTTGACTAAAACCTCGACTTAGTAGAAACATGACTATTATGTGAGGTCTAGTAGAATAAAGGTCGTAGGAATTTGAATCTAGTCCAAGTGGGAGTTTTTTGTAGTTGTTTTCCTAGGAACAACTGTTTATACTTTTATTACATGTATATTTGATGTATTGAGTATTAATAAAACTTTTTATTATATATTGTTTATTTTTTTGTGACTTTAATGTAATAATGTCCTAGAGTATACATCGCATTGATAAAGTTATAGAAGTTACACACTATGATGAGAACCTTGATGTGTGATGGAGATATTATTAAATAATGTTTTGAGGTTGGATAACATACTATGATGAGACACATAGTACATAGAGTGTCAGGTGTGATTACTCGTAAGCATATGAGGCTTCTTCTCATGAAGTTGAAACTTTCTAATCTCCAAGATAGGAGATTATGAGAACATACCTTCCAGTAGGAATTCCGTATTTTTGGTGTCATCAAATATTACTATCTGCAAGCATGTGTGATGGTACTTAGACTTTAAGATTATTATTATTTCATGTTACAACTTGCATACCTAGATGTATTTCGTAAACCATAATGATTATAGTTTATGAAGAAGTTGGATACGTTGGGTGCGTCACGAATGACATGTCATTAATGGATAAGTTGAGGAAGGATTTTCCCCTTCCATATTTATTGGATTTTATATCTTAACCCTTTGATTGGAATAGAACTATCACATTGAATTCCAATGCCATGGTGTAATGACATGTTTATTTCAGATAGTCAAAGAAAGACATATCAAGCATATAGGTTGGGATGCATTCGTTTTTGGTTTTCATCATTGATAATTTAAGTTATTTCTCTTGGGTGACTTGATCCGTTGATAGATTGTAATCTTAGACTTTAGGCATACCCGCCTAATGCCAATAAGAAATAATCCTATATGGTCACACACTAAGTATTTCCGATGATCTCGATTAAATTCTATTTGAATTTAATTATTAGAATAAATATTATTCTCAAGAACAAGGAATAATTTTTTTCAAGTTTTATTGATTGTTAATATTTATAAGGTAATAAATAATTATTTTTTTATTAATAAATAATTTAATTTATTACGTGAATATATATAAAATATTTATTTTCTAGATTTTGAATAAAATATTCATTTTATTTATTAAATATTTTAATAAATATTTATTCACTAGATTATGATTAAAATATTTATTTGGGTGTTTAATAAATGATATAGGAGTTCAAATGGACTAAGACTGAGTCCAGTGACAAATATTAATTAATAATATAGTTAAATAATATTTTTTATTATGCAAGTTACTGCACGCTAAAAAATAATAACAATGATATTATTATTATACAGAATGAGGTTATTAAAGGTTTTAAATATTATTTAATAGATGACATGAAATTAAATAATATTTTAACCCAAACCTTATCTCTATAAATATATAGTTATGTTTATTTTATTTTTTATAAAATATCAAGAATAGAGAATTGTTTCACATAATGGATTCTCTCTCGAATCCTCCTTTCTATATTACTCTCAAGAATGAGAAATGTAAGATATATCCCTTTAATATTGAAGGATGATTGATCAACATGAGTAAAAAAAGACAATCAACTTTCCGTGATAGCACCCGAAGATCGATTGACATTACTCGAAGATCAAAGGAGCATGTGTGGATCACCGCTATAGGGATTCTATCTTTCGATCCTCAAGACACAACAAAGGAAATATAAAAGGGTATTTTTTTTGGATTATCAAAATCATCAATGAAGAAAGGTTCCTAAGACAAGTTAATCATTTCTTCCGATATTAAATAAATTAATTTTAAATTTTACATGTAAGATTCTTTCTCATGGTTTTGGGCAACGATTATTAAAAGAAATTTTAATATATCACCCACCACCAAATGATTTTGCTGCACCTTGAACCAATATAAGTGAGTTAAATAATAATAATGTTATTTATTTTAACTGTATGAAATATATAATTTTTTATTTATTGATGAATAATGAAATGATATTTATTTATTAAATAAATAGTCATTTTTCATGGTTCAATAAATACAAAGGAGAATTAATGAACTGAGTTTAAAGGTATGATCATAAATGATATAAATGATATTTTTTAGGTGATGTACATGTCAATTGAATAATAATTATTATATTTCTATTAGACATGAGGTTCACTAAGGATTAAGTGAATGGTAAGGTATCTATCTGCAAATATTTTTTCTGAAATCTATCATAATAAATATCTAATTATATCACTTACTTAAAGGTGGTTGTTTGTGTACAATGGATAGAGTGAAGCTCTCTAAAACCCTAGAGATATTTCAAGAGATATAGAGTGATCTCTTCTCCCCCTCTACTCTTAATCCATTGAGAGAACACTAATAATTCTTCAAATAGAATTTTTCTGTGATTAAACCACTAATGGCACAAGTGATTGGGATCAACCGTTCTAGCACCCAATGATTCTATGATGACGTTCATAGATTGTGGTGCACATTTGGATCACCTCTAGAGGGATTCTGTAATTGGATATTACTACAAAATTATGGTACAATGAGATCAAGTCAACCAGATCATCAATGAAGAAAGAATTAAAAGTTCAGGTAATTCTAGATATGCTTATAAATTAATTATAAATTACACATGATGATACTCCTCTTATGGTTTTATAATTTAAACAATTTAAGTAATATATGATTTAAATTTTTTGGTCATGAAATCATTCATTTTGTTCAATAATGATTATTCATAAATTAACACTAAAATCCAAGTTTCCCATACCATACAGGCACTTCCACTACGCTCAAAACCCATATGTGGTATCAAAGAGGTCACATGGTTAATTTATAATTATTTATTATTAATTGATTGAATAGTATTAATTTGATTTTTTTTTACTTCAGATCTATTCATTATTGGAATATGAACATTTTTTTCTCTTCCCTTTCTTTGTTCTCTCTCACAAAACCAACAAAATGGTTAAGTTAAAATAAAAATACATCTAAAAACACCATATAGAGATGTTAAAGGTTTTGTTCGGGTAACACAAGCATATATGACATGTACCCTAATCTACACACCATGTACCTGTTTATCAATTTGTATCTCGTGATGATATCAGATCAGTTCGACAAAATTGGATTAGTGATCCGATAAAAGTGGGTCAATGCATAAATCTAGACAGGTTGGAATATGTATTGAAGAAACAAATGACTTGTATTATCTATACATGGTGTGTGGTCCTTGTATACATGGTGTGTGTTCTTTGTATACACACCTTTTAACATCTATACACAGGGGTCCAAGTGTGTCCTGTATTGACTACATGACATGGGGACTGGAAAATTGTGAAACTATGAGACCACATGTCATGTAAGAAGATTACACACCATGTACCTCATACATGTTTTCAATAGTAAAACATTCCCAATCCATAACTATGTGCTGCAGACACGGGAAAAAGATACCACACACCATGTAACCAAGTATACATAGTGTATTATTCTATACCAAATGTTCTTAATTTGACACGGATAAAAGAATTAATTATATAATGAAACCTATTATCATGTATTCCATGTGTAATTTAGTTTATAGTACACTCTATGTAATAGGATTTTTGATTATATATTAAAACAATTTCTATGTTAAATTCCAAATCTATAAGTTGTGTATGGTCCTTGCTTATAATGTATTCTGCGTGCATCAAGAGAAACAAATGTAGTGTAATTTACATGTGTTTCATGTGTCATTTTTTGATAGTACACACTATAAAGTACCTATCATCAAATTTGTGTTGGATGAAAAGGTGATGCACAATTATAATGATCATTCCTAGTATTTTGGATGGGTACATTCTATTGCCTCAAAGTGTTGGAACCAAGGTTGTTCCTTGCTGTAAATGGGGTTTGGTTTGTGTTTGTTGTCAATCCTATAATTAATGATCAAGGAGTTTGCAAGGAAAGGGATCATACCATTCAAGCCGTAAGTAGTATTGATGGTTTCGTTATTTCCCAGTGTTTGATAAATTTTTGCGGTCCAAAATTTGGGGAATGGAAAGAATTGTAAAAAGATGTTTTTCTTGAATGTCTCATGAAAATATGGAAAGGGAATGAGTTTCATAGAGATGAGATTCATGAAGTGTGTTTCACGAAGACATGAAAATTTTGATGGTGTGATCTGCGATTCTGAGACTCTGAGCTCCGCGAAAGGTATACTTCTAGAATAAACATTTCATAAAAATGGAAAAGGCCTGGATTTCGCGAAGTCTGGCTTGAGGTTTTTTGAATAATTGAAGCTTCATGATTTGAGATGGCGTTTCTTTGTGGTTACAATGAGCATCACGAACTGGGAAGGAATGGAGCTTTGCGAGTGGTTCTTTGTGGCGATGTAAAGGGTTTTGATGAAGAGCTCTATGGTTATGACGAACATTGAGAAGGGGAATTTTCTATGGAGCTTTTCTAAGAGAGAGATACGCTGCAAAGATGTTTTTGGACGATCCAGATTTTGTTCCTGAATAAGAGGAGCTTCACGTTCAACCATGTCTATAAATAAGAGGCCACCCCTCTTCATTATGAATGATTTTTGAAAGAGAAAATCCAGGATCACTTTTACTTTGCAAAGCAAGGGGTGCTCTGCGAAGCAGGTTATTCTATGTGAGCTTGAGCTTCGCAAAGATACTTTTAAAGTCTTGAATGATGAAAATTATTCTAATTCATATTAGATTAATAAATATGGGGTGTTCCATGTTGTCTTAGTGAGATTCACAAAGTAGGTTGCTATGCGAGGCAGTGAGCTCCATGAAGGGTTGTGCTCTACGAGGAAATGAGCTCTGTGAAAGGTTGTGATCTGCGGAGAAGTGAGCTCAGTGAAGGGTTGTGCTCTGTGAAGGTATGAGCTTTGTGAAGTGGTGTGATCTATGAAGGGATGATATTTGTGAAGGGGATTTGTGAAGGACTGTATTGGATATCCTAGTTAAGTGGATAGGGCTTCTAGTGTGCATCAACTCTGATCTGTGATGCAAGCAATGTCTCATGCTGAGTCAGGGACAAAGAATCCAGTGCCTATCTTTTGAAGAGACCTTCAATTAGTTAAAATGGGTTAGAATTTTCTTACAACTATGTGTTAGGGGGAGTTTACGGACATGTTCCAAGGGAAGCAGTGAGCCATCCCTAAACTTTTTTAAGGGAAGTGTGCCTGACATAGAGTGACTGTGAACAAACTCTTATACTCTACAACTAGTGAATATTAGTGGATTTAGGTACGAACGACACACTATCGGTGTATGCTCCTTAGATGTATCCCTTTGAGGTGAACGAAGTAAAAGTGCTATGTCATATCTTTGTTTTTATTTGACTGACATATTTAACAGGTTCCTACCAACATGAGAACAAGATCCACAACTTTAAAAAGAAAAAGTTGACACCCTGATTCATCCCTCCCCTCTCAGGGTGTTCTAGGGTCCTTCACAAAGTACACTTATGTACTCTACTAATTATAAATAAAATCAACTTATTTAATTTGATTAAAATTATGAATGCAGAATTTTAAGGATGCTCAAATGATATTATGATAAATTTAATCAATTGGATTAATTCATAGAGTTTTATGTCAATTAAATAATGAATCAAAGTAATTGATATCTATATTGAAAATATATGTTCATTTATTACTATATGTATGATCATGAGATTAGAACTGACCAATGTATGTGATTGGTTTCCTTTTAATTTATTACCATTAAATTAAAATGATGTTCTAAAAGTCATCCCCTCCTCCTTATTATGTATGGTCATGTATGCCTGCAATTTCTTTTATGTAACCCCCCTTATAAAATCAATCAGATCCCCCGAACTATTCGTGCGTTAAATATTATGTAAGTATGGATCTCCTAGGTGAGAGGAGGCGGTTCAAGTCTCAGATCCATGATGAAACCAAATGATTAAATACATATGAGCCGAGGTGGAATGCTGGAACACAAACCAAGATACAGTTCAAGGTGTTTCTTCCTAGGGATGAGGATTAATTTATCTTTTTCTAGATAAACAAACCATTATAGAATCTCCTGATCATTCCACTCATTTTTTATTTCGGTCAGTTTCATGGTTGATGGTTTAATTGGCGTATTCTATACGATCACTTAATAAATGAATTAACAAGCATGAAAGATGGAATAAAATAAAATAGGATTATGTGTAAATTTGATCAGGCACTATTAAACACTTAAAAAATCCCCTTAATATTAACAAGGCATTTGATAAGATAAAATTGATTTTTTTTACACATAATGATAAAAATACATCAACTAAAATATTAAGTCAGTATACCCTTTTATTTATTATGTTAGAGTCGAACCCATAATTCAATGTTCTTGACTATCCCAATTTGGGGTGCTTTCAATTATCGAGGAACTTTTAGCTTAAAGTTTTAGGTTGACTTAACATGGTTCACATCAAGGGATGACTAATCAAGAAGGACTTGATGTAACTGATAGGCAAGGGTTGAGGAAATATTTATCAAGGATTTCAGGAACAGATCAAGGAACTACAAGTTAATGCAGTTAAAAGGTTAAGCCTACCTAAAACCCTACAAATAACTTGTTAGGTTCAAGTATGGGTAATGGGAAATAGAATATGAGTCATTAACAGTAGAATATCCATGGAATAATATTTTTCAAAACTAATATTGAGATTTATTAGATCTTGAAAAACTAGTGGGATATTATTAAAATTTGAAATTTAAATCTACTAATTTAATTTAGAAATCAAGGAAGTACTAATAATACGTTCTTAATTTTTGTAGAAATGGAAAACCACATGAATTTGGCCATATCACTACGATCCATGATAGATAAGGATAACCTTATCATCTAAATGAATTTCTTGTAATGGAATAGGATCTTACATGTTATACTATGCCTTGAATGAAAATTATATGTGCTAGAAACCCTACTTCCCAAGTCACTTGACAAAGAGGTTAGTGAGGAATAAGTATCTCTCTACCTGAACCATGTGGATGACATAATGGATGTCTAATTTTTCATGATATCCTCCATGTACATTGATCTTATAAAGTAATATGAGGATATGGATGCATATAACATCATATCAAACCATCATGATCTTTATTAGGCGAAAGTGAGAAAAGAGACATATGAGATCTCCAACACACTATTCACATGAAAGATTGGATATTCGGCACCAGCTGGGGATCATGTAATCAAGATGATTGGATACATAGAACATTTAGAAATATTAGGGTTTAATATCCCTAATGAGTTTCATATAGATCTCAGTATTTCCTCACTACCTAAAATATTTTCTAGTTTCATTGTGAAATAATATGAGTAATAATGATAAGACACTTTCAGAAATTCTTATTCTTATTCTCCATATTTCTAAAAAAATGGGGCATGATAAAACTATAGTCCTTATGGTGAATAAGAAATATAATAATAATAAAAAGGGCCTAAAGAATCATTCTAAGTCTAATGCTCTAGAGCACTGTCCTTCCAAGAAGAAGAAGGTTCAGTGGTAAGAAAAGGAACAAAATGCGGCGTTTTTTTCATGTGGAACGAAAGACTATAAGAAGATGAAATGCACATATCCAAAGAAAAAAGGGGAAGCTTCAGGTGCATTCATTATCAAGTGTAATATTTATATATCTTAAAATTTGGTATTAGATACTATTCATGGTGATCACATTTGTATCTAAATATAGGAACCAAGTAGATTTCAGATGGTTTCCAGAGGTGAGGTGGATTTATGAGCTACTGATGGAGCAAGGATGGCTGCTCTAGCCATTGGAGACTACCACCTCATGTGGAAAACATTATTTATTTTGGTTTTAAAGAGATGCTATTATGTTTCTAATATTACTAATAACATCATCTCTATTTCTTGTTTATAAATGGATGGATTTATTTTTATATTTGAAAATAACAGTTTCTAATTTTATAAATATGGAATATGTTATGGTATGAAATAGTTAAATATCAGTCTTTATATATTAAATTATGAAAAAAAAATATTGGAAATTGATAATGAATAAAATTTCAATGAATCATTTCACATCCAATTATAGAATCACCATATTGGTTACATAAACAAGAAGTGTTTAACAAAGATCTATCGAGATGGTTACTTATACTCATTTTAGCTTAAACAACATAAAAGATGTCATTCTTGTTTACAAGAAAATATGACCAAACCAACATTTTTCAGTCAAGGTGAAAGGTCCATAAAGATTCTAGGATTGGTACACACTTATGTGTGTATTCCTTTTCAAGTAGAGGCTAGAGGTGGATTCTCATACTTTACTACTTTTACTGATGGATTGGGTAGGTGCGGTTACATCTTATTTATGAGGTATAAATCAGAATCCTTTGAGAAGTTCAAGTAGTTCAATAATGAAGTTGATAATCTTATTGGTAAGAAGATAAAGAATATTTAATCGGATCAATGTGGGGAATATCTTAACCAAGGATTTATCAAATTTCTATGGGAGTATGATATTTTATCTCAAATCACCGCGTCTTATGCACCATAGTGGAATGGTGTTAGTGAATGGATAAACCATACCATACTGGACATGGTAAGGTCAATGATGAGTCACGTAAGCATTGTATTATAATTTTGGGGATATTCATCACAAACGACAACATACATACTAAAACGAGTACCAATTAAAGTGGAGAACAATATTACCTTTGATTTATGGAGTGGAAAGAATCATGTTTTGTTACATATTCATGCATAGGGGTGCAAGGTGTTTTTAAGGCTATATCAAGCAACATACTAACACCCTGGGGTATGTAATTTATCTTTATAGGCTACCCTAAGGAAATAAGGGGATACTACCTATACGATCCCTCAGATAAATTTTTTATAATTACTAGGAAATCTATATTCCTTGAGAGGGAGAACATACTAAAAAAGGATAGTGGAAAAAATATTGACTTTGATGAAGTTTGTGCTCAAGATACTTAAGATTTTTTTATGAGAATAGAATCCACAAGTCATTACAGAAGATGTATTTCCTAAAACACAAGTATTGTGTAGGAGCATTGAAGAGGTTAGAGAACTAAAAAGATATGGTTTTCTAGTCACAAAAGATGGTGAATCATTATTTGTTCATAATAATGATCCTATATCCTACAAGGAGGAAGTGGAGATATCAGAAGTTTCAAAATAGAAAGAAGACGTGAATCATGAAATGGATTCTCTATACTAGAACCAAGTTTGGGTTCTAATTGATCCTCCAGTTGATGTAAATACTATTGGGTGTAAATGAAAATTCAAGTGAAATATAGACATGGAAGGCCAGGTTAACACCTATAATGCTCAACCAGTGGATAAGGTGTTTAGATAATGTTAATACATTGACTATTATGAAACTTTTTATCTAGTTTCCATGTTTAAATACAACATAATTCTAATTATCATAACATCTTTTCATGACTATGATATTTAGAATATGGATGTAAAAACTATTTTACTTAATGATAACCTTCAATAATATGTGTACATGACTCAACTAGAAGGGGTTGTGACACTAGAAATTTCCAAATTGGTATGCAAGATATAGAGATCCATTTACAGATTAAAGAAAACATTGAGGCTGTATAACATTTGGTTTGATGAAGCTATAAAAGAATTTTTCTTCATTAAGAATGAATGTGACCCATGTGTTTACAAGTAGTTTAGTGGGATTATAATTTTTTTCATAGCAGTATATGTTGATGACATATTACTAATTAGAAACAAGATACCAACTTTGCATGAGGTTAATGCATATTTGAGAAAGTGCTTCTCCATGAAGGACTTATGCGAAACATCCTATATTTTAGGGATCAAGATTATACATGATAGATCAAAGAGGATGCTTAGACTAAGTAAAATTACACACATTTCCTAGATACTGAAGTGTTTCATTATGGAAAAATCCAAGAGGGAATTGGTTCTAGCATTACATGGTATACATCTTTCCAAGAAAATGTGTCCTTAGACACAACAGAAAAGAGTGAGAATGTGTAAGATCACATATGTTTCTGTGATAAGATATATCATTTATACCATGTTATGTATGAGGTTTGATGTTGCCTATGCTTTGAGTATGGTATGCGGATATCAAGTAGATCCAGATGAAAAAAATTGGACTATTGTTAAGACTATCCTTAAGTATCTGAGGTAAACAAAGGATATGTTAGTGTATAGAGGAGATGAAGAGATATTCACAAGGGTTTATACATATCTATCTTTTAGATAGTTAAAAATGATATGAATTCATAGTCAGGATATTTCTTTAGTCTCAATGGATGAACTATGAGTTGGAAGAGTTCAAAGCATCTAGTTATTGCTGATTCTATAGTAGAGTCTGTGTATATTATGACTTTCAATGCAGCCAAGGAATTAGTTTGGATTCAAAACTTTATCTAAGATCTTGGTGTGGTAACTATAAGTCAAGAACCTATCCCATTTTACTATGATAACACTATTGTGATGAATCTTTCTAAGGATCCAAGGCCGCATCAAAGGAAAAATAATATACTTAAGAAGTTTCATTTATTGGGGGATTTTTATCAATGAGGTAAATTTTTAGTGAGGAAATTATCCATGAAAGAAAACATGGTATACCCCATGAAAAAGTTTCTATCTCAACAGAGGCATGAGTGTCATGCGATAACTAGTGGACTGATGGTTATTAACAGTTGCCTCTAGTGAAAGTGAGAATCTGTTGGAGTTGGTTCCCTAGAACTGAATTCTAGGTACTTAATGATTACATGTATTCATTTTCTTTAATGTTAATTAAGTTTCTTGTCAAATCATTATTATTACTTTGCATGAAATTGTACGTGATAATTTTATAAGAATAACTTTTATACTAAACAGAGATAGTAGTTCCCTGCTATAATGATAACCTGGTTGTTCCATGATAGTGTTCTTGAATAAATGTTATGTAGTCAGATGATATCATTTGATAGGAAAAAAATGATATAGGCTATCAGGGGTGGATACTCATAGGACTTTGAGGAACCCTCTCATGATGTGCACCATTGGTAATTTCTAGAGTAGGAAATTATGAGAATGAGACGTTCTGATTGGAAATCCATATTTGTATGTGTCGTTGGATGTTCCTATCCTTGAATGTGTGTATTGATCCTTATACTTTAATATTATTGTAATGAATATCATAAGTCATGTTCTTTGATGTATTGATGAAAACCATTCTTACATATGTGCACAACTAAGTATGATGCATTGGATGCATCATGAGTGATATTGAATTAAAGGATAACGAGAGAAATGATTTATCCATTCTATCTATTAATAGAAATTGATATCTCAAGACCTTTTATGGGAATGAAACTGCCTAGATAAATCCACGGGCATTGTATTTTGTGTGCATGTTCATTTATGGGAATTCAAAGAAAGACACATCAAGAACATAGGTTGATCACACTAGTATACAACCTTCTCGATTAAGAGATATCATTATAAAGGGATTATATTACATAGTAAGTGATTGTAGGAGGTTTCATGTCATTATGATATTAAATTTTTTTCTCTATGGGTACCTAGACATATTGCTAGATACTAAACTTAGAATTTAAGCGTCTCTTCTTATTACCAGTGAGAAATATCACTAGAGGGTCACCCACTAAGTGTATCCATAATCTCAGTTAAATTCGAGGTTGCATTTAACAAGTTAGAATAAATTATAATATCATTTTATGGTTTAATATTTATTTAGGTTTGATTGAACACTAATATTAATCACAAGTTATTAAAAATAATATGTGATTTAAATAATAATAATAATATTTATTCACAAGGTTTGGAAAATAAAATAAAATATTTATCTATAAATAATGAAATGATATTTATTTATTAAATAAATAGTCTTTAATCAAGGTTCAACATATGATGGAGAGGGTTAGCATACCGAGTTTAAAGGTCTAGTCAGAAATAATCTAAATGAAATTTATTTATTCTTAAGTGATGAACATGTAAAGTTAATAACAATTACTATATATTTATTAGTTATGGGATTCACTAAGGATTAAGTGAAAGGTAAGTGATCTATGTGTAAATAGTTAACCCTAAACCTTCCATAATAAATATCTAATTATATAACTTTCCTAAGGGTGGTTGGTTTTGCACAATGAATAAAGTGAAGCTCTATAAAACCCTAGAGAGAGTTCAAGAGATATATAGTGATCTCTCTCCCCTCTCTTAATACACCAAGATAACACCAATAATTCATCGAAGATAATTATGAGTGATCAAACCAAAAATGATGCAAGTGATTAGGATTGATAGTGATAGAACTAAATGATTCTACGATGACATTCAGAGATTATGGTGCATGTGTGGATCACCAATAAAGGTATTCTACACTAGGATCTTGCAAAAAAATGATGGTATGATGAGATAAATTCAACCAAATAATCAATGAATAAATAATTGCAAGTTCATATCTTCTTATAAATTAATTATAAATTATATGTGATGATCCACCTCTTCAGGTTTCAGTGTTTAAAAAAGTCAAGTAATATATGATTTAAATCCACTGGTCATGACTTAATTCATCATGTACAATAATGATTATTCATAAATTAATACTAAAATATGAGTTTGGCATGACATACCAGCGTATCCTCTATGACCGAAACCTATAAGTGGTGGTCCTTTCTCAAAACCATCTAGTTAGATGCAGATGGTTAGACTCTGAGATCCAATTAATGCCTCTCAAAATTATATTTGGGTAGTACCTTTTTCAGGGTTCATGTAACCTAATATTGTGTATACACATACTCTAACTCTACTGACCCTTGATCAACATTAACCTTGATGAAATAATAATTTCTCTCTATGTGCTTTGTCCTTGAGTGATGAACCTTTTTTTTGCTAAGACTGATAACACCTGAGTTATCACACCAGATTTAAATAAGAGATTTTACATTAACTACAACATCCTCAATTTGTTTATTCATACAAATAAATTGAGTACATTCTTGAGTATCCATAATATATTAAACTTCCATATTTCATAGTGAATTTGAATCTTACTTCTTTATCAACCAATAAATACACAGAACTCCAAGTTATAATGTGATGTGTTTTGAAGGATCCAACACCATTTTTTAAACATCGAATAAGAAATATAGAAACCCAAATCCATGATTAACCATTCTAGATAAATGAAACCACACATACTATAAATGAAGTTACCGTGTACCCTATAAAAAATTTGGCTACTGTAATTGTATTCATCCCATGTTCTTAATGAAGAACACATGAGAGGAAGAAAAAATAATTCCACCACTTCGATGTAACCATGAGTTTTGATGAATCGATCATTATATGAGCGAGGTTATTCCAACCACCATTGCATGCTAGTGCCTCATATTGTAAAGGAGGTAGGAGAATAATGCTTCATGATGAGGGGGTTTCAGGAAAGGCTTGGGTAGGTGTGCATACACACCATATCATGAAGAATGACCCTTAAAACCCTCAAGTATTCTTATCCAGAGTTATTTGATTCACTCATGCATTATAATTTTTGAGTAAATTATTTGTCTAGTTCATGTAACCCTTTCATGAATATAATGAACTCCCATATGTTTTATCCCATGAAACATATCTTTTATGATATCCAACATGGAAGATCATTCAAATGTTAACATTTAATTCTCATATGCCATAATAATAAAATATAGTGGCATGAATACCATTCCATATGATATGACCATTCGTACACTATGTAGTTTATGGGAAATGAGAAAAAACAATGACATATGATATCCATTTATAATTTAATATAATATAACCATAATAAATAATATATATATGGGATTTAATCCACATCTAATTTAATATCCCACTTACGCTAAATCCTTATAGTCTTTGTGCCACTTTACCTTATATCATATCATATATTATAACTTGTGAAATCATATCCAAAAATCATTTGGATATTTTCCAAAACACTTTTGGAAATCTATTATCAATTTCATCATGTATCACATCACATGAATTACCTTAGTAATACCCATAAAAAACTATTTTGGATTAAATATAAAGCAATTCTAGAGTAACACTCTAAGTCAAACTTAATATCTATTAAGTCATCTGTAAAGTGTGACCCCATAAGATTTTTTAGTACTGACAATAAATATGAACCACCATATCCATAAATGTAATTAAAGAGTGTCCTCTAGTAAAAAATCAATGCTCCTCAATCTACAAATGGATCTATCATGATCTCTATTAAAAACATTTATCTTCATACTTGTATTCCCCAGTTGTGTTATATGCTACCGTGAAGTTTCATAACTTCCCATTGTCTAAGATATCACATGACCATGAGATTCAAAGTTTGTCAATATCATATAGCTAACTCATATGTTCTCAACACTTCAAGTGTATAATGAACATGTCAATGAATAAATCACAGGTCATTAAAATTTATGGATGATCACATCACATGTCCTTCATTTTAATATATAAGGATACATTTGTATTATCCAAGTGAAACCATGCAATCTATTGGAGTTGGTGTTTTCACCCCTTGATTTTTAATTTTCCTATTATTTTATCCATTTATTTATTCTTATCCTTTCACTTGAGTTTCAGGTTGAATTATATTAAAGTTTTAAAATTTGGAGTTGTAGTGTTAGGAATACGTCTTGCGCTTGGTTAGTGAAAACCATATGGTAAGCATGTGAAACCTATAATTCCTTAATGTTGGGGTTTTACACTATTGGTGCACGAGTTTTCAAACCATGTAGAGTTCTCTAGGTAATAGTGAAACTTGTTTTTTGTGTGGGAGTGACCCGCATGATTGGCACATGGTTAAGGGAGGTGAGTATCCCAAACCATGTGGAGTGTAGCGCTGTAGTTAGTGGATCCCTCACGGTTGGTCCACAATTCAGAAAAATGTCTGGGAAAACTATATGGTGTACCATGTTTTTATTTTTTTTCTTTTCTCCAAATTACCCCTACTATATTTTAAGCCACAGGGAACCACTTTCCTTCTCCCTTGGCTCAACTAACCCCCAGGAACCTGACCCTCGCTACTCCTCTCCTTTCCCACAAATTCTTCTTTGATTTTTATCTACGTTTGAGATTGGTTATTCAAGTTAAAATACTCTAGTTCTATTCCTCTCCCTTATTTATCATATTTTCCTTGGTTTTTACTTCTCCCACGATACCTATGTTTCATGTTACCCAATTTTAGGGTTTAGGGTGAACCAAATCATAGGGTTTTTGATATATAGGTCTTGTAGACATCATTTTCATCATCGTTTGGGATCCCCCCTTCATAGGTGAAATTTTTCTCTTGATTTTAAGGTAGGTGTTTCTATATAATCCATTTTATTGGAATTTAATTAATGATAGAGTTTCATTAAAATTTATTCTTGAAAACTAAACCTATACTTAGTACCATTAAATGGTTATCTATGGTTTTATGTTTTAAATATTGGAATTGTTTTATTTGGAATGACAATCAAATATTTGAATTCCCTAGGGGATGTTTTAAAATTTATATGGAAATTTAAATGGTGTTTTACACCCAAGTGATTTTCAAAGTGGTTGTTTTAAAATTAACGAGAGGTTTGCTTTTCGAAATACTCTTCAATGGGGGAAGTTCCTGACCTCAAAAAGGTTTTTAGTATTCAAAATGGTTTCTAAAATTGGGTTCATTCCTAAATGGTATGAAAATGGACTTTTAAAGTATGTTTTTACAAAATAGGATTCTTAAAGCTAGGTGAGAGAGATTTTAATCCAAAGATGGTTTTATAGGCCCCTTTTAAACTTTAAAAAAAATTTAAGTTGATGTTATGCAAGATGCTCAAATTTGTGCCCCTTGTTTGATATGACTTGTTTATATTTTTCCCATTTAAGGTATGTTTATTATTAAATTGTTTATACTTATTAATGGATTTTAAATGGTCCTTTTCTTATGAGGGAGTTTGAGATGAGATGATATTTGTTTTTTATATCATATTGATGCCTGTGATTATCATTTTAATATTTTTTCTCACCTCCACTTGATTGAATACATGATAACCCTAGTAAATAAGAAAGAGGTTTAGACTTATACTACACTTGTTAGCTCACACACTAGATAGTGTCCGCTAGTTCTATGGTTTTCTCAGGTTTGGGGAGTGCCCTCAGCGAGGCTTGTGTTGGTAATTTGGGTGATTTTTGTATTTATTTAGGATACAACATAGGATATTAGTTGGTCCTGAATTATGGTAATGTATCAAACTATCTCCCTTTAGAGTATAGTGTGCTTCCTATGTTTCTTATTTATTACCGATTATTACTTATAGGGGATTCATTTTTAACTCTTTGTATCCCCTTGTTCTCTTTTATTATGACGTGTATAATATTTTATTTCTTTTATTTTGATTGTGTATAGTTCCATCTTAGTAATTCCTTTATTTTTGTCTCATGTTATGACTATTGTTTAAATTTTTTTATTTTAAATGAAGTTTATAAGAAAAATTTTGGAAAAGGAAAAAGGTTTATTTAATGGTAATGTTAGAATTTTCATAAAAAGTGACGGTTTTCCTTTCATTGTTCAAAAGTGTTCTATTTTAATGTAAATATTGTGTTTTAATCTCAAATAAAAGTTGATTTAAAAGAGTAAATTTAAATGTAAATAAGTGTTACTTATTTTCTTTGCTCACTTTCATGTAAAAACTTACTTTCTAAATTTAGTTATAAGCTAGAATTATTGAAATTCCTTTTTAAGGAATTATATAGAATCCATGGTGTAATACTTTTAGGAATGCTTATCACACACCCTATATGAACCAATATGTGTATGAAGATATTATGTTTTCTTTCAGGATCCCAATTCTTTCCTCTTATGCTTCTATATCTAGTTTTCCCTTAAGAGGTGGTATCAAATGGTTGAAAGTGTCCATAGTACATATGGAGTTTATTCTTTCTGGTTTGGGTTTTATTTTGGTTAATTTTGGGATTTTTTGGATCAACCATCTTGATGCGATACATTTTCTTTTATGATTGTTTCTTTTTTATTTTTTTCTATATACTTTTCATCTTTATATTTATGAAAGTGATTTTGAAATTTTTATTTGGTTGATGTCAATTTTTTTATATGAATGAGTTAAATCATATGTGTTGGTTATGACTTGTTTTTTTGATCATGAATTCATTTCTGTTTATTTATCATGCATGGTAGTCTAATTTATAGATATATGATACAATATTATCTATTTGTTTTTAATTCCAATTTATTTTTTTTGAGGGTGAAATCATTCCTAAGATATTTTTCTTTGATATCCATATACTAGTTTCTAGCATATGGGGATCAAGAATGTCCTTCAGGACAAGTAATATATTTGGTTAGGTAACATGTTGGGTTAGCTAAGGCCGGTTCATTAAAAATTTAATTAGATACTAGGTTTTTTGAAGGCCAAGTTTCTTGAGAATACCTAATGTTATTTGGAGTGTGTCTTGGTGGAAAGGAGAATATGATGGTCAAGATTCAAGAGGTAAATCATGAGTAGGATCTTGTTCACCACTAATAATAACAATACTTGAGTTTCTATGGGTATTCAAGATTTTGATTTGGATTTCAGCAGCTATTTATGATTTTTTCCTTTTAGTTATGTTGTATTGAATTTATGGTATTTTGAATCTAGTGGTGTTTTATGAGTTATGTTGGATATTCATTTAGATTTGTGGTGAAAGTGAATGAATAATTAGGGATGAATGATTAACCCCCAAAATCTGGTAAATCATTCAGAGAAGTTATAAATACTTCACAAATCTTGGTTCAAGTTCTATTAAACTATATGACCAAACCATGCACAACTCTACAAACCTCCCATTTTTTTTTATTTTGAACCCTCTTGAATATGAGTTTCTTTTAAGTTGATTCCCACTTATTAGAAATGAATTAAAGAGGGTTTCTATGTGGTTTTGATGCATTATAAATGGATTTCATTTTATGTCTAGTATTATTTTTTTCTTGTGCCTATATTTATAAAGGCTTTATTGAGGGAAAATCACGATTTTTGAAAATAATGTTTTTTGAATGTGTTTTGAAGGGTTCTTTGAAAATAGATTTATCTTTTAGGAATGGTTTCGTTACGTGTTTTTTTTTTCAAAAAGTGAGTTTGGGATAATGTCTAGAAAGGAGAGATAGTTTCATTTAAATGGTTTTGATCAGTTTTCTAAACTAAATGAGGAGCCATTAAGGGTTTTTGTGTTATGAAAAACATGAAATGTGTAAAAAATGAGTTCTTTTAAAAATTATTTATCAAGTAATTGGATGTTTAAATTTTAATAAAGTTGTGAAGGGGTTTTATTTTGTTCTAAAAAATTAAAGGAGTGTTTGAAAGTGTTCAAAGGGGGATTTTTTTGGAAATAAAATTAGATTTTATAAATTTTTGGAATTACTAGGTAGAAGAGTTGAAGATTTGGATTAGGTTTTGGATTTAGATTTTACAAATAGAATGAAGTGATTTCAGGGGTTAGTTTAATTATTAAGTGTATATAATTGTTTAAATTTAATTTTAAAAAGGGAAATGGATTTTTAAAGTGGTTTTATTTGTTTATTATTGATTTATATTTGTTTATTCATTTATATTGGGTATGTTGTGTTGATTGAGGAACATGAGTGGAATAGATTCATGTTTTTCTTTATTGAAATTATTCCTCCCAATAATCTCTTGAAAAAGGATAGAAATTATATTCCTAAAGATGAGCCTATGGATATTTATCTTATTTCATAGATATAGTTCTTATAGTATAAGACTCTTACCAAAATCAAGATAGATTGGTGGAGTCTATATTTTTATACTTACTTTTTTTGTGGCTATTTAGGTTATCTTAGGCTAATAGTTTGGTCAGAGAAGATTGAGGCATCCTCAATTATTTGGGGACTCATAAAGTATAAAGAGTAAAACTATCATTTTTATGTTGGAAAAACCTATTTTAGTGTCACGGGAGTTCAAGGTTCTCTTGTTCTTGAGTTTTATGCTCAATGAGCTCCAATTATATAAGAGATTTTGTGGTAATTTTTTTTGATTTGGTGTTTATGGGGTGTTGTTTATTCTATGAGAGTTTATGTCTGGGTGTTGATCATTCTTCTTGTGGAATTATTGTGTGCCTGACATTTTAGGGTTTGGGTTTTAGATAAATCTTGTGTTTTGTGGCCTATGATTTGGGTTTTTTATGTATTAAAAATGGAAACCTTGGGTGGTACTTAGAAGTCTGGAATGGGTCTGGTTTAGTTGTTCTCTGGTTTGAATTGTTTGGATTATTTTAGATGATCCATGGGTGGAATTCCATGACAGAGGTTATGAGTTATCCTTTTTCTAGTTACTTGACCCAAGGTTAGATCCATGATGTTTTGTGTTGATGGAGTTTTCTTTGGGGATGATTCTTCCTTAGTTTTTAGTTAATGATTCTTTGGTTAGAATTTGTTTAAGATCTTTTATGATAATTATTTTCGTTTATGTTTTCATTATAGAATGCTGGAATAATTTCTTAGATGGTTGGTGTGATCGATCGGGAAATTCTGATGTACTTTTGGCGTGTTTTTGTGGAAGTGTGTTTTCTTGGTTATGTCTCCTATAGGAAGTTTGTATCAATTTGATCCACAAATTTAGATGAAATATAAATGTTGGGTAGACCATAAAGTTACTTCATGTTCTATGAATTGTGTGGATTTTGTTTTGTGTTGAGTTCTAATTGGAGATGTGAGATGATGTATGAGGATATGTTTCCTTAGTCTTGAGGAGTATTTTTATGTTGGGATTTTCCCCTACAAAGGATCCTTTTTCATTCCCCATCCCTCTCACCTCTTATTTGAGGTGTTGATATTTTTTTTCATTCCATTTTCTTCCATCTTTTACCAATGAATTTATGGGGGGAAGAAAGTATCATAGTTGGGAGAATTGTCACACCTTGATTTTTTATTTCCCTATTATTTTTTTTCTATCCCTTGAGTTTTGGCTTGATTTATCTTATTTTTTTTATGTTTTTGAGTCGTAATGTTAAGAACATGACTAGTGAAAATCATGTGAAAATCATGAAAAACCTACAATTCTTTAAAAATCGAGTTTTACACAGCTTTTCTAACAATACAAAGTTATCCAGGTAAGAATGTGGCTTGGATTGTGTTTGGTAGTGGCCCATATGATTTTTACATGGTTAGAGGAAATTTTACAGACCAAACCATGTAGAGTGTGGTGCTCTGGTAATTGGCTCCCTCATAGTTGACACATGGTTTGGAAAACTGTGTGGCCAAACCACGCGGTCTACCTAATTTTTAAATTTTTTAGTTTTCTCAATTTTCCACTCCCCAATTTAATGCATTAAGGAACTTATTTTCTTCCCCCCTTGGCTTGGACAACTCCTTGGCATATAACCCCTTTATCCTATCCTTTATCATGGCTTATAATTTAATTTTTATCAATGTTTGAGTTTTATTCTTCAAGTTAAACCTCTATATTTATATTTCTATCCATTTTTTATTATTTTCCTCAGTTTGAAATTATCCTATGAACCCTAGGTTCCATTTTGGTTGATTTAGGGTTTAGGGTGAACCTAATAATAGATTTTTTGATGTCAAGGGCTTATAGACATCATCTTTAATGTATCTTGGGATCCCAATGTCAAGGGTTCCATGTTCCACTTCATTCTAAGGTAGGTGTTTCTATATAGTCCCATTTATTGTAATGTCTTGAATTCTTGAGTATCCTTAAATTTATTCTTAAAAAATTATAGTTATACTTAGTACGCTTGATGGGTGTTGGATTTGTTTCATGGAATTTATTGGTTTTCATAAAGGGTTCTCTAAGATTTTATGTTTTAAATCTTAAAATTGTTTACTTTGGAATGCCAAGTGAATATGTAAATTCCCTAGGTACTATTTTAAAATGAATTTTGAAATTGATAGGGTGTTTGGAACCATTGTGATTTTCCAAGAGGTTGTTTTAAAATTAAAGAGAGGATTGGTTTTCAATAGCCCCTTTAATGGTGGTGGTTATTTATCTTAAGATGGTTTTTGGAATTTAAAATGTTTTCTAAAATTGGGGTTCTATCTTAAAAGGTCTCTAAATAGACTTCTAAAGTATGTTTTTATTAAATTGGATTCTTAATGCTTGTTGAGAGGGACTGGCATCCCAAGCTAGTTTTCAAATTTCTAATTGGAACATTCAAAGAGTAATTTTAGTTGATATTATGCGATAACCTTAAATTTGAGCCCCTTGTTTGATACACCTCATTTATATTTTTCCCTTTTAATGGAAGTTTATTATTAAATTCAAGATTATTATTGATATATATGAAAGAGGTTTTTATTATGATGGTGCTGGTAGTGAGATAATATTTATTATTTATATTATATTGATGCATATGATGATCATTGGATTGTTGTTATCTCCTTCACTTGATTGAATTAATGGGAACCCTAGTAACTAAGAGATAGGTATAGATGCATGTTACACTAGTTAGCTTTCACACTAGCCAATTCCCCTATTTTTATGTCTTTATCAGGATAGGGGAGTTCCCTCAATGAGGCTTGTGTGGGTAAGTCAGGCGGTTTGTGTATTTGTTTAGGATGAATGTTAGCTGGTAGTTGTTCACATGTTATGGTATTTTCTAGTACCATATCCCTTTATAACATAGTGTATTATCCATGTTCATTATTCATTGATGATGATTCCATACAGGGGATTTCTTCTTAACTCATTATATCCCCTTATTTTCATCCATTATGATGTGAATCATATTTTCTTTCTTTTATTTTAATCATGTATGGTTCCAACTTGGTATTTCATTTATTTTTATATTTATGGATAATGTTTAAAAGTAGTTATTTGAAATGAGGTTTATAAGAATTGTTTTGGTAATAAAAAATGGCTATTTTATGGGAATGTTTTAATTTCTATAAAAATAATTGGTTTTACTTTCTTGGTTTAAAAGTGTTCTCATTTAAGGTAAAGCTTGTGTTTTAATTTTTTATGGAAGTTGATTTAAAAAATTTACTTTCAAAGAAAATAAATGTTAATAATTTTTTTATAATTTCATAAAAAATATTAATTTATAAATTTACTTTCAAACAATCATTATTGAAATTTTATTTTTAAGGAATTTCATATATTCCATAGTGAGATCTTATTGGGTATTCTTTTCTCACACCCTATATACAACACTGGCTATATGTAGATATTATGTTTTCTTTTAGGTTCCCGATTATTGCCTATTATGGTTATCTATCTCTTTGTCTCATGGGAGGTGGTATTAGGAGGTTATGAGTGTCCATGTGCCACATGGAGTTTGGAATTCCGAGTTTTGGTTTTCTTTTAGTTCATTTTGGGATGCTATGGATCAACCATCTCAGCCTGTTGTAATTAATTTTGTGATAGTTTTTTTGTATTAGTTTGTATGCATATTATTCATCATTAAATTTATAAAAGTGAGTTTTAAATGTTCATTTGGATGATATAACATGTTTATATAAATGTTTTGAATCATATCTTCTGGTTATGACTCAATTTTTTAGCTCATAGACTTGAAAATATTTTTTTTCTTATGCCTAGTAGTCTAATGTATGAACATACCATGAAAAATTATTAGTAATTTTTCAATTAATATTTATTGCTTTTATAGGGTGGAATCATTACCAAGATAATTTTTTTGATGTAAAGGTATTGATTGATATCTTCTGGGGAATGGGAATTCCCTTCAGGCCTAGTGGAAAATTGGGTCGGGTGACGTGTTGGGTTAGTATGAGCTAGTTATTATAGGCACCCTAGAACCAACTAAATTTTTACATTAAATTACCAAAATATTAATCAATATCATATTACATGATGATTATTATTTTTTTAAGCATTAATGTGATAATTTATTTAGAGAATCAATCACATAAAATGTTTACAGAAGTCCCCTACTATAATGATAACCTTGAGATGCTATGAAAATATTCTTAAACATATATCCTATGGTCAAGATAACATCTATCTGAAATAACATAGATGTTGTTTTACTATTAGGTTTAGGTTGATCATAAGACGTTGATTCTTCTCATAATATTTTCGCTTGGTAATCTTTAAGAGAAGATATTATGAGGATATACCCACCAATTGGAATTCAACATGTTATATGTGAAATTGGATATTCATATTTATAGATGAATTTATTGGTCCTAGGACTTGAGATCATTATTAATGTATATCATGAATAATATACTTTAATGTATCAGGGAAAACCATGATGATATTTTCACAGTTAATTAGTATGATTTGGGTTCACTATAAGTGATATGAAATTAATTCAGCAAGTTAAGAAATTATTTTACCTTCCGAGTTGATGTAAGAAGATATCCTGGGATATCTGATCAAAATGTAATTGTATGATTAAATCCATGACCATGGTATTTTGTTGAAAATTCAATTTTAGATATTTAAAAGAAATATAAATCAAATACATAGGTTAATTATTGGAAGTATGCAACTTTATCGATGAGATATCATGAAAAAGGGATTATATTACACAACAAGCATTCATAAGAAGTTGTTGTTGCTACGCCATTATATTATTTCTATATGGTTGACTTGAAATGTTGTTAGATGCTGATCTTCGACTTTAGGAAAGTTCACCTAATTCCACTAAGAAAGAGGACTATAAAAAATTCACTAAATGTATCTATAATCTCAATTAAATTTTATTTGAATTTAACATTATGAATAAATATTATTTTCTATTTTTAGAATAATATTCATGTTGAGTTGATTGAAAAATTCATTAAACAGTTATTCAGGTTTATAATATATTTGAGTTTAATATTAAATAAATATTTATTTATCTCTTATTTATTATTAATAAGGTAATAAATAAATAAATATTTAATCAATGATTTAGTGAATAGATTAATGAAATTATTAATTTAGCTATGAGAATAATAAAAATAATATTTATTCACAATTTTAGTTAATATAATATGTTGAATGAAACAAATAATGATATTTATTTATTTAAATAAATATTTAATATTTAAGGTTCGATAAATGTATAGGAGGATTGAAAATATGGGTTAAAGGGCCCGAATGATATGATATATTAATATATTAATTTAGTGAATGTCATGAGAATATAATAATAATATTATCATTATTTGATATGGTATTTACTTAGAAGAAACAATTAGATAAAGGTACTTTTATCAATTACTAATTGTTTAAATTTTTTTATGTAATTAGATTTATATCATTTTGGAGATTTGAGAAGAGTTGTACATAATGAATTCTATATAGAGAGTTATCTCAATCCTGAGAGAATGTAACGCTAAACCCTTTGTTCCACTCACCTATGGGTGAGTCAACATATGTAAAGGAAGGGTCTCTCAACAAGAGGAGATAGTTCAAGACCCGAGTTTAGGTGAAACCAACTCAATAGATACATAGGTTATAGGAGTAATGTTGCAACATGAGATAGATACCATATCAAGGAGTTATTTCCTCGAGGGTCAAGGATGGTTTATTATCCACTGAATAAACTAACCATTAGTTTAAAATCACATGATCATACAAATTTTTTATTTTATTTTTTCAAGTGTGTTATAATTTTTTTATTTATGTGATTCATAGTTTATTTTATGTTTAAACGTGATGAAATAAAGTAAATAATTTAACAAGTATGCTAAGATAAAATAAAATAAATATTGTATGCATACATTATTTTATCAGATATGGTTAATTAATTATATAAAATCTAAATAATACTAACAAGAATGTAAAGAAGAAATTAAAGAATATCTATGCATAATTTAATCAAAGTATCTCAAAGAAGTTATTAATTTAGGAAACACCTTACATATTTTATGTTAAGATTAAATAATAGTTAAGGTGTCAATAAGGCCATAGTTAGAGACACTTTTCAATTATTGAGGATTCTTAACAAGAATAATGAGTTGAATTAACCAAATTGGAATCAAGGGTAACAACTATATCATACTTAATGCAATTTGGAAGCAACCATCAGAGAAATACTAGTTTTGGTTTTCCAAACTATGGTGTCCACTCAATAGATCAATGAAATATGAGTCAATAAAGTTGAAAGAATACATCTACCTAAATACCTTCAAGTAATTTTCCTGGCCATAGTCTAGGTTATGAGAAGGTGAATATGGATCACTTGCATTAGAATATCCAAGTGACATGATATTTTGAATCCATTTTTGAGAGTTATTAATATTTTTTAAAATAGTGGGAGACTAATAAAATAAATTTGTTATGTATCATGTAATGATAAGACCTGAAACACCATGTATGAACTGAAGTGAAACATGAAATCATGTATACCTCCCTATATAAAAGAGGCTACTGACTAGTATCAAGGGTCTAAGTCCATCAGTGGAGAGACTATACCCTCAGTATAAATCCGTAAAGAAAAATAATATAACAAAAAATATTATATTAATCAGAGTAACATGAAGAAACTAAATAATCACAATGTTAGAAAGAACACATGTCATAAAATAAATAAATAAATGGACTCCCCAAGTATAAAACTAAACTAGAGTATAAGTGTTGTAGAAAAAATAAATAAATAAAAATACAGTACTCCCTAGAGTTTGTCTTGTTATTGCCACTAGGTCCATGTTCTATAGCTCAACTATCTTTCATGGATCCCTCCCTTTCCCTTTCTCAGATCCCCATACATGAAATCTGCATGCGCATCAAGATGATTATGTGGGTTGTGAGTAATAAAACTCAGTAAGACACCACCAATCCATCCTTAATAAGTGTTCACATGAATGAATAGTGAATTACATGATAAAAAAATTTCCAGAGAAAGTATAACAGACATAAAATTGCCCCACCGTTGGTGTTGGGGTGGTAAGGGTTTGGGGGGGGGGGTGAGGGGTAGGTTGTGGGGTCAAGTCCCTGGGCCTTCGATTTACTGCAATTTTCTTCCTTGTGTTGTGTTCTACAGTGGTAGATGTAATCGACCTAGTATAAAAAAATAAAATCACACATCGAGTGGTCATGTATCATACCTGATTTAGATCCATGTTAGAAAGATGATTGTAGGATATTTTAAGTGAATAAGAAAAATCTATAAGACTTATAATCACATCCCTCTGTGGTCTCAAGGTATAGAGTCGGATGAGTCCCCCATAATGTCGTATCCCAGCTCCATCACAGGTTTGGCCTATGGGCCATCATACCTCATCTATGCCTCTAGTAAGGCCTCCAGGACATCATTCCCCACACCGCTTCCTTAGGCAGAAATCCAGGTTTTCATGCACCTAACCAATGTTTAGGTCTATCACCATCATTATTGCAATTCATGATAACTACCCTTATAAGAGAAAATAATCATAGGACAGTCCACCTACTCTAACTATAAATAACAATCACTAAAGGCATGGCAACACACATAATATGTTAGTGTATATAAGGCAAATCATAACATATCAACATGATAAACATAGTAGTAGCCTACAATACATGTGAACAACATTAAACATGGTCAAAATGTGCTATCAAAATACTAATGGCATCATGAAACTTCAATGGGTCTCATGGGATACACAATCAAACACACCCACATGCAATCATAATCAAGAATTGTTAAATAAGGTATTATAGAACAAGGATTATACTAAGGAATAAAGTGTATATGAGAGACCCAAATAGAATGGAACTTCCTACCTCAAGGTTGTTGATGAAGAAAACCAAGGTATGTCAAAGGATCAAAGGAAAAGAATGCTGCACACTCAAAAAATAACGACTCACATATATAATATGTTTATTCTAGTTCCAGTTCATCAAAGTAAAAGTTTAATAAAGATACCTCAAGAAGAAACCAAGTTAAAAAAGGTCATTCTAAAATCATATACCTTAAGGAGTAAATTAATGAAACTAATTCCATGATATAATGAAGGAATAAATTCCAATCCACTAAATTCATTGTCGATTTATGAACTAATCATGAATTCATTGAGGATTCTAGAAGAGGGACTTGATTTTAGACAATGATAATTTATCAACCATTAATCCATCAATGTAAAAGATATTCAAGGAGGAAGAAGGTATCATTATAATCATTCTATAAGTACTTACCTAAAAATATCACTATTCTCGATAATTCTAGATTCATTCAAGGGTTTCGTCACTGACACATCATTTTCACCATCAATAAACCATGAATTCATCAATGTATTAAGGTACAATCATTGATACATCACTAATAATAGGTCTATGATGATGATTCATCAACACTTACCAGTTGAATGATCATTATTGAAGGTTGATCTTGGTTTGATCAAGAAATGGAATCAATAAGCATGATTTTGCACTGATCTACAAATAAAGGAATAATTAATCATTAGATCATCAAGGAAAACCCATATCTAACATAAATCCACACACACATCTCATGGATAAAGAAAGATTTAGCATGGACCAAATAAGAAATTACCCATAAAGTGTTTCTATATCGTTATAATGAAAGAGAGACAAGGGGTGATGGATGGGTGTGATGTGAATAAGGATAGAAATATAAAGATTCGAATTAAGGATATGGGGTTTATATTTGGTAGTTAAATAGGTAAAAAATTCATGGAATTAAAATTCCATAGGGTGAATTAATTTCACCCTTAGACTGGGTGCATCGGCTAACCAGTGGGCTGTAGTATATGACTAGTTGGTGGGGTCTGTAAAAAAAGAAAGTCCCACTTGAACCCCACCGGCTAACCAGAGGTTTCCATCGGCGGGCCAGTGGATATTTTATAACCACCTCATGGCCAAGCCCTCCTCAAATCTTCCACATTTGGTTCTTAGACCCTTAGTCACTAAAATTCATCCTCTTCAAAACCCAAAATTGATAAGAATAAAAATATTATGAATAAATTTAATAACCTAAAAAATAACATACATTAAAATAAAATGAGGATGTTATAATTCTACCCCTCTAATGAATTATCATCCCTGAGAAGTACCTTCAAAGGTTCTACTCGAAAAACTTCGGCCATTAAATTCGAATATTAACCTACCACTCCTAAGTCTTCTCCTGAATATTTATATGATGCCATAGAATCTAGGCTAGTGATACCATCTTCCCTATAAGGAAATTCTCACCCTAGTCTAATATATTTACTGGATGATCCTTGTATGATTCATCAGTCTCCATATCAACATACTCACAATCGACTACATGAATAGGATCAATCATGTACCTCCATAGATATGACACATGAAACATATCATGAATACCTAGATAGTGAGAAGGAATATCCAAATGGTATGCCGTTGTTCCAACCTGCTTGATGATCTCAAAGGGTCTAACATAGTGTTGTTCTAGATTCCCCTATTTTCCCAAATGATAGTGGTCTAACTGAGGATTCACTCTCAAGAAAAAATGTTCAGCTATAATGAAATCCAAAGGCATCATCCTATGGTTGAAATAAGACCTCTATTTTCTATAGGATGTGATTAAAATATTTTGTATTAGCTGCACTCTCTCAGAGGAATCCTATAAAAAACTAGACCCCATAACCATTTCCTCACCAATATCATGAAAAAGGATAATTGGATGACATGACCTCCCCTAATGAGTCTCATACGGTTCCATCTAAATTGATTACTAGTAATTGTTGTTATACAAAACTCAAACAGGGCTAGGTGATCATCCCATGATCCACCAAAGTCTAGGATGAAAGCTCAAAGAATATCCTCTAGTATGAAAATTATCTTCTCTCACCACCCATCTATCTAATGATGACATGCTGTGTTAAATCTCAGATGATTTCTTAAGGCCTTCTACAAGGCCTTCCAAAACCATGATGTAAAACATGCGTCTCTTTAAGATATGATGATCAAGGGTATTCCATGAAAGTGTAGTATCTCATTGACATAAATATTTCCTAGATCATCTATTGAGTGAGCCTCATAGATAGGTAAAAAATTATTAACTTTCATTAACCAATCAAAAATCACCCAGAAAACATCATGACCACTCAGGGTCCTAGGTTACCTTGTCACAAGTTCCATCATGACATTTTCCCACTTCCACTTGGGAACTGGAAGTGGATAGAGAAAACCACTCAGATGATGGTGCTTAACCTAAATACATTGGTAGGTGTGACATTGAGAAATGAATCCATCATATCCCTCTTCATCCCTAGACAATAGAACTATCATGTGAAGTCATTGTGCATCTTTTTTCACTCTAGTATGTACTAACCACCTGGAGGTATATAATTCTCTCATCATATCTTCCCTAATATGAAGTATGAACTACAAATATTCAATGTACTAGGATTACATCATCACCATCCATCGACCACTCAGGTATTATGTCACCATCTTATAAACATTCCCCCACCATAACACACTCAAGGTTAGTCTCCAATCCTTATTTTAACCAGTCTATGAGAGAATATATGATCACCCAATGGGAAAAAGTCATCGATCCTCAGTCCTCAGAAGCATCAATCCTCTAGTTATCCAACAAGCTCATCAGGCACCACTGCTCCTTCGAAGGCCATTCACCAACTCCTGAGCTACCTACATCTTAGGGCTAAGATAATCCACAATGATGTTTCCTTTCCCTGGTGCGTGATCCATCTCAAAGTAAAACATCTGGCAATACTATAACCATCTCCTATGTCTCACGTTTAGGTCTCGATGTATGATGATATATAGAAGTAAATTACGGTCAATTTAGAAAAAAAATATCTTTCCAAAGAGATAGTTTCACTAATACTTCATAGAATGGATCACTACTTCTAGCTATAATTCATGTTTGGGGTATTTTTCTCATAGGGTTACAAATTACCTTACCCATAAGCCACTACCTTCTCCCTATGCATCAACATTTCTTCTAAAAAAATACATAATGAATCCTAGTATATGTCATAACCAATAACTAAAATGGGAAGTTTCAACACTAGAGATATATTCAACCACCTATTTATCTCAAGAAATTCCTCTTCACACTAGTCTGACCATTAGAACTTCACTCCATTATTTATAAAGACATTCATAGGTGCTGATAAATGATATAATTCCTAGATAAAACATAAGAAGTATCGTGTTAAACCTAGAATACTTATGATCTCAAACATATTCTGAGGATGTGTCTAGGAAATGACTTCCACCACTATCTTTAGGTTTATAAATATATCTATCCAAGAAACCAAATGAACTAATAATTTAACCTCATAAATCCAAAAGTTACACTTCAAAATCTTGAAATATATACAAAGATCAAAGTGATATCTAGACTATCTAAATATGTCTGAAATTCTACTTCAGGGATAGTGAGTAGATGAGGATGTTGTCAACAAAAAACACATTGAACGCATCAAGATATGGGTGGAAGATCTTGTTTATGAGATCCATGAACATTTATGGCACATTTTTCAATCCAAAAAACATCACCATGTACTAATATAGACTATACCTACTTCAAAAAACCATCATAGAGATGTCCTCATATCTAACCTACAACTAGTTATAGCCTAATCCAAGTTCAATCTCAGAGAATCATCAAACTCCATGTGACTGATTGAAAAGGTCATTGATCCTAGGAAAATGATATATGTTCTTCACCGTCACTTAGTTCAGCTTTCTATATTCCATGAAAAGTCAAAGACTAACATATGCCTTATTTTAGAATAAGATAGGTACACTCCATGGTGAAATACATGGATTGATAAATCTATTACACTCAAAGTACACAAGATGTACCTTGAGTTCCTTTAGCTCAGTTGTTTCCATATGATAAGGGGGTATCAAAAAGGTATTTTCACCTAGTACTATATATATCTCAAATTCAAATCCTATATCAAGGATAAGTCTCATGAAGTCATCCGTAAATAAGTCTTGATAGAGATCCATAACTAGTGGAAAATGTGAGGGGTCTTCCACTGATCCTACTAAAAGAGACAATCCCTCCAACCATGATATGATCATATCTGAGCTAACTCAAATTTGGAACAAATCTACCTGATCCTAGTTCCCACTCTCTAGTCAACTTGTAATTTTATCACTTTAGAAAATTAAATGATGCCTATCTTATATAGTAATAAACATGAGCTCAAAAACTGGTCATCCAGTCTATGCCAAGAATCACATCGAAGCTCATCATCTTTAGAATAAAAAATTCTAACAAATGTTTATAATTAGAAATGACTACAGAATACTCCAGACATCATTGAAGATGTGACAGCCCACACGGTGTCGTTAAATCCTATCGGTCAAACCAAATTTAGTAATTTATATAGACTCATACAACCTAACTAAAAATTTAGTATCTAGTCAGTCCATGTTACAATCCCATAGGGACAATCCATATATTCTAAATTAATTATAGAAACTTAAATTTAAATTGTTTAATTCATTTTAGAAAAGAGAAATAACATCAATTAGGATTGGGTTGAAATTCAAGATGAGGGACATGCCAGGTTCAGTGATTTTCAGGTTCATGTGCTAGGGATTCAATTGATATAGGTTTATTCAGGTTTGGTGTTAGAATTGGGTCAACAAAGATCCTTGGTCTTGGTATCTTGCCCTAATTCTATGATTTCACCTTTTGAATGGTCATCTAATTGGTGTAATCATAGAACTAGTTGACCCAAAACCTTATTTAAACATAATAGACATAATTTGTATAATGGTCATGTGAAAAGTAATCCAATTAATTGATGTAATAAAATTAAACACCTCAAATTGCACATAATGGTCATGAAATATGAAAAGAATATGAATTAGAATTTGAAAGAATGAGTTGCAGAAATACAAAACATGAATAATAAAATAGAATTAATACCTAAGAACACATCTCCCTACAATCACATCACCCAAAACTAAGTAGACTACTCTCTCATACTAGGAATTAAGATAACGAGCGTCATAGGTATGTGAAGAAGAAAGGCAGTGAAGCCGAACCCTGGATCGTCACTCCATGATCTGTAGCCTATGTTGGGGTCTCTTTGACTTTTTCTCACCCCAAAATGTATTGGAAGTGTGGATGATGGCTGTATTTATAGCATTTTTCTCTCAAAACCCGTGGCCCACTGCGTGTATGGCATTATGTCAAAGATTCTAACCTAACTTATGATATATGGTCAAAGACCTATCTCAAAATTCTAAGCCTTCTACACATTGTTCCCATAAAACATAGATATGGTTATAGACCCCTACTACAACTCCATGAACTCACGGGAATAGTCTATATTCATCATGTTAGGAAAGTATTTGCCAATAAAAAAACTCATTGATATTTTCTTAAGTAAGACCTACTCATATTTCAGTTGGATTCATTGCAGTCCACCATCTCCTAAAAGACATTTGGAACATGAAGGTTTCTAGAATCACTCACCCCTTGTCATGATTTTAGACTAGATCAAAAAATCTCTTGATATATTCTATATAGTCCTCCATATCTCATGGGCCACTAGTACCCTAAAAAAGGTGTAGGATTCTTGAACCAAAAGTCCTGATCATGATCGATCATGGTATTGTGAATGGTTCCTCCTTGAATAAGCACAATTTGAAAGATCCATGGATGAACTAGATCTATAGCCTAAATTTCTGGAACCAGTACAAGAGCGTGCTAGGGGATATCCTCCCATACCACTGGTGGTGAAAAATGAGCATCCTGGGATACCAAAACTGATGGTCCCATCAAATTTATCTAAGGTATAACTTCTAAAATACGAAGGGAAATATTTAAAATATCTAAAACAAAGTCATTAGAAAAAATACTAGTCAGTCTATGGGGTTATAAAAAGGTTATCATAAGATTCTACCCACATCCCAAATCATATCCCTTATAGAACTAACTAAGTTCCTTCATCCCTGCACATTCGTCACAATTATATATATAAAAACACAATAGTGTTCTTAGTTTCTAATAATTAATGTCAATATAGATATATCAAAACTACATGGAAACAAAAATTTCACAAAATCAAAGAATACAAGTCTATCCCAAACAGATAGCACAATACAAGGGATTAAATTAAATAATTAGTATGAAATACAATAATAGGTGTATATATATAATTTAAACCTATATGCCTAATCATGACATATGAACACACCCAAAAACACATAAAAATTTTCAACAATCCCATCAAAGGTAACCTGGAGGTATGCTACACATGTGCTGGAAAGAAACATGAAAACTCTCCTACCTAATTCCCTGGTAGCTACCTTCTTTTTACTATGGCCTTGGTTAGTAAAAATAAAAAGAATGAAATTGTGATTTGATACCATTTTGTAATGCCCCGTATCAAACCACCAGGTTTGAGCTGAAGTACCACACGAACTCATGCATGCCTCCCCATACAGAAGAGACTAATGAATAGCAATGATGGTCTAAGTTTTTCAGTGGGGAGGATATACCATCAGTATCAATCCTTACACAAAAATAATATAACAAAAAATATTATAATAATCAGAGTAACATGAAGAAACTAAATAATCATAATGTCAGATGGAATACATGTTGTAACAACCTAACATTCTAAAAGAATAAAATTTTATTAAATAGATTATACAACACAAAACATCAAGTTTATATTGAAATGAATTCAAAAATGATATTATCTTGCATTACACACAACAATGAGTTTCTTTGATAGCTTACATTACATGTAAGATCGAGTTTTACCGAACAACAATAAATTATTAATATTATTATTTAATATGATTAGTTATCACCTAGCCATTTGAATGGTGGATATGAATAGTATTAAATATCAAAATATATTTTTTAAACAAGTTTATTAGTTATCTATTTATTAGTAATAAAATAAGGATCATTTAAAATAAATATATATATATATTTTTAAAAATTTCATTTTTCTAAAAGCCAGTTTAGTCATGCTTGACGCACATAATTTAAAATTAATTTTACCACTTTTAGAAAATTTATATGAAAAAATTTATCTTTTAAATAATAATATAAAAAATATCTTAGTTTTAATTTTTTGGTTTTTTCTAAAATGTTTCATTTTTTGATGAATAGTGAAAAATACTGAATTTTAATTATAAATGGTTTTTTCATTTAAATAATTTATAATGAACAAAATATATTTTTAATTGGGTTTAATGTAAAATTAGTTAAATTTTATATCAATTAATCCAATTTATTTAATTGGAATCAATTTCATATTGAATTTAGATATAAAAACTTTATAAATTTTTGAACATTATCACTTTAAAAACACGTTTTCTCTTCATGTTTGTAGGATTAATTTTAAATTAACTTTTTCCAATTATGTGAATTGAATTTGGAAAAGTAAATTCTATATTTGGAATAACCATAATTAATAATGTATAATAATAGAAAATTAATTTTTTACCAAAGATATTAGCACAAATAATTAAAATTAATTATAGTTATTATGGTAAAAAGGAGTTTACCGAGGGATTAAACTTTAAACATAAGGGTTCAAATGACTTAGACACCTATAAAAAGCACATTTTAGGGAAATATTTTGACATTATACCTTATATTATATATAATTAACCATTATTTGGTCCTAGTGACATAAAATAAATGTGTATTTAATTCACTCTTTCAAAAACATTACATGTGTGTCACTCACCCCACTTATAAAAGGACACCCCTCCCCTCCCCTCTTCACACCATAAAAACCAATTGGTTCAGAATATACCATACCAAATAACTTAACAAATTACCTCCCATAATCCTAGAATCCTTATATTGGGAATTAATCCAACCTGGGAATGCTTTAGAGAAAACCTAAGTAGGCTACCTAAAAAAGAGGTAATGTTCTTCAACAAGATTCTTTATTTTACTTATTTCTACACCTCAAATTTTTATTATACCATGATGATATAATAAAAAAATTATATTAGATATAATGTGATGTTTTTATAATTATTTATTTTTGTAAAACCACCTCCTCTTTCATCAAATGGGTTATGAAATCATCATTCATGTGTATGGTGAACTACCGCCTCATGAACAGATGTCGTTCATTTTTCCATTTACACCTCTCAAGTCTAGGTATGATGATAGGTATAAAGTATATATATATTATTTATAATATATTTATACCTCTGGAGTCACTATATAATATATATATATATATATTTTAACTTCCATTCTGTAGGAGATATGATAACATCGCTCGTGTATACGGCGGACTACCGCCTCACAAAGCAATGTGATTCGTCTGTCACTAATGATTCACATGGAAGGTGATAAAAATAAATTTAATGATTATATATTATATAAATGAAATAATTATGATATTAATTTAATATTTAAAATTCTATAAAGATAATATATATCATTTTCATTCTTTCCTTTTCACTCATGTAAGGATGATACCAACGTTTGTGTACGCGTGGAATATCGCCTTCACGAAGCGATGTGACTCTATTTTCATCACCACACCACAAAGATGATATATATAAGTATATAAAATGGTATTAATATATTATTATAATTATTTATGGGTAAAATAATACTTAACTACTTTCTATAATAATCATTGAAAAATAGAAATGTAACTCATGCGTACGTACAACCTGCCTTCTCCATGATTGCAATATACTTATTTTTTCATAAAAATCATTAATAATTAGTTTTAAAATTAAAATTTATGTAAAAATATGATTATTATGTAATTATTATTATTTTGGATTTGATATAACCATATAATATGTGAAAGAACTGAAACTTTCATAACAAAACACGCATGAGAAAATAAGGCAATCAACACACAAAATAATGAAAATAAAGAAAGATTATTAACAAATGAGTAACAAGATATTATAAAAGGATCATATATGATATTATAAAAATTAATATGGTTATTTAATAAGTTAATACCATGTTTAAAACAACTATATATAAGGTTAAATCATGTTCAATTAGAATGATGCTTGAGGTAAGGGTTTCTTCTCTCACTTTTACTTCTGTGAGACATACACTATATTCACCAATTATTTATTTTGTGTGGTGTATATAATGCCATTATTGTATTTTATATCATGAATTAATTTATAATAATTATATTTAATTTTTAATTTTATGTTATTTATTTTTTGGGCCTATGATACAAAATTTACTGAAGTGTTAAGAGTCGAATTCACAATCTCATCATTATTCGAGATAGTTTATGTTTACATCTCCCTTAGAAGAATTAT
Organism: Viscum album; assembly: GCA_963277665.1. NCBI lineage: Eukaryota > Viridiplantae > Streptophyta > Magnoliopsida > Santalales > Viscaceae > Viscum > Viscum album. The sequence goes on from OY728155.1 coordinate 139,453,887, forward strand.
TTGATATTTCCATATTAAAATAAATATATTTTGTTATAATATGGTTATTAATTATATTTTATTGTAACAGTACCACTTTTACACTCTTTTTTACTTAAAATAATAGAGAAAATATTTTTAAGAAAATTTAACATCATTTCTCCATTCAGTCAGAAATCCATTTTCTTCCAAAATCATGTTTTCTAAAAGTATTTTCAAAAATATTTTTAACATTTTCAAAGTGATTTATTAAAGAAATGGTTACCCATTTTTTCTTTTCAAAAAATATTTTTAAATGAATATTTTTTTCATTTTATGATCAAGAAACTTTTCTAACCTTTGTACAGTGAAAAAGAAATGTTCTTTTTAACTTACAAGATAAGTAAAGAATTTACCGATGACATGAACATCAATTTATTTGAATATTAATTTGAAAATTTAAAATTTTATTTTTAAAGAAATTTTTTTCCTTATATTCTAGAAATACTTAGTTTTTAAAATTAATTTTCAAAGAAAAGGATTTTTAAAATGTTTTATGTTTTAAAATGTAATTTTTAAAATGAAAAAGATATTTTCCTCAAGAATATTTTTAAATATATTTTTATTTTATTTTTAGTTATAAACAACAATGAACCCTTACCATTAATCTAGTGGGTATATATTGTAATGATATCATCTTTATTATTTCTCCAGACAGTTTATGATTAGTTTGACTAGGGATGTACTATTTTTGGCACTATTCACTTTACTCCGAAAGGCCTATGATTATGCTTATTTATTGGGGAAAGTATTTATATTTCACATGATAGTTTTTAATATAAATATTTATATTGATTATGTTTCACCCCTTTCATATGAGAAATTAATTGGACTTATTAAGTGATAGGTGGGTCTTGGTATAGATAGCCCCTCGACACATCAATAGGTTTCATGAGACAAACTAGATATGGTTTTGTCTAAGGCCTTACCCATTCATTATATGTCTTGGAAAGAATAATCGATGGTATTATATGTCTTGGAATAAAGCCATGATGATATTTTATATACTGGAATGCAACCTTGATGGTATGTTTTATATATCCATTGTTATGTATTACATCATTTCAAATTAAGTTGTTGATATTCCATGTGATTATTTGATTACTTAGAATATCCTTGGTTAAGTTTCATGATCATGTGATTATTTATATGGAATTATTTGATCACATTTTATTCCTTCCATATTATTCTCAAGTTATTAAATTAATGATATGTGTTTCGGCTATACACCTTTCCATTTTTATTATGCCTTATTTATTCATAGATTCTACTGTATACTTACCCTTAATGAGCATTTGAGATAACCCCTTTCATATTTTTTTATTTTCCCTAGGATAGGAGGAAATATTTTTTGATTGATATGTAGGGATAAACTAAGGGGAAAATGTAATTCTGAAAAAAAAATTATATTATAATTTGAGTTTTCAAATATAATGTAAAATGAAAGAATGTATCTAGTTTACCTGTACTACTAAACTATTCATTACATTGGGATGAGATTACTTGTATATTATGCCAATATAATGAAGTACAAAAACAACTCCAGGTTACTGGGGTCAGGGTCACTATAGTTGGTATCAAATTAAGTTTAATAGAAACCTTAAGAACTATATTTAGGAAAACATAGATTAAGGAACATAAACATAAAATAGAATTTAATTATACGTATATAAGAACATATTAATGTTTTGTTAAGGTATAGATTATGTGGTTTTTCTGAGAAATACATCCCTATCTTGATACTAAAAGTGGACATGGTTCTATCACAGAGGTACCTAGGGGTAATAACTCTAAAAAAGGCGTGTCAGGCTTGAATTGAGTATTACTTGGTACTCAAAAATAGGCATTACCACACACTTGGTTTGAAACTCCCAAGGTATATTCTTATGATAATTCACATTTTATTTACAAACCATTATGAAGGGGTTTAAAATAAATATATTCCCAAAGAAACCATGTTTATAATTATATGATTATCTATGTTAAGTGTTTGCCTAGTTTTGGAATTATATATTTTGTTTTATAATGATATGATCTAATATAGTGTAAGTCATAATTTAGAAATAGTTCCTAATATAAGGAAGGGGAACCTCACCAATGCATGTGATCTAAAGAGTAATAAGGATCATATATTTTATGTTCTTAAGACAATATTTCTAAGGGAACTAGTCTCCAAAACATTCTCATCATATAAGGACACAATATCATGTGATAATACAATAGAGAAAGGATTATCTAATTATTATGGATTCAAAAGAAATAAATAGAAGAAGATGATTATAGATAAAAAATATGTATAAAATGAAGAAGAGAAAGAAATATTTTCCAACATGTGATATGAGTGGGAGGAAACACATTTGTACATTCTTAAAAGGAAAAGGATTTTGCATCAAGTGTGGAGAAAAAGGCCACCATGATCATGATTCTAGGGAAAAGAAAAAGGTTTCCAATGTTAAATACTTCAACTATATGGAAATGGGGCATTGAAAATTCCCCAAGAATTAAAGGAATATACCTCAAAATAAGCTAATGGATCATGTTCACGCTTATATGATTACTAAAGATAAAGAAGAATTATTAATGTGTTATTATTTGGATATAATAATTATTTCATTTAAAAATTTTATCAATGATATCATGGTTATAAGAATTATAAATATATAAATATTTTACTACAATACCTTTTCATTTAGGATTTGAAAGTGCGTGTTAGATGGTATCGATGACCAAGAAATATAATTTAGTAGAAAGTTAAAATTCATGGAAAAAACATGATTTAGGTAAAGATAACCCTTAATATGTTCCTATTTTTGAGATAATTATGTTGGTATAAAGAGAATACTTATATGGATAAAATAAATTGGATAGTACTAACTACCTTAGAACTGATTAATGATACATTTATTTTGGAAATTCGGTAACCTTCTTTCTAAAGTTATGGATATTAATATTTTGGAAGGGTCATAAGGTTAATAATTTATAAAATGGTTTATGTTGAACTTTGGATGAGGTTTTATGAATTAATTTATTATATTGGATAACTTGTGCTAACCATATTGGTTTTGGAAAGTAGTTATAAACAAATATAAAGACGTGCGAATCTTTTGTGGACATTACGATCAAGTAAAAGTGAATTTTAGTTATTCAATCATAAAAAAATTATTTATGGATATTCATTATTATTAGATAAAGTGATGAATTTTGAATTGATTAAAACACAAAAAAATGATGAAATTACACTTAGGAAATAGAAACACCTCAAGTAAGTATATTTCCTTATACTCTTATAAAGAAAAATAATTCCTCAACTTTAGGAAAAAGGATCTTGAAATAAAATGTTATCCTATCACTATCATTTCTAATGACATCAATAAACCTTTAAAAACCTATTTGGTTTATGGTTTTTTGTTCTTTAACTCTATCTATATCACCCAATTCCTTGTTAATAATGTTTTCTATCACTCACTATATGTATCTAAGAGTTAGTTTTCTCTTCCACATCCATGTTTTCATTTCCCACCTATGTTGTCCTAATTAGAAACCAAGTTATGTGATTAATATAGATGATATTTGTACTTATATTTCTCTATTATTAATAGTATATTTTATTAACCCTTTTATGTGTGGGGTTTTTAACAATGGTATTTCCAAATTTCAGAACCTTGTTTTCCAAGATCAAGTTTAAATTACAAGGACACAATTTATTTAAGGTGGGGAGAATGTAACACCCTGAAATTATAAAATAATAAAATTTTATTAAATAGAGTATGAAACATGTAACATTGATTTTATATTGAAATTAATTAAACACTTATATTATCTTTAATTATAAAAAACAATGAGTTTATTTGATAGCATGCATTATATTCAAGACCGTGTTTTACCGAATAACAATATACTATTAATATTACTATTTAATATGATAGTTATCACCTAGAAGTTGGAATGAAAGTTATGAATATGATTAAATAAATTGTAAAAATATATATTTTAAGTAAATTTATTAGTTATCCATTTAATAGTAATAAAAAAATAATCATTTAAAATAAAAAGAAATATTTTCCTAAAAACTGCATTTTTCTAAAAGACGGTTTAATCGCGCTTAATGTACATAATTTAAAATTAAATTTTAACAATTTTATAAAATTTTTATGTAAAAATAAACTTGATTATTAAAATCATAATATAGAAATAATCTTAGGGTTAATTTTTGGGATTTTTCTAAAATATTTTATTTTTTGATGAATAGTGAAAAATATTGAATTTTATTTGAAATTTGATTTTAAATTTAAATAATTTATAATGTTAAAATATATTTTGAATTGGTTTTAAAGTAAAATTATTTCAAATTTATATCAATAAATCTAATTTAGGTTATTTAAACCAATTTAATATTGAATTTTGATATAAAAACATTGTAAACTTTTGAATATTTTTACTTTAAAAATCCTCTTTCTCGTCACGTCTACAGGATTAATTATAATTTTTTTTTCAGTTATGTGAATTGAATTAAAAAATTTATTTTTTATTTTTAATAATCATTATTTATAATTTATTATAAGACCAACTTAATATTTTACTAAAGTTATTAGCCAAAACAGTTAACATTAATTACAACAATTAAGGTAGAAATGAGTTTACTGAAGGATTAAAATTTAAACTTAAGGGGCCATATAACCTTGAAAATTTTATAACACCTATATTTTGGAGAAATTTTGACCTTATAAATTCTATGATAAATAATATACCATTATTTTTTCCTGGTTACATGAAAAAATGTGGGTGGAGTTCACCCTTTCAAAACAATTACAAGTGTGCCACTCACCCCATTTATAAAAGGCCACCCACTCTCATATTCTCTTCACACCTTAAAAACTATTTTTTCCATGACCTACCCAAATCACTTCCTAACTTCCATACCCTCATTCTAGAATCCTTATATTTTTAATAAACCCAAACTAGTAAGGATTTAGTAAAAACTTAAGGAGGGTACCTAAAGAAGAGGTAATGTTCTTTAATGAGATTATTTATTTTACATCTTTATCCACCACCACCACAAAGGACTTTTAATTAATTATAAAAGGAAAAGATTCTGAAAAGCCTACAAATAATACAATTAAGTTGGTCTAAAAAACTTTAATACAAGAGCATCGGCCTAAAAAAAATGAGTACCCTCAAGGGGAAATGAACCAGGTCAGAGAAAATGAGGAGACAATCATCCTAAGAAGCTATAGAAGCCAGATATTCTTCCACCACATTAACCTCACGCCAAGTATGAAGGATAAAAATGTGATTATCTATAACCCCCTTGCAACTCCTTACTGAGTATTCAATGGACCAAGGAGTGGTACCTTTACTGTGATGTTTTTATAATAAGGTCATTATCTAAAACTATATCTACTTTTATCAAATGGGTTATTAAATCATCATTTGTGCGTATGAAGAACTACCACCTCACGAACCGATGTTGTTCGTTTTTCTATTTACACCTCTCAATGTTGGGTGTAATGATGTATATAAAGTATATATATGGTATTTATAACTTATTTATACCTCTTGAGTAACTGTATCATATATATCTTTTTTTCATCCTTTTTTAGAAGATACGATAACATTTCTCTTATGTAGAGTGGACTACCGCCTCGTAAAGTGATATGATTTTTATTTCACTAACACTTTACATGGAAGGTGATAAAGATAAATATAATGATTATATATGATATAAATGACATAATTATGATATTCATGACATATTTACCATTATTTAAATACAATATATATAATTTTCATAATTCTCTTTTCTCTCACGTAAAGAAGATATCATCGTTCATGTACGTGTGAACTACTGCCTTCAAAAAGTGATGCAACTCTATTTTCATCACCAAAACACATGGATGATATATATAAGTATATAATTTGGTACTAATGATATATTTATCCTTATTTAAATTTAAATTAATTCTTACCTCCTTTCCATAATGATCATTGAAAAATGGAAATGTTACTCATGAATACGTACGACCTACCATCTCTATGATAGCAACATACTTTATTTTTAATGACCACCATTAATGATTGGTTTTAAAAGTAAAATTTATGTAAAAATATGATAAATATGTCATTATTATTATTCTGGAAATGATATAACTATATAATATTCACAAGAACAAGAACTTTTTTAACAAAACATGCATGAGAAAACAAGACAATTAATACCCAAAAAATAAAAACAATGAAGGACTATTACAAAATGGGTGATAAGATATTATAAAAAAAATAATATAGGATATTATAAATAGAAATATGATTTTAGAATATGTTAATAATATGTTTAAAACCACTACTCATGAGGTTAAATCATGTTCAATCAAAAGGAATCTTGAGGTAAGGGTTTCTCTTCTCACTTTTACTTCTATGAGACATACACCATATTCACCCCTTATTTCTTTTTTATGATTTATATAATAAATTTTTTTTGTATGATATATCATTAATTAATTTATCATAATAATATTTAATATTTAATTTTAAGTTATTTATTTCATGGGGATTATGATAAAAAATTTACTAAAGTGGTAAGAGTTTAATTCACATTCTCATTGTTATTCGAGATGGTTTATGTTTACATATCCCTTGGGGGAATTATTTGATATTTCAATCTCAAAATAAATCAATTTTATTATAATCTAGTTATTAATGATATATTCAAGTAATAATACCATTTTACCACTCTTTGGTACTTAAAAAAATTGATTTTTTTAAATAATACTCGCCTTCATTTCTCTATTCGGTCGGAAATCTATTTTCTTTAAAAAACATGTTTTATAAAAATGTTTAATTTTATTAACCTTTTAAGAAAGATTTATTAAATAAATTTTTATCCATTTTTTCTTTTTAAAAAATGTTTTCAAAGGAATCTTCTTGTCATTTTCTGATCAAGGCACATTTCTAACGATTTTATAGTGCAAAAGGAACGTTCTTTTTAACTTGTATGAAATGTACTGAATTAACCGCCAATATGACCATCATTTATTTGAATCTTCCATTACAATATTACTAGGTTATTTTTAAATAATTTTTTTAATTTATATTATATAAATAATTATTTTTTAAAATTAATTTTCAAAGAAAAATATTTTCAAAATATTTTATGTTTTAAAAAGTGAGTTTCAAAATTAAAAGAATATTTTTCTTAAGAATATGTTTAAATATATTTCTATGTTATTTTTATTCATACATGAAAACAGACATTTAAACTTACTCTAATGGGTATATATTTTAATGATATCATCCTTATTATTTCTTTGGATGGATTATAATCAGTTTGACTGGGAATGTACCATTTTGATACCAGTCACTTTACTCTAGATGGTCTATGATTATGTTTATTGATTTAGGAAAGTATTTAAATTTTTTATGACTATTTTTAATATGAATGTTTAATTTGATTATGTTTCAATAATTTCATATGTATAATTCATTGGACTTGGTAAATTATGGGAGGGTCCCAATATAGATAGCCCCTCGAAGCATCGTTAGGTTTCATGAGACAAACTAGATATGGATTTGGCCGAGGCCTTATCCATTTATTAGATGTCTTATAAAGAATCCTTAATAGCATTAGATGTCTTGGAATGAAGCCTCAATGGTATTATATTTATTGGCACTAAACCTCTATGGTATGTTTTAGATATCCATCATTATTCATTCCATCATTATGTATTCAATATTTGATATTCCATGCGATTATTTGATTATTTTGAATATTCATGGTTAAGTGTCATGCTCAGGTGATTATTTATATGGAATTAATTGAACACATTTAATTAATGCCATATTATTACCAAGTTATTAATTTAATGGCATGTAATTTAATTATTTACCTTAACATTTTGATTATGCCTTATTTATTCATAGATTCTACTGTTCACTTACCATTACTGAGTATCTAAGTTCACCCATTTATTATGTTTTATTTTCACCTAGTTATGATGAAGTACTTTGTTATTGATATATATGAATAATATAAGTGGAATAATGTTATTCTAAAAAAAATTATATTGTAATTTGAGTTTTTAAATATAATTCAAGACTCAAGTATGTATCTAGTTTACCAAGACTACTAACATATTTGGTACTTTGGGATGCGATTCCTTGTATCTTATTCCAATTTAATTAATTAAAACACCGAATCTGATCTAATGGGGTTAGGGTCACTATACATGTCATATAATAAACAAATGAACAGGCTCCCCAGGTGTAAATACAAACTTTAGTGTAAGTGTAGTCGATAAATAAATAAATAAGATTGTAGTATTCCCCTTAGTCTATCCTGATCCTTCCACTATCTCTGCTCTAAAAATCAACCATCTACTATGGTCCCATTTCCCCCTTTTAGATCCTTATACATGAGATCTACACACGCATTGAGATTCCCATGTAGGGTGTGAGTAAAAAAACCTAACAGGACACCACCAATTCATTCTTAACAAGTGTTCACAAGAATAATTAGTGTATTCCATGATAAAAATAATTGTGCGATAAATCATAACAAATATACAATCATGCATCGAGTGGTTATGGACTAAAAAATCCTCCACAAATCCCCAAACATACCTAATTTGACTCAATGCTGGAATGATAATTGTAGGATGTTGTAAGTGAATAGGAATAAGCGACAAGGCTCATAATCACTTTTCTCAATAATCAAAATGCATTGAGTCATATCTAGACTCTATAATATCTTATCCTGACTATATCATTATAGCAACCCAGTCTTAACATACATAGGCATTACATCATTTTTGAAGAATACATAAAACATTACACAAATAAACACCCAGAGATCATATTAGTTTAGTTCCTTTGGAAACATGGAAACGTAAACACCAGTATATCAGTGAGCTACATTATCTTCTACTAGGTTCTAAAATACAAGAAACCATTTTAGATATATCATACTTGAAATACATATTCTTAACCTGGGTAGGAAAAAATAAAATGGTTGAGTTCAGATGCTTAGTAAGGGTAAACAAGGGAGATATATAGGAATAAACATGAGAATAAGGGTATGAGAACATGATCATAACATTAAAAGATCATACCCTACATATCAAAGATCATAAATATGAATCATGTCATAAATATTGGTAGTTCATAATACATGAATCATAAGAAAAAAAGAGCATAATCCATGAAATCATAACATTGGAATAAGACATGGAATTATAAAATACACATAAATATGTAATATCATTCCTTATAAGTCAAGAATCATTACTATAACTTATCAGTTCACTTCATCGGGACTAAACCTACTAGGCAGGACACACCAACATCCCTAGTTATAGTTCTTTCCTTGTAAGGGATCAGGTTTCTCCATCTTCCCATTGTGGATTGAGTTTCCCTATCTTCCCATAGCGTATATGGTTTCCCCATCTCTCTATAGTGGATGAGGTTTCCTCATCTTCCCATATTCATGGGGACTACACCCACTAGGTGGGACACACCACCATCCCTAGTCAGAGTCAATTCCTTATAAGGGATTGGGTTTCCCCATCTTCCCATAGTGGATCAATCCTGTCAACTTGATTCCCATCATTATATCATGAGATATAAATCTTTTCCCAATGCATTTGAGATAGATATAGGTCACACCCATCTCATAATAAAATCATTCATAAATGTGCCACAAGATACTAAAACATTCATCATATCATGACCCATAAAAAGAGATGGGTTTCATAAACATCCTATCATAACCCATGAAATGAAATGGGTGACATAAATATGTAATCATATCATAACATGCGAAAAAAGACAGGTTTCATAATCATTTCATCAAAGCATAGCCTGTAAAAATAAGTGGGTTTCATAATCATAAAACCCATGAAATAGGAATGATTTTCATAAATATATAACCCGTGAAAGATAAATGGGTTTCATAAATATCATAAAAACAAAACATAAACCATTAAAAGAAATAATAGGAATATAACCTTTGGATTATTTCCCAAAAAGTCATGAGTAACACCAATGGATGTCATCTAAGATGGAAAATATTTTGGAAAGATACTTTTAAAAATGTTTATTAAGGAAAATATCGTTTCTTATTTAAAAAAAATATTTTAAAACATAAAGCCTTTTTAAAACAATTTTCTTTGAAAATACATTTAAAACATATAAATAAATCTTGAAATCATGTTGAAAAATTTTTCCCTTGAAAACTTATAAAAGAAGATTTAAAACATTTTTAAAAGTTTTTTTTCTTTGAAAATACTTTGAAAACTTATAAATAAGGCTTGAAATAATTTTGAAAACATTTTCCCTTAAAAACTTATAAAATAAGATTGATTTTTTAAAAAAAATTTTCATTGAAAATACTTTTAGAACTTAGAATGAAGGCTTGAAATAATTTTGAAAACATTTTCCCTTGAAAAATTAAAAAATAATATTAAAAATATTTAATTTTTTTTTAAAATAATTTTAAAACTTAAAAATAAGGATTAAAATAATTTTGAAAACCTTTTACCTAGAAAAATTATAAAATAATATTGAAAACATTTTGAAAACCTTTTTCTTTGAAAATAATTTGAAAACTTAGAAATAAGGATTAAAATCATTTTGAAAAACTTTTCCTTTGAATACTTATAAAATAAGCTTGGGAAAATGTTTAAAACCTTTTTCATAAAAAATTACTTTGAAAACTTATAAAATAATATTCAAAATCATTGAAATCCATTTTTTGAAAAAAAACCTTTTGAAAAGTTATAAAGGGAGTTTTGAAAATAATTTAAAACAATTTTTAAACATAAAACATTTTTGAAAAACTTTCTCATTGAAAAAAAATTAAAAAAAATAATCTACATAATATTAGGAAAAAAATATTTTAAAAAAATAAAATTTTAATCATGTAAAGGAGAATTAAAGGGAATTATAGTCATGAGAGTGGGTAAATCCGTAAATATCGAACATTCATTTTTCACCGTAAAAAGTTTTGAAAAGTGCCTCGACCAGAAAATGAAAAGAATATTCCTTAAAAAAACTTTTGTTTAAGAGGTAAAACATGGGTAACAATTTATTTTAAATATAATAGGTGAATAGTAGAATATTTTTGAAAACTTGTTTTTTGAAAACATGGTTTTAAAGGAACACATGTTTCTGATTGAAGAGAGAGGTAAAGTCAGACTTTACCCTAAACACTTTCTTTATCATATTATGTACCAAAGAGTGAAAAAATGGTACCAATACATGAATATATCATGAATAACTAGAGGATAAGAAATTTAATTAGGTTTATTGAGATATTTATCATAATATTTCATCAATGGAATCATAATCATAAATAATGTAGATAAATGATGAGATTGTTTCAATAAACTCTTAACACTTGATAACTTTGAATCATAATCCCCATGAAAGAAAATAATATTACATAAATCTTAAGATGTCATGAAAATATAGAGATTCGTTATATAACATTTCAAATGAAATTATATACACCTCATAAAATAATATGGTGTATAACAATACATGTGTCTCAAAGAAAGAAAATTGAGATAAAACTATCTTACTGATATTGTAACTTTTGAACAGTAAAACCCCATAAAGAGAGATCATCAGTTGAATATGTAAATATAAATAAATTTAAGTATAATAATCATATAATAAATTCATGGGTATTAAATACACCACACAAAATAATCGAGTGGTGAATACGACATGTATCTGAGGAAAATAAAAAGTGAGATGAAATTCCCTTACCTTAACTCTTGAATTTATTCATACACATTCAAAACTCATGTATAATAAATATAAGTTTATTATAAATATTAAAAAGTACCATATTGTTATATATAATACCATATATAATTCACTTATGACTTTATATTTTCCATTTATTATCAATTCCATGTTAAAGTAATGTTTTAGGTAATAACCACTTTTTTTATCGTACGTGTTTTGATTCGTTATTCTTGATCATCTTAATTAGATCATGTTTTTTAAAGGTTGGGGTCAAAGCCTAATTTTATTATTAAAGGAAACCAAATACCTCTTTAATTATGTAGAGGGAGACCCATTACATTGCCCGAAGGCCCAGTGGGCATTTAGCCCATTACATGGCCCATAGGCCCAATTTTTTAGCCCAAAGCCCATTTTGTGAATAGTACTGCTACAGTACCCGCGCTGCTACAGTTCTGTATAGTACCCACCACTGCTACAGTACCTTCCGCCGCTATAGTGCCTGCCGTTTCTACAGTGCCTCCGCTGCTACAGTACCTGCGCCCAATGGGTTTTGAACCCCCATTTTTCATGTAGGATTAAGGGGTGCTTACCACTAAGACAAACCCCAACTAAACTACTTAGATCATGATTTAATTATTTCTAGAATTCAAAACATGATTTATATATAATATAAATTCATTATATTAATATTTATTATAATCTATAAAAGATATAAATATTAAACGAAATACAACATTTATAGAGATGGTAAGCCGTACGTACGCATGAATGCTGCTTCTGTTTTTATTGTAATATAGAAAGAAATAAAGTAAATGAAATATATGTATATAAATATATAATATCATTATAGTATAATTATTATTTCATTTATATCATATGTTTTTACTAAATCCATCCTTAATACATTCCATTAAAGTTTGAACGGATCACATCGCTTTGAGGAGGTGGTAGTCCACACTTCCACAAATGAAGTTATCATATTTACAAAAAATAGAAAGCATGAAGATAGGATTTATATAATAACTAAATTAGTGTAAATACATCATAAATATCATATATATCATAAAAAACATAGTTTCCATCATAATTCCCAACTATGAGAGGAGGTAAAGGAAAAACGAACAACATTATTTTGTGAGGTAGTAGTTTGCCATACACATGAATGGTAAGTTCGTTACCAATTAGATGGAAGTGTGTGTAATTGTAAGTAGAAAAATTTGTATAAAAACATATCAGTATATTTAAGATATTGGTTTTGTTATATGATCATGGTATAATAATAATTGAGGTGTTGGAGAAATAAAATAATGGAAAAGAGTTAGAGGAAGGCAGTTACCTCTTCTTTGGGTAAATCCTTTTGGTTTTCACCGAAGGGAGTCCTTGGTTGGATTTTTTCCCAAAGGTAGGATTCAAGGAGTAATGAAATGATTTTTGGAAGTGAATTTTTCATATATTTTTCTTATCCTAAGTGTCTTGAGAGGTGTGAATAAGGGGGAGAGATGACGTCCTTTTATAAGAGAGGGGTCACACTTGGAATTTCTGAAAACAAGTTTGGTGTACCCACATTGTTACCTAAAAAAATCCATTAAAAAAAAATAACTTAAGGTTTATATAAGTAATATTTCCATAAAATTGGTGTTTTACATGTATCTAGGTTATTTTTTCCATTAATGTTAAGGTTTATTCTCTTATTAAACTTAATTTTACCTTAATCGCTGTAATTAATTTTAATAACTTTCACTAATATTTTTGGTAAAAAATTATATTGATATAATAAGACTATAAATATTATAATAATTATAACAATTTAAATTAATTTTATATATTCAATTCATAGAATTGGAAAAATTAAGTTTAATGCTAATCTCGTAGACGTGGCGAGAAAGCGAGTTTTGAAAGTGAGAATGTTCAAAATCTCATTATGATTTTATATCTAAACTCAAAATAAAAATGATTATAATAACTTAAATTGGATTAATAAATTTATAATTGATCTATTTTGACTTTAAAACTAACTTAAAATATAATTTAACTATATAAATAAATTATATGAAAAAGTAGTTTTGAATTAAAATTCAGTATTTTTTACTATTCATCCAAAAATAAAGTTTCTCCGAAAAATTGAAAAAATTTAACCTAAGATAATTATAAAATTATGAATTAAAAATTAATTTTATTTTATCTAATTTAATTCTTAAAATTGTATAAAATTAATTTTAATATTTTTTATACAAATACATAAAAATAGTTCATTTGAGAAAATAGTATTTTCAAACATATAAATACTTTACCAATATTACATGTTTTATTATCAACATGTTTTATTAATATAGAACCATTATAAATAATATTTAAAAATTAGTTATTTCTATTCATATTACTTATTTTAATGGATTGGTTATAACTATATAATTATAACAATAAAATGATGTTTTGAAGAAACTCAGTGTTGCGTGTAACGCAAGCCAAGTTAGTGTTGCATGTTGCACAAGATTATCTTTGTGTAGTGTATAATGAAAGTTTGAATTAGTGTCTCAATAAATGCCCGACATCAAAGAAAATTAATTTATTTGAGAAAAATAGTTTCACAAAAATTCAGGGTATTGCAATCATGAGTCAGGACTCCAGGTTATAATACCCAATTTATGCCCTATGTCAAGCCTCTAAGCTATCATTCCCCTCAAATAGCTTCCTTGGGTCCAACATCCATTCTTTCATGCCCCTAACCTATGCTTAGGTACATCATCATCATCATCTAAATATGTGCACAATCTCCCTCTAAGGCACAATCATCACCCATTAGTCCACCTTCTCTGAGAACTAATAACAACCTCTGAAGGCATGGTACACACATCACAAGGTAGATAATACAAGATAATGCGTAACATATCATCATGAAAATTTTAATAGAAACCTCCAATACATGTGATCAATATCAAACATGGAAAAAATAGGCTATATGAATACTCATAGAATCATGAAACATTAACATGTCTCATGATCTACACACACACTCACATGTGATCGTAATAAATAATGTTCAAACAAGGTATGACAACACAAGATTTATACCAATGAAACAAGTTTATACAAGAGCCCCAAATGGTAAAAAACTTCCTACCTCAAGTTTGTTGATGAAAAAACCAAGGTTCATCAAAGGATTGAATAGAAAACATGTTAAACCCATGAATAAGGGATGATATTTCAAGAATTTATATTATAGTTTCATTTTATCAAAGGAAGTGGTTTAGAATAAGACCTCAAGAAGAAACCAAGTTAAGAAGGTCATTCTATAATTACATACCTTAAGGAGTCTATCAGTAAAACTAATTTTGAGTTATTTTGAAGGAAGTAATTCCAATTCACTGGATTCATTGTTTATTTAAGAATAAATTGCGAATTCATTGTTTATTATAGAATAATGCCTTGGTTCTAGCCAATGATCATCGATCCAACAACAATCCATCAATAAAAAAGTGAATCAATAATGAAGAAGGTATAAAAATGATCATTCTATAAAAACTTACCCATAAACTTCACCGTTATTAAGAATTATTACCCTTGTAAAGGGTTTCATCATTGACATGTTTATGTTACCACCAATATACCATGAATTCATCAAAAAATTAAGGTAAAATTATTGTTATACCATCGAGAAGAGTTCTAGGAAGATGATTCATCAACACTTACCCATGTAACACTCATTGTTGAAGGTAGATCTCAGTTTGATGAAGAAACAATTTCAATATACTCTATTCTCCACTAATATATGAATAAAAATGGTATTCATCATTGGAAAGTCAAGGAAAAAACAAATTTGACATAGATCTATACACATCTCTTAAAGAAGAATAAGGATTTGGAATGGATCTAAGAACTTACCGGTCAAGTGTTTCCTGATCTTTCCAATGAAGAGATCCAAGGGGAGATAAATGGGTGTTCAAATATTAAGGAGAAGATATTAAATATTTAATTTAAGGTAATGTGGATTGGATTTTGGAGTTAAAGGGGGTCAAAACCATGTGGAATTAAAATCCCATAGGGTGCATTAATTTCACCCTCATACTAGGTGCACTTACTGGCTAGCAGGTTCTAGAAAAATGCAGTCCCACTGGAATATCACCAGATGGATGATGGGTTCCATATGCTAGCCGATGGATATTTTCTATCAATATAAAGGCCAATCCCTCCTTAAATATTACACCTTCGTTTCCTAGACCTATAATCACTAAAAACCATCCTCTTTACAACCCAAAATAGAGAATAACAAAAATCATAAAAATAAATTTATTAATCTAAAAACTCTCATACATTGAAAAAAATGAGGATATAATATCACTCATAATAATCAAGATAAAGTACTAAAATGTTCTTTTATATGTTTTATAAAATGGAAAGAACAACCAAGGAAATATTGTGATCATTCCTGGTCAAACAAAATGTATTTAACAAAAACTATTCCCAAGAGTGGTACATTTGTTTATACAATGCACTACTATTAGAAAATTATATATTTTTATTGGAATCCACTATTCAGGATCAGCTACATCAATGAGTGATAGAATGTAAAAATCATGCCTATATGAGATACATATAGGATGCTTCAAATGTTTATTGCAGTCTGTTATCAACTATGTCTGGAGAGTTGAATATGCAACATTAAGACATGGATTCATAGGCCATGATAAAACATTTCATAGATATTAAAAAGGAGAAAGAGATGATAAATATAAATGATATTATCACTAAACTATACCAATTTAAAAATGAATACGAGTACTTCTCTAGTTATCTTGCCTTCATGTGGGCTCATTCATCTCTTTATAGTAGAGAATATTCTCTTTTAGTAAGGTTGGTTTTTTTGGGCTGTCAACTTCAATGGAATCCTACATTGGCTTAAAAAAACAACACCCCATCCTCTATCCCATATTCCATATAACCTCTATGATATGGGGCCTTCTTTGAATACTAGTTATGTATATTCACTGGTTTTCTCTCATTGTGTATTTTATGGTGTGGTTACTTAATTGAAATCAGTTGGATGATTTGATTACGGGATTGAATTTTAGGTTTAAATTTTCCTTTATGTTCCTTCATTTAATGTATGATATCTTCCTAGAGATATATTGGTTGAGTTCCTCTTAAGGATGGATTATATCTCTCTCATAGCTGTTTCATTGAATCCATTGCTTAATATCACTATGATTTCATTCTCATCATCTCTTTTGGTCCTCTTAGCACTGAATTTATCCTATATTTATGAATCATATTACCCTTTCTATGAGGGGGATAGGGTGGTTTCTAGTCTTTCTATCATGATATTTTCACCTGATGCTGGTACTGACTCAATGATCTGGTCTCCCATTCCTTATCCATTAGAGGCTTCTCCCCTATCAATACATACCTTCGAAAATACTTCTAAGGACTTATCTACTACTTGTGGTTATTTAGTTGATATTTCTCTAATTTTCTCAATTTTACCCTTCAATACATTTAGTTCTCTAGGTGTAGAACATGTTTCCTCCCCCTTTCCACTGAATACAATAACAAATAATCCAAGAAAGTTAATTTTACCTCTCATGAATTGAGTGGTATGTTTACCGGGTCATGATCAAAATCTAAAGGTAAAGGTGTGCTTCCTCCTATAGGAGGTATTTATCCCAACAACCCTAATGGGCTCTCCATCTAGTAATCATGTCCTCAACTCTCATCTATAATTCCAAGGGAATAGGTCCCCTAGATAAAAGAAAATTCATTTCTTATAAAACCATCCATTTTTAACAGTATATTTTTCTATATTAGAACAAAAGCATGTTTCTACCTCCATCCAATATTTTGCAAGGAAGCTACATTTTAGGAAATTATTTTACGACAGTTCTAAAAACAAAAATATTTGGGTTTTTTAGAAAGGAAATGATATTATAGATATGGTCAAATAATCCTCCCAACAAGTTTCTATCAAGGTAACCCACCCCATACTTTATTTATATCCTTTTTATGCTAAATGTGATGTGAAGAGAATGGAATCAATATGGAATTATCTTTCTTCTTTCAACCAGGGTTTGCTTGATTAGTTCATAGAAGGTGACTTCAAAACCATCCTCGATTATAATAAAAAAAATGACCGAAGATATTATTATAGGAAATACATTCTTGACATTAAACTTCTATATCATTTGAAAACGTTCTTCAATTGGGTTATCAAGGAGATCTATACATTTGGTGTAACATAAAGTATGAGAATCATAGGATTTTGAGGAAACTTGATAGGTTCCTCACCAATCTGTAAGGAATTACCAACTTTATGAACATATTATTGAATCACCCAACCTGATTACTATCAGATCACTTACTAATTCAAATAAAAGTAGAAGATGTAGATGGTGAGACCCACTAGTTTTTATTTTATAAGTTGTGGAACCAATCAGAGGCTTTCATGAGGTCTGTTCAAAAGTCTAAGGTTTCCACTATACATGGGAAACTTTGTGAAATTATCCAATATAATATCATATGGTTTATAGTGAATATAAGTACTTGGAAAACCACATGTGAAATATCTAATATAGTGTTGTAAACATGGAAAATGAAATCATGCAGCTTAATAGTAGACTTAAAAATCAGTGGGATGATGAAATTTTTTATACCAGCTTAGATTAAAAAAGGGAACTTTTAGAAAAATTCTTTGAAGAATAAATCATTATTAGATAAAGAGACACGATTCAATGGATTAATAAGGAAGATCATAACATTGCACACATTTACACATGTATAAAGAAGAGAAAGTTCATTGTAAATATTAATATCCAACTAGAGGATAGTTCCTTCACTATTAATATTAATGTCCTAGGTCCTATGTAAGTATAGAATTCCACCAATATTTTTTACTATCTCTCAAAAGAACATATTAAGGGGTGTATATCTTTTCATTGGAGAGGATGGAATTCTTACTAAAGAGAATTTTGGTCTCATTAGTGAGAAAACTAATACTAGTATGGAGAAAATTACTCAAGAGGATGTGGTTTATATAATAGTTAAATATTTTAATTTGAAGAGTACACCAGGTTATGAGGGTTTTCTAGGTGCCTACTGTATTTATTCATTTGATTTTATCAAGATGGACCTTGTATTATCTATCAAAGACTATTTATTTGGTGGGTCATGTGTTACCAAACTAGTTCACATTACTCAACCACATCACCTAGAATCCTTGAATCACTTCAGACCTATTAACATTTACAATTTCTCTTATAAGTTTTAGGCTAAGATCATCAATGACAAGAACCCTATTATTATTCCTTGATTAGTTATTTAATATTATAATGGATTTATCAAAGCTATGTGTATACAAGATTCTATTACTCTAGATCAATAGATGATTAATGATATCGATAAAAAGGTTTTGGTTTCAAATATTATCGTGAAAATAAACATGTAAAAAAATATTAATGTTTGAATGGAGTTTCATTATAAAATCTATGTATCACTTTAGTTTCTATGAATGGTTCCAAAACCCATACTTCCATTGTTTCTCCTCCCACTGGTTCCCAGTCTCACTGATGGGGAGGAAATTAGGATTTTTTAAGTCCAAAAAATTTTTATGTTAAGGACAATAAATCTCTCCCATGCTATTTTTTATTTCTTAAGATGTTCTTAGTAGAAAAATTAATAAAGCCTTGTTCATTTGTCAGATTACTCCTTTCAAAGGAAAACTGGCATCTCTAGGTATCTCATATCTATTCTTTGCTAAATAAATGATTTTATTCATTAATGGAATTTATATTTTGGTCTTGTTCTTGGATGATATAATTAATAGTTATTATAGTTTAAGTGGAAAAAAGTGAGCTTAAGTAAGAGTAATTTATTCATATCTAATAGCTTTACTATCTAGAGGGACCTTTAGATTGGGGAATGGATTTGATTTTTGAAAGGTTGATTCCATATGGAATACCTCATTATTCCTTTTTCTATAGTTATAATCTTTATTAGTCATTAAAATTCCCAGATTAATAGGATCACATGTCGTATAACCAACTAGAAAAGTTGGTTCCTCTTATTTGAAGGTAGAATGACTCCCATAAACAATTTATTATCTCTGATCCCTGTGCACATCCTGGTAGTTATTAAGATCCCCAACGGAATCATTAATGTCATGAACCATCCCCCGGGGCCTGTGCCGTGACTAACCCAAGCCCGCCTTCCATAGGCCTGGGGCTGGCGAATAGCACTGGAAGGCGTATTCCCTAAAAATGGGAAGACATTGCCTTTATATCCTGTAAAAACACGCAACCAAGCACACAACAAGATACGAACACAAGAAAACTGTATAACAAAAAGAGTGCTGAAAGTAAGAGGGGCCGAAATACAAGACCAAAAGTAAAGGTACAAGTACAACTAAAAATACAATACAACTAAAGAAAGAGAAAGACAGCTACTGGGTTGTCCTATCAGATTCCTACCTGAAGGGTAGGTACAGATCGCCTCCTCAGCACTCCACGTCTGCCCATATCCTCTGCATACCGACACGCCTTATGGTCCAACTCTGGCACCGTCCAGTCCTGGAACCCTCAGCCTCGATCAGGGCTGTCCATCATCTGCACCAAACACAACAAGGTACAGGCATAGCCTGTGCAGGGGTGAGTATAACGATACCCAGTTGGGACCCTGAGACGCTCAAGGTCTCATTAAATCCACAAAGGATAAACCAAAAAACACAAAATCAACTGATAACCCTAATTAGGTATATTCCCATAAATATACCTAAGTTATCAAGTATACCCATCTCAATCACGAGGAAACACAGGGTTGAACCCAAAATCCCAAAGTTCAACTGTTCCACAAAGTAAGGAATACCACAAAGGTAAGTACCATAAAGGAAAGTACCACATAGGTATGAAATCATATCACAACAGGTATAACTTAGGTACAGTAGTATATATGATTAGATGTAACTACTAAATCATCTTTCTATGTTAAGAGGTAGACCCACGAAGGATCCCAAATTGCAGACCCACACAGGATCCTAGTACACCGTCAGACCCACACATGATCCTAGTACATCGTCAGACCCACATAATATCCTAGTACATTGTTAGTACATCGTCAGACCCACACAGGATCTTAGTACATCATCAGTACATTGTCAGACCCACACCTGATCCTAGTACATCGTTAGTATATCATCAGACCCACATAGAATCCTAGTACATCTTCATTACATTGTCATACCCACACAAGATCCTAGTACATTGTCAGTACATCATCAAACCCACACAGGATCCTAGTACATCGTCAGTACATCGTC
The DNA here is from genome assembly GCA_963277665.1 of Viscum album. Lineage (NCBI taxonomy): Eukaryota > Viridiplantae > Streptophyta > Magnoliopsida > Santalales > Viscaceae > Viscum > Viscum album. Next base: position 139,474,951 of record OY728155.1, read on the forward strand.
AGAACCACACATGATCCTAGTACATCGTTAGCATATCGTCAGACCCACACAGGATCCTAGTACATCGTCAGACCCATACAAGATCAAAGTACATAATCGGTACATCTTTAGAACCACACAAGATCCTATTACATCTTCAGTGCATCGTCAGACCCACACAGGATCCTAGTACACTGTGAGTACATCGTCAAACCCACACATAATCTTAGTACTTAGTCAGAGCCAGCTACAGGGTAACCACACTAAGCTTTCTCGTCTTCGGGAGAGTCCTCTCCTCAAGATACTGGTCGATACTCCAACTGCCACAAAGTCCCACGAATAAGTATCCCAAAGGACTACCATGTAATAGGGGTTTCAATGCAACAGACGATGCGTTAATCATATGCCCGGTCTGTAAGTTATTAGCCTTTTAGTCCTGAGGGCCCGGTTGGATTCGTGCTCGATCCAACCCGACCATACAACAACTTTATCCAAATATCAAGTGGGGTATACCAAAAAGGACCGTCTTTCTACAAGGTTTCTGACACCGCTGACGGTTCGTCAAACGGATGCCCAGTGCCAACATTATGGCCAAAATAATGGGATGGGTCGAAACTGGTCTGGGTCCAGTCCGACCCGGTCGGACCGACCCAGCCCAACCCGGCCCGACCCGGCTTGGGCCGACCGAGTTCAGGTCGACCCGGACCAACCCGCTTGGTCTGGCCTGAACCACGGCATGACTCGACCGGTGGTGCGGCCCGGTCCGCTGGGTCTGCCCCGACCCACGCTGGGCGGCCTGACCCGCGCTGGGCGGCCTGGCCTGGGTGGCCCACGAAGCGGAGCGGCCGTGCCGCAGTGGGGCAGTCACGCTTCGGTAGGGAGGCCCCGTTGCGGCGGGGCAGCCGCGGTGCGGCGGGGCGGCCACAGTGCGACGGTCCACCGCGGCTGGCTGGTTAGCCAGCCGTCCCTCTACAAGGCGCGGTCGCACGCTGTGCCCTTTGCCGGCAGCCAGCTTGGCCAGTCGCCCTCCATTTTCCGCTATGGCACAAAGCCGTGGCCCTCCTCCGTCAGGCAGCACGGAAGCGCGCCACCTCCCAATTCACGTGGCCGGCCGCCACCTTTGCTCCGTCGCGGCCGACGGGCCGCGACCCTTTTTTGGTTGCATGGTCATGCCGCCACCTTTGTCGTGGCCAGCCGTGGTGCCGACCGCCGTTCCCGATCCCCACTGGTTCCAATAGTCGGCACCACTTTCCGTCTTCCTCCATCGCAAAGATTTCATCAAAAACCACAAGGGATTGTGGAGAGGTCGGTCCATGTTTGTTTGGACCGCACCCTCAGTGTTAGAGCGGTAGCAAGCGATTCACAACTATTAAATCATGATGAACATCAAGAACGAGAAAGGGAGATATTTAAAACATCAAACCCTACCTAGATGGTCCGTTGATGTGTCACGGGATGAAAACAGTGAAGGTGAAGAGGGTGCCAATGATCTTCGCCTCCGAAACATGATTTTGAAGTTGGGCTCGTGCATCTTCCTCTTTCTTGGCTTCGAAGAACGCTATTTTATGGAGATATTGTTCTTCGTTTGGAGGAGAAGTTCTTCGTTGGATAGGTAGGATCTCTCCACAGCTTTCTCCCAATTCTCCACACTTCTCCAACCAATCCTCAAAGGAAAATAGGTTACAATATAAATTAAATTAAGTATATTAATTTATGTTGGCCTAATTAAATGTTGACATCTTTAATTAATTTAAGTTTTCTCCAACAAATAAATGGGGAGTTGAAAGGGGTTTCTATCATTAAATAGGGTTTGGGTGGTCCCCTAATTTAATTTCAAAATGGGGGTTTTAGTTCAGGTGGTCCCCACCTATTTAATATTCATGTGGGAGGTTATATTAGAAATAAAACAAAAGTTTATTTTATTTTATTTTTCATTTCCACAAAAAAGTGACAAGTTATATTTCACCCTCGATCTACTGCGGTCGAGGTGAAGGTCTCCTTAAGTGAATACTTACACTGCGAGTTCAATGGTGTCCTTGTATTTCAATTCCGAGCACCGGTTCAAAAGTTACAAAAATCCGCTCATACGTTTACTGAACGTACCTGAAAAAAAGTTCAGAAATTTATTCCGTGCACACCAGGCCTCAGAATCACGCACCGTAAATTTTTGTGGTCTCATAAAATTAACATACAATTAAAAAAAATTTACATGGAAATTCCAGTTCTTTACATTCTCCCCACCTTAGGGATTTGCGTCCCCGAAAGCTACATCACAAAACTAGGAAAACAAGTGGGGGTACTGAGCACGAATCAGAGCCTCCCGCTCCCATGTGCTCTCCTGGAGCTTCCCGTGCTGCCAGCGAATTCGCACTAGATGTATCGACCGCCCATGAAAGACCCGCTCCTATCAATCCTCAATATCTACTGAAACCTCCATAAAAGTCACCCCATCGTCGACGTCCAGCTCGCTGTGGTCGATGATGTGAGAAGGGTCGTGCACGTATCTCCTCAGCTGGGATACGTGGATGACTTCGTGCACCCAGTGCAACTGAGGTGGAAGAGAAAAGTGGTAATCCACCTCACCAACTCTACTGAGGACCTGGAAGGGTCCGATGAACCTCAAAGATAACTTTCCACCCCGTCCAAATCTCCGTAAACCTCATCGAGGTGAGACCTGTAGAAAGACAAGGTCACCATCCTCAAACTCCAGAGGTCTCCATCTCCTATCGTCATAAGAATTATACCTGCTCTGTGTAGTCTTCATCCACTCCTGGATGACCTTCACCTTCTCCGTGGTAGCCCGTACCATATCTGGTCCCATGAGTGCGGACTCCCCTGGGTCAGTCTAGCACAAAGGTGATATGCAAGGTCACCCATAGAACGCCTCAAAATGTACCATCCCAATGATGGGGTGATAACTGTTGTTGTATAAAACTCCACCAAAGGCAAGTGATCCTCCCAGCTGTGACCAAAGTCAAGGATGCAATCACACAGTATGTCCTTGAGGGTCTAAATAGTTCGCTCAGTCTGACCATCTGTCTGAGGATGGAAGGCGGTGCTCAAATGAAGCTGCATCTCTAAATCCTCATTCAACCCATTCCATAATTGGGAAGTGAAACATGCATCTCGATTGGAGACAATCGTATAGGGTACTCCATGTAGCCACACAATCTCTTGCAAATAGAGGCGTCCCAAGCTCTCTACCGAACCCTATTATCTGATCGGTAGGAAGTGGGCCGACTTGGTGAGTCGATCGACGATCACCAAAATAGAATCATGATCCTTGGATTTACGTGAAATTCCTATAATGAAGTCCATGGATATCCCATCCCACTTCCACTTTGGGACCTCTAAAGGCTAAACTAAGCCTGCTGGTACCTGATGCTCTGCCTCCAGTTGTTGAAAAGTGAGTCACCAATAGACAAACTCTGCTACTGTTTTCTTCATTCCCAGCCACCAGTGCTATCGTTAGAGATCCTGGTACATATTCGCTACTCCTAGATATACCGCTAGAGGGAACATGTGGAACTCCCTCAACACTTCCTCCCGAAGCGACAATGGCACCATGGTACGTCCTCTGAAAAGGATGATGTGCTCCCCACCTTGAGAAAATCCATCAGGTGTCTGTCCTGTGGTTATCTGATCACATCGAGACTCGCAGTCAGTGTCCTCGCACTGTGCCTCCCCGACTCACTGAAGAAGTGGGGAAGTGACTGTAAGAGACTGAAGAAAAGCTGCTCCATCCCGATCTGCAAAGGATATCTGCAAAGTGGCTAGCTGCTCTATCGCCTCACCTAGTAGCTGTATACTAGATCTTCAGTTGAGTGCATCTGCTACAACTTTCCCCTTCCCAGGAGTATATACTATCTTGAAGTCATAGTCCTGGAAGAACTCAAGCCAATGCCGCTGTCTCAGGTTCAGTTCCTTCGAAGAGAAGATATACATGAGAATATTGTGATCAGAGTAGACTATAAAGCATTCATCCATCAAGTAATGCCACCAAAACTTCAGTGAAAAGACCACTGCTTATAACTCCAGGTCATGGGTAGTGTATTTCTACTTGTCAGTCTCTGTATCAGCTCCTAAAAGATCTACTGACACTTCTCCATGCACAGGAAAGGCTCCCCCTTTTTAGTCAAAGATGACAAGGGTGTCTCTACCATGGGGAAGTTGGGTACAAAACAATGATAGTACCCATCCAAACCAGAATTACCTCTCCCTACGGGGAGGTAATCCTGGAAACATCTTTTGAAAAGATGTCCCCATGCTCTTCCACTCCTGTTTGGAATTGAAAACTCATGAATCATATTGCCACAAGGGTAAGTTTGGTCGACTCATGAGTGATCGGCTACACCCTCCTATGCATGAGTCCATCCTTTGCTGCCTGGGTTTCTTTTTCACTAACCAAGAAAAACCCCATTCCAACATTGTAGAGAAACCACAACCTTTTTTCCTAATACAGTCAATCTGAGTATGAACTGTGGATGCTCAGTCCATACCCAAACTAACGTCGTAAGGCCTCGACGCTGCCACCAAGGGGTTCCAAACAAAACTCTCTCCTCAAGGGTCAGATCACACCGTCGGCGTAAGTGTGATTATTGAGTCTCCTCCCAAAGGTATCTCTAAAAGTTAGGTTCAAGTCAACGACTTAACCAAAAACTCTAGGTCTTGAACATGATTCGTGAAAAGAAGGAATGATTGGTACCTATGTCTATTTATACGGAAGCTAGTAGTAGTCATAGATCGTACCTCGAATAATTCCTAGAGCCCTTAGGTCACCCTCCTTGACCTCATGTAGCTACTCCCTTCCCCTGCCCTCCAGCTCCCTTAGCCTGGTGGAGTACACAAAAAAGGGGGGTGGCTATAACATGTTGAAAAGTACACCACCTCATGCTTCTCCCCTAGCTCTGATTCCACGTCTTCTGCCCCTACAGATTCATCTATCCCTAACACTTCTTCTTCCCGAAACATTTTACACACCCAAGTCTCTGAGATAGGTTCCAGTTTTCTTCTTTCCCATTGCTAACACTCACTAGCTATATCCGCTCATCCAAAGAACATTCAACCATAAAGGTTCTCTCTAGCACCCTAACATAAGTAAGAATGTATAGAGGAAAAGTGTTGGCTCAGATGTCCTTAAACACACCTTTCTTGGAATTATGAGCCATGAACATTGGTCGTATCGTATTTATTGAGTACCAAGAATGGTCGGTATGCCTCGATGAATATTCAGCTACCGACATGTTATCCCACTAAAGCTGTAGAAGCTCTAGGGAACTCTCAACCACCTCCTCAAGCCAGTCCTTTGTCGCCTGTGAGTCGGGCTCGCCTCGGAACCTGAGGGGTATCTGATGCTGAAACACATGTAAGGAACTAAGCCTACATGTGTCCTCTACCGGTACAGCCGATTGTAACTTCTGACCAACGGGCAATGATATAGCTGGCACATTACCCGAAGGTACCATCTCGGGCAATGGTCCATGTACTGAAGCCTCATCACTATGCAGACCATCCTCATGGTCACTCACTGAAAAATACTAGTAGCTAATATCACCATCTACTATACTGGTGTCTCAACTAGGTGGAAAACTCTAGCAATCGCCTCTAGCCAGCCTTCATCTGCGTAGGAAACTATCTCATCTCAAAACCTTGGAGGCATCTAATGCTGGAACTCATGCAACGCACTCAGTCGGCGTACACCGTCCGCTAGTGCGGCTAGTGGTAACTAATGCCCAATGGGTGGTGGTGGTGCTGGTACACCACCCAAAGGTCCCAACATAGTAGGAGGGCCCTGCACCGGAGCCTCATCGCTCGGTGGGCCATCATCGTGTACTCTCTCAAGAATCCTAGCTGACTATCTACACAACGACATCCTGATAAAGAACTGGTGCTCCATAGTCATTAAGTTATACCTGGTGAGATGACTCAAGAAAACATAAGAAAACTTTTTAAAACACACTTTCAATCAGTGTTTTCATGCACTAAGTCATAAATCAGAAGTCAGGGTCCTGGTGTATGGATACGTCGGCCGCCACACCAACACTGGATTCCCTAAACTGATAACCACACTCACTACACCTAACACTATTGCCGTTAAAAAGAAGATCAGAGTCCAATGTTCTACGATAAAAATGACTCCTCTGATACCAATTTGTCACGACCCGTCCCCCAGGGCCCGTGTCGTGACTACCCCAAGCCCGCCTTCCATAGGCCAGGGGATAGTGACTAGCACCGAAAGGCGTATTCCCGAAAAACAGGAAGGAATTGCCTTTATATCTTGTAAACACACTCATCCAAGAACACAAAAAGATATGAACACAAGCAAACTGTATAGAAAAAAGAGTGCTGAAAGTAAGAGGGTCTGGAATACAATCCCAATAGTAAAGGTACATGTACAACTGAAAATACAATATAACTGAAGAAAGAGAAAGATGAAAATTGGGTCGTCCTCTGAGATTCCTACCTGAAGGGTAGGTAGAGATCACCTCCTCAGTACTCCATGTCTTCCCACCTCCTCTACATACCGACACGCTGTATGGTCCACCTCTCGCACCGTCCAGTCCTGGTACCCACGACCTCGATCAACGCTGTCTGTCATCTACACCAAACACAAAAAGGTGCGGGCATAGCCCGTGCAGGGGTGAGTATAACGATACTCAGTAGGGACCCTGAGACCCTCAAGGTCTCTCAAAATCCACAAAGGATAAACCAAAAAACCGAAAATCAACTAAAAACCCTACTTAGGTATATTCCCATACATATAACTAAGTTATCAAGTATACCCATCTCAATCATGAGGAAACACAGGGTCCAACCCAAAATCCCAAAGCTCAACTGTTCCACAAAGGAAGGAATACCACAAAGGTAAGTACTACAAAGGAAAGTACCACACAGGTATGAACTCAGCTCACACCAGCTATAACTTAGGTACTGTAGTAGAGATGATTAGATGTAACTACCGAATCATATTTCTATGTTAAGAGGCAGACCCACGAAGAATACTAGTACATCGTATGACCCACACAGGATCCTAGTACATCATCAGTACATTGTCAGACCCACAGAGGATCCTAGTACATCATCAGTGCATCGTCAGACCCACACAGGATCCTAGTACATCGTCTGTCCATCATCAGACCCACACAGGATCCTAGTACATCGTTAGAGCCAACTACAGGGTACCCGCACAAAGATTGATCATCTCTGGGAGAGTCTACTTATCAAGATACTGGTCGATAATCCAACCGCCACAAAGTCCCGCGAAGAAGTATCCCAAAGGACCTCCATGTAATAGGGGTCTCAACGCAACATACGGTGCGTCAATCGGACGCCCGGTCTGTAATTTATAAGCCTTTTTGTTCCAAGGGCCCGGTTGGATTTGTGCTCGATCCAACCCGACTATACCCCAAATTTATCCAAATCTCAAGTGGGGTATAACAAAAAGGACCATTTCTCTCCAAGGTTTCTGGGGCCACTGACGGTTCATTAAACAGACGCTCGGTGCCAAAGTTATGACCAAAAGTATGGGATGGGTCGAAACTAGTCCGGGTCCGGTCCGACCCGGTGGACCAACCCGACCCGACCCGGTCTGGGCCGACCTGGCCTGACCTTGTCTAGGCCGACCTCGCCTGGTGTGACCCAACCCGCAACACAGCCTGCAAAGTGGGGCAGCCGCGGTGCAGCGGGGCGGTCGCAGTGCGACGGTCTGCCGCTGCGGGCCATTTGGCCAACCGTCTCTCCACACGGCACGGTTGTGCATCGTACCATTCGCCAGTGGTCGGCTCGGCTGTTCACCCTCCATTCACTGCCACGACACAAAGCTGAGGCCCTCCTCCATTAGGCGGTGTGGAAGTATGCCACCGCCCCCTTCGCGTGGCCAGCCGCCGCCTGCGACCGCCTTTGCTCCACTGCGGCCGACGGGCCGCAACCGTTCTCCGGTGGCGTGGTCACACTGCCTTCTTCGTCACTGTCGACCGTGGTGCTGAACACCATTCCCGAGCCCCACTGGTGCCAATAGATGGCTCCAGTTTTCGTCTTCCTCCGTCACAAATATTTCATAAAAAACCACAAGGGATTACGGAGAGGTCAGTCCATGTTCGTTTAGCCCGAACCCTCCGCATTAGAGAGGTAACAATCGGTTCAGAACTATTAAATCATGAAGAAGATCAAGAACGGGAAAGGGAGGTATTTAAAACATCAAAACATACCTCAAAGGTTCTTTGATGTTTCACGAGATAAAAACGGTGATGGCGAAAAGGGTGCTAACGATCGTCGCCTCTGAAACATGCTTCCGAAGTCAGGCTCGTGCATCGTCCTCTTTCTTGGCCCCGAAGAACATTATTTGATAGAGATAACATTCTTCATTTGGAGGAGAAGTTCTTCGTTGGAGAGGTAGGATTTTTCCATAGAGTTCTCCCAATTCTCCGCACTTCTCCAACCAATCCTCAAAAGAAAAGAGGTGCCAATATAAATTAAATTAAGTAGATTAATTTATGTTGGAATAATTAAATGTTGACACATTTAATTAATTTAAGTTGGTTCCAATAAATAAATGGGGAGTTGAAAGGGGTTTATCCCATTAAAGAGGGTTAGGGTGGTCCCCGCCTTTAATTTCAAAATGGGGGTTTTAGTTCAGGTGGTCCCCACCTCTTTAACATTCATGTGGGAGGTTTTATTAAAAATAAAATAAAATAAAATATTGTTTTATTTTTTATTTCCATGAAAAAGTGAAAAGTTATCTTTCACCCCTGATCTACTGTAGTCGAGGTGAAGGTCTCCTTAAGCGAATACTGGCACTACGAGTTCAACGGTGTCCTTGGATTTTAATTCTGAGCACCGGTTCAAAAGTTTCAAAAAACCACTCACAAGTTTACTGAACGTACCTGAAAAAATGTTCAGAATTTCATTTCGGGCACACTGGGTTTCAGAATGACACACCGTCAATTTTCATGATTTTGTAAAATTCCCATATAATTAAAAACAATTACATGGAAATTTCGGGTCTTTACAATTAAGGCCATTTAATCTACTCTTAAATTATTATTATGGGACACTATATGTGATGGTAGGTTTGATTGGGCTACGTACATGTATCTAGTGCAATTGATAAATAAAGGTGGTGTTGAATTATGTAACATGAATTAGGCCATGCACATGAAAATGGTATGGGATATCGTTACATGAGAATATCTTTAAGAATGTTTTTCCAGGTATAATTATGGATGTGATTTTTATTCCATTGAAAAGGTTCCCTCATCCACCTCTCCCATATGATATAGCCTGTAAGAGAACCTTCTCTATCTCTATGACCGCTCTAGATAGATAATCAAGAGAGGTGAGGTTTCTTTTTGTAAGGATAATTGGATGGGGGAACCAATTTACTTCCCCTACTATCTATATTTTGAAATAAGTTTAAAGGAAACTATAATTTACCATAAATTCATTGGTTTTATTCTTAATGAATAGAAAAGGAAAAATTTTAAAGATATTCAATTGGTGGAAGAACCATATCATTTCTACCTCACCATTTCAATCACATGTCTGTTCAATGGGAAAGATTACTGTACGAAAACGAACATCCAACAAGGGGATGATTATTAGGGTAAGTTTTTCTAATAGTATTTGATTCCATAAAAATATATATTTCTCATTTTTTATACTCACAACCATGATATACCTATTGAAAACAGGATTCATTGGAAGTTCATTCATTCAGCTACCAGGTGTTCATGTTGTATGCTTTCAAATATGGATTCCATGGATCATATCTTATGATAATGGGATTGTGAAATATTTATTTGGAATTTTTAGTAGAATATTTGGGATAAATTATTCACTTGGAATCTATTGATTAGTTTTCTAAAAATTGGTTTCACAGTGTTGAAACTTATTATGGGATAAGTAAGGTATAGAAAGAAGCACTAGTTTCAGTATACTTGGTCATTCTGTGATATTTTCAATATCTTTCCTAATTAGGCCCCTCATAACTATAAAAAATTCCTGAAAATTTGGATATTGTATATGATTCATGATATGGATCATATATCTAGTATTAAAGACATATAAAACCTGAAAATGGATTTAAGTGTTTTGTAGGATTAGGGTGGCTGCAACAAAATTGGATGTTGGGTCTAGTGGAATCCTACTCATACTAGTTTTTTTTTTCTAAATGTAGATGATTTATGTGAAAATGGAATTACGAGAGCTATGTGTGTGTATGGGGGGGGGGGGTCTTATTTGGGATGGGAATGGTTCAGTGATATTGGATTTTAGTACTTTCTATAGTTTTATTAGTCCTCTGAAAGTGGAAATCCATTCCCTTTAAATACGTCTATCCATCGAAAAAGATAACGATCTTTCTTTTTTTATTTTCAAACATTACTTAGAGCTTCTTTTGAAGCGAATGATAGGTATTATTTCACCTAAGTACTCTATTTATTATCCTTTAAGTCACTATAGGAGGATGATTAATCCTAATACTATGTTTTAACACACTTGGTGTTACGGAAATATGGAAGCAAATATTTTATCTTCTAAATGGGATGAGTATATATCTCTCATTTTATATTTTACTTTAGGACCCTTACCCTTGTATTGAAAAAATATCATAAGATGGGTTCCCTCAGTATCCACCATTTTACACCTCTATATCCCTTCAATATTATTGTTTTATTTTTATTTATATTTTCTAAAAAAGAAATAAAAATTCAGTTTTTAGTCATATCATCATTCTTACCACCTATATTCTCTTCATTCATTAAGAATTACATAACTAAAATTATAGAGAAGCCACTTAGGAATATTTTGACTATGATTTTCTAAGAATATAGAGATTAGTGCGAATAAGGATACCCACCCTTTATGATGAACAAAGTGAAATACAAGTTTAAAAATCCAATGACTAGTTCAATATTGATGGATCCTTTACAACATCCTTCAAACAAACAAATGATTTAGAGGGAGAGTAGTGGACATGAGGCTATCTAATTCTCATGTGGAAATAATTATTATTGGAAGACGAATTACAATGAATTTAAGAATAAATGAGAAGAAGCTTCTACTTAAGGTATATTCATCATTTCATGTAATATTTTTTTCCTAGGTATTAAATACAATATGAAAATCACATATTTTTATCCAAATACATTAAACAAGTATGTTTAGAATAATTACATGAATTAAGGAGAACTTAATAAGTAACTGAAGGATGTTTATATCTATGTTATCTAAGAGAATACCAAAACCTCACATTTACAAGTGGACTAATTCTTATCAAACTATTATTTTGTATTAAGTTTCACAAAAAACATTGTCTTAGTGCATAGTTATAGGCATAACTAGACATTATTTCATTAATTAAATAAATGTTTTTAATATATATGATACTTAATTTATAGTTTAGTATGACTTAAATCACATGTGTCTAATATTGGAAATTAATAACGACTATAAAATATAAAGTCTCATGTAATGTCTGATTGTGTAAAGATAATTCATTATCAAGTAAAAATAAATTTAATTTTGAAGGATATACCTAGAACGATTCTTATAATATTTATAGTAAATAAATTTGGTATTTTTGTGCACTTACATATTATGTTTTGAGATAATGGAACATTTTGTGTAAAGGTACAACCACAAAGCTTGTATAATTAGTTTAGCAAGATGCATGTGAAATATTATAAGGATAATGTAGAGTTAAAGTCATATATTTAATGAGATTCCTTTAAGAGATTTTAGGTATGGAAAGTGGATTAGTGAAGTCACTTGGTAAAAGGTACAAGATCCTGAGGGTGGGAGAGTCATATAATATCTTAACTAAGAATTCATCAATAATTTGAATGTATAGTGGAACCATTCCCAAATTCACATTACCTTATACACATCAATGAGTTTATGGTAGTATAAAGAGGGTTAATGATGAGTCTTATATGTATTGAAATTATTCCATAATTACTTTCAATACATGTTTTAGAAATAGCAGCATAACATCTAACCATATTACAACATCATTGAATAATGGATATTGTATTAGTTGAAATATGATGGTAATCAATTATATCAAAACTTCATGTATCTGATGAGAATCATTTGTTAAATATGATTTTAGCTACAAACTTACATCCAGGAAAACACTAAGTTCATCACAATTAATTATCCTTAAGCTACTCATGACATTTCCATCCCTAAGATAGAAAGGTATTATTCAAGTGATCAATTACATTTCTATAATAAGGAAGTATTTATCTTTTGAGATACAGGGATAAAGTTGTACTTCATTGATGTTAAAGATCCATATGATCATGATTTATCATAAGAAAACTAAACTCTATAAGACTCATTGGGAGGAATTTTTATAGAGACACATACTATGTAGAAAATTTAAAATCAAAGTGGTGGATTTATATTTACTAATTCATGTGATATATTATTAGGTAAATAATAATGAATCTTATAAGGAAGTAGTAAATGAAAATAAGCTAAGATTGAAAACCTCATATGAATTTAGAAATTTATTCCCTATACCAAAATCTAGTTCTTCATTTTAGTAGTTTATCTAATTAGTGTAACTACATTAGTGGGTATTCAAGAGGAAACCATAAATGGATGGTACAAGATGGTAACGATTATTAATGATTAGTTTCTGAAGGTTTCAAGCAATTTCTAGACATACTTCATAATGAAATATTTTCACTAACCACTATGTTAAGTCCATTATATTTTTACTTGTCATAATAATTTTATATGATCATTATATTGGGAAATTGGATGTTAAGAACACCTTACTTGAAGGAAACACTATAGAATATATCGATATGATGCAACCCAAAGGGTTGGTGACACCAAATAATTCCAATAAGGCAAGTGATATACAAAAATACTTTTTTTGGATTGAAGAAAACAATATAGTTATAGAATATTTGTTTGATGAAGACACTAGAGAGTTTAGTTTTATCAAGAAGGAATGTTTTACACGTGTCTATAAGAGGTTAATGAGATCATGATTTTTTTACAAGGAAAATATGTTTAAAACAGATAGAAAATTGATGTTTAGTCTTATAGTTCATAAAAACTAAGATATAAGAAATTTGTTCAAGGATGACTTAAATAAGAAACCCAAGTTTCAGGGAACAAGATTTATAAATATGGATATATGGGGTTTATTAGATTCTGTCATAATAAATACTTTGACATTATATTACAAAATATATTATGGAATGATTCAAGAGTGAATTGTTACCTATTTCACATGACATGAAATCTCTCTAAGTTGACACGTTAAAGATAATGAGTTGATTCTTGTGATGAATAAAATTTCATATGACAAGTTTTTAGAATATTCCTCATATGAAATGATATATAATTAGTTTTGATATTATCAATTCATAAATCATAGTGGCTAAATATCAAATAGAACTAGAAGAATTGTATAAGGCTGTATTCAAAACTATCCAACTCGAGAAAGTACAATGGATGAGTACCTGATAATTAGAGCAATGTGAATTTTAGTTTTAAAGGGGATATAAAATTAGTATTATTTTAGATCAATTTGATATTTTATTGAAATATGGCTAAGTAAACAAGTAATATATTATCATTAAATGTAGTGGTTTCCATATATACATTGTCCTAGTACGTTGCTGCTTCTGATGAAACTTTATAAGAAAGTTAAAAAAAATGAATTATTATAGATCTTATAATTATACCAATATATTAAATTATTATCATATATTATGATAAATTTATGACTATGGTATTAGACAATATTTTAAGTTGATGATAAAGGATAGAAGTTAAAACTTAGTTATATAATGTATTGAGAGATTTCCTTAATGGGGTAAAGTTACAACAAGAATAATAACCATAGTAGAATGTGTAAGTATTAATAGATATAACCATACCTCAGTAGAAGAATGTATATCATATGAGAGATAAGAATTTATTATTTATCAATTAGATTTAAGGTAGGTGAGAGTTTATTGGAGTTGGATCCCTAGAACCACCTATGTTTATATTTTCAATTACCATTATATTAATGAATATATTATCACATGATGATTGTTATTTTTCATAATATTAATGTCATAACATCCTTATAGTATCTATCATTCAAAAGGCCATAACATTTCCCTGATATAATGAGAACCTTATTATTATATGACAATTCTCAAACATATGTCATATGGCCAAGATAACATCTATCTAATGGTACAAAGATGATGTTTGAATATCATGTGTTGTGAGTTAATAAGACATTGATAATTCTTATTGGGAAGTTTGTACTTAGTAATCCCCAAGAGAGGAGGTTATGTGAACAAAACTGTTAATATGGATTTTATATGTTATATGTCTGATTGGACATTCTTATACATCAAAATGTGTATTGGTCCATAGAGATGTGATTATTATAAATGTATTTCACGAATCACATAATTTTATGTATTGATGAAAAACAATATGATATATGATCATAGAGAACTAGTATATATTGGATGTTTCATAAGTTATATGACATTAATTCAAGAAATGATTTTTCCCTTATGAGTCCATGGAATAAGATATCTTGGGCCCTTTGATTGAAATAAAACTATATTATTAAATCCATGGAAATGGTTTTATATCAAAGAGTTAATTTTAGAGATTCAAAGGAATATAAATAAAGCTTATAAGTTGATGACACAAAGTAAAAAACCTTATTGATGACATATCATACAAAAATAATTATATTACACAATAAGCATTTTATGTGGTTGTTTTCATTATGACACTAGCTTTCTTCTCTATGGATGCCTAGATGTGCTGCTAATTGATAATCTAGGAATTTAGGCAATTTGACCTAATACCCCTGATAAATAAGACTAGAGGGTAACACACAAAGTATATCCATAATCTCAGTTATATTCTATTTGAATTTAATATTAAAATAGAGGCTTAGAGGGCCAACATGTCACTCAGAGAGAGAATGCTTGATAGAGTTGAATTTGAGATTGACCAAAATCCTGATTTTGAATACCTACACCTTCTTTGGTAATATTTTTTATAGGAGATATTTTGGTTTATTATATATTGGTCCCTAATTATGCTTTTAATTATTGAATTATCAATTGAGAAGTGGTTTTATAGATGAATATTTGAAGTTTTTGGAATGAATTTGGTTTTTAATATGATCCACTTTATAAAAGAGTAGAGGATAGTCTTCACTTTCCATTTTGAATTGATTTTATCATATTCCTATAGAATATTACTGACATTTTTTTTATTTTATATACTTTTATGTTTACCTTGATCCACTTATGAAGATGGAGTAATGGATGGCCTTCTATTTCCACTATGTATTTCTGAGTCATCTGAAAGTACTTATTTTAAATGAGATAAAACTCCCTAGTTTAATGTTTAAATCACATGGAATGTGCTTCTAAACATTTTATTTTACTATGAAACTCTGTATTTTTTGATGCCAACATTACCTAGGTATAATTTGACATAAACTGCTTAGGATGTAGTGAAAAATATGTTATGGATAAAGATGGTATTTGAGACTGATTTGGGACCACTTTTCAATTATGCTACCATGTCTTGAAGTTTTTCTTATTGAAGAACATGAATCAACTAGATTTAATAAAAAACCAAATTAGTTATCCAATGGAACATATTTCTTGATAAAAGATGTGAAAATAGAGATTCCTAATTGATAAAAGGGATACTAAAATGATAATTAGTAAATCCTTTGAGTTCAGTAGCTCCTTCAATGACATTGTTTCCCTCAGAATTCGGGGATGACCTCCTGGATGGGAGATTCAAATGTTCCGATCGGTTTCTAACGGGTTTGTTCGTAGAACCGGAAACATCCAATGATTCCACATCCATTTGGACCTACTTTCCAAAGGTAGGCGCTCATTAGCTTGTGGACTGATGAGGCTTAGGAATTTGCATTGGTCGAGAGGATGGGAGGTCGGACTCATCACACCTTTTTGAGGGGAATTATTGTCTATTCTGGGACTCTCTTTATAGATTTAAGTTATGTTCGTGAATCCTTATTACATTACCAAGTATAAAATGAGCTTTCCTTCAATTTTGACAATCAATGATTAAATATGTAAGAAATTTAGAGAATCTTTTATATGTATTTGAGGTTCTTCATCAATAGAGAATCATCTATATATATTTAGATATTCTTGGTCAATGGTATCCTTCAAAACATTTATATAAAAGTCTCTTGGTCATTATGATGACCAGGCTGGTTTTAAAGCCACTCAGTGGGGCACTTGAAGTTTATTATCATTCAGAAGGACATGAATTATTTCAGAGTTGAGATCGAACCCATAGATGGGCTACCTACGTATCCATTGTTTTGGAAAAGGAATTAGAATCCACGTAGTTTGAATAAGGGAGTATAATGTTTATGATTGATGGGTCAAAGAAGGATGTCATAATTACTTTTACTCTCTAAGCTCACGTGAGTCATGCTCGGTGTGAGAAACAAGAGGTATTGGTAATAAAATAGACAATTGGGTCATGAAAAATGTAATCATAAGAAATGGTTTGGGGATTATGTATATATGACTGCCCAGATAAATGAAGGTTAGGATTTACTTTAGGGAGAAAATCCAGGAACAGGGTCCATAAAGGTATATGTGCTTTATGGAGATTTGAATACTCTAACTTGGGACTTATTCCTGAAAAGGAGACCCAAATTAGGAGAGGATTGATAACTGGGTTTTACTCCTAAGAAGGAATCCCAGATCAAACATAAATTAGGACTGGTTAAAGAGAATTTAGGGGACTTGGGGCTTATTCCTGAAAAGGAATCCCAAATTAGAGGATCTGGGGCTTACTCCTAAGAAGGATGCCCAAAAAATAAGGGACTTGGGGCTTACTCCTAAAGAGGATGCCCAAATTATGACTGGGACTTATTCCTGAAAAGGAGGCCCAGGTTTAAGGGATTAAGATTTGGGGCTTACTCCTGAGGAGGATGCCCAGATTTGGGAATTTTAAGAATTTGAGGCTTACTCCTGAGGAGGATGCCCATATTTAAGACTTATGACTGGGGATTATTCCTGAAAAGGAGACCCCGGTTAAGGATTCTCTCATCTTAAAGGATGAGGTTGAATGAATGAACTCTCCATATTTGGTGACATAAAGATATTTAAATCACTAGGTTTTGAGAGATATTCCATAGAATTCCTTTCAGATAAGGAATTCAAATCAAGAAATCATGCCATAAATGGATTTGAAGAGTGTCTTGAAGACTGGATCTTGAAAAGGAAAGGTGTAATAGCTTAAGAGGGGTGAAATGGGAAAGAAAGGCACCCAAAAAGGAAGGGGCACGCAAGTCTTGGAAGGCGCGCAGGTACTGCGGCGGCGCGCAAGTATTGGTCGTGCAGGTATACCTGCGCGACATGGTGGGTACTTGCGCGATATTCAACCAGCATTTGAGATACTTGAGCGACTCTTCATTAAAGCCTTTAGAATCCTCTTGAGGTTCTTCCAAAAAAGGGACGCGCAAGTTCTATCGAAGGAGTAAGGCGGCGCGCAAGTGTGACCACTTCCCTTAAGGGCTGACCACTCAGGCGCGCAAGTGTTAATGAGTTTCAACACTTAGGCCTTACTCCCTCTCTTTAGATCTTCTGTTCTAGGTAAGAAATTACCTTAGAAGTGTTCCGGAAGCTTTGAAAAGATACTTGGGCATCGGGAGCTTCAATCTGAGTTTCTGAAAAAAAGATCCTCTCGAATGGGGGGCCCACAGGGTCTATTTATAGGCAGAAGAAGACCCCGGGCGGTTACCGGGTGGTTATCAATTAGGTCGCGCAAGTCACTTGCGCGCCAAGTTGCGTCGTGCAATTCCACTTGCGCGACCATGAAGGAACTTGCGCGGCCTATGGGAAAAGTTTTCCTTGTTCATCCCTTTGTCAATTTTTGATGTTTTCTTCAAAGGTTGAATCACTTTGTGCTCATATATTCCCCTTTTCTGATCTTTAGATTCTGTGATGAAAGGAGTGTCAACAAAAGTCCCCCCTCAGAGTTGGATCTGAAAGAAATGAGGATTTGACTCTGAGGAAATCACAGACATCCAAAGGAAAGATGGCACGCAAGTCTTGATGGCGCAAAGGGCGATGTGCAAGTTCTCTCCGCGCAGGCCTTAAGCGCACTGGGTACGGCGCGTAGATAGGCTTCCGGGCCTATAAATACACAGCTTTTGGCCGTGTATAGCATCTGATCCCGAATTTCTCGAGCTATCGCCACGCAAGCCATATTCACCGCGCATGTCTCTTTTTCCACTGTTTCCTCGCTGTCGTGCTACTCTCAAGGTAATAGGACTTGCGCGGTGATACATGCGCGAAAAAAACTTGCGCGGCACATGTAACACTTGCATGACATTTCCATACTTGCGCGCCTTAATGCCTTAGCCATTTTTTGATTTCTTTCACAAAGTTTGTGAAAAATTAATTCATTTATAAATTAACTTATTCAACTCTTTGTGCAGAATTAATGGCTCTTAGACCCGGATTAATTGATGAACTGGCTAGCAAGAGGATAGATGATATGATGAACATCATTGGCCATGATTATTATACTATCAAAGATATTACTCTTCCAAATTTGGCTAAGTATCTGAAGAAATATCTTCTCAACTTTCCTCAAAGAACTTATATACCTTTGTATGGCTATGGTCATCTACAAGAAGTCATTATTCCAGAAGTAAAGAATTATCTTCCATTTTCGTGGTTTCAGAATTATACCAACTTTGCTTCAGCAAATATCTCAGGTGGAGGAGTATTTCTAACTGCTGGAACAGTGGAGAAGGCATATATGATGCATCATAGCCCTTGCACACCAGATCTGAAAAAACATACACCTGAGATTCAACCACATTGTCATCCTTCGATCTTCTGAAATGCTCAGATGGATCAATCCAAAGGCTGGAAGAAAAGTTGGGACTTCCGTCCTGGGGGAGGTGTGAAGCCAACTTGGATGTGGGCATACTGGGTGCGACAGACCTGCGCAGAGTTTATCGAGGATCTGAAGAGAGCTGCAATATATGAGGCTATCTGGGTTGGGCAAACATATGTTTACAGACATGATAACTTTGTGCCAGAGATACTCAGCCACTGGAGCCCAGCAACTAATTCTTTACATTTGACTCATGGAGAAGTAGGTATCAGTTTGTGGGATGTCCACAAGATCTCAGGGGCTCCAATTTTGGGCGATATGTATGATGAATTCATTCCTCCCAAGGTGACTTGGAATGATTCAGAGAAGACTCCTGCTTTAGTTTGAGAATTATTTAAGATCTTCCACAGGCTCAAGAGTTCAGAGACCTCATTAACTCATTTTAGAAAAGATATTCATCTGGAAGAATGGATGAATGTGTTTCTTATTGAGAAGAAAGGGATGGAGCCAAAAGAAAAAGGATCCAAGAAAAAGAAATCCAAGGATACCAGGCCCAAACGTCCTACCACCTATCCAAAACCTGAGAAGAGAGGAGCTCCTGGCACATTCTGGCCAACTCTAGAAGCAGGAGAGTTTGAAAAGTTGGGATATGAAGTGAATCAAAGAATTCCAAAGAAAACTCATCTGGAGGGTTTCTTGGCAATGTGGATAAGTGTTTATCTCTTGCCGGTCAGGGATTCGAAGGGAGGCGTTAGGCCAGGGACCTTCGTCATTGCGGAAAAGTTGGCTGAGGGAAAAATGGTTGGGTTAGCTAACCCCATTTTAGCAAAGATTCACAGGAGTTTACTTCATGTCTTTCTGGGTAAATCTCCTTTAAGAATAGTGGGACCATTCCAGGTTTTGTGGGGATGGATCGCCACTCAATTCAGGACTTACAATGTACAGAATGGATTACAAATTCCTGGAAGCTCTTTCAGACCGTCAGTGCAAGCATTCTCTGGAATTGCTCCATTAGATGTTAATGGTTATGACATGAAAGTGAGGCTGAGCATGTTTAAGGAATTCAACTTCTTTCCCTATGGAAGTCCGCCATCCGGGTGGTTTGTTGATGATGGGACAGCCCATTTGGATTTGAGGGCATACATGCTAGCTTGTAGGGATGGTGTGTTAGTAGACAGGATTGATGGAGAGATCATATGTGTGGCCTATGCTCCATATAGATTTGCACGCCAATTCAAATGTCTGCAACAAATTGTTGTATCCCCTCCGGTACATGTCAGGTTAGAGCAACATCCGATGGTTGCTCGACAACTATGGATGCTGACATCAAGAGAGAAGACTGGGGCAATATTTGATCTACCAGTTGAAAAAGCGGCACATAATTTGACTACATATTATGCCGAACACTGGATAGAATCATACCCCAAAGGGATATTGAATCACCCAGTATATCAAGTGGGAAAGAGGAAGAGGACTGTAGAGAAATAAACCCTTCCTCATGAAGGTGACGCTTCCCCACCTGAAATAGGTTCAACAGACTCCTCTTCTAGAACTGATTCATCGGATTATCATGATGGGGATGATGAGGCACAACTGGCAGCAAAGCAGTTTCATGCCCGATATAATCCTCCGGCCAGAATTAAAAGACCCACTCCATCAACTCCTGGTGAGTTGTTTCATTGTAGTAATTTCAATTACTGCTACTTTATAAAGTAATAAGTCTTACTTTCTTATTCTCTATCTGTAGCTGCAGGAGCTGGGAAGAAATTAAAATAAAAAATTGTAGGACCTTCCTCACAGCCTTCATATCTAAGACCAGAGGCTGTTCAGCTATGGCAGGGCTTATACTGTGGTACTGAGACCACCTGGATGGATTTGTGTGAGGGCCTACAACTTCCTGGAATAGGAAATCTTATAGCTTCTAAAAATCTTCAATATGAAGATAACCCCAATAAAGTTCGAGCTTACATCAGAGAGCTGGAAATGCTCATATATGCCACTGATGACTCTATTCCTATCACCAGGCGGGTGAAGGAAATGATTGATCGTGGCGCCACTGAGGGGGCTGGTGGTTCTGGAGATGAGGAATGGCAAGAGTACGTGGCTCCTGAAGATGTAAGTTTTCTTTCCTTATTTTCTTTGCAACTTGATTTCAGTTGAAGCTTTGTTACTTAAGGAAGTTATTTTCTTCATCTCGCAGCTTGCAAAGAAAGGAACTGGGGTTCCTTCGCCACAGTATAGCCCTGGTGGTACTGCTATTGGGGCTGCTGCTGATTCTCCTCACTAACCAGTTGAGATATCTCCAGGCCAGCAGTCCATGAATGAGGCGCTGGACATAGCCTTCCATTTGCCAATCCAAGTGCCAATAAGGGAGACTACTGATACTCCGAAAAAACAAAAGAATCAAAGGCAACGAAGGAGGAAATCCACAGCTAAACGCTTCATTAGTAGTGGCAAGTCCTTCGAATAATCATGAGTTTATACTCATAATCACATGGTTACTCATATTTCTGAGGATTGCAGGGGCTTCTTCAATTTCCCCCTCGAGGGAAGGGACTGACCCTCCTTCAAAGGCCGTGGAGGGTGCTGTAGAACGATCACAGACCCAAGCTGACTTGGTTGCTCCTAGAGAAGAGCTAGCATCCATTCCCAGTATCCCTCCTACTGCTGAAGATGCTATCCAGAGTCAGGGGTTGCAGGACATAAGTTGGAAAGAAGATGTAGCAAATGCTCCCACTAGTGAGACTAACCAGGATTCTGAAATATCATTGGATGAAATGATGAATCAAGGAATGAATTTTAAAGAATTTTATGATCATGCTAAGTTGTCATGTGATTTAGAAGACCTTGGGCGTGAGTGCTACCCTTCGCCCAATTTTTTTTTTGAGATTTACACTTCTAACCATGACTGAAAACAATATGCAGTTTCTTCCGTAGAAGCTGCTGAACTGCCAATGCCTGAAGAGGGTGTGGACATTGATGTCAACCCTACCATTGTAGAAACATTAGCTCAAGTAGAGCTAAACCCAATAAACCCTCCTGAGACCCATCTTGAAAATCCTGTTGAGACCGGGAAAGATGGGGAGAAGTCTTCTCAGGTTGCTGAACCATCCTTGGGTAAGGGATAACAATATTTGTGATTGTACTTTATTCGCAAGACAATCTATTCTTTTGTTATCCTTTGAAGCTAACTAAATCTTTCAATTAATCATATAGGGCCATCAAATGCAATGACTAGATCCGGAGGTGAGGCCTCAGCCTCTGCCCCAACAGGAATTGAAAGTGAAGAAGCACAAATCAGGGGGGAAAAAGCAGGACAAGGCACTTCTTTAAGTGCATTAATTCCAGATTACATGCCCCCCTCTGACGATGATGTTGAATTAGATCCAGAGATGCTTAAAGCGTTCAACTTTTCACGACGTAAGGCATGGAACAACATATGGAACATCATATCTGGGGTTCCTTTAGAAGAGATACCATTGAAAATTCCTCGATTGTCATCCCAATTTGTTATACTAGGACTTGGTGGTTTTGGATATGAAAAGATCAATGCCACGGTGAAACAGATCATTTTCAGGAGGGAGCAGGCTCAAAAAATTCGCAAAGATTTGATCAGAGTGAAACTGTCAGTCAACATAGGCGAATTTGAGGCTGCGATATCCCAAGCTGAAGCTGATTATGCTGCCAAGATGAAGGAGCTGAAGCATAAAATCAAAGAAAAAGTCATCCAGTAGGTGCAACTCCAGCAACAGTTAGATGATGTTATTGGGGAACTTGATCAGCTTAATAAATCATTGGATGAAACTCATATGAATGGCATGAAAGCCATCACAGATGCTAAGAAGGCACTTCATCAAGCTGAAAAGAGTGAAGCTAGTCAAGTGCACGAGCTTCAAGTAACTGCTGATAAATCTCAAGATGCCGTAAATCAAATGAAGAGTTATGTTGAAAGCCTCTTGTAATTCTTGAAAAAGAGAAGAGACTCCAGTCTGTGGATGTTCTTCTAACTCTTGTGTATCAATGAAAAAACACTTTCATCTTCAATCATTTGTACCTTCATTCTTTCACTACCTGCATTCTTTCACTACCTGCTTCAATTTTACTTAATCCAATGGGCTTAGTAAGCATAGTTTGATTTTTACTAGGATTATTTCAAATAACCCTACAAACTTTGAACCTTTTGGCTAACAAGTCTGTTATGTGGACTGTTTATGCAAGGCCACCTATGGGCACGTACTGCATAGTCAGGCAAAAAGAATTCTCAGAAGTTTGACATTTTTGTGACTAAAAGTCATGAAAAGGGTTATGAAGATCTGAAAATATTTAAGGTTAGGATTATAACACATAAATATGGGTATTGTCCAATGTATATAGAGATACATAGGTCAATGATAACCATAATCATGTTGTGGCTGGGTCCTGAATTGAAATTTTGGACTTCACTACGTATCTCATAAGAATGAGAATCAAGCCATACATAGTTCTTGAAATGCAGTTTAACGTCGTGCAGGACGAAAGAATGAGAGATCTTAGTTTAGGGTCATAGAGTTCGGACCATAATAATGAATAAACAATGTGTGTTTTCATGAGGACTTTTCAGCCAAGGGACTGAAAGTGAAATTTGGGGTTAGGCCCAAAAGACTTGGGGCTGGATTCGAGGGATACTCGAACGTTCCTACGTATCCTATAAGGATGGGAATCAAGCCCACGTAGTTCTAGAACTACCCTTTGTACAAATTTGGTTCGTACATGTGAAGGGTGAAAGGGGACTTTAGTGCAATGATGGTTTAACCTGAGATAAAAAGTTTAGGCATTACCATGTATGCACGTAGTCTTTTGAAATGAAATATGATTGAAAAATCAATGTCAATAATAGTTCTCTCTCAAATGAGGAAATCAAAGAGTATTGTAGTTTATTGGCGTACCGGACAAAAGTGTTGCATAGTTTAATGTCATATAACAAGGACGAAAGTGAATCAATGTAAAGATATTGATTCTAGGGGCGGTTTCATGAATCAACATCATATGGTGGTGAACCGATGTGAAGAGATTGTTTTTGGGCTTGAACCTTGGGAGGTTGCCTATGTACCCAGCCTGGAAGGCAAGGATCAAAGTCCTTGTAGTTCAATTAAAGAATGAATTAATGATCAAGTTGTTCTTGGGGACAACGATCTAATAATAAAAAAAATGTTGTTGGGACTTATACATGGTTAGCGGCCCAAAGAGAGTGTTACGGTTGAGGTTTTCTCTAATCTCACGTGAGTCATACTCAGTGTGAGAAACAAGAGGTAACAACAACCTTAACGATGCATAGTTTAATGTCATGTAGGACATATAAAGGGACTATGCAGTTTAAAGTCTTTCAGTTAGGAATATTGGTGCTGCGCAGTTTAGTGTCATGTAGTAGGGACAAAATATAGTTTAATGTCTTGTAGGACGTATTATGAACTTTCTGTACAGTTTAGCGTCATGTAGTTAGGACTATGGGAACAATAGAGTTTAACGTCTTGCTGGACGTAAGGGACTTTTATACAGTTTAGCGTCATGTAGTTAGGACGTCACAGTTTAACCTCTTGCTGGATGTAAGGGACTTTTATACAGTTTAGCGTCATGTAGTTAGGATGTCACAGTTTAATGTCTTGCTGGATGTAAGGGACTTTTATACAGTTTAGCGTCATGTAGTTAGGACGTCACAGTTTAACGTCTTGCTGGACGTAAGGGACTTGAAAATAGTTTAGGGTCATATGCATGGACCGTTGATGATGCAGTTTAAGGTCATACAGGACCTAGTTGCAGTCTAAGGTCATACTGGACCATTTAGGGAACTTTTTCACAGTTTAACGTCGCGTGGGACGAAGTTTCAGTTTAAGGTCATACTGGACCATTACTGTATAGTTTAACGTCATATAGCAAGGACGAACTGGTGCTGCACAGTTTAGTGTCATGTTGCGGGGACATCTTGTGAATACTTTGTATTTTATACAAAATATTTCTTCAAAAATCTGGCATTAGTTGGAGTAGTAATGAGTTATCCATCCATCGAGATTAATGAATAAGCTCCATTGGAGTAGATCCTATGTATTGAATAAGGTCCTTCCCATTTTGGCTCAAGCTTGGGAGGTTTCTTTCCTGGTATCATTGGAGTTCTGAGAACTAATACCAATTCTCCCTGAATGAATGAACGAAGACGAACTTTTTTGTTAAAAGCTCGTGCTATTCGATTCTGATAGATTTCCAAGTGGTGAAAAGTGCACAATATTTTCTCATCTAACCGTTCCAATTCATTCAATCGCTTTTGTGATTTCTCATCTGTAGATAACTGATCACAAATGGCTAATCTGAGTGAGGGAAATTGAACTTCAATTAGCAAGACTGCTTCTATTCCATATACCAACGAATATGGAGTTGACCGCGTTGCATTGCGGGTGGTAGTCTGATAAGCCCATAAAGCATGAAAGAGTTTATCAGGCCATGACCTCTTATCTTTATCCACTATCTTTTACAGTATATTTGAAAGAGTCTTGTTAAAGGATTCTATTTGGCCATTGGCTGCCGCATGATACCGAGATGAATGGTTGGATTTAATGTTGTATTCTTGATACAATTTCTTCACCTCAGAAGAACAGAAGTTGGTGCCGTTGTCCGTCAATATGGTATGAGGGACACCAAATCTAGTAATGATGTTAGACTTGATGAAGCTAACAATGCATTTAGAACTGACTTCTTTGAGAGGTACTACCTATGCCCATTTGGAAAAGAAATCAGTAGTAGTAAGAATGTACTTAAACTGCTTGGCTGTAGCTGAAGGGTAAGGTCCCACCACATCCATTCCCCATGTGGCAAATGGCCATGAGTATTTAGCTGTATGAAGCAACTCTGGAGGTTGATGAATGAAGTTGGCATGTACTTGACACGAATGACACTTCTTTGTGAAATCAACACAATCTTGTATCATTGAAGGCAAAAAGTATCCAAGCCTTCGAATTTGATCAGACAATCTATGTCCAAACTGGTGGGCACTACAGACTCCTGCATGCACTTCTTTCATGACAGCCATTGTCTCTTCACCATCAATGCATCTGAAGAGAACTCCATCAAAACCATGTTTGTATAGAATTTTCTCTAGGTGGTTTGGGCCATCATAAAGAGTAAAATTGACCACACGTCGCCAGATTTGTTCTTTCTCGGCTCTATCAAGTGGAAGTGTTCCATTTTGAAGGTATTCCCTGATAGGTGACATCCATCCTGTAGTATGACCATACAGTTCAGGAATGGGACTAATTTCATTAATTTCCTCTGTTCTGGCTTGAACATAAGGTGAAATTGCACGACGGTGGGCAATAATGATGGTTGTCTCGTCCCGATTTGGATCTGCTAGAGCTGTGGCTATATTAGCCAGTGCATCAGCTTGAGCATTTTGTGATCTTGGGACATAAGAAAATGTCAGTTCTGAATGAAATTCTGCCATCAACTTTCTGACGTAATAATATAAAGGGATTAACTCTTATTTTCTAATGGCATAATCCCCATTGACTTGTTTGATTACCAAGTCTGAATCACCTTTCACCTTTAAGTGATTCACTTGTGCTTGAAGCGCTAACTCCAAGCCTGTGATAAGAGATTGGTATTCGGCTTCATTATTGGTACCACCTTCCCACAATAAAAAGGAATAAGGTAACAATGCCTTATCTGGAGAAATGAGTACAATTCCTAAACCAACTTTGTTAAATTTAGGATTTTCCATTTTCTTCCCTGTTGGACTTCTGGAAGCACCATCAAAATACATTTCCCATGTTTGAGGACACTCTTGAATAGAAAAAACTTCCTCATCAGGGAGTTCAATATCTGAAGACGTGTCTTCCACTGAAGGATGTTCAGTCAGGAAATCAGCCAGAGCTTGGCCCTTTATTGCCTTTTGAGATACATACTGAATGTCGAACTGCTGCAAAATAACTGCCCACCTTGCTAGACGTCCTGTAAGCATTGGACGACTAAGGATGAATTTGAGTGGATTATTGCGAGATACCAATTGGACCTTGTGATGTTGCAGGTAGTGTCTCAGTTTCTGAACTGCAAAGATTAATGCCAGGCAGCACTTCTCAATACTTGAATACCGGGTTTCTGCTTCAAGCATAGTTCTACTGAGATAGTAGAGGCTATTTTCATTCCCAGCATCATTCTTTTGAGCAAGAAAGGCACCCAATGATCGCTCTAGAGCTGTCACATAGAAGATAAGTGGTCTACCTTCAACAGGTGGCATGAGTACTGGTGGAATCAAGAGGTATTTCTTGAGAACATCAAACGCTTCTTGACATTCTTCAGTCCACTGGTAAGTGACTCCTTTTTTCAATAATTTGGTAAAGGGTAAACTTTTGCCTGCAAAATTGGCGATGAAACGCCGAATATAGGCTAAGTGTCCTTGAAGTCCTCCTAATTCTTTCAAATTCTGAGGAGGTGACATACCAAGGATTGAATTGGTCTTCTCAGGATCGACTTCAATACCACGATGGCGTACAACAAAGCCGAGGATTTTTCCTGAGGTTACCCCAAAAGCACATTTTAAGGGGTTCATTTTCAAATTATGTTGTCGAATCTTGTGGAATATGACTTCCAAATCAGCCAAGTGATTAGAACATTGTTTGGATTTAACCACCAAATCGTCTACATAGCATTCAACAAACTTCCCTAAGAAATGTTTCAAGATACGATGCATGGCGCGTTGATATGTTGCACCTGCATTCTTTAAACCAAAGGGCATCACCCGGTAACAAAACACACCTTGAGGGGATCTGAAGGCTGTAGATTCCTCATCTTCTGGGGCCATTCAGATCTGATTATATCCGAAATATCCATCCATGAAGGAAAGTACTTCATAGCCAGCCGTCGCATCAATTAAGAGTTCTGTAATCGGAACTGGGAAATCATCTTTAGGACAATACCGATTAAGATCTCTGAAAATCGATGCAAACCCTAATTTGTCCGTTATTCTTCTTTACAGGGACAATATTAGCCAACCACTTGGGATACTGAACTTATCTGACGAAGTTAGCTTTGATCAGCTTATCCACTTCAGCTTCAATTTTGGAAGCATAAGTTGGGTGAGTTCTTCTCGCGGCTTGCTTAAATCCTCGATGTTCTTTTGGTAAACCCAAATGATGAGTAGCAATATCAGGATCAAGCCCAGGCATTTCTGTATAGTTCCAAGAAAAAATATCTTTATTTTGCTTTAGAACAGAAGTATACATTTCTTGCTCTTCAAGGGTCATGGTCGCAGTAATTAAAGTGGGGCGTGGATCTTTCTCTGTACCCAGATTTATTTGTCTGAGTTCATCCACAGTGGTAGAGATACCCTCTTCAAATGCTGGAGGAGCATCTCTAAGATCTTCCTCTTCCTCTTCATCATGTGCTATTTCTTCCGTTTCTACTTGCATAGTAGATAACAAAACGAAATTTTCATGATCAGAAGAGATGGCAAAATTTGCACATTTTGAAGAAGAAGCTTCCATTTCCGACCCTATTGATGATAAAGGGCCTTCTTTGGGAAATAAAGAGGAGATGATGGATTGAGAATTGACATCATTATTCACCTCCGATGTTGCTATAACTTCTTCTGGCATGATTGGCGAAGTATAGACCTGTTGGATTTCAGCAGATGAAATGAAGACGTCACCACTTGTGCTTTCATCACTGTTTGGTAGGTTACCAATTTCTCCCATGTTGTCTGGCTCAATTGCTGTAATTGAAATTATGGATCTTTCCATAAGAGTATTTTTATTTGGGCCTATTTTGTCAATTTGACTGATAGGTAACACATAATCTGTACTCACATGTGTAAATGGATTTATTGGAATTTTCTCCAAACCATATGGAGCATTAACTTTGGTAATTTCCTTCATTGTAGATTTCTCTCTTCCCTTCATGTGATAAAATTCCGCCTCAATGTACTGAGATTCAAATGTCTTTAATGGGGCCTTATCACCATACAATGTTCCAACTTGACCATTGAAACAGTATTTGAGACATTGATGGTATGATGAAGGGATAGCCGCATGCTGATGTAGCCAGGGTCTTCCAAGCAAGACGTTGAAAGTTGAGTCTTGATCAACAATCATGAAATCCGAATTGGATACAAGATCTCCAAACTGAGTTCTGAGTGTAACTTCGCCCAATGGTTCTTGTTCATTTTTATCATATCCTTGTAACATCATGGTAGAAGGAGATAAATCAGATTCCGTGAGGCCCAATCGACGAAGTGTACGAATTGGCATGAGGTTGACTCCTGAACCATTGTCAATGAAAGCTCTTAGGATATCTACACCATTGACTTTTCTAGATAAGTACAGAGGTTTTATGTGCCCATGCACAACATCATCTTCATCTTTATCAGTAAAATATATCACTGCATGACATTCTGCAGGATTATTCTCTATGTGATAGACTTCAGCTGCAGCAATTTCAGCTTCAAACTCCTGAGGACTTGACAAAGCTTCGATGAGTGCTTCCCGAAGATCTTTTGACAGATTCAAAGCATCCAAAATTGATAACTTGGCTGGTAATTGGGCCAAGTGTTTCAATATATCATACTTTTTATCTAAAGGTCTGCGTTTCCCAACAGGAATATGTGGTTTAGAAGGTACCTTGGAAGTAGATGCTTTGGAAGCTGATGCATCTTGTATTGGGATAGAAGTTGGCAACATCCTTGGTTTTGGAAGATTAAACCAATTAGATCCATTTACTTGCTGAGATAAAGAAGATGGAACCTTCAATCAGTCTTCTAAAATAACTGTGCCAAGACTGAGTTGGCTATTAGCAGAAAAACCTGCTTGTTCTTTTTGAGCTCGCTGAAGGGATTTACCACGAGTTTCTGCTGCATACACAGTGCTAGCAGGGGTAGAATTGGAGTAGTGGCTTCAGAAAGATCCACGTCTTCCCCTATATCCTGAACCTTGGGAACTTCCTCAGATTCCCTTATTTGATACAGGGAATTCAGGCTCATCAAAATTGAAATTATGACTGGAATACGGATCTGTTAATTGAATCATATTAACGGAACCGAAGATTAACTCTTCATCTAATAAAGACTCTGCCTTACTAGCCTGTTTAGGCTGTGCCGTTTGATGGGGCGGTGCCCGTGGTTTTGAAGTAGATGGCATAAAGTCTGCCAGAGTCAAAGACAATTTAGGCTTTGACACATACTCATCTTCTTCTGATTATTTTTTCTTCTTTGAATCAACCCGTTTCTTTGAGGACTTTCCCTCTGACGAAGAGGGTTTTACCGCAATATTCATGGCAGAAGACACAATTGGTTTCTTTAATTGTGTTCGAAAAATGGCATGAGTCCGGTTGATTGTCTTTCTGACCATCCAATCATCATACTTCTGTGCATTTTTGCTTTTGACTTCTTGCCATTCACCTTCCTCCTCTGGAACTATAGCAGTAACACATGCTACCTGAGTCGAAGAACCTTTCAACTTGACTTGTCCCAAGTCGACCATCTTTTGCAGGAGGTCTTTAAAGACAAAACACTCTTAGATAGGATGCCCCAACATTTGATGAAAGGGACAATAATTGGGACGGTCTTCATCTCCTTCCTTGTTTGGCCTCTTGGGCACTGGTAATTGAACCAAATTATTTTCCAGAGCTGAAATGAAGTAACCAGGAACTTTCTCATTTCGGAAAGAGTATGTTTTACTCTTTAAATCCTCAAATTGTTTTCGTCGTTGATCTCTTTGATCAATTGGACGAAACGGCCTTTGTTGTTGGCGTTCAAGAGGTGGAGCCCTTCGAGAAGATGAAGGTTTTGAAGTAGAAATAGGTATAGGCGCTTGTTTAAGCATAACTGTAGCAGTTTCTGCTTTACCCAT
Source organism: Viscum album (assembly GCA_963277665.1). Taxonomy (NCBI): domain Eukaryota; kingdom Viridiplantae; phylum Streptophyta; class Magnoliopsida; order Santalales; family Viscaceae; genus Viscum; species Viscum album. The sequence goes on from OY728155.1 coordinate 139,505,685, forward strand.
TCTCCTTCCTGAAGCTGATGGAATTACACGAGATTTAACCTTAGCCTGTATAAGGGAATCTTAAATCTACTGAGCGATTAAAGTAAGGTCTCGAAACCCTCCTGTGTATTTCACAGGGATCAATGGCGTGCGTAATACGTCATGCAAATTTGCCACACAGATTGGCAACAACTCTTCCTGAGGGAGTGCTAAACTCAGGGAATATGTTAATCCCTTCCAGCGAGCAATGAAATCAGAGACTCTTTCATTCTCCCTATGCTTGCAGTTTGTAAGATCGAAAACTGTCGTTTTTGGCAAAGTTGAGCTGAACTGAAGAAGGAATTTTTGACGAAGATCCTCCCATCCGATGATTGACCGGGATTGCAAGCTTGTATACCAGACAAAAGCTGGTCCTTGCAAGGTTCGCATGAAGCATCTGAGTTTCACTGCTTCTTGCTGCTCTAGAGTTCCCATCATAGGATCACAACAAGACACGTAATGCGTCAAATGTTGTTCAGGGTCGCTTGATCCATTGAAAGTAGGGAAAATAGGGTTTTCAAAACTAGATGGAGGAGAAATTGAATCTACCCATTTAGGGTAAACTTTCTTTTCTGGTTGAACTTGCACCCGTTTCTCTTCCATAGTTTCTAACCGAGCTGTTAATGACTCAATAGTAGTTATTAACTTTTGAGAAACATCAGGTTAAATTTGGTCTTGGGTAGGTGCAATGAATGGAGCTTGGACAGACGTGGTGATTGGTGCTGAAACTGATGGTAGCACTGCCAACTGTTGTTGCGTTTGACCCGTAGGATTAGACCTCTGAGGGTGTACTGATAAAGGAGGATATTCCTGATCCATCTCAGTAGCTACAACAAATTCCTTCGGCTGTCGGACTTCAGCATTCTTAAGAAGAAGACTACTCTGAAGTATTTCTGCATTCAACCTTCTTAATTCTTTCATTTCTTCCTCTTGTTGTGCAAACCTTTGATCTAACGAGAGCGATTGACCTTCTCCAGAGGAAGGATATGTAACTTGATTCTTTCCCCTCCCTTTGTTGGATGCTTTTTTGAGAGAAGGAAGTGGATTACCTAGGTTATGAGTAATCCTTTGACTTCGTGTACGCACACCTTCTTCATTTGTATCGGTGCGTACATTTTCTTGAGCAGGATGCTCTTCATATGAGTCCCCTAAGTGAGTCTCCTCTGGTGGATTAGCAATAATGACATTGATGACATTGATTGATGTATAATGCATCGCATCCCTTCTATCAACATTTTTGTGATATTGTCTTCTTTCATGTCTTTGATGAGACATTGCCTTTTGTTGATTTAATCTTTTAGGAACTTATTGACGAGCTATAACTTGGAGGGTATCTCCTGATAATTGGGCTCTTCGTTCCTCTTGGGGCTTCTTCCCCAATCGAGAAAAGACCAATATTCTCTGAGAATGAGATTGATGATTTGAAAGAGTCCCCAGTCTCGAGAACTGGGGATGTTCCTGCTGCTTCCGCTCAACTCCTCGAATCCCATTTGTTGACTCTGAGGGTTGGGTTAAAGGAGTCCCCAGTCTGACAAGATGGGGTGGCTCTTGACATGCTATGTCTGAGACCTTCTTAAAAGCTCTCTTGATCTTGCGAATCTTAGTTCGGAAATTAGCTGGATGCATTAGCCTGTATCCACTTTTATCACCTGGTTTAACAGACCGTTGAATGATTTCCGAAACTTCTATCATTTGATGATGTGTTTGCTCCATACGAGAGGCTTGTGCAATATTCTCGCCTGCTTGATGTAGGAGAAATTCAACAACTTGTTCTCTATATGCTTGATTTTGAGAGGAACTAGTTGAAGCTTGTTCTTGAGCAAGCTTTTGATTATGAACAAAGCCCATTGACTGTGGCCGGCCATGGGCAATAACATTGCATGAGACCATTTTCGGAGGGCTTTGCTGACTGGAAAGCACTGTGAAATGTAGTTCTCCGTGAACACCCCATCCTATGATATGAACACCAGATAGAGCATTGGAAATTAACTGACACAATTTTCTTAGTGCGCCAAGGCATGAACGTTGAAGGGTTCTCTGCTGCTTTTCAGCCTTCGGATACCAAGAGACTGATAGAGATGCAAAATCAATCTGACGTTGTAGCCCTTCTATTATCTTAAGATGATTTTCATATTCATTATAAGATAATACCTTCTTCTTCAATTGACAAAGATTTTTCCATATGTTGAGACGAATATCATGGACTCCATCTTCCATCAACATCTTTGGAATGTTATACTAGGAGTCAGCCAAAGGCCAAAACATGACTGGTACCTCAATTTTTGCCAGTTTTTTCCTCATGTTCAGCATTTCCTCTTCATCATTAAATGAAGATTCTTATACCTGTTTTGACCAGAGTTGGTATTTCCTTGTTGCTTCATCGGATTCAACAAGATTGGTAGAGAGATCATTGATCAAACTAGAAGATGCATGACTTAGGGGTGGTTCAGAGAATGACCTACACCCTGGGCTATCTTCTGATTGAGAAAGTATTTCACTTGCTAGCGATAAAGCATCAGACATGACTGGTTTCACATTTGCAAGTGCCTCAAGATATGAGGGCTTTCTCGGCACTACATTGTCCACTGGAGTATTTTCCAGGCAATGTGAATCACTACTACGAAGAGGACTTTCGCAGTGAAATTCATCATCATGGGGAGGACCACCATAATGGGTTACAGCAAAATATGATATCTCTTGCTCCTTGGTCTTCTGACCACACAGAGGGTTCCTATGGCTCTCATCTGAAGAAGAAACTTCAAGATTGACTGAATTTTCATGAAGCAAGCCTTCATGAGGAAGTGTCTGTTAAAGACTTTCGGAATTAATGTTCCCGTTATTTGGAACTGAGGGAGTAGAATCTTGAATTCCAATAGATAAATGTCTGAGGGCTTCAAGAACTCCAGCATCGAGCAAGGCCTTGTTACAGATTGGCCTTTGATCTCCTGACTGTGCTGGGCGGATATTTTTCTTAGATGCCTTCTTACTCGCTTTGGAAACCACTTGTTGACGAAAGTGGTTACTCTGAGCAGGTGTATGTGCCTGATCAGGAAAGATGGACAGGTTAGGCTGACGATCTCCACTCAAATCAGGTGTATGTGCCTAACTTGGTTGTCCGTATGATATGGGGGAGTATGCCCCATAACCCTCTTGGACTGGAACAGATGTGTGTGTCTGTTCCGGAGTGAATCGTTGATGTGTCACTCCACTGCTAGGGATAGATTTATGTGTCTTTCCCTGAGATGATGCTGAAGCTGTTATGATATCCTGACAAACATCTAGAATATGAGCAGGAATTTTCTTCTGCTCTTTCACCATTGACAAAATATGTTGGGTGACTTCAGCTGCCATAACGGGGATATACGTCCATTCCGGGCTTGGAGTAGGTGTATGGGCCTGCTCCTGTCCTCCTTTTCTTGTCAGTGAATCCTGACAGTACTCAAGTGTGGAGGCAGAGAGTTGAGTCTGCCTCCTGTTTATCATCAGAGCTTTCCGACTGACTTCTCCGTGCGCTACCAAACGAGACTGTTGGTAGGCTTGATTAGTACTAGCAGGTGTATGTGCCTGCTGATTACACTTCACCAAACGCGGTTGACGAGATCCATCATATGTAGTCAGGCGAGCCTGCTGACTAACTGATGATGTATAAGTAGGTGTATGTTCCTGCCTATAGTACTCCGCCGGAATTGCCTGGTGGGATTGGCTTGATGCTGCCAGACGAGTCTGCTGGACAGTGGAATTAAAATGGACAGGTGTGTGTGCCTGTTCGTTGTTCACCACCAAGTTAGGTTGGTGGACTTCTCTTGAGATGGAAGGGATGAAAACCTGCCCATTGTTAACCGGATTCCGTCTCTGGCGGTTTGTCTTGCCTGCTCGGGTTCGAGGAACCTGAGCTGAATGCCTGGAGTCGGTACCCTCATCATGTTGAGGGCGCACTGCCGCACGAGTCTGGCGACGATTGTTGATGGGATCCCTTGGGAAGGACTCCTGTCTTTTTGAATTAAGGCCCTAAGGGACCTGCTCATTCACTTCCTCAGAGTAAGGGAGCGAATGGAAATTGAGTTCCGGGGATAACGACCCGAAACGGTTGGAGACGGTAGTCAGCACCGCCTGCCTCTTGATCACTGGTCGTCGTTGTCCGGACGACCTGTGTGAGTTGTTCACTTGGAGGGCCTGTCGGGCAGCCTCCAGAGTTGGGATGGTACCGTGTTGATGGTACTCCTTAACCAGCGCATTTGATACCCAGAGTTGAAGACGCTGAGTAGGTGATGTCATCCTAAGAGCGGATGATGATCCAGTAGGAATAGCAGCAGTGGTATTTGCAGTAGCAGTATTCACAGATGTGAATTTGAGAGCAGCCATTATGGAAATACATAAGATCTTGGAAAAGAGTGCCTGTTTGATATAACAGACGTAATCAAGATAAAATTCAGCAACTTCATCCTTTGGATGAGCACACATATCAATGATTGTTTTTGTTAGCCCTATTATTGATTTTTAAATAGGGGCTTAACAAAATAGGTAAAACATCATTTTAACTTTGGTTAAGGATTCACGTCGGGTTCACCATTTTTTTGTTTCCCTCGGAATTCGGGGATGACCTCCTGGATGGGAGATTCAAACGTTCCGATCGGTTTCTAACGGGTTTGTTCGTAGAACCGGAAACATCCAATGATTCCACATCCATTTGGACATACTTTCCAAAGGTAGGCGCTCATTAGCTTGTGGACTGATGAGGCTTAGGAATTTGCATTGGTCGAGAGGATGGGAGGTCGGACTCATCACACCTTTTTGAGGGGAATTATTGTCTATTCTGGGACTCTCTTTATAGATTTAAGTTATGTTCGTGAATTCTTATTACATTACCAAGTATAAAATGAGCTTTCCTTCAATATTGAAAATCAATGATTAAATATGTAAGAAATTTAGAGAATATTTTATATGTATTTGAGGTTCTTCATCAATAGAGAATCATCTATATCTATTTAGAGATTCTTGGTCAATGGTATCCTTCAAAACATTTATATAAAAGTCTCTTGGTCATTATGATGACCAGGCTGGTTTTAAAGCCACTCAGTGGGGCACTTGAAGTTTATTGTCATTCAGAAGGACATGAATTATTTCAGAGTTGGGATCGAACCCATAGATGGGCTACCTACATATCCTTTGTTTTGGAAAAGGAATCAGAACCCACGTAGTTTGAATAAGGGAGTATAATGTTTATGATTGATGGCTCAAAGAAGGATGTCATAATTACTTTTACTCTCTAAGCTCATGTGAGTCATGCTCGGTGTGAGAAACAAGAGGTATTGGTAATAAAATAGACAATTGGGCCATGAAAAATGTAATCATAAGAAATGGTTTGGGGCTTATGTATATATGACTGCCCAGATAAATGAAGGTTAGGATTTACTTTAGGGAGAAAATCCAGGAACAGGGTCTATAAAGGTATATGTGCTTCATGGAGATTTGAATACTCTAACTTGGGACTTATTCCTGAAAAGGAGACCCAAATTAGGAGAGGATTGATAACTGGGTTTTACTCCTGAGAAGGAATCCCAGATCAAACATAAATTAGGACTGGTTAAAGAGAATTTAGGGGACTTGGGGCTTATTCCTGAAAAGAAAGCCCAAATTAGAGGATCTGAGGCTTACTCCTAAGAAGGATGCCCAAAAAATAAGGGACCTGGGGCTTACTCTTAAAGAGGATGCCCAAATTATGACTGAGACTTATTCCTGAAAAGGAGGCCCAGGTTTAAGGGATTAAGATTTGGGGCTTACCCCTGAGGAGGATGCCCAGATTTGGGAATTTTAAGAATTTGGGGCTTACTCCTGAGGAGGATGACCATATTTAAGACTTATGACTGGGGATTATTCCTGAAAAGGAGACCCCGGTTAAGGATTCTCTCATCTTAAAGGATGAGGTTGAATTAATGAACTATCCATATTTGGTGACATAAAGATATTTAAATTACTAGGTTTTGAGAGATATTCCACAGAATTCCTTTCAGATAAGGAAGTCAAATCAAGAAATCATGCCATAAATGGATTTGAAGAGTGTCTTGAAGACTGAATCTTGAAAAGAAAAGGTGTAATGGCTTAAGAGGGGTGAAATGGGCAAGAAAGGCACCCAAAAAGGAAGGGGCACGCAAGTCTTGGAAGGCGCGCAGGTACTGCGGCGGAGTGCAAGTATTGGTCGCGCAGGTATACCTGCGCGACATGGTGGGTACTTGCGCGATATTCAACCATCATTTGAGATACTTGAGCGACTCTTCATTAAAGCCTTTAGAATCCTCTTGAGGTTCTTCCAAAAAAGGGACGCGCAAGTTCTATCGAAGGAGTAAGGCGGCGCGCAAGTGTGACCACTTACCTTAAGGGCTGACCACTCAGGCGCGCAAGTGTTAATGAGTTTCAACACTTAGGCCTTAGTCCCTCTCTTTAGATCTTCCGTTCTAGGTAAGAAATTACCTTAGAAGTGTTCTGGAAGCTTTGAAAAGAGACTTGGGCGTCAGGAGCTTCAATCCGAGTTTCTGAAAAAAAGATCCTCTCGAATGGGGGGCCCACATGGTCTATTTATAGGCAGGAGAAGACCCCGGGCGGTTACCGGGCGGTTATCAATTAGGTCGCGCAAGTCACTTGCACGCCAAGTTGCATCGCGCAAGTCCACTTGCGCGACCATGAAGGAACTTGCGCGACCTATGGGCAAAGTTTTCCTTGTTCATCCCTTTGTCGATTTTTGATGTTTTCTTCAAAGGTTGAATCACTTTGTGCTCATATATTCCCCTTTTTCGATCTTTAGATTCTGTGACGAAAGGAGTGTCAACAGACATAATGAACTGATTATTGAGTCTATCTTATAGTTTATGAATTCCATTGATGTCCTTGATTATTATAATCTCCATTGATCTATAAATATAGTATGGGGGAATCAAGTTTGAGACACTTAATAGGTTCCACCAAAGCTTGAATCAGACCCTTTAACAGTTATTTAAATGACATATAATGAAGTGTTGATCTACTTAAAGAAAAATGTAATAACCAGTGTTGGAAATTTGTTAGAGTGAATTTCAAGTTCAAGATCATGTTGCATACTTTTCATTTTTTTTGCATGTTGGTATGAATGTGTGTATTTTATTTTAATTTTTAGACCACGTAAGAACATTACACCTCATGTGTACACTGTAACCCTTATTTTCATTAATAATTGGGGGGGGGGGGTATGGGCCAGATGAAAAACCCATATTTCATATCATCTTGTATTATTATTAATTTTTGAAAAAATAATTATTCAAGTTAAGTAGATCTCAAAAGTTCAATAAAATGTTATTCAAGTTTATAATACATGTGAGTTAAATATTAAATAAAAATATATTAATAAGTTAGTTAATATAATATTTATTTATATCTTGTTTATTTTTCTTAGTTTAATGAAGAAATATTTTTTTATACACCAATTTAGTGAATAGATTAATATAAATATTTATTGAGTTGTGTGAATAATAAAATTAATATTTATTTGAATATTTAATGAATATAGTATTTATTTATTTATTGAATTAATAATATAATTATATTTATCTATTTAAATAAATATTTTTTATTCAATGTTTGATAAATGTTGTGTAGGATTGACCATCCGAGTTAAAGGGACTGACTAAGATAATATATTAATCTGAAAGTTGAACACATGTAATGAGGATATATTAATAATACTTATAATATTATTATTTATTGTGAGTTTTAATTTGAATAAATAATTAGTTATATTGACATTGTGAAATTTCTAATTGTTTAAAACTAAGTATAGAATGTGATTTATATCATTTTTAATATTAGGGAGGAGTTGTGCACACTAAATTCTTTCCAAATAATTATCTTAATCTCAATATAAAAACCCTATTTCCTTTTTATTAAAAGCAAGAGATTATAAGATATAATTCTCTCAAAAATGAGATATCTTTTTTCAATCAATGAAAAACAACTCGAGTCACTATGTTCCGCTATTCTAGCACCCAAAATACCAAGGGAAATGTTCTAAGATTCTTGGAGCATTACGGGATCCTTGTTTAGATTCGCCACCTCAATGATGAGACTATGAGAGAGGCTCCCAAATTGATCAAAAACAAGAATAATTATCAATTAAAGGTAATTATTATTTTAAATTAATTATAAATTAAATCTAAAAGATCCTATCAATAAGGATTTAGAGGTTTCTTCATCAAGTTATTATGATTTTATCAATTTAAACTGATGAATTTTTTTTTGGAACCTCTTGATGTTCTTATTTGTACCATGAAACTTCTAAAATTATTAGATTATCTTAATATAGGGATAATATTATACACTTATTATAAAAGAGGTAAAATACCATCTTAGTTGAGCTCCAATTGATGACATGATCAATAATGTATCCAAACATATTTTGATTACCTAAGCCTCATGTATTGTGTAAGAAAGGCATCAAAGTATGAAGGTTATAATTCTAGGTATCTCACTAATATTAGGTAATGGTGACTCAAAATATGATCAATGAACCCCTAGTATACCAAATACATAGCATTTGAAACTCCATGTGGTATACATAATGGCTTATCTGATGCGAAAAACCCTTTTTGTTCCTTATGAACATAATCTGTATCTCCATACAAGGATATTACCCATGATAACATTAACATTTTATTATAACCTATAATAATACATGATGTACATCAGTTAGGGATAACATAGAGTCATAATTTGAGAGGTTAACTATCATTACACTTCCCAAAATATTTATCAATATATATATATAACCAATGTGAAGGAATGATAAACTATACATTTCCTATTATATGATACATATTTATAACCTTAAAATATTTTAATAATACTTAACAAAACTCTACATAATAACCTTTATAATATATAATATATGTTAGGATACCAGATCATCCTTATGTTTGATGCAGTTTTTGGGGTTTTGTTAACTCATTAAATCAATATGTAATTCCTGTCACATCTCTATGTGAGAATTTGATAAAAAAATCCCACTAAACTCTTTAGTGAGTAACATATATGAAGAAAGTTAGTTTTATTAATGGTGATATTTATGAATAATATTCCAAATATCCAACTCCTTGAACATATTCAAACTTCTTAAATCCACCACATCAAATGTTTTGATATCAACATCTATTATCTACATGGAACTCTTTCCAAGGATAACATAATAATCATTCTTGGAGATTGTTCCATCAAAAATTTCCCTTGAAATATTTTAGTAAATGATTTAACTATTTACATTATCACTTACAAACAATCCTAAACTCCTTTAGGATAAAGTGACACTCACTTTGTTATGGTAAATAAATGATACTCTTTACATTTCTCTTTACCATCACATATTATAAACTCTTTAGGATATCAAGTGAAACTCAACTTTGAATTTTGACTAGAATAATATTTTATTTGTAAAATTTGATCTTCTAAAAGTTCAAACATACTCCCTCTAGTCTCTTAGACACTATATTATCTTCATATTATCATTATAAGATAATCAAAATCCTTTGTGTTAGGAAATAAAACTCATTTACTTTTAATATGAATATTCAAAAAATAAACCATTTTTTCCATATTATATATGTAATTTTATGATCTTGGATCATTTTTATTTAAAAATAAGACTTTATTATTTAAAACATACCATTGATGGGTGGTAGGAATATTTTCCTTCATATATTAATAAATACCTGGATAAACCTTTTATTATGGATTTTTTCCATTTATACTTTTCAAAATATATTATAGAATTTGATGAATCATTAACCATGAATATTGAATTCATTATATCATATTGATAATGAAAACTCTTTGTTAACAAAAAAATCTTATAAATATATAAGAAAAATGAGGTAACTATACACATTCTTTATTTAGATCCATATGAGATTGATAAAATCATTTTCATTCAATCCATTGATATATCAACTCTTTGATTTATCATTTTAATTCCAACTATATGCTCTATCAATACTTATCTTAATTTTTAACTCCTTTATATTTGAAACAATTGTAAAATATACAGTTGATATCATATACACTTCAAAACCTAATGATCAATTTCTATAACATTGATAACTAATATGAACATGACATGGAATTTCTAAAACATTTTCAAGTATTCCAAAAAATTACATCCTATATAATCATTACCCCTCCTTGATAAAACAAAGTCTCAATGAATATAAATTTCCACTTGGTGAAATATTTTTTTATACTTTCCAACTAACTTTTTATCTTCTGATATGAAATTTTACCCACCTGAACTATCAATAAAACACCTAGAACCTAGAAATTATATACCCAATTTATCTATAATCAACACTTTTATAAAAATAGGTAAATATATATTAAACACATTTATATTCTCATAACATCTAAATAAATTACAACATGATTAATTCCTTATCTAGAACAAGTCTAAAAGAGACAAATATTCTCACCATGTCATTTATATACCCAATCATATTGAGTATATTAGTGGATAATAAAATTCATGAGGTAATTTTTCATTTAATTTATTTGAAACCTCAGGTGAATCATTCTATACATCCATAAGTGACAGGTCCCAAAGGCACCCTGATCAAGGGTATAAATTAGGGTGTAGTCATTTTAAGATATTTTTGATTTTTTTACCGATTTATATCTATTTGTATATTATTCCCACTCAGGTAGGAATTTTTTTCAACCTTATTTAATAATTATATTCCATCAACCTCACTAAATTCTCACAAATAGATGTAGTAAAGTAATGTATGCAAAAGACATCGATATTTTACTTGGTTCACCCATACTGGGATATATCTAAGAAGCATACATTGATGATGTAACAATGTGATAAAATTAAATAATTCAATTTTTTAGTGAATAAAAATGCTATAGATCACTACCTTATAGAATTATTTAGGGTCTAGATAACATCTGACCCAGGGTGCACTGCCCTTCCTTTTCCTCTGAACACTACTATAGTGTATGATCTCTTCCACAATTTATAAATATATTTTTCTATATATCCTCAATAACATGTATATAGATGAGTGCATCCTTGCATTTGTTTATATTCTCTATTGATCTATATGGGACAATACTTTAAAAATATGCTGTGAAACCTCCTTTGAACAACAATGAATTTTCTTTTAAAATAAATATGGATCTCATTCTTTCTAGTTGTATCAACTAAAATAAATTTTCTATTTTCACAACAATATCCTTATTGTTACAGAACAATACTCTTATCAACCTTCTAAAAATAATATTTACAATATCATGTAGGTCTATTCTACTCTCATTTAACATGTATGAATATTCTTCATGAATAGAAAAATCATCAACCCCTCTTCCTTTTCTACATAAAGATATTTTTATATTTTATACAAAGTCTCTATTTATATTAATATTTTAGTTTATCCATATTTTAAAATTAATAGATCGAGTTCTATTTAAATGTTCACTTATTTCTCCATAACGAGTTGTAAAATCAACTTCATAAATTCCCATTAAATTCTCCATGATCACTATAATTCTCCATTATAGCGTGCATTTAAATTATTCATTTAACCCACTTAAATAATAGGCAAAATCCATTTAAATCCACTTGAATCCTATGTAAATCATGGATTTTAATCAAAACCCTCATGATATTAAACATTGAAGAATTGTTCATGCATCATATAACACGGAGATACTTATCCATTTATCAACTCACCCCCATCATGAAATTTCCATCATAACTACGGTGTTTTCAACAATTATCTAAGAAAAACACCTTTAAAAACACTCTACTTATTGACACTATAGTGTACTGAGGATATTATTCTAGTAAAATTCTCTTTTAAATTCCTAAACCAATTTCTATTGGTTATTTCAAATTCTACCTAAGAGAACTTGATTCCCAATACACCCCACACCATAATGTAGAGGCCCTACATTATATAGATCTAAATTTCCCAAAATGAGTCCACCAGAACCACTAAAACTCCCATATAAGCATTTCTATTTCATATAGGTTAACTTCCAATGCACCACACTGAGATCCATGGTGTGGTTACCTTCAGATGACCATTTTATCTTAACATTAACCTTATATACATCACTTTGTGCTTGAACCTCGACCATGAAAACTTGAAACACATAGATTGGGACTCCACAAGGAAAACATGGATTCTTCTAGACCACCATGTGAAGTGAAATGATGTGGCGATCCATGTTTTGAATCATGGATTTCTTCCAGACAACCACTTTGTCCACCATGAGAAATACTACACCCACTATTATACTCCCTCTTTTATACAATAAATATTCTATCTTAAAACATTATCCTCTATTTCATAATGAAAAATCACTAACCATTTTACACTAACCATGGAGTGGTCCACAACTACACTTCTCCAAAATGTGTCCAACACCTCTTTATCTTTCGAAGGACCGTGTAGGATCCTTTAAGAATTCCTTCACAATTATATAATTATTCTCTTCGAATATAATTTATATAAAAACCAAAAATAACATAGTATAGAAAATAAATAAAACACAATAACCTTCAATACTTGTTAAAAATAAATCCACCTCTGTATAATTAATAATCTCCATTTTTTAATAATACTCCAAGTCTCACCAAGAAGAATCATATTATTTTATATATACCTTATAAATAATGACATAAATTAAAATATATTCAGCCAACTATCAAAATACATTGTAAAAAAATCAAAATAAACTCTTAGGGTACCAACAATAGGAATCTGTGTTTATATTTTGAACAACATGAATAGTTTTTCACTTAGGAAGGATCCAGAAGGTGTTTCTATAATACATAAAATTTTCTTTCACTTAAGAAATTTTCTTAAGTTACCAATCTTAAGAGATGTCTAAATTAATATTATCCTTTAAATTATTGATTTCAAAGTGAAGTTTGATGATGAGGATTCTGTTATCTATAACAAAAGCTTTTATCAAATGAGTATCATGTTTTATAAAAATTTAATAAGGGTTTATATTAAAATTGGTCCAACTAAAACGAAGAACCCTTTAGAATCACACAATATCCATTAGTGGACAATATCTATATTTCATCTTGACTTATACTGGGTATCACATAAATAGTCCATGACTATCTACCATTGACATATATTTTTAATCATATCACATGTGAATCTTGGATATATAAGTGGATAACTCTTTACCCAACTCTATCACACAGATTCTTTCAACTGGTATCCTATATTATACTAATAGTTAGGATTTAACATATAAGTGTAACCAAAAAAATTCATGAATATGAAACCTAACAGTTAGGGTCACCTTATTTATTTCTTTCCTTATATAAGACAACCGATGGGAACTTAATGGTTTGGGTCACCCGTTCTGAATGGTTGAGGTCTTGACAAGTTTCCCTTTATATGGAATTTAACATTAATTATTTTGAAGGGTATTTATTCTATCCATTTTATCTCATGTTATTCCATTATTTATAAAAGATTATAATGGTTTATTTTGGAATCCAATTCCCTATACTAAATCAATATTTTCAAACCATAGTGATGTGTAACTCTTTATACAAGTCACAACTTGTTCTACTAACCCAAATCAAAATAAAATTTTATTGACACATCTCCAAATTCATCCTATGCATAAGGTATATGAAAATATTTCATGTTAAGGGTTATAATAATATGAAATAAAAAATATCCTCATGTGTAAGCCTAGATCCATAGATATTCAACCCCCACTTTTCTAGAATAAGGAATAAGCCTTCAAGATCATGGGAAGTCTGACCCAAAGTACCTCTACCCAAGGATATTTTACTCAAGGTAGATATTAAATAAATCATACTTCAAACACCTAATATGTCTAAATCATAGTTAACTATTTAATTCAAACTCCTAACTCAATACAAGTTAATGCCAAGGTATAAGAAAACTAAAACCATTATCATACCTAGCATGTAACTCCTTATATGCATGTATACCAATATTTAGAAGTGGTTTATAAATGTATACTAAAAAAAAGAAACATTCATAATATAAAAATTGTATATTAAAAAGTAATAAACAAGGGAATAAATCTTATATAAAATAAAAAACTCACATATTTAAACATGAGATAAACATTTATGAACAATTCGTAAATAAAAACTTGTTATAAAAAATTTATAATTTAACAATTAATTATAGAAATCCCATGATCTTAAATATAAACACTATATATTCATTTATAAATATGATCTCTTTCATATTATTCATTATGTGGAATTTCAATTTAAATATATGACATTTTATGGATTAAAGATATTTTATAATTCAATTTATATTATGCAACCTATTTTTATAATTTAAATGTCACATAATTAACATTATTTAAACCTTGGTCAAATAAATCATAAAAAATATTTTGATGCAGTCTAAATAATATCCCAAATAAGGCCTTTAATTTGAACAATTTAAATTGTTTAATTATGAACAATTAAAATTATTTAATTATGAACAATTCATAATTAAATATAAAGTCCTTTATATTATTGTAATTTATAAAAACTTTATAGATTATCCTTATAATTTCTAAATAAATACTTAACTTATAAATTATAATCCATTCCATATACTTTTAAAAGATATTTTAATATCAACATATAATATTATGGAATATTTAATAACAAATGTTTCATAAATAAATAAATAATTAATTATAAAAACTTTATAATTAATTAATTTATAAATAATTTTAGAAATTAATAAATATCCAAAAATATAATTATAATTTTTTATAAGAATTTTATATACCATATTAATCAATACATAATATAAATTTAGGGGAAAAAATTCTCTCTCCAAATATTATTTAATGATATGAATAGAATCATAGAATATGATAGGTAGGGTTTGCGATGCATAAAATATTTAAGCATTACAACCAATTCAATTTTTTATTTTCAAGAAAAGTAACTTTTAGAAGTTAAGTTAGAACCCTAACAAAATGACATCATAAAAAAAACCCCACACACCTAAGGCACAATGCATTAGACACTGTAAGAGATAAAAAACCATTAAATTTTAGAATAAGTCTATTGGAAGCTTTATCCCTGTATAATTTCCAGTTCTTGGTATGTACCTTAATTTCTAAATCTTCCTTAATAAGGTCTTATGGAGATAAGCCAACTTGTCCCACATTTGAATAAACTCTTCCACATTTATTTATTTTTTCATTGAAACCTCTTATCAGAATGAGTTCTTAGTTATTAAACCACCCCCTATGCTCATCATTGGCATCTACTAGTAGAAATCTCTCAAATATTATATCTACATATTCTTGGAAGGCCTTAATCATAATTATATCCTCCAATATTTCCTCCCTTGAGTGTATGATTAAATTCCATGTCTTGTCATAATTTGAAAACTCACCCTCCCTTGCCTTGTGTCGACCCTTTTTAGCAGAGCTTGTCTCCATTGGCTTGAAAAAATAAGAATAATCCTTACTCCTTTTGGTTGTATTACCTTTAGTTAGTATACCAATCCCCAAGTTATAGTTTCCTTTCAACCATTTATTCCTTCTCTGGCAGTGAATTCCTCTACTGTGTCTTACCTCTACGCTATCATCACTACAAAACGGGGTTTATCCAGTGTTAGGGCTTTAACAACACTAGATAAAAGCACTATTAAATACCCCCTTTATTAGTGCTAAAAAAGCGTTTTTAAAGGGGGATCTTTATCAATGATTTTTTACAAGAACTGATAAAGGACCACCCTTTATCAGTGTATGTAAAAAAAGTGATGATAGTGGGGTTATCAAAGTTTTTTAGAAGCACTTATAAAGTCCCCCCTTTATCAGCACTTTTTTATTAGCGCTGATAATGGTACACTTAAAAAAAATTATATTTCATTAAAAATAATATATAAATATATAAATATATTGATATTGATATAAATCTAATATGTTTTTTTGAAATATGTTTTAGATAAGGTAAATAGGCATTTACACTTAATATATATAAGATATTTAGTGAAAATTACTTATAAAATAATTTAAAAAATATGTTTAATTAATATTTTTATTATTATTACCATGTAATAGGCATTTAATATCAATTTGAAGATAAAAAATCAAAAAATCAATAAAATATCTAAAATAAGTTGAAAACATGACTCAAATTTCAAACGACCATAACTTTTGATCTGGGTGTCCGTTTAGGCTGTACCACATATCAAATTGAATATTGTGATGAACTCTACACTCTTAGTGACAATGCCAAACCTTTGTTAAAATATTTGAGGCTAAAAAGGCCTAGAGGCCTCCAAAACTAAGTTTTTAGTTTGGGTACCACAATTTTTTAACATTCGATGGATTTTCAGCCTCATTTAAGGGGGGTATTATTTCCTTTTTTTGGTAGAGACTGAATTTATTCCCAGGGATTACATTCATATTGATGTTATGATTCTTATTTTTTTTCTTTTTTCAAAACATAATTTTATTTATAATTAAATATATTCACGTTTTGTTATATTTTCTTATAATAAATCACCCATATAAATACTTATATCAACATATTTACATAAAAATGTATATTATAATATTTTTAAATCAATACATTTTCTAAAAATGTATTTAAAACAACATCTAATAATTTTTTATGTTATAAAAATATATTTATAATGTTTATATATACATATATGTGTGTATTAATAAACAAATATATATTTATATTATATTCTAGTATATATAAATGAATATAATATCTAGTATATTTAAATAAATATAAGTATATATATCTTTCATACATATATATTGTATAAATGTGTTTAAAAATAATTATATACATATATGAATAAAAAATATATATGTAGACATATATATATATATATATAAACTGAAATATCATTAAACAGAAAAAAGAAACATGGTGTAATGGTAAAGGCATTCCATATTCTAAGGAGAGGTGTAGGGTTCAAATCCAGGTGGGCACACATGAGGCTAGAAATTATCAAAGTGCTAATAAAAGGGGTAGTGGGATGAAAAGTGTTGATAAAGGTGGCGGGAGCGCTGTTAAGGGTGTCGTGGAAGCATTGATAAAGGGGCCAAGCTCATGGATGTCCAATTTTTTTACCCCCTTTAACAGGATGCCTTTATCAGTGATAAAAAGGGCTGTTAAAGGCCCCCTTTAACAGTGTTAAAAAAGAGCTGTTAAAGGGGGCCTTTAAAAGCATTTTTTTAACACCGATAAATTTTTTGGGCTTTTAACCATGCTCTAATTATCAACACTTTTTTATCCCTGATAAAGGCTTATTCTATCACTGTTAAAGGTCCCTTTTGTAGTAGTGTATCTCATGAAAGAACACTATCACTATTATCATTTGAACCTGTCTCATATGCTTTTTTATCCTTTTAAGAGTGATCCTCCTACTCTAGGACTCTTTACTCATGTGTTTGTCCCTCTATTTACAATCCTTAAAAATATATTACCAAGTTTAATGGAGTACCTAGTCCTAATAGTACTATACCTACTCACTGTAATCAACCTAGCCCCATAAAAATAAAATATTCCCTACATTTACAACTTCTGATTAATGTAGCTATAAGAACCCGGTTCTTAGTTTTGAGGTACATGCTTCTTATTTTCTCTTTTCCTTAAGTGTTTTTGAGAAAATATGGAAAATGGGGAAAAATCCCAAATTTTGGAAGTACACGCCGTGTACTTTTCCACACTCCGTGTACTTTTGGCCGCGTGGGATGAGTATATAGGGCGTGTACCCATGTCGGCAACAAAGGGTGTAAAGACCGACTACACGCCGTGTAGTGGTCCCTTACACGCCGTGTAGTCAGTCGGCAGGTGAATAGTAAGGCGGTGGCCAGCTGTGTGACAGAAAATGCCGTGTACTCAAGGAGACACACCATGTAGTCATGTCGGCAGGTGAACAATTCCACACTGGCGGGAAACCGCCATAGGAACAGATAAAAAAATGGAAGTACACGCCGTGTACTTGGAAATACATGTCGTGTACTTTGTTTTTTTCACTTAAAATGGGCAGTAGACTCCCCTGTTCATAGGGAAGGCTTATAACGGGAAAAGAGCTTGGGAGAGGAAGGTCGGAGCTTTGGAGAGCCGTCGAGCGCACGTCGGGAATCCGATTCCGCCTCCGTCGATCTCGTTGGAACCGTGCGGGTAAGCCCACTCATCTACTGGTGTGTCTCTTGCCAATTCTTCCTCTAATGGAAGTTATTTAAGTTTAAACGGAGTTTCTTATTCTTCATATCTATGTTGTTCTTGGGCGTTTTTGGAATCGACGTTCATGTATACCATTCTTCAGTGTTTAAGGTTGGTGGCTTGGTGTTTATTTTCCAACTGCTATGTGTTTTGTGTGTTTTGAGCTACGAACCCATAATTGGGGTGTCATATGGCTGAGGCCATAGCTATTTTAAATACCTAGAATTGAATAGGTAACTAATTGTGATAATAAAATGATATTTGGGATCGTTGCTTGGATCCAGGACCACCCCAGGGGTGTGTTCCTCTGTTTAGCCGTTTGGCCAGGATACCCGAGGGTGTGACTATAAAGTAATTATTGTAGAATTTCCTTGATAGGAATTGCTTGTGAATGTTTATTTACATGTTGGGTATGACCCAGTTACTTGTGCCTGAGGGCAGTGTTTTACTTATCCTGTGGGTGTTGTTTTTCTTAGCCCAAGGGCAGATATTATCTTATCCCGAGGGAAACTTCTTTCGTGCCTGTGGGAAATAGACTCTGTGCCTGAGGGAGACACTACCCACACTTGAGGGAAAAATCTGTTATGCTTGTGGGAAATACCTATGGGTTGGATTCTGATTACCTGAGGGTGAGATTTTGTTTGTCTGAGGACGCTGTCTGTTTACTTAGAAATTCACTATGGTGTTTTCTTATATTAAATGGATTAAATGAATAATTAAATGTCAATATAACTAGTAATTTGGTTACTTTTGAGTACTTCTTAGTTTATTTCATTTTACTTTTTCACACTGTTGTTGTATGTTTACACCTAGTTGGGCACGAGCCTTTGGTGGGTGCCTACTGAGATATATTTCTCACACCCTGTTTGGGCCATGCTTTTCAGCCCAAACAGATTATGTTTTTGTAGGTATAGACAAGGGAAATAGTCATTATACAGGTACTTGAGTGCTGCGGAGGAGTAGGGGAGCATGGGACCGGGCTTAGGCTCGCGATGCTACCGACTGTTTCATTTTTGCTTTGTTGTACTCTGTAATGTATTGTACTACTATGTAACATGTTTTGGCTGTTTTCTGAGAACTTGAGACATGTTTCATCATATCTATATAAATGGTTGGTTATATTTTACTGCAGTTGTTATATTAAATGTGTATGGTTTATTTCTTCTGTTGTTGTTTATGTTTATATTATATTCTGTTGCGCTACACTTTGACAAATGAGGGCATAGTTTCCCCACTATCAGACCTGGGCCCTCGCTGCTAGTCGGCAGCCTCTGGCGTTTGGGGAAATGTGCTTGAGGTCATGTGGCGAACCAGGTTCGGGGCACTCGTTGAGTGGCACCCAGAACTGGGACGTTACAAAGTGGTATCAAAGGCAAGTTCTTTTTTTGACTTACTATTTGGAGCCTTAGTCAGGGATAGGATGGAATGGTAGTTGGTAATAAGCTGTGCCCAGGCGTAGCTAACCCATGTACAGGGAAAAGATAATTTACCACGTGTTGCAATTTTACTGATTTTTCAATTTACAGATGATTTTATTTCACCGTTGGGTGATGCACTTGTGATTGTGCTGTTTATATTTTATCTATGGGTTCTATTTAGTTGCAACCCGATGAGATGAGGGTATGCCATCTCATGCATCATTTAGGCACATGCTAGAAATCACATGCCATGCATAGTTCCATGCCATGTAGGTGAATTAGAAATTGCATGTTGTTGTGATAGTTGTTGTGCTAGAAAATCATGTTGTTGTGATAGCTTCTTGATAAATACCTGCTATGTGATAGGGTATTTCTATATAAACCTGTTTATAAAATCAATGCCAAACTTTGGTTTTTGGGGAGTATGGGCCCCCATTTACCGGAATTTGGTGGATCATTGATTGTTATTTTGTTATAACACATATAAGATTCCAAACTTTGATTCATGGAGAGTATGGGCCCTCACAGATCAGAATTTGATACTTAGGTGTTGTTTTTCAGTATTTTCTGGATTCTGGAGAAGTTTCTGAGGAATACTGTCCGGAAAACCCAGTATACACACTGTGTAGTACTTTAGACATGCCGTGTATGTTCTTCTGTTCGGGAAGAAAAATAAACTTTTTGAGCACACATCGTGTACCCTAAGTACACACCGTGTAATCTCTTCCCGTGGCATAGAACATGTGGGCGGGGACACTGGGAGGGGAAATTCTTGGGGCGAACACGCTGTGTAGCCTTTGTAAACACTGTGTAGTGTTGGCCCGGTGTCCGCCGTGTAACTAACAACATGGGCGGAGGAAACCTCAAGACATACACGCCGTGTCCATTATAGAACACACCGTGTAGTCTGACCTAGGGACCCATCCATGTAACTAACAACACGGGTTGGTGTAATCCCTTAGAGTACACGCCGTGTGTATATCGAACATGCCGTGTAGTGTGATCCGTTTTTCCGGTCGTGTAACTAACAACACGGGTCGGCGGAGCTCGTCTAGTACACGCCGTGTAGTCTTGTCTGAGGACAGACCGTGTGGAGTTAGCCGTGTGGCTGGGAAACAGGGTGGTGTATACGCCATGTGTGGGTGTAACACGCCCCGAGTAGTCATCCGTGTCATAAATGACACGGGCAGTTGGAAAATTACACCATACACGCCGTGTAAACTATATACATGCCGTGTAGTTTTGTTCAACGGGAACCGTGTATCTTTGTCGCGTGGAAGGACCCGGGCAAGGAAGGGAAGTCAAGTACACGCTGTGTAGTCATTATAAACGTCGTGTAGTCTTGTTTTGAAAATCTTGAAGTGCTTTCTTCCTCTTGTTCCCTTGTGGTTCCTTCGCTTTCAGCCTTGATAAAATTGAATCTAAGGTGTGCATTTGACCTTGTAGTGTCATGCCGCCGAGACGACTGCGTGTTGTTCTCCAAGAGAGCGGAAACTACTATACTCCAGAAATGGTGGGCCACGGGCTACTAGTTGATCCTCTAGCAGAGCCAGAGGTTATGCCATCCGTTATTCCGAACACAGGCGCATATGTGCAGTTCGGTGAAGGATTTATTAGGTTCATGCATACCTTTTAGGGAGCACTGCAGGCTACCACATTTATGGAAGACCTGACACGTATCTTCTAAGGGCAGTATCCACCTACGTTTTCAGGGGATGGTGGACCACAGGCTGCGGAGTCTTGGCTAGGATCGATGCAGACTATTTTTGAGCATCCTAAGATGCCTCCAGGGCGGAGGGTCAAGCTTGCGACATACATGCTGGGTGATTCTGCCAAGAGGTGGTGGGATGTTACCACCCAGTCAGATCATCACAGAGACATGGTGTGGGAGGATTTTCAGGCAGCCTTCTATGGCTTCTTATTCTCGGAGACGCTGAGGGAAGAAAGAGCTCGAGAGTTCAAGAATCTGCAGTAGGGCGCTATATCGGTGATGGATTATTCTGCTCTCTTTACCGAGATTCGGTGTTTTGCACCCGTTCTGGTGGGTGATAAGATGTTGAGGGCCAGGCGCTTCGAGGATGGTCTTCGGTATGACATCCAAGCACTGGTGAATGTTTTCAGGTTGCCTTCAGTACACGCTATTGTGAACCAGGCGCTGATTGCAGAGAGGAACCTACGGGAATCTAGTGGTGTGGGCCAGGGCGGTTCAACACCAGTTACTGGTTCTATTTATGATGGCAAGAGGAAGAGACAGATGGATTTCTATCAGGGTGGCAGTACCAGCCATGCAGTTTCTTCAGGTGGCCCGATCAGGTGTTACTAGTGTGGTAAAGAGGGGCACAAGAGGCCACAGTCTCCAAGAGACCCAGTGGAGTGCCGGGCTTGCAGCAGGATGGGTCATATGCAGCGCTTTTGTAGGGCGTTTCCACCGATGGCTAGTGAGAGAGGTTCTGTGCAAACTCCACGTGCGGGAGCAGGACCAATGGATTCTTACCAGTCAGGGAACTGGAATACATCAGGGCGTGCAGGCAGAAATGGTGGTCGTGGCCATGGTTTCCAGACACCAGGATCTCAGAGGCAGCAGGGCGGGACAACTCAGGGTAGTCAGGCTGTGTCGCAGGGCCGTGGCACTGGCCAGACATATGCAGCACAACAGACCCAGCAGGAGTAGGATCCCAGACCTTCTACTGTCATAGGTACTATTCTAGTAGCTTCTGTTGTATCTTTAGTACTTTTTAATATGGGTTCTACACATACTTTCATATCTGTACACGTTGTGGAGAGCCTTAGGATTTGTGTTTCTACTTCTTGTAATATCATGATGCTAGAAACTCCATTGGGGACTAGAACGACAGGTGTGCGTCAGTGCAAGGAGTGCCCCCTTGAGGTTGGTTGGTGTCACTTTCTTTGGGACCTCTATGTCTTAGAGATGACCGCTTATGACATCATTCTTGGGATGGACTGGTTGGTTCTCTTTCGAGCCTTTGTGAACTGCTATCGTCGCAGGGTGCGTTTCATGTCACCAGAGGGCGGAGAGTTTCTATACAAGGACGAATGGGATGTTCAGGCGAGTCGAGATGGACTAGAGCATCATGGGTGAGGTGAAGTCACAGCCCAGATTGCGAGCTTATATCTGGACAACCAGGGGACTTGTCAGAAGTATTTCTCTCCAGTGGTTGATCGTTTCAGGGATGTCTTCTCGGACGACTTTTCGGGTCTACCTCCGGAGCGAGAGGTGGATTTCTCTATTGAGCTTGTGCCAGGAGCAGCACCAGTGTCCATTCCTCCTTATAGGATGACCACACCTGAGTTGCAGGAGCTCAAGAGGCAGTTAGAGGAGTTATAGGAAAAGGGTTTTATCCGACCCAGTACTTCTCCTTGGGGTTCTTCGGTTCTTTTTGCGAAGAAGGCGGACGATACCCTCAGACTCTGTGTGGATTATCGGAAGCTGAACCAGTTGACGGTTAAGAACCGATACCCCTTGCTGAGGATCGATAATCTTTTTGATCAACTTTGTGGATCATGAGTGATCTCGAAGATTGAATTGAGAACAGGATATCATCAGCTGCGCGTTAGACCATCTGATATACCTCTCATAGCTTTCAGAAGCAGGTATGGTATATACGAGTATATGGTTATGCTGTTTGGACTCACGAACGCACCAGTAGTTTTCATGGATCTGATTAATCATGTGTTCCATCCTTATTTGGACTCTTTTGTGGTAGTATTCATGGAAGATATCTTGGTGTACTCTCACACTCGACATGACCATGCCACCCATCTTGAGATCGTATTGAGTACACTGAGAGAGCATCGACTATATGCTAATCTCTCAAATTGCCACTTTTGGATGGACCAGATTCACTTCATGGGTCATATCATCTCAGAGGAAGGAGTTTCAGTAGACCCAGAGAAGGTGAGAGCAGTAGTTTCCTGGGAGCAGCCTAAGAACGTGTTTGAAATACGGAGTTTCTTGGGGCTGACTGGTTACTACAGATGCTTCATACAGGACTTCTCCTGCTTAGCAGCACCGTTGACGGGTCTGACTAAGAAGGGTGTGAAGTTTTTTTGGTCAGAAGCTTGCGAGACAGCCTTTCAGAACTTGAAAGGAAGGTTGACATCAGCACTGATCCTGATACTCCCAGAGTAGGGGAAGAGCTATACAATTTACTGTGATGCATCAGGTATTGGGCTGGGAGCTGTGTTGATGTAGGGCGATCGAGTAGTTGTGTACGGGTCTTGGCAGTTGAGGCCACATGAGAGGAATTACCCGACAAATGATCTCAAATTGGCTACAGTTGTGCATGAGTTGTGCTGTTGGAGACATTATCTATTGGGAGAACGTTTTGTGGTTTTCACCAACCACAGAAGTCTCAAGTATATCTTTACTCAGCGTGACTTGAATCTGAGACAACAAAGGTGGGTTGAATACCTTCAGTCCTTTGACTTCAAGCTTGCCTATACACCTGGTAAAGGTAATGCGGTAGCTGATGCACTGAGCAGGAAGACTCAGATACAGGCTGTGCAGGAGGCCCGTGGTGAGTGACAGCTCATGGATTTGTTCTCTGAGATATATTTAGAGGTGCACAACAGTCAAGGGTAGACCTATCTTTCATCTTTAGCTGTGACCTCTACCCTCCTGGATAGAGTGAGGATGAGACAACTATCTGATCCAGAAGGCATAGTTCTACGGGAGTCGGTGGCAAGTGAGGACCCTCCTCCTGGTTGGACGAAAGGCGATGATGAAATTCTGCATTTCCATGGATGAGTGTGGGTTCCAGGGGATATACGTGAGGAGATGATGTGGGAGTTTCATGCTTCAGCTTGGGCAGTTCATCCCGGGGTTACCAAGATGTACCGTGACTTGCGACGTCAGTATTGGTGGCCGGGTATGAAGAGTGATGTAGCTGGTTTTGTTACGAGGTGTTCCACCTGTTAGTAGGTGAAGGCAGAGCATCAGAGGCCAGCCAGACTGTTACAGCAGTTACCCATCCCAGAGTGGAAATGGGATGATGTCACGATAGATTTCATGACTGGGTTTCCGAGGTCACCTAGAGTCAATGATGCCGTGTGGGTTATTATGGACAGACTCACGAAGGTAGCTCACTTTTTGCTGATCAAGGAGACCTTCGGAGTTGACAAGCTCAGGAGGTTGTATATCCGAGAGGTATTATGTCTTTATGGGGTCCCTCGTTCTATCTTTTTAGATAGGGACACCCATTTTACGTCTTGTTTCTGGAAGAGTTTTCAGAGGGCACTGGGTACACAGGTGCTTCTGAGCACATCATACCACCCTCAGACCAATGGACAGTCAGAGTGTATGATACAGGTTCTAGAGGACATGCTACGTGCATGCATCCTAGACTTTGGGGGCTCTTGGGAGAAGCATATACCCCTAGTCAAGTTTTCCTATAATAACAGCTTCCAGGAAACTATTGAGATGACACCTTACGAGGATTTATATGGTAGGCCGTTCCGATCACCCTTGTGCTGGTTAGAGGTAGGTGAGGCTACTTTACTGGGACCACGTCTCGTGCAGGAAACTTCTGAGCAGGTCTAGTTGATTCAGAAGTAGATGGCTACCGCACAGTCTCGTCAAAAGTCTTATGCTGATCACCGCAGATGACCTTTGGAGTTCGTGGTCAGGGATCAGGTTTTCTTATGTGTTTCGCTGAGGTTGGGACACAGGCGGATCAGGAGACATGGTAAACTTTCACCGTGGTATGTGGGGCCATTTGAGATTCTAGAGAGAGTCGAGCCGGTTGCTTATCGGTTGCAGTTACCTCAGAGGTACCGGGCCATTCAGGATGTCTTCCATATATCACAGTTGTACCGCTATCATTCAGACCCATCTCATGTCTTTCAGCCTGAGGAGGTTGAGCTTCAAGTAGATGCATCCTTTGAGAAGCATCTGATTCGTATCGTTGACAGGAGCACGAAGGTTCTCTAAGGCCGGTCAGTTCCTCTCGTACGGGTGCTTTGGCAGTATGGCCGAGTGCAGGACGAAACCTAGGAGCAGGAGACTGATGTACGTGCTTAGTGGCTGGAGTTGTTCATGGCTTTATCTTTGCCACCCTTGGAAGGGAAATTCGGGGACGAATTGCTTTAAGGGGGGAAGTTTGTAAGAACCCGGTTCTTAGTTTTGAGGTACGAGCTTCTTCTTTTCTCTTTTCGTTAAGTGTTTTTGAGAAAATATGGAAAATGGGGAAAAATCACAAATTTTGGAAGTAAACGCCGTGTACTTTTCCACATGTCGTGTACTTTTGGCCGTGTGGGATGAGTACACAGGGCATGTACCCATGTCGGCAACGAAGGGTGTAAAGACCGACTACATGCCGTGTAGTGGTCCCTTACACTCCGTGTAGTCAGTCGGCAGGCAAATAGTAAGGCGGTGGCCAGATGTGCGACAGAACATGCTGTGTACTCAAGGAGAAACACCGTGTAGTCATGTCGGTAGGTGAACAATGCTACACTGGCAGGAAACCTCCAGATGAACAGTTAAAAAAATTGGAAGTACACGCAGTGTACTTGAAAATACAAGCTGTGTACTTTGTTTTTTTTACTTAAAATGGGAAGTATCCTCCCCTGTTCACATGGAAGGCTTAGAACGGGAAGAGAGCTTGGGAGAGGAAGGTCAGAGCTTTGGAGATCCGCCGAGCGCATGTCGGGAATCTGATTCCGCCTCCGTCGATCTTGTTTGAACCGCGCAGGTAAGCCCTCTCATCTCATGGTTTGCCTCTTGCCAATTATTCTTCTAATAGAAGCTATTTAAGTTTAAATAGAGATTCTTCTTCTTCAGATCTACATTGTTCTTGGGCGTTTCAAGAATCGACGTTCACGTATACCATTCTTCGATGTTTAAGGTAGGTGGCTTGGTGTTTATTTTCCAACTGCTGTGTGTTTTGTGTGTTTTTGAGCTACGAACCCATAATTGGGGTGTCGTGTGGCTGAGGCCATAGCTATTGTAAATACCTAGAATTGAATATGTGACTAATTATGATAATAAAATGCTGTTTGGGATCGTTGCTTGGATCGAGGACCACCCCAGGGGTGTGTTCCTCTGTTTAGCCATTTGGCCAGGATACCCGAGGGTGTGCCTTTAAAGTAATGATTGTAGAATTTCCTTAAGAAGAATTGCTTGTGAATATTTATTTACATGTTGGGCATGGCCCGTTTACTTTCTCCTGAGGGCAGTGTTTTACTTAGCCAGTGGGCGTTGCTTTGCTTAGCCCGAGGGTAGATGTTATCTTAGCCTGAGGGAAACTTCTTCCGTGCCTGTGGGCAATAGACTCTGTGCCTGAGGGCGACACTACCTACGCCTGAGGGAAAAATCTATTATGCCTGTGGGCAATACCTGCGGGTTGGATTCTGATTACCTGAGGGTGAGATTTTTTTTGTCTGAGGACGCTGTCTGTTTACTTAGAAATTCACTGTGGTGTTTTCTTATATTAAATGGATTAAATTAATAATTAAATGGAAATATAACTGGTAAGTTGGTTACTTTTGAGTACTGCTTAGTTTATTTTATTTTACTTTTGCACACTGTTGTTGCATGTTTACACCCAGTTGGGCATGATCCTTTGGTGGGTGCCTACTGAGATATATTTCTCACACCCTGTTTGGGCCATAATTTTCAGCCGAAACAGATTACATTTCTGCACGTATAGATAAGGTCAAGTGTCCTTATACAGGCACTTGAGTGCTGCTAAGGAGTAGGGGAGCATAGGATCGGGCTTTGGCTCGCGATGCTACCGACTATTTCGTTTTTCCTTTGTTGTAATCTGTATTGTATTGTACTGCTATGTAACATATTCTGGCTGTTTTCTTAGAAGTTGAGACATGTTGCATCATATCTATATAACTGGTTGGTTATCTTTTGTTGCAGTTGTTATATTAAATGTGTATGGTTTATTTCTTTCGCTGTTTTTGTATGTTTATATTATATTCCACTGCGCTACACTTTGACAAATGAGGGCATAGTTTCCACACTATCAGACCTAGGCCCTCGCAGCTAGTCGGCAGCCTCTAGCATTTGGGGAAATGTGCTTGAGGTCACGTGGAGAACAGGGTTCGGGGAACCCGTTGAGTGGTACCCGGAACCGGGACATTATAGTAGCTAGATGAATCGCACTTACATAACTCCTGAGTCTGAGTAGGAACACAATCAGGTCTAGCCGCCTCTACATATGATGAGGGGAACGATTTACTACTGTTAGTAGCCATAATCATCTCCTCATCCCCCCTCAAGATAGAATGATCCTTTTCTAATTAATGTCACCCAAATATTTTCTCAAACGATAAAAAATGTCCGCAATCTTTAGTTTAGGACTCATTTTTTGTGCCTCTTTATGGATGATAGTAACTCGCCCATATCACTATTTCCCAACTATTCTACATCAAGGTCTTTGAAAAATGAAAAAATATGAGCTATTCAGTCTAATCTCTTTCATGGTCTACAAAGGGTGGTCCTCTCCCAAGGTGTCCATTTAAAGGGCCAATGGATATTTTCTATGAATTCCTTGCCTGCAACTGCGGAAATCATGTCCAAGATGCCTACAGAGTGAAAAAAAGAGACCCAAGACTCATAGTGAACCTTTTGAGTCCATTGCATATAAAATTTGATCTCAATGACAATAGAATCCATTGGGTCTTTTGAAACATCAAATTAAACACAAATCCTTAAAGAAACCGGATGACACACAACACATGTATAATGATCCAAGCATAGGTAACGACCCATCAGATTTCTGATCAACCGAAGAATTTCCAGATTCTGGAATGGTAGTGGAAGTCCAAGGAGGTAAATCAAAATTTCTCTGAAAAATGTATCTTAATTTAAGTAAAAATTGAAATACCACCAAAAGAGGGAAAATCCCAAACCTAAAATGATACACAGAGCATTCACCCAAGTAGAAATCAAGTCATCTTCCGTCGAGAATTGGATCAGAAAATGCCTCGGGTCTAAAAGCTCTATAATCGGCTGATCTTATAGCTTTCAAAAATAAAAAATGAATCTATCAAAGATATCAACGGAAGGTCATATATTACCAAAGTGGGACACTAATGAAAGATCCAACAATGCAGAGGCATTCATGAACTCTAGAGAAGAAATCAGAACTATATGAACCCCATCCACACATGACTAGACTTTGGGGGAAACATCTATGGAAGGGAAGTTAGGGAGATGAGATATATATATAAATGGAGTGAAAAGAGAATGGTGAGGAAAAGGAGAAAGAGGTGGGGGATCCTCCCCCCCTCCTCATCCGGAAAGGTCCAAGGAGGGGAGACGATGATGAACCCATCCCCTAGGTCATCTGAGAGAGATAAGAGAGGTGAGTTGATAGCAGAAGCACCACCCACTGCACTTGACCACATGTAAATTTTTCTAGATTTGTGTTAATGGTAAGAAAGTTACATATTAGTGATGAAATACTTAAATTTCAGTGAACAAATCCTTGCATATGAATTTTATTTTATAACCCACATCAGTATTGTAAAGGTGATACAATGCTCTATTTTTGAAACCACAGTGTAGCCCTATCCTCAAATATGATATAACCATTTTATACACTATGAAAAATATAAAATGAGGGTTTTGTACTAAGTCACTGGATATGATATCACATATCATGAGCCATGAATTAATCTAGTAGAACAAAAATCTTTATTATATTTAATAATAGAGAATATGATAAGTAAAATGATTTCAAAATATTCATCTATAACATTATTTCATGAATCAAAAATCATGGGAATGCTTTTAAACCACTACTAGATTTTGAAGGATATAACAACACTTGTTAATAAAATGGAATCAGTATAAAAACCAAAATCTAAGATCAACCATGATAGATAAATGAAATTGTTCAAACTATAAATGAAGTTACTATGAACCTTACTTCAAAGTTGGATACAACAATCATCTTTATCTTTTTTCTTGATAAATAAAACATGATATATAGATGGAATAATTCCCCCCTCTGTAGGTATCCATGGGTTGTAATGAATCTCTCATTGAATGAGTGGGATCATTATACCATCTATGAAATGCTAGTTCAAAATGTTGTAAAGGAGGGGGGAGAAGAGATATTTGGGATGAAGAGTTTCATCTAAGGCCCTAGATAGGAAGGTATTCAAACCATCTCTTGGTGAATGACTACTCATAAATAAATCTAGGATTCTCCTAAAGATTTTATGCATTTACTCATGTGTTAAAATGAATTATTAAATGACTCAACCAGTTCATGTGACCCTTGGATAAATTTAATGATCTACCATCCATTTCAAATCATGAAATAAGTCTTTTATGATAGCTAAAATGGAACATCACTCAAATGTTAACATTTATAATTTGGTCAACATAAAATTAAAAAATAATGGAATGTAAAGAATGCCTTTTGATATGTCCATTCATACACTATGACTAGCATGGTAAGTGTTAAAAAAAATTCCTTATGATATGAATTTATTAGAGGATATGATATAACCATAATAATTTATATATACATGGGATTTAAGGTTTGTCTCCTTCAGAATGCACTACCCAATGGTGTATTTTTTTCGACCTATTAACCATCCCAATACACATATGTGTATCCCAACAACTCATGTTATGATGTTTTATGATAAAATAATATGAAATTTACCAAGATGTTGATGTAATTTGGAATCCTCATAACTTCTTGCAAGTGGATTTCCTCAGGATAGCTTCAGTACCATAAAACTTGACATGTGGAAAACATAATGTTGAGTCATATAACTCTTAATTACAATAGTATTATTATGATCTACCTATATTATATTACATCAACCTTTTTATCATCATCATCTCTTAAAAACATCATCCAAGTATCCACCAATGTTTTCATCAGCTTAGAATATTCTATTCTAAACCTCCTGAGTACTTCTTGGGCCTATTTTGATTGAGAAATAGAAATTACATGTTTTCCTTGAGTTACCTCTGAACCAAGGAAAAAATTAACTATCTAATCATTGAAATATCTAACTCTCACCTCATATATTCTGCAAAAAAACTTCATTGTGATTTTTTCTAATCCTCTAAAGATTCTTTCTTCTAAATAGATAATAAAAAAATATATTTTGATCATTATATTTCATGATGAAGAGATTTTGATGAACTTCAACTCCATAAAACTGAAGTTTTCTCAAGTATCTATCAATCCTAGAATACCAATATCATTGGCCTTACTTCTTTCTGTATAACAGATTCTTCAACTATAATTATTTACTAACATGTTAATCTATAAGAAAACTAAGTAGTTGATCGAGGCACACTTCTTATTTAAAAAATACATTAAGTAATGACGATTGATATATTTTTTATACACCTTGAAATTTATTTCCACTGAAATTATTAGGAATATTCAAATAATTTTCAATCAGGATAATGAGGAAAATATTTCATCAAAATTAATCACTTCAATTTGGGGATATCCATTTATCTTTAGCCATGTTTTATTTTCAAAATAAAATTTCCATATTCATTGAGTTTGTTACGAAACACCCACTTTGTTCCAAAGAAATTTTAGTCTTATGGCCTTGGAATAACATCCCATGTTTGGTTTTTCTTAATATTTTGAAGATCTTTATGCATTTCTTTTACCTGATTTTCATCTTTAGTAGCCTCTTCAAAACATAGAGGATATAATTTTGATAACAGATAAGTTTGATATTGATTCTTCATCCAATGTGTTTTAATCAGAGATTCTAAACCACTCATGATATTTCCTTTATTGATTTGAGTCCTATTAATTGCCTTCTTTATAGTTATTGAACCTACTTTAATTTTCTAATCATCATTCTCTTATTTTGAATCTTGTTGATACACACATACTCCCCATAGAATTATCACTTAAAATTTACTTTTCTATGAAATTTAATCACCTTTCCCATGAAATTGTTTCATTGGATTGAGAAATATAATTGTTTTCCACAAGAATTATATATTTAATTTTAATGATTTTTAAATACTTTTTTATAGAATTTGTATTCCTTTCTTTTGGATGAGCATCCAAGAAAAATACCTTTATCCTAATGAGGTTAATTTTTTTGATTCTTATCCTTGTTGAGAGTTATGAAATTAAATCTAGAAATTACAAAGTATTTAAATAATGGATTCTTTATATACGATATATAATGGGGAATATTCTCTTCATTAAGACTTAATAGAGCTCTATTGAAAATATAAAATGATGTAAGAATTGATTCCGTAAAATACATCTTTGATAGATATTTCTCAGTGAGTATCATTGTTTATGATCAGATTCCTCCTCTAAATGAAACCATTACATTGATGATTCCTCACCATTGAAACTCGATTCCTTATCGCATTCTTCATAAGATATTATTCCACTTTTTTTTGGGTGAATTCCATACCATTGTCAGTTTGAAATTTCTATTTTTTCATCCATTTTTTTTAAAATATATGATAATGTGTATTACACTTTAACACTTCATATTTGTAAGATATCACTATCATCCATTTAATACAACTATAATCATTGTTTATAAGAAAGTAAATTCTTATTCTATCGATGGATTTGGGTGATATTGGACCACAAAAATCAATGTGTAATATCTTAACTAATCTCATTGATTTATTTTCCTTCATATTGTAAGTATTATAATTGAATTTAATTTTTTTGAAAAGTATCACATGTTTGAGTGTAATCAAATGAGAGTTTAGGGATATCATGAGATACTTCACTTTTTACTAAATCTTCTAAGTAATTTTATCTCCAGTTGACAAGCATTTTATATCACAACTTTTTATCTTATTCTTTGGTAAGAAAACACATATCTTCTTCTACACCAATGAGGTATAAATTACCCAAATGTCTTGAGTAACATAATTGACTTACACACGAAAAATTGTGCCCAAGGTATTCAACAACAATGAATCCATGTGCCTCAATTCTTTGCCTCTAATTTTTTATTTTTTAGAGACAATGATCTTCAATACTTAATCATTGAAATGGATAATGCACGATCTTTTTCATATTTGATCTTTGTAACAATATTTTTTATTTCCCTTCATATGTGAAGTGTATTTACTATTAAGGATCCACAATCCAGCCCAATCTGTTTCTTTCAAAGTAATTTCCACGACTTCCACGTTCTCAATTTTTTTATTTATGATCTATGTTCACTGCTCCACTTCCTTTGGTGGTGAATGTGATTATTACAGCTTCTTCTACATTGAATGATCCTCATTTTAAATGTTTGATAATTGATTATGAGTTTTATGCCTATTTTATGACTTTTTATGCTATTGATATATTCTATTTTATATTTACTTTAGTATATATCTTTATAACCTTGATGAGAAAATCACATAATTGTGTCCATAACCTTAAAATAAAAAAATAGTCATTAAAAACATACAAAGTGTAAGAATTTATTCTCATTTTTTAGTTTATCTTGAACCCAGAAATGTATTTTTTCTATAGAACACAAAATTGTGTATTCCCCATATTTCAATAATAATAACATGTGATTTTTAGTGTATTTCTTTAAGAAATTATTTATCCACATGCTGATTTTCATATCTTTTATAGGTCATCCAAATCAACCTTCTTCCTGGGTATGGGTGATTGTGGGTTTTCATCAACCTCCATCACTTATTTTCTTGTGATTAAGATCATCAATATATTTTCCTTTATTTTTGAAAGGTTAAACATTTAGTAAATTGTATAAATTTTCATTAACTCCCATTTATCCTCATTTTCTTTTTTCAAATATTTTATAACCCCACTTCCTAATGTCCTGTAAGGAGTTAGAAGTATATATTTATTATAAATATTTCATAACATCTTGACAACTTTAACTTTGATATCCATGATTATTTTGACATGATATTTCATATTATCAGTTAATACATTAGTAATCTATGTTTTCTATTCAATTTTGTGATTGAACTCGATTTTCCTTTATGAGTTTTCAAGATTTATAGATTTGTGTTGTTAAATTGTAGAATTCAATTCAATTTTTATTCTTCTTCATATTACTACATATAATGTTTAGAATCAAGTACCACTCCGTTTGATTTCTTCATTTTGTCCCTCCAGACATGAATTTATTCAGGAGAATCCTATAGTTTAGCCTCTAGATCTACTCTCCCCTAATATTAAGAATTGTCATTATAGCTATCATATAATTTTATTTTTACTATGTCAACCACAAGGCCTTCTTTATTAGAGTCCTTATAAGGATGAATTTATTCCTTTTTAGTTTCTTCGAAGATACTATCTTATTATGAAATCCATTTTTTAAGAATTTATACTATGAAACTCCCTTACCTTTCACATCCTTATATGATTTATTCATGGGTAATTTATATTCATCCCTATCTCAAAATTTATTTGGACACCTTATAGTGATATACCCAACCTTTCCACAACAAAAGAAATACGATGGATTTTTGCCTTCAAATTTTCCTTTTCACCATTTGAGGTTTTAGAAAAGGAAAGAAATCACCTCATATACTTCCCTATTTTTAGGATCATACTCTAATATGAGTTTATTAAATTATTAAAATTCTACTTCTTGGGTGTTCTCCTTTTCTAATAACTCATTGTTTTTTTCATCAACTTATATACAGTGAAGGTGTTGTAAAGACTATCTACCGTCACTGACTTTGTTTATTTTTCTTCAAACATCGACACCTTCACATTGAAAAATAGTGGTAATATTTTTGGGATCCTCTTTATGATTTTAATATCATTGAGGGTTTCACTAAGTCTATATATGTACTCCAAAATTATGTTCTCCTGATCAAAGAATTCATCAATTAACTCATTTAGGTGCATCCTCAAATACTCAAACTTGTTCCATAGAACCTGCATTTTGGATTCACATAAATATTAATTTCTTTCATTAATGTTAAAGAAGTTTTTACTACTTGGAATAAGGGGATTTACATGTCATCACCT
The DNA here is from genome assembly GCA_963277665.1 of Viscum album. NCBI lineage: Eukaryota > Viridiplantae > Streptophyta > Magnoliopsida > Santalales > Viscaceae > Viscum > Viscum album. The sequence continues at coordinate 139,540,307 of OY728155.1, forward strand.
TCATGTATATTACATTAGATAAATATATTACTAGTGCATTGAATCCATTTACATAAAAATAAAACCCCCTTCATTATTTCTCTAATAATAATTATTTCTCCATATTGATTGATATCCCAGGTATAGAATATATATAGACATTAATTTTCAAATATTAGAAGAAGTGTTTCATCTAATTCTTCTATAATTGTAAATTATTTCTATAAAAGTTTATAATTCCATTATGGTTAACAATTTCTACCATCACTTCAAAGAGATAATAATCCACTAAGAACCTTTAGCTATGATACCAATTGTTGGTACTAAGAAATATAAATACCCTGAGTGGGGGGATGAATATGGGTATATTTATCTCTTAAAATGGCCCTTTACAACAATCATGTTCCATTATCCATAGGAACACCTCTCTCCCTCACAATAGATATAGAGTGATGAAGTTGAAAAAGGAGAAGACACACAATTAAACTTGGTTAACCTAAACCAGGTTAATCTAAAGTGCATATAATGATGATATGTTGAGGTACCTGAATCAATAAGTGGATTGATTGTTTATTATAAATTATAATGATTTCACTAACCATATATTTTTATGACTTTCATAAAATAAATAACTCACTGCTCTCAATCACCCACAAAGCTCATTAATCCTCCAAGAGAAAGTATATTGATGTCACATGAACCAAGAATATGTTTACACAAATAGTGATGTATCAATCATCTTCACCTCCATAAACTTAATTAAATCTATAAACCCCTAGTGAGATAGCATACCAGTTCTCCTTTATTTTCTTATTTTGTTTTCTAGCACAAATTTGGAATTCCTATCCTTCAATACCTCTCTACTGAATGTGTCAAAACTATTATTGCTTATCCCTTTCTTTGAATCATATAATTTTAAGATAACATCAATATCAATACTATATCTATTATTCTTATTAGCTTATATATATTTTTATAGAACTATGTGAATATTATTTCTCTAATATTTGGCACCATGATTTTATCTATATTAACTTCTTAACCAAAACACAAGAATCTGTCCCCCATGATCTATAACTCCTTCAACTATCGACAACTCCCCACAATTATTGACCTTTCCTTCCTTGTGATATTCCTGAATAATAAGTAGAAAATCCTCACACTATTTGTGTTGTATAATTCTTCCATGGTGTTGGCATAATAAATAGGAAGAACCACTAAAATCTTCTTAAGAATCTTCATGACTTTTCCATCATTCCCATGCCATGGAAACATTCACAACTAGCCACATTATCAATTAAATATTATGATTGATAATGTGTATCATAATATGCACCTGTTTGAGGAGTTTAACCCTATGTACCACCCTATATTATATTTATGAACCTTACATATCATCCTTTATCATAGAAGTGACCTTTACATATCACCCTTTTCTATATAAAAGACCTTATAGATTAGAAAAGTTACTTTTACACACTAGGGAAATTACTATTATTAGTATATTTTCTTAGAGTGACCCTTATGTATTGAGTAAATTTACTCTTAAGTATTGGGTACCTTTTCAAATTTCAGAGTGTGACCTAGATGACTCTTATGTATTCTCTTAGTAACCTTTACATATCACATTTTCTATTTTCGAAAGTGTATCCTAGATGTATCTTATATATTATCCTAGTTACCTTAATATATTATTGTGCTTAATACTACCTTTTACATAGTTTCAACATACTGAAATATATTACCTTCATGTATTTCCTTTTATATTTTATACTCTTATTCTAGATATATTTTTACATATCCAATAGAATAACCCTCACATAATACCTTTTCAAATTTTCTAAGTACAACCTGATTAGAATTCACTAGTTCAAAAACACTTATTAACGTCGGTTTTTATTGATTTTTGACGTCGGTTATAAACTGACGTCTTTAATGGTGACGTTAAAAATAGAGTTTTCACGTCGTTTTTTCAAAACCGACACCAAAAATAATTTTCTTATGAGGTTTGGCATCGGTTTTCTATAACACCGATGCCGAAACTTCATTTAGACATGCTTTTCGGGGTCGGTTTTTTATAAAACCGATGTCGAAACTGGAGTCGAATGGATTTTCGCCGTCGATTTTTTATAAAACCGACGCAGAAAACCAAGTCGACTGGATTTTCAGCGTCGGTTTTAGATAAAACCGACACCATAAGTCATTTTGTTTCAAAAAAACTTTCGGCATCAGTTTTGAAAATAACGAACGCCATAAATAATTTTTTTAATAAAATAATTACAGTTTCACTTCCAAAAAAATCAAAGCCACTGAAAAAAACACAGTATACAAAAATAATCAAATAGTATTTTTGTAGAGGCACTTGAGAGAACTCAAAGTAAAGTAGAATTAAAATACACGTACCTGAAATATTAGAATATACACACCTCAAATCTTAATCAATATACATACCTCAAATCTTAATCAGACTTAACAAAAAGTTTGCAAAAGTAGATTAAATATGGATCATATCATATTGGGAATAAGACTGTGAATCATTGAATGCCTACAATAATATTGAATGATATGAAATTAATAAATAGAAAAAAGTGGCAGAAAATATATAAAAAAATTAATACAACTAACCTTATGAAAATCAGTAGTTTCCCAAGTTGTGATTATCTCATACATGAATTGTAGAATATAATAACCACATTCAACATGTCCATTTTGATGATGACACTACAGTTATAAAACATTTAACTAATAATAGAAACCAATATATAACAAAAATATAAAGACTAATTACCTATACGTCCACATATTTGATTTTCGTTGGTTTCTTTTCTAACATGTTTTCCTTTGTAAAATGTTTCTATGAACTGCATTTTTTTATATAAGAACTAATAAAACTTGTGTAAACAATGAAAATTAAACATAAAAAACTTATAAAAAAAACAACTTACCTGTTTAATAAGTTGGAAAATGGTTTACGCACTTTTCCTAATAAAGAGAAAAACCAATATAAGGTGCATTCATTTGGGCAAAAAACGCCTAACATCCAATGCCTCCTACAATACAAAAAGTTCACAATTAATGACATTATAATGATCATTAGTTCAAAATTATGTTGATGTTCTTACTTATCAAGAAATGGAAAAAACCAGCACTGAATCTCTGTTTGTGATAATCTCTCAGATATATATTGAACTCTTTCTTCATTCTTCACATGTTTGACTTCCAAGGAAATGTACTCTAGATCTATAAAGCTATAAATTATTGTAGTTTTATTTTCTAAAAGAATCCTATATAGATACCTAATTTAAAATAAAATATAGTTAGTCAATGACATAACAATCTTTTATTAAAGAAATAGCAATTCAAACGTCAATTTACTTACATGGAAAACAACTGCACCACATTCAGCCCGATCTCTTCAAAATTAACTAAATTCATGATATCTTCTTTCAGTATTCTCAATTGATAATTTCTTCCACATATATCGGGCGTCATCCAAAACTCATAGATAAAATTCAAGGAAGAAGAGGACTCAGATAATCTTTTCAACCCATAAGAAATATCAGAAGTATCTACAACCAACTGTTCCTGAAAATTTTGTTGCATTTGTACAGTTTCTTTTGCTTTCAGATATTCCTATATAAGTTAAATGTCAGAAAACATTATAAGTAATTTAGAATCATTTGTAATTAATATTTAAAAAAACACATACCTCATGTGAAATATAACGAAGTAGGGCAGTTGGCCAAAGTAAAAAATGGCCCATACATTCCCCAACACTGGTGATCTCCACAATAGGAAATGGTAGTAGAGCAGTAGGATCTATAAAAACAAGTAATGATACTCTAACCTGACCCATCTATATAGGCTGATGATGTACCGAGTCCCCCAAAAAATACACCTGTCCTAACGCAGCAATATGTACATGAGGATCTCCCGCAAACAACTCACAATATAAAGCTTGATCCGAGGGAGGAGGTGGAGGCTCAAAGTTAGCAGGTGGGGAAGGGTAGTCCGGTTGAGCAGACTAATAAGGCAGAAAAATGAAAAGGGTATATTAGTGTTTAAAATTTATAACATAGAAAAATTGATTAAAAATTAAATAAAATAATCAAAAGGTTGCGTAGACGGGGCAGGGTAAGCAGATGGGGAAGAGTAGTCCGGGTGAGTAGGCTGAGAATGTTGAAAAATGAAAAAGTTATATTAGTGTTTATAATTTATAAAATAGAAAAATTGATGACAAGTAAATAATATACCTCAGAAGGCTGCCCAGACAGGGCTGGGTAAGCAGATGAGGCAGGGTAGTTTGGGTGAGTAGGCTGAGAATGTTGAAAAATGAAAAAGTTATATCAGTGTTTATAATTTATAAAAAAGAAAAATTGATGACAAGTAAATAATATACCTTGGAAGGCTGCGCAGACTGTGATTGTCATGCCAAGTGTTCTAATAAAGCCTTCTGTACTGCTTCTTGAATTTGATCACCCATAGACCGTTTCATATCATGCAACTCTTCTTTTAAGGATTCAATTTCTGGGTCTCTTGATTGCTTACTCTTACCAAAAACCTTCTGAATACTAACACCTGCCTGATATCCTCTAACACGTTCGGGGTGTTCTGCCTTTCCCAAAGCACTGGCTAGGATATCCATCCTACCCTCGGGGATAAAAGCGCCCTGTGTCTCTTTCTCCTGAAGTTCATCCTGAAATGAAAAATAAAAAAGTTATATTAGTGTTTATAAATTATAAAATAGAAAAATTGTTAACAAATAAATAATATTTACTTACAATTATATCAGCCACTTGATGAGATTCCTCTGTAAGATATTGTTCATTTTTTTTCTTCTTGCTCGTTTCCATTTCTCATGGAGAGTGGGAGGAGATGGGGGACCATACTGGACCTCTTCTGAACCACTACTTGATCGAGCTCTTAACGCTTCAAAATTTTCTTCAATCATTTTCTGCTCCAAATATGAGTACCCTCCATGTGATAAAGTATGAGGGTATACGTTTTGCAACTGGATCTCCTGATGAGATCTCCTGGAGGCCTATTACATAAAAATAAATTACTAAGTAATAAGGAAAATATAACATAAATTTTAAAATATAAAAAAATTACAATACCTGAAATTTCTCTTCCTGATGACTGTCAACAAATCGCTTCCATGTTTCTTCATCTATATATGGATACTTAAGACATGAGATTTCAAACCTTCTCTTTCCAAAAACATATTCTTTTGTCAGTTTGGTTTTAAAATCTCTCCATCGAACCGCCACTAAAGAGAGATGTATTTTCCTAATTTCTTTGGTTTCCTCAAAATTGAATGTCATCTGTAATTGAATAAATTAAATATGTCATTTAAACTATATAATATTAAAAAAATGAGATAAAATAAATAAATAAATATATTTTACAGTCACGGCCTCCCAAAGCTATTGCTTCGACGTCCTGTCCACTGACTTCCAATCAGGATATAAAATACTAATCCTGCAACGGCTCTACATCGCTATATAACTGACAAACTGAACTGCATTTGGGCCAACTGCATTATTATTATCATCAAAACAGATGTGTACTTTTTTATCATCACGAGCAAGTGATAGTTTTGGTAAACGTGTAATACCACGTTTACCAACTTGAGAACTTGATTTTTGAGTAGTAACTGGAGAAGTCTCCTCCGCCAAGGACACATCAGTTGTCCTGCAAATTATTTTTTGTAAATTAACAGTTTTATTTCATTAAATAAGTATATTACTGAATATTTAATAATATGTCAAAATAGATATACCCCAGTAACTGCTCCTCTCTATCTGTATCTGACATTGCTACTAGAAAGTGTAAAGAAATTTTGTGTACCTGCATATCATTAGAAAACTGAATAATTAGAAACAAGGAAGACAAAAATAAATATGTAAAAATAGAGGCATGCATTTGTAAGTTTTAAAAATAGACACAAAATATAAATATTTACCAGAAAAATTAGGAGACTAATTTAGTGTTTTTCCACATGCCTTCATCATGATCAGTACGTACTGCATGCACTATGTCTATCTTATATTCATTGTAATCATCTGGAAATTGCGTAATAGATGAATAAGGATCATGTAAATCACTAGCATCATCAGAATCATCCTCATCAGCCAAATGACATCTTTTCCCTTGCAAAACAACTGACCACTGATCATTCGACGGATCAATGACATAAAATACTTGTTTTGAATGTGTCGTCATGATAAATGGTTCCTCATTGTGATTAAATCTTTTCAAATCAACTAGTTTAAACACATATTCATCATGTTTCACGCCACTATTACTATCAACCCAATTACACTTAAAAACAGTGACTCGAAATTTAATATAATCAATTTCCCATATGTCTTCAATAACTCCAAAATATGAAGTTGATGCAGAAATTGGGTTTTTATCTTTAGAACTCGAAAAATGCACTGCTTCAACGAATACCATCACACCACTATTCTGAACGGTACTCTTGTCATCCAGGTTTTTTTTGTAAAATGTGTAGCCGTTGATATCAAAACCAGACCAAGTGATCACATTAAGAGATGGTCCCCCTGATAACCACTTCAATGTTTTTGATACAGATACATATGGGGTGACTTTCTCTTTAAACCATGAAACAAATGTCTTCTTATGCTCAATCATCAACCACTTTTCATTTTTTTTTTCTGATATCGTAACTTTAATTCAGCAATATGTGAGGATATATATGGTTGAACCTCATCTGTGTTGTTCAAAATGTATAAATGTGCTTGCATCACTTCATCACGTGGAATGAACTTTACATTTAAGCCTCTAACCCCTCTACCTTCTCTATCAACTGTCATATGTCGAAATACAGGGAGACTAATATGCTCCACCTCATTCAAATAATCAGTACATAACTCAATCACCTCTTCTGATACATATTTTTGAACAATAGAGGCCTCTGGTCGATAAGGATTTTTAACATATCCTTTCAAAATTTTCATATATCTTTCAAAAGGATACATCTATCTTAAATAAACAGGCCCACATATTCTTATCTCACGCACCAAATGAATCAATAGATGAACCATTATATAAAAAAATGTGGGTGGGAAATACATTTCTAGTTGACAAAGAATAAGAGTTGCTTCATTCTCCAACACATCTAACAAATTTGGATCAACAACTTTGCTACAAATGGATTTAAAGAAATTAAATAACCTGATGATTGTCTTTCTGATAGATTTTGGTAATATACCACACACTACTACTGGTAGAATTTGTTGCATCAACACATGACAATCATGTGATTTCATACCTATTAATTTACAATCCTTAAATGACACAAAATTATTCACATTTGAAGAAAAACTGCTGGGTACTTTAATACCATGAAGACACTGACAAAAATTTATCTTTTCAATCTTTCTTAATGTGTGACAAGCCGGAGGTAAATATGTTCTGTTTCCTTTCACAGCGGGAGCTAACTCCAAATGTATTCTCATTAATATCAAGTCCAATCTAGCATGTAATACATCTTTTGTATTTCCTTTTATGTCTAACAAAGTTCCAATCAAACTATCACATATGTTTTTCTCAACATGCATAACATCAATGTTATGTTTTATCTCTAAAAATCTCCAGTAAGGTAGTTTGAAAAAAATAGACTTCTTCTTCCAGATATGTTTTTGTAAACCAGAACTTTTTCTCTTTCCAAATGTCGAATCAATATCTTTCACTCTGTCATAATATTCTTCAGCTGACAATGGTTGAGGGGGGAGGCTGTATTCTTGTAAACCGTTAAATTCTTTTTTTCAATCAACCATAAGGATGATCAATTCGCAAAAATCTTCGATGTCCCATGTACACTATCTTTCTTCCATTCTGCAATTGATAATATGAAGTTTGTTCTTCACAAATTGGACATGCTTTATATCCCTTAACACTATATCCAAATAAGTTTCCATATGTAGAAAAGTCATTTATAGTGAACATTATCATCGCACGCAAACGAAAATAATCTTTCTTTTATGCATCGAAAACTTTAACACCTTCCTCCCATAGCAGTTTCAAATATTCAATCAATAGTGTAAGATACACATCAATATCATTTCCTGGTTGTTTTAGTCCAGAAATCATCAAGCTCATCATAACATATTTTTTATTCATACATAGATGTGGGGAAAAGTTGTAAAGTACCAGCAAAACAGGCCATGAACTATGTTGGCTACTGAGGCTCCGATATGGATTCATTCCATCAGTACACAATCCCATTATGAGATTTCTAACTTCACTTCCAAAATCATGAAAATTTTTATCAAACTTCTTCCACTGTGGTGAATCGGTAGGGTAACGTAAGTTACCATCATAGATGCGCTCATTTGAATGCCATCTTAACCTTTTTTCATCAATTGAATTTGCAAATAGACGCTTCAAATGAGGAATTATTGGAAGGTACCAAATTGCTTTAGCTGGAGTTTTGATTCTGGTACCTAAAAATAAATCAGAATTGAATTATCAGAATTGTATGCAAAAAATATTGGATGATGTCATTGGAAAGTAAAAAAATCTATTTTTCATAACATTACATGACATTACCTGAGAATGAATCTGAGTTGACTTTCTCATCCATCTTATAGTGCAATGTTCCACATGTAGGACAACTTGATAAATGTTTATTTTCTTTCCTATACAGTACATAATCATTGGGGCAAGCATGTATCTTTTTATACCCCAATCCCATTAGGCATAATATTTTCTTCACCTCATAATTGGAATCTGGAAGCCCATTGCCTTCTGGAAGTAGCTATTTTAAAAGCTCAGGTAAAATGGAGAATCTTTTATCACTCCACCCATTTTTTTCTTTTAAGTTAACTAATCTCAAAACTGCTGATAACACTGTATATTTACTGCAACCTGGGAATAATGGTTTCTCATAATCTCCATAAAATCGTTCAACATTTGGTGTTTTTTCGATGGTTTCAACACCTAAATCATGAATTAATTCTTCAATACGATCCTCTGCCTCATTATAAATATCGTCATCAACATTGGATGTTGAATTTTCAGTTCTTTCACCATGCAAGATCCAGCGTGTATAATTAAGGATAAAACCATAACAAATGAGATGATCCTTGATTTCTCTGGAGTTTAATTTTCTCATATTTACACACTTCACACATGGACAGAAAATCAAATCAATATTTTGAAGATGTCGTTTAGAAAATTCCAAAAAATTATCAACTCCTTTTTCATATTCACTAGTGGTTCTTCGTAAATAAATCCAATTACGATCCATTAATACCTGATATCACAATATAATTGATGAATATATTAAAACATATAAACATTTAAATATCTATCAGATAAATTGTAAACAAAAACATATTTAATAAAAACTATTGATAATCAGATAAAAGACATCAGATATGAAACACATTTACAAATAGAGTAAACAGTTTATTTTCATATTATATACATGTGTGTTATATTGATATTATAATTTAATTACAATATCATTCTTTTAAAATTTATTAGTTCATTTTACATAGTTGCAATATTTCGATGTTTCATGTGTCAAAAATATTGAAGAGTACATTAATTTAAAGGATTCAATAAGTGAAATGTGGGAGTACATGGAAATATGTATAAATTATTGATGATTTTGTGGTATGATCTATACCTATATACTAACAAATACATGTATCGAGATTAATATGATGGTGAATATAGTAGCAGTTCTAGATAGAATGATAATACAAAAAAAAAATAATGATAATGCAAACAAAAAATAAACTAATAAAATCTATACCAATAATGATAATACAAACAAACACTATAAAATGATAAACTACAACTATAAAATCTATACCAACAATGATAATACAAACAAACACTAATAATGAAAATCGCTCAAAAATAGGGAGATGAAATCTATTCCAACAATGATAATACAAACCAACAATGATAATACAAACAAACACTACAGTGTTTGAAGAAACAATATAAAATCTATACCAACAATGATAATACAAAAAATAATGAAAATCACACAAAAATGATAATACAAACCAATGATAATACAAACAATGATAATACAAACAAAAAATGATAATACAAATAAATCTATACCAACAATGATAATACAAACAAAAAATAATGATAAACTATAACTAAAATCGAACCAATAATAAAAATATCGCAAAATAGGGTTCTTGAAGAAGAAATAAAAAATGGGAGATTAAATAAGAGATAAAGAGGAAGAACGCATACCCGAAATCGTGCAAATGGCACAAAACCTTCAACAAGGGCCGTCCAAGATCGCAAATCATATTCGAAGGTCGTCGGGAGTCCAAAGCGCCGCAACAGAACTTGATTTCGACGATCGAACAAAATGAGGGTTTCGGTCTGCGAATAATTTTAAAAGACTTTTCGTGTTGGTTTTAGAGAAAAACGAAGCCGAAAATTTAAAAAAAACATTTCAGCGTCAGTTTTTAATATAACCAATACTGAAAATAAAACTTATGGCATCGATTTTCCAAAAAACCGATGCAAATTTTTTATTTTTTTTATTTTCGGCGTCGGTTTTATAGAAAACCGACACCGAAAACTGATTCGACTGGATTTTCAGCGTCGGTTTTCCTGAAAACTGACGCCAAAATGTTTTTTTATAATTATTTTCCGCGTCAGTTTTACTCAAAACCGATGCCGAAAAACCAATGCAAATTTTTTATTTTTTTATTTTCGGCGTCGGTTTTCCTGAAAACCGACGCCGAAATGTTTTTTTAAAATTATTTTCCGTGTCGGTTTTACTCAAAACCGACGCCGAATTTTTTTTCTAATTATTTTCAGCATCGGTTTTCCTCAAAACCGACGTGGTAAAATGGTTTATTATTATTATCGGCGTCGGTTTTCTTCAAAACCGACGTCGAAACATTTTTTAAAAAATTTCGACGTCGGTTTCGTGAAAACCGACGTGAAATATCATCGGAGAATTGTTTTTGGCGTCGGTTTTTTGTAAAATCGACGCCAAAAATTTCCCGCGCATACTATTTGCGTCGGTTTTTAAAAAACTGACGTTATTATGATGACGTTAAAAACCATATTTCCACTAGTGATTACATATTATCCTAGTTACCATTATATATTGGGGATTTCTAAAATTTTCCAAAAATATTATCTTCCCTAAAATAATCTAAAATACTTCTAGAAATCCTACAGACTTCATGTTACAAGATCTTCATAACTTTTTATACTGCTTTGGAAGTTACTTTATCAACCTTTTCAATAAACACAACCCAAAAAAATACTCCAAGGGAATTTTTTAAAATTATATATATTCAAGATATAATCAAGGTTAGTGATGTAATGGACACTATAGATTACTAATAAAAAGAAAAATATTTATGGATTTGATAACACGTTAGATCTTAGTTAAATGAATGGGAAATGTTATAGGAGTATAGATTATGATGGATGGTTTTGAGGTAAGTCTTGATGAAAATAATGATCAAGTGGTTATAGTTATTTTCTTTCAAGTTAAAATTTCATATTTTCCATTACACAATAGGAGTGAGAATGAGGAATATATTATATATTTCAAATGATGACCATATACGATATTTTTGTTGATCATAACACTGATAATGTTTTAACAGCTAGAAAATACAGATTATATAGATCTAGTGTTACAAATTCTTCTTCCTATTATCACATGTCATTATTTAGTGATTTGTTTTATTATTTCAATATATTGATGTCAAAAATTAATTTTGAGTATGAAAATGGGAAAAATTTCGTGGTTAGTGTCTTGGTTTAGATCTATATGTTCGACGATTTAATCAAATCATTTAATATACAATACTTATTTGACTTATAATTTTTATTATTATATTTTTTACATAGATATGGATAAAACTTATTAGGAAATTTTTGACATGTTGAGATCTTGAATGATTTCTTATTATTCATGAATTCCAAACATCATAGAATCATTATTTCCTGATGTGTAGCTCAATGATAGGGTCCGCGATAGAAGAATCTTTTCTAGATAAAACTGATCAAAATGAGTTGTATCATAGATTTATCAATCATGTAATAGATACAAAAATTTAAATTATAATAAATATAATATTTATAAAGGTTTATTGTATATAAAATTTGGGTTTTGTGAGGTTTCAATTCATAAAAAGAAACAAAAAATTAATTTATTATTATTATTATGAATTCTTCTAATGATATTCCTAATTATATTCACCCAAATTTATGGGGGAAAACTTATGTGTATTCTCATCATAGGAATTTATATTTTATCTCATTTATTAGTTATTAATATAAAAATATATGAATATTTTTTTTAAAATTTAAAGCTGAAGTGTCTAATAATTTTAATCAATGAAAATTTATTATTAGAAAGAGTATTAATAAACACGTAGAAACATTATTGATTATAGTGGTTTAGAGTTATATTATACATTTTTTGATTGGTATTTATAAAATTAAAGCATAATTTTCACCACAACACGTGAAATATACCATAAAAAATGATTTAGTAAAGTAAATGAATATCCCTTATGAAGTGAGTTGATAGAGGAAGATTTTGAAGAGAACTCGATGAGACAATATCAATATAGTAACATTATTTACAGTAAGAGTTGCAATTATCTCCCAATCACTACTCTATACAATAATGTGGTGTTTATATAACTTTATCATTGAGATCATCCTATTACTTAATTTTGTGAGTTTTTGATTCATGAGCTTTGAATGGGTTTTCATGTTATATATATTTACAAAATTCTCATGGATTTTTTGAGTCTAATTAAAGTTAAAAATCCCAATATGGAATGAATAATTCTAGGTTAATTGAAACCACATCCCAAGGTGTTGAAAAATAATCCGTGGTTCATGTATGAGAATAATGGACTCTAAAGGAAAAGGAGAACAATTCTCATGGTTCTGACCAAGATTGTTAGAGTTGATGTGTAATTCCTACTATTTTCCACAAGGATCAAAACAATGTTGTGGTTATGGTAACCACATTATTATTTAAGGCAGAGAAGGAAAAATTGATCAACGAGTTCTGATGAAGACTACCATTGAGGATTGTTGAAGCCACTGTCAGATAGATAGAGAAACCATATCATGGTTTATTCAGCTACATTTTAGTGTGAATAAAAACAATTGCCTTTAAGAGAACATGTTATGTAATGAATCTTGAAGATTTTTTGAGCTCACAATCCACCACACACAAAACAATAATTTTGTGGTTAATTTGACTATGTCATGGTATAAAAAGAAAATGATCAGGGATTAGTGATTTTGGTTTCAAAGGAAATATACTAAATCATTAAAGAAAAACCATGTCATGGTAGGGTATAAACCAAATCATTGTTTCAGTTAAAAATGAGTAATAAATAAAGTAAATTATTGTTTTTTCATTCCTACATTAATATTTCCATATAACCAATTTATAAAGGTGATAAATTGTTTAAGTGAATTAACAAAGATTTTAGTATTACATATCAAAACCAAGAGGATGGGAAGTCAAAGAACCTCATATAGGATATTCTTATATAATCAAAGAATCTTTTATAGTTTTATGTCATGTTAGTGAAATAATTCATAATAACAATATCGAATACCCTTTGGTGAAATCAATTGATTAACACTAATGAATTTACATGACCACTACAAAATAGGATTATATTATCTCATATTTTATCCAAATGTTTGATTCTTTATACTTTAAATCCTTATAAGAAGGTACTCTTGGATTTATATCCATTTAGGGAGGTGAAATGTGTTATTATGGAGGGATTGGGCCCATGTTAGGGGCTTTATATGTATCCTTATAAAGGGAATAAAAACCCATATAGAACAATACCATTTAAAGATGAGCATATTACCTTTCAAGGTTATGTGACAGGGATAGAAGTGGTTCCTTTTATATTCATTCATCCATGAACAATGGTGTACCTTTTATTTTTATGTATCCAATACCATTTCTAAGCACTTTAAATTCATAAAAGGTGGATTATTAGGTGAAATTTACCAAGAAATGGTTTGGTGTTGGACTTATAAATGAGTGGACCATTCTGGTTTAACCTAACATATGAGTTGGGTGAAGGAAATTTTGGGAATAAAGTGGAGGATCTCAGTTCAAGGAATTTATGGAAGCATAATAAATACCTTGACTCAAGTAATTTTATGAAACTTATAGGATTATATCAACTCAAGTTATTTTTAAAATTAAGGGGAGTATCTCAACTCATGTAATTTTATAAAACCAAAAGGTATATATTAACAAAATTAATTTTAGGGAAATAATATGAGGATCTAGAATTAGGGAGGTATAGAAAACCAATAGAAGTATGTTAACATAAATAATTTTTGGAAACCAAGTGGAGGGTCTTAACTCAATGTATTTTAGGAAACCAAAAGTTTTATCTCAAATCAAGGCATTTTTTGAGCGCAAGAGATATTTGGGAATGTTTTTGAAGACCCTATATAAAGTTGTTGTATATAAACCTTAGTCTTTTACACATATAATTACATGATTTTAATCATAATCAAACATCAAATTACAATCCAAGGATCATAAAGTCTAGTATCATGGAAGACTAGGTACATAAAACTAAAAACATGTGACTAAAAAAACATTTATTTATTTATAATCTATTATGAGCTCTTAACATCCATTGAGCCCTTACATATGAATAAGATAACATCAATATAAAATGAAAAAAGGGATGAGATAAAAGCCTAGTAAGGGAACACACATAAGAATAAATCTTGGCACATGGGTTAAAAGGCATAATATAATGATATATAAAGGCATGGAATATGATTAAAAATAAGGAATCATAACATGTGATCATATAATAATGGATTAATAGTAATGTTTCAACAACATAAAACATGAGTTTTTCATGATTAAAGGTTCTTAACACATAGAGAAGCACGAGTCAAGACTCATTGTACATAGAGGAGCACGAGTCAAGGCTAACCACCAAGACTGTTACACATAAAGTCTCATGAAACTAAACATTGCCCAATGCATTAGAGAACTATCTAGGAACACCCATCATAAAATTTTAATGAATATGTTTTCTACATAAATAATCATACATAAGTAAAAAAGTATAAACATAAGGATTACCGAGGGTAAGAGTTGGGTATCATAATCTTGTCAAAAAGTCATAACATAATGGAATATCACAATAGTGTCCATAACAGAAAGTATTTAAATAATACATGGACATTAATAGGGTAAAATAAACATATATTATGATAATTAATGTAAATATTAATTGATAACATATAAAAATAGTATTTAAGATACTTTATAATTAAAACATTTTACTGCAGTTTAAGAAAAATATTAAAGAGTATTTATAGAAGAAAAGGGAATAATATTTTATATACAACCAGAAGTGAACCAAGAATGTTTTAATAATAAAAGTATTTATGTTATAAAAATAATAGTTTATTAAAACATATTATAGAGTGCACTTGAAATTGGGAAAGAATTCGGGAAGTTACCTTAAATCGAGATTGCTTATCGGGAAGAATTGAGTACAAAAACTTTTAAATATATATATCCTTAAAAAATAAGGATGAATAGATCATCATAAATGAGTTTGGAACATATAAAAATCATTTATAATATGTGCATAAAAACAAAATATAATTTAATTTGGGTAAAAAGAGAGGAGTATCCGGAAGAAATAATGGAGATTCGGGTAGAATTTTTTACCTTATGTCCGAAATGATTATTCACTTGATCTTAATGTCTTGAATAAAAAAATTAGATTGATTAATTAATAATTAAAAAACCATTTATAATTTTATTTGATTTATTATAACTTTATTAAGTTTATTTATTTCCTTTTTTATGGGTTAATCGATTCAATGTCATCATTTGGGAGCATTGATTTCCTTGGTTTTCCTGATCGGTTTACTTGTAAATGTGTATGGAAAATCATGTAGAATGAGAATATTTATCCATAAATGAAATTATATGTTAATAATTAACTTATATAATATTAAAATACCATTTTTTCCATAAGTTATGATGATTCATTAGATAAATTATTAATGATAATCATTTAGATTAGTTTATCTTTTTTTAATCACAACAAACTCATCTTGTTTTATAAATTATTATCATGTGTAAAAAATGATTCTATAACTTTAAATAAGATATAATACATATATTAAAATATTTTTAAACCATAAAAATTGTTTCATGACCATAATTTAAGACAAAATTGAAATATGAAAGCACGCCGTCCACAAAGGTGGTATATCGACACCTCACAAATGATGTTTTCATTTTTAAAATAAAAAGAGAGGAGAATATATTTGATGAATAATTATTACATAAACATGATAAAATTAAATTATATGTAAGATAATATAGTTTTAATTCCATTTGGATGATGGTAGTTGTGTAGAGAAAAAAAATAAAGGAACTTGAAAAGTAATTTAAAGAAAACAGAAGACGGTTTTACCTCTTGATTCATTCTTCTTGAGAACCTACTTAGGGGATTGGTTTTGGTCTTTTTTTAAAGACCAAAAGATCTGGATTATGGGGAAGGGAATTTGGATTATATTTTAGTATAATTTGGACAAGGCTAAAGGATTTAGAGGTGTGAGGATAAGAGGTGATGAGGGGTGGTATTTATAGCGGAGGAGGAGGGTGGTTTTTGAACATTTTAATCATTATTTTATTATTTTTCTCAAGAGAAGAAATAGTGTTGATTATTGAGAATAAATATAGTAAACTGAGAATGTGAGTTCGAGATAATGGGATTACATCAACACTACATCACCTATGACTCTATAATTCAAGTATTTAGCATTTATCGTAAATTATCGTATTTTACTATTCACAAAAATCAAGTATTTCAGAAAAATCCCAAAAATTCTCCCAAACCATTTTTTGACGTACAAAAATTAAAAATAAACTCCGTTTTATAAAAATAATTTTTTAACTATGAGAAATATAATTTTTAATTAAAATCATCATTTACTTGGAAAATACAAATTTTAAAAATTAAAACTTCTTTTCTAACACTTTGAAAAATTAATTAAGGTCTAATAAAATTATCTCATAATCATAAGACATAGAAATATTAATTTATGAATACTTTTTTTGAAAATAAATTTTCTTTTAAATTATTAAATTAATAAAAAAATTAATTAAATATCTGTGACCTATAAAATTACCAACACTTAATTGATAATTTTTTAAAATATTTATTTACTTATATTATGTTATAATTATATCATATTTTCACTTATAAGATGAATAAATTTTATTTATACTTTAATTGGAGATGTGACTATTCAATTGGCCAATTTACTCTCCATAAAGGTCACATTACTATTCTAAAGGTTAAGTTACGATTTCATCGGTATAAGTTCCTTAACTTATATAAACAATTATTGTTTAATTCACTCAAAATTTAAAAATCTTTTATTGTGTTACATTATGTGTTCATACCATATAACATAATTATTAGAAGGTAATTTCCATTGATAGAACTTTGGGCCATTACATTCCTCCCCCTTATGAAATTTTTCCCTCAAAATTTCATTTTACATACTAAGGTGAAAATAAGTGTGGGTACTTTTTATTCATCACTTCCTCTATCTCCCATGTTTCCTCTTCGTACTTATGGTTCTGCCAAAGTACTTTGACTAGGTGAGTAGTATTGTTGCGTAGAACTTTATCTCTATGATCAAAGATCTTCACTGGCTGATCCTAGTAAGAGATATTATTCTCCAACTGTAACACCTATGAAGTTATTACATGTGAAGGATCCAATATGTAATTCCTTAATAGGGATATGTGGAATACATCGTGTACTTGAGGCATGGTCGGTGGAAGTGCTAGTTGAATCTCACGATCCTCTTCCATAGAGATATGATGAGGAATACCATGTGTTCGACCTTAAACTCTAGGTCACATTGAAGATTGTCTACATAGCTATTTTGTAAAATTTGGCCTGCCTTGATGTTATACTGAATGGTTTTCACCTTATCCTCCATTTATTTGACCATTTTGAGTCCTAGAAACTTACGTTCACTGACTTTATCCCATCATGCCGGTGTTCTACATCTTTTCCCCTAAAGGGCTTCATATGGATCCATTTGGATGCTCGAGTGAAAACTATTGTTGTAAGAGAAATCAACCATATGTAGATGTTAGGTCCCATACTCCTTTGAAGTCCATATAACATTATCTCTACATATCTTCTTGTGTGTTCACACTTTACTTAGATTGGCCATTAGTTTGAGGATGATAGGCCGTATATAATTTCAGCTCAGTTCTTAGAGCATGTTGGTGAATTTTCCATAACTTGGAGGTAAATATCAGATCTCATTCGGATATAATAGATAGTGGTACTCCATGAATCCTTACCACTTATTTGATGTATATCCATAAAAGTTTATCTAGTGAGAAGTCCTCTTGAATTGCGATAAAGTGAGCTGTCTTTATAACACGATCTACAATAACCCATATAACATTATTTCCTTTGGATGTCTTTGGAAGTCTAGAGACAAAGTCCATGGTGATGTTTTCCCATTTATATGTTGGTATGGTTAATGGTTGCATCATCCCTTTAGACTCTTTCCATTAATCGTTCACTTGCTGACATACTTGGTACTTTGATGTATATTCAGTAATCTACTTTTTCATATTGTCCTACCAAAAGTTCTCTCGTAGATCTCGATACATATTTGTGATACCTGGGTGAATAGAAAAGGTTGATCTATATGAGTAATTAATAATATCTTTCTTTATATTTTGATTGGATGGTACACATAGTCATTAACTAAATCATACGACTCCATCCTCGTCGATCTTGTACTTAGAGGATTTCCCCTTCTTGATAGCTTCCACCTTTTTCTGACTTTCTACAACATTTCTTTGAGCATCATTTGTTTTCTCCACAAGGGATGATTGAGAAATAATTTGAGAAAGAATTTATGATGTTACTCCCATAATGATTCCCATGTTCATCCTTTGTAAGTCTAAGAAGATTGAATCCTTTTCAATTATCATCATTGATAAATATGTAGGATCCTTTCTACATAGAGCATCCACCACCTTATTTTCTTTACCAGGATGATAGTGGAATGATCAGTCGTAATCATTGATGATCTCTAACCATATTTTCTGGCACATATTAAGACCCTTCTAGTTGAATATATATTTTAGAATCTTCTGATTAGTATATATCTCACACTTCTCTCCATAGAGATAATGCCACCAAACTTTCAATGCAAAGATCATAGCTACCAAATTCAGATCATGTGTAGGATAGTTTTTCTCATGAATTTTTAACTTCCTTAAGGAGTAGGCTATAACATTATCATTTTTCATCAGTACACAACCAAATAATTTATTTTAAACATCTTTGTACACCACAAAGAGTTTTACACTTGTTGAGAGTGTGAGTACTGATACATTGATAAGCCTATTTTTAGCTCCTTAAATCATTCCTCACAATCTTTAGTCCATGAGAACTTCACTCCCTTCCATTTCATCTTGTTTATTGGGGTTTAAAATCATGAAAAGTTCTTCAAAAATCATCGATAATACCTGGATAGACCAAGAAAGATGAAGATCTCAATTATAAATGTCGGTCTAGGCCACTCTTCAATTTCCTTTGTATTAGAATGGTCTACATATATCCATTTTATGGTGATAACATTCCACAATAATGATAATTCCTCCATACAGAAATCACATTTATTGTACTTTTCATATATTTTCTCCCTTTGTAAAGTCTTCAGCACAATATTCAAATGCTCCTCATGTTCCTCCTTTCTCTTGGAGTATATTAGAATATCATCGATAAAGACTAACAAAAATTTCTTGAGGTAATATATAAATAATATATTCATTAAATCCATGAAAATTTATAGAGCATTAGTGAATCTAAAGGGAATCACTATGAAATCATAGTGTTCATACCAAATTTGAAAGGCAATCTTGGGAATATATTCCTTACTCACATTTAATTGTTGATATCTCGACCGAAGGTCCACCTTAGAGAAATAGCTGGCCCCACATATCTGATCAAACTAGTCATCTATCCATGGATGTGGATACTTGTTATTTATTGTGATTTTACTGAGCACACTATAATCAATGCAGAGGCACATTGATTCATCCTTATTCTTGATGAAGATGACTAGACACCCCATGGTAAAGCACTCGGGCATATAAAAACCTTCTCATGATTCTCCTATAACTGCTTCTTTTGTTCTTCTAGCTCAATGGTGGCCATTATATAAAATGTTTTTGATATAAGCAGAGATCCAAGAATAAGTTCAATTGAGAGCTCAACTTCTCGGTGAGGGGTAAGACCAAAAAACTCTTCTGATATTACAAAAGTGTAATACCTCATGATGGGAATACCTTCAAGCATGACCATCTCCTTTGTATCAATAATTTGTGCAAGAGATGATTTCTCATAAATAAGTAATATCCAAATTTTAGATGATGATTATGAAGAAGATTAATATCCCTCTTTACACTTGTAAATAATTATAGGATTCTTAGGGATGTGAATAGTGATCTCCCTTTACCAAAAGTTGATGTTGGATTTATATAAAGATAACCAATCAATGCCCAAAATAGAATCAAACTCTACAAAAGGGAGTATGATATGATTTTATGGGAGGTTTAGTGCACAAAAATTATCTAGTGAGGAGTTATGTACTTTGGATACAATAATTTCCCCATTATATGTTTTCACTAATAACTCAACCTCCAAATTTTGAGGTGATATTTGAATAGTTCTCCTAAACTTTCATGATATAAAAGAATTCATAGATCTAGAATCAAATAGTACATTTTCTATTCTTGAATGAATAACCAACGTACCTTTCACCACATCATTATTTGGCTCCACATTAGTAGTAGTGACAATATAATCCCTTTCTAGTTTCCTTGGAGGCTGTTGTTGATTTCCATCGAAAAACTTCAGCTTAAGGAATTGGTTCTCAAAATGAAAATGTTTGTTGAAGTTGAAAAACTGCACTATTGGTAGAGCATTAACATGAAGCTTCATTTCTTCTTCCACATTAGTGGGATTATTCATATCCCTTCATAATTTCTTATCCATATGCCCCATTATTCTGCATTTGAATCATTTCCTGGTTCCCTTTAGACAGTTCCTAGGATTATTCTTCCCACAATTTTAACACATGGATTATTCGGTCTTCTTTCCATCTTGGGATTTATTTTATAATCCACCCATATTAGATTCTATTTTCGGATTTTTGTCACTAGAACCATGAGACCATTGAGAGTCTCCAATTTCCATTTCAACCTTGAGGGAATTATAGAAAATCTCCTCATATCTGTCAAAGTCTCTAATTACAAAAAAATTTCATATACTCAGATTTAGTCTACTAAATAAGTGATCCACCTTGGTTTTAGTGTTCATGACAAAGATGGGAGGTGTATCTTGAAATACTTGTAAAGTTTTCTTCATATGCTTTGATAGAATCATATTCATTCTGATTAAGTCCAAGGAAATATCTTTCCCTCTTGATATGGAGGGTTAGGGTAAAATATTTATTTAAAAACATTTTCTTGAATTGCTCTCAATCCATGGAATCAATTTCCTCCTTGAACTTTGTATTTTTAATCAGTGTCCATCACTGATCAGCTTCCCCATAAAAATGATAGACCGCTAGTACAAATTTATATTATTCTGAGCACTGAAGAATATAAAATATCTTTTCAATGGTGTTAATTCACTATTCCGAAAGGAGAGGATAGGAAGATCCACTAAACATGGGAGGAATTTTTATTATGAAGGATTTGATGAAAAATTTCTCTTTCCTTGGAGAAGGAGGGCATTCCACGCGATTCAAGTTATTATTCATAAATTGATCCAATTGAGAAAGTACTTTCATGATGTTTTGAGAACCCATTTCTATCATATTTAGAATATCATTAAGGCAGTAATCACATTTCCTATGAAATTGAATGTTAGAAAGTTTTCTTAAATTTCCCACCATTAACTAAAAAAATAAAGTGCAATTAGGGGGCTTGAATACTTAACTAATAATCAAAAAAGGAAACTTTAAACATAAAAGGATAAACTCTTAAAGGAAAAGTATATCCTAATTTATTATTCCTTAGGATTCAATCTATGTTATCCATGATTTTTTTCCTAACATATATTCTTATGGGAATTTCTTTTTTCCCTTAACAATGGTTTGTAATGAGCTTATGAATTTACCAAATCATATCCCCTGAGAGTGTAAAACTAGGTGCACAGTAAGGCCCATTATCGTATACCAGGTTACCCCGAGTTAGGCCCGGGACACCTTGTCGTAGTTGTTACTCTTATGTACATCTATTCGAGAACCATACCCACTTGTAGTATCCAGACAAGGATTTATTTACTTGATAAACCACTTACTCTATACTTAGAAAAATTTAGGGACATTTTCTCATACTTAGTCTTATCCCTAGTGTTCTTACTAAATTGCTCTATTCCTAGTCTTCAAATATAACTAAACTTTTACTCTTATACAAACTATAGTGACCCTAGTCTTTTATAGACATCATTACATGATTTTAATCAGAATTAAACATCAAATTACAATCTAAGGATTGTAAAGTCTAGTGTCTTGGAAGTCCAGGTACATAAAACTGAAAACATGTGACTAAATACAAAATTTATTTATTTATTATCTATCATGATCTCTTAACTTCCTTTGATCCCTTACAAATTAATAGGATAACTAAGAGATTCATGAACAAAGTGATGAGCTAAAATCCTAGTAAGGTAATAAACATAAGAATAAATCTTTGTAAACGGGTTACAAGGCATAACATAATGATATATAAAGTCATGGAACATGATTAAAAATAAGGAATAATAACATGGGATCATGTAATAATGGATTAATAGTAATTTGAAAGAAACATAAAACATGAATTTAGTATGAGTCAAGTCTCTTTTCACATAGAGGAGCACGATTCATGGCTTGTTGCGCATGGAGGAGCACAAGTCAAGGATAACCACCAAGACCGTTGCATATAATGTATCATGAGACTAAAAATTACCCAATGAATTAGATATATATTTGGGTGCACCAATCATAACATTATCATGAATATGTTTTCCACAGATATAATCATACATAAGGAATCAAGCATAAACATAAAGATTACCCAGGGTAAGAGTTGGGTATCATAATCTTGTCAAAAAGGCATAACATAAGGGAATATCACAATGGTGTCCATGAAATAAAGAATTTAAATCATACATAGACATTTAGAGGGTAAAATAGGAACATATTATGATAAGTTATCTCAATATTAAGTTATAATATATAAAAAATAGTATTTAAGATACTTTTGAATTAAAACATTTTAGTGCGGTTTAAGAAAAATATTAAAGAGAATTTAAAACAGAAAAAAGAATAATAATTTATATAAAACCAGAAGTGAACCAAGAATGTTTTAATAATAAAATGATTTATTTTATAAAAATAACGGTGTCTTAAAACATATTATAGAGTGCACTTTAAATTGGGTAATAATTCGGGAAGTTCCCTTAAATCGGGCTTGCTTATTAGGAAGAATTGGGTAGGGAACCTTTTAAAAACATATATATCCCTAAAAAATAAGGATGAATAGATCATGATATATGAGTTTGTAACA
The DNA here is from genome assembly GCA_963277665.1 of Viscum album. Taxonomy (NCBI): domain Eukaryota; kingdom Viridiplantae; phylum Streptophyta; class Magnoliopsida; order Santalales; family Viscaceae; genus Viscum; species Viscum album. The sequence continues at coordinate 139,563,972 of OY728155.1, forward strand.
TATAAAAATCATTTATAATATGAACATAAAAATAAAATAGAATTTCATTTGGGTAAAAAGAGAGAAGGAGTAACCTATAGGAATAATGTAGGTTCGAGTAGAATCCCTTACCTTAAGTTCGAAATGATTCTTCACTTGATATTAATATAAAAAATAATCAAATTAAATTAATTAATTAATAATTAAAGAACCATTTATACATGTATGTTATTTATTATAAATTTATTAAGTTTATTTATGGTATTTTTGATGGGTTAATAGCTTCAATTTCATCGTTTAGGAGCGTTGAATTACTTGGCTTTCATGATCAGTTTACTTGTACGTGTGTATGGAAAATCATGTAAAATGAGGATAGTTGTCCAGAACTGAACTTATATGTTATTAATTAACTTATATAATATTAAAATATCATTTTTTCCATAATTTAGGATGATTCATTAGATAACTCATTAATGATAATCATTTAGATTAATTTAGCATTTTTTTAATCACAACGAACTCATCTTGTTTTATAAATTATTATCATGTGTAAAAAATGATTCCAGATCATTAAATAAGATATAATACATATATTATAATCTTTTTCGACCATTAAAATTTTTTCATGACCAGCCTTGAAGACATAATTTAAATATGAAATCATGTCATCCACGAAGGTGGTAAATCGGCACCTCACAGACGATGTTTTCATTCTTAAAATAAAAAAGAGAGGAGAAGAGATTTGATGCAGAATTATTCCCTAAACATGATAAAATTATATTATATCTAATATAATGTATTTATCATTACATTTGGATGAGTGTATATGTGGATATAAAAATAAAATAATGGAAGTTGAAAAGAAATTGAAAGAAAACAGAATATGGTTTTTCCTCGTGATTCCTTCTTCTTGAGAACCTCCTTAAGAGACTGGTTTTGGTCTTTTGTTAATAAAAAAATATCCTGGTCATGGGGAAGGGAATTGGAAGGATATTTGATTAGAATTTGGACAAGGCTAAATGCTTGATAAGTGTGAGTATAATAGGTGGTGTGGGGTGATATTTATAGTGGAGGAGGATGGCGTTTTTGAATATTTTAATCATTATTTTATTATTTTTGTCAACAAAAGAAACAATGTTTATTATTGAGACTAAATAAATTAACTTGAGCATGTAATTTTGATATAATGTGATTAGATAACCACTACATCACATTTGACTCCATAATTCAAGTATTTAGCATTTATCATAAATTATTGTATTTTATTATTCACAAAAAATTCATGTATTTCAAAAAAATCCCAAAAATTCACCCTAACCATTTTTCTAAGTGTAGAATTAAAAAATTAAATACATTTTATGAAAATAGTTTCCTAAATATGATAAATATAATTTTTAATTAAAATCATCATTTACTTGAAAAATACAAGTTTTAAAAATTAAAACTACTTTTCTAACACTTTGAAAAATTAATTAAGGTCTCATAAAATTATCTCATAATCATAATACATAAAAATATAAATTTATGAATATTTTTTATGAAAATATATTTTTTAAATTATTAAATTAATCAAAAAAATGTAATTATATATTTATGACCGATAAAATTATCTACACTTAATTGATATTTTATAAAATATTTATTTACTTATATTATGATATAATTATATCATACTTTCACTTATAAAATGGATAAAGTTTATTTATACTTTAATTGGTGAGGTTACTATTCAGTTTTTCGATTTACTATTCATAAGGGTCACATTACTATTTCAAAGGTCAAGTTACTATTTCATTGGTACAGGTTTCTTAACTTTTAGAAACACTTCTTATTTCATTCATTCATCATTTATAAATATTGTATTATGTTCTCTTATGTGTTTATACCATATTACATAGTTATATGAAGGGAATTCCCATTGATAAAACTTTGGGTAATTACATGTTGTATTGAGAGATTAAAGGAGTTCCTCTAGAATGTGATGATTATCTAGAGAATAAATATTATAGAATGTTGAAGTGAATATGAGAGTTGTGTTATCTTTTGTTGTCAACACATTTAATCATGCTAAAATTCAAGTGATATTGGGTAACTCATTTGAGGTGAAGGTCATCCTAAAATTCTAGACTGTTTGAAGTTGTTTGGAATTAATTATTGAAGTATTTTGGTTAAATATAGATTATATTGATAATATTTAGATTTTGGATATGTACTAGAGAATTCATAATAATCATATTAGTATTGGAGATATCATAAAAATAGAAAAGTAATGTATTTCTAATCATGAATCACTCCCCCACATAACCATCATTTCTTGTCCATGTAACCATCAACTAGTGGTTGGATAACCATCATTATAACCTACATAACCATAATATTCTTCTATGTAACCATAATTTTACACATGCATAAACATCATATTTGTTATGTACACATCATATATTCCAACTAAGTGAAAAATGGTAAAGTCTTGTTTTTGTAGAAATATTTTCAGGTGCTATGTAAGAATCATACATGCACACACAATTCGAACCATCATTTTATTTAAATAAACATCATGCCTTAGTGAAATTTAAAATATTATAGAGACTAAAAATTCATGTTTCTAGAATTTAATATTCCAAAGAATATAATTAAAAGTTATACTGCTGCATAAGCTAATCTTTAATGAAATAAATATAATCAAATGGTCTTTCATGATTCTAGTAGGTTTTGAAGAAAAAGAAGAATCCATGGAGTGTTTTATTATATGAAGCAATATCCACTATATTCAATGTCACATATATGCATATATTTATTTTGAATTTAAATACACAAGGAAATCATTGATAAAAATAAGAATAATGAAAATATTTTTTATAAAGGAAGTCTACAACAATTCTGCTTGTCAACTTATAATTACAAGAAGCTTTGACGAGGATCTGTGATATTCTTTTGAATACCGAGTCTTGAGGTATTTAAATTTAAAATAGGTGTAACTATTTTATTATAGGTTAGATACTGAAAAAATAATGAGAAATAATGGTAATATTATTCATGTGGTTTTTTGAATAAATATTCCAAGAATAAGTTGTAGAACGTGTCCATATAAATCAGTGAACATGGTCTATAAAATATTATAGAACATTTTGAATAAGATTAGGAAATTTGGCCATAAATTTCATAGGAGAGAGAGACATAGACTGGAAGGTGATGATTCCATATATGTTTGAATAATAATTCCCACAATTAATTTATAGACAATAGTTATTACAAGTAAATTAAAGATAACTCTTGCTACTATGAAAGAATATAAGAATATGAAAACTCAGTAAACCTAAAAACTCTAAAATAGTCTAAATGAGGTAGATATTTCAGTTATTATCAAAACTATTGATAATTATATGTAGAATTATCCTATGTACATTATGAAATGAAGAATAATCATAAGACATGTAAATTTGAGTTTCAAGATTATACCCATCTTAGTTTACTTATAGGTGAATTCTAGTGAGTAATGTGGTCTTGATGAGTTTAAAATCACATGAAGGATAAACCTCATTATATTGAGAGGTGAAACATGTAAATTATTATGCTCATTTTTTTTCTATGTTGGATGTGTGTGGTTAGAAAAATATTACCCATCCTAATAGGTTGAGAAGGTTTTTTGAAAATAAACATAAAAATAATTTAAGATAACTAATTCTCCCCCTATCAATGATCTCTAAAGGATCTTTAAATTGGTTCCAAAAGTGTTATTAAAGAATAAAGTTCACTTTATTTGTGATGTCCTATTTGAATTTTGGATCTTAAAGTCTCTCTAAATATGTTTTTCATTGATTTATATTATTTTCTATGGATAATTTTAATTCCTTTATTAGTAAATTGATTTCAACATTTGAAGGGAAATGTTGTCATATATAAAGGATAAAATGTTTGTATACTATTTATATATCAGTTATGATGTATTTAAAGTTGGAACTAATAGATTTTCCCTATGAGATAAAGGATATTTCATAATAGTAACATACATGAGGAATATGATGAATTATAGTCATGCTATAAATTCTATTTTGTATTATCTTTTAGAATATGATTTTTTGAAATATAAAGGAATAAAAATGGAAAATGTTATTTGGGAAAAACTTCAAAAAATTTATGAAAAATAAAAAATTAAAGTGGGGAAAGATTCATATTTATATATTAAAGTATAAAATTCTCTAAATTTATTATAATGTGACTAAAAATAGTTACTTCTCAAGAGTTAATGAATTTGTGCGCATGATTAGAGTATATGGTGAGAAGTTGGAAGGATCTACTTTTATATGAAAGATATTTAATATCTTAGTTGAAAATTTTGATTTAAAAGTATATAATTAAGAAGATAAATATATGAGTGAAAATAATGTTTTTGAAATAAATAATATTTTTATATCATATGAGATAAGAAATGATAATGTTGTCAAGAAGAAGGGAATGACTGGAAATGATATTTTCTTTTAAATCATTAAAACTAGAGAAGATGAAAAAGAAAGTTGTTATTAAAGGGGAATATTATTAGTATGATTCATATGAATATATAGAGGAGGATATTGATGAAGTAACATCCCTTATATAAATAAAAATGATAATAAGGAGATTAAATGTTATTATAAATCACCCCTTAAAATGTTTTAGGTGTGTAGTTATTGGTTATTTCAGTAAAAACATACCAAAATCAAAAGTTGAATAAAAAAATTCTGAAGATAAAGAGAATAATAGAAGATTATATAATAAGAAATCCAAAAAATGACTGATTTATTCTAATTATAAGTGTAAAATTTTCAAAATATTTAAAACTATAAACTTTTCTCAAAATAAAGTGAAAGTAGTAAATATAAAAAAGAAGTTGAGTAATTTGGCGATGAAGGTGGTGAAAAGATAATTATGGATAAAGTGAATGATTAATATGATACTTGTTATGAAACAATTTTTTAAAATTAATAGAAAGATATTTAAATTTAGTTCATGACATAGTGATAATTAAAAGTATGTCTATCAATAATCTCTAAACATGAGAAAGAAATCAGAAATTCTAAGAATAAAAATTCATCTTTTAATAGAAAAAATATTTATTTATAGAAAAAATTCAAAATTGATAAAGGATATTGATGATATAAAGAGTATTATTGATATTTATTATACTTTTAACATCATTATATAAGAACAGGTGAAGTAAAAAGAGAAGGAGTTTGACTATATACAACAAATGTTGATTAAAGAAGAAGAAGAGTTGAAAAAACTCAAACCTAATTTTTAGAACTCTATCTAATAAGTTTGATAATGAAGAAATAAAAGTGATTTTAAAAAATACTAACAAATACCAACTTTATAAATAGAAAATAATTATGTAAATTTATTTGGAGTCAAATAAAATTAATCAAGTCTTGAAGGCCAAGTTTGTAGCTAAATCTAGTGATAATCAGAAATCTAAAAATTCAAGGAACTCCAACTTGAAATTAAAAACTACAAAAATTTGTGATTTTAAAAAGTTTTTAAAGGAGTATAACATGAAGAATAAATTTTCAGGATTCTATCATAATATTTGTTTTCAAAAATTATCTAATATTAGTGACTCAAAGTTGGAAGGAATACAACCTACAAATTCTAGAAAACATGCTACTTATAATGGTAAGTATGCTTTATATGGATTATTTTGGAACTATGGAGGCTTTTGAAATATATAAAATATGTGTTGGTTCAATTTTTAATAAAATAACATGTCTTCTAGGATTTAAAGTAATGTTTTAAAGGGGATTATATCCCTCCAAATGATGAAAAGTCATAAAACAATTGTAAAATTTGAATATAAGTTATAGAACAAGTTTGATATTCTTGAAGAAATATATGGAATGTGTGACCATACCAGTAACTATCAAAATAAATTCCCCATACTTTTAAAATCATTAGAAAAATTGAGTTGGGATACTCAAAATCCTTATGATAATAAGAGAAAATGGAAGGGGAAATATTTTGTTATAGAAGTTGCACTTAAAGGATTTGAAGGGGAAATTCCACGGATCTTATACAATGGATGTTTTTATCATATGAAAGAATATTTAAAACTTCTAGAAATGTTTTTAAGTGAAGTATATTCTTAGTAATCTTTGTAAACTATAGTCCACTAAAGTTTAAATGAGTTGGTTTAATGATTATTGGGAAATAAAAGATAAAATCCAAAAACAATCATTATGTTGATGGATTAAAACACAATATGTTAAGTGTTTATTATATTTATTTGAAACAAAATTATGTTGTTTTAAAAAAGGATGGATTTTTATTTAAGAAACGTGAATATTGAAGAATGTTTACAAGAGGAAAATATACAAAAGGAAATTTGTTTCATGTGGTTGTCGCTGGAAACTGATGCTTTATAATCATGAAAGTATATAATCTATTGTGGCATAAAAGGATTGACTATCTTGTATAAAAGAATATGAATAAAATAACCCAATTATAAATTTTTCATGATGTAAATTTTTTTAAATGAGAAATATATTGTACATGATCAACTAGATAAGAGGATAAAATTATTAACTCATTATATAAGAAGGTGGAGATTCAATATAATCAAACTTTGGAGCTTATTCATCCAGATTTATGTGAGTCTATAAGAAATAAATCAAAAATGTAGACAATTAATTTATTATATTCATTGATGACTTCACTTGTATTAATTGTGTAATATTTATGAATGAAAATTCAGAGGGCTTAAGAATGTTTAAATGTTTATAATGAAGTGTAGAAAAAGAGTATAATTGTTTTTCTCAAGAGGATACAAACAAAAAACAGAACCAAGTTTACAAATAGGAAGTTTAAAGCTTATTTAGAGAATAATTTCAACATACAAGAACCCAATTCACTATAAATACCACAATAAAATGGCATAGCTAAGTAGAAAAATATATTTCTTTTGAATATGGCATGAACAATGTTGGTGAAGAATGATACTTGGTATTTTTTGGAGACAAGATATTAAAGTAGTGATTTATATTCAAAATCTCCATTTCTGTAGGAAAAATTCAAACATATATCTATATGAGATTTACTATAAAAAATGTAAAAGTTTAAACTATCTTCATGTGTTTGGAATCCATTCTGTTGTCAATCAAAAAAGTGAAAATCTTGGGAAGTTTGAAGATTGAGGATTTTATTTGATATTCCTAGGATATCCTCTAAATGGAAGAGTTTACTACTAATATAAAAAATAAAATTGAGGGATTATAAATACTGGTACTAGAAAGATCATGGAAATTTGAGATAAGGAAGTTATACATGATAAAGTATGGTCCAGAAATGATGTTGATGCTATTTTTGTTTAATATCCTAAAGAATATTCAGAAAAATTTGAAACTGTTGAAGATGAATAGGTTGGGCAAGAGGATTCAATCATTAAAACTAAAAGGGTCTCAAGAATCTCATCTATGATTGTGAAGGAAACTGTAGGTCCATAAAATTATTTGAGATCAAATAGGGTGTAATGACCCAGACCCGATCAGCCACCCAAACAATGCTAAACATGTCGGGTGTTACTACCTTAGGCACACCTCCCCGAACGCCAAAGGCTGCCGACTAGTAGCGAAGGTCTCATAGGTATAGTGGGGAGTCCATACCCTCTCGGAGGATAATAATAATGGTATTTTTCAAAGTATAACAGCAAAGATGTAGAAGAATAAATGACTCAGCAGACTCAAACCAGACCCGTAGAGCGGAAGCACATTCAATATCAATAAATAGTGAAAGCAACAAATATAACAACAACAATGGAAATAAACACAACAGCATGATGATCACATGTAACTACTACTGAACAATAAAACATGCATCCATGATAGGTCATACATATATGAAAATAAAAAGGTGCCAATGGATAACCAAAAGTAGCTACAACAAGTAAGCATGGAGATATAGAAAAGAAAAACGAAACAGATTAACTCTAGCTAGGTTGGACCTCAAGGTCCATACCATCTCCCTACAACAACTAACATATCCTAGCTCCTGAAGCTAGCCTCTTTCCTTTACGTAAAATCATAAAGTCTGCACGTGTCCCGAAGGGCCCGTGTAGGGTGTGAGACGAATCTCAGTAGGATACCACCCAACGTTGAGTACCTAATATAAGTGTTTAAGCAGTCATGCATTTATAAGGAAAGAAGTAAATAGAATGATGCACAAATAAACACAAACTCCACTGGTGCTCTGCATCTACCATGGAGTGTCACCTGCTTCGGCCAACGCTGGAATCTCTATCATGTAACCCGACACCATGTGCCCCCTAACACCACGTGTCTCAAGTACTAACGTCCTGAAGACATGCCCAATAGTGGTAACTCGGAGGAACAATGATGTCTGTCCTCAAAGAAGTACCGTAGGGACAACGATGTCTGCCCTCAAATAAAATAACCAGAGGGACATCGATGTCTGCCCTCAAAGAAAGTTTCCGAAGGGACAAAGATATCTGCCCTCAAATAACAGTGAGCCTATACCCTCAACCTGATAGACTCAATTCTATCCCCTGAAGGCTCCTCACCTCCCACGTGGCTTTCTACGAAAAGCACCCCTAAACCAAAAGTACCTAAACCGCAACTAACAGGGACCTCTACCCACACGAGTGGTCAAAACCACCTCATCACAAATTATATCTGTGTGCACACTAATCAAAGTTCCAGGTGAGCGGTAATAATCAAAATAGTACCTAAGCCACAACACCTTGGACACCTCGTGTCCCTACGACCATGCCACTTAAGTCTGATGGCCTTGCCATCCCAGTAACCTGGGCTATGCCCAGCCTGACAGTCATCCTGCCTCATGTCGACGTCCATGACACCCAATCCCGTGGTCAAAACCACCCAAGTAACCTGGGCCAAGCCCAACCTGTGATCCACATCACTCAAGAATATCCGAACTATGCCCAACACCACCCAAAGGGTCTAGCAAATGAAATTCGACAATTGCATATATAACATATTTAAACAGAAAACATAAACAGGAAAAACATTCTAAACAGTTTAATTGCCCTAACCCAATAGTTATCAATCAACAGTAATGAGGTCTTGAAAGCCTCTAACAATTTATTTTAGTCTTAAAAAATTAAACTCAATAGTTTATAACAATACGAAACAAATATAACCATTTTGGCTTCCCCCGGCCAAAATGCCTCACTGAGCTACGACCCCTCGTCCGACCCCGCTCAAGAAAAACAGGTAACAAGGCATACCCAAGGGCATCCCATAGGTTCAAAAATCAATTCAATATGAAACAGCAGATAAAACGGGTCCCGCGCAAAATCCCCGAAAACACGCTAAAGGATGCACCACCCAAATGACCACAAAAACACAAAAAGAGGTATGCACCACCTTCTTGAGACTCGTACAATGTTACTCCTCTGGTAACAACCTCTAATTAGGTCTAAAACGCGGTAGATCTACAAAAGAGTCAAAACCGCTCAAACCCCTATACCTCTTTCTAGAACAGAAATCAAGAAAAACAAATCAAGAAGAATAGAGGCCTTACTAAGGGGGTTCCAATGCATCTAATAGTAATCGAATCTGACTTCAGACGAAGAATTAGGAAGAGGTTGAAGCTCCGACTGACTTGGTTTGTGAAACCGGGCGACACAAGGTGTGTTCTGCCTCAATACAAGGCTACTGACCATTTTAATGCAAAAAAGAAACTACAGGTCATGTAATTTAGGACAAAATGACATCTATATCATTTAACTGTTCTTTTGGTGGCTGGAATTCTGCCGACTTACTTTCCAGAACCTGCCGACATGAGTATACAGCGTGTACCTATGGGTACACGGTGTGTACTTTGTTTCCCTTCTCTTCATCGCTGACTTACCCACACGCCATGTATATCCCTAATACACGGCTAGACTGCACGACGTGTCTAAGGAGAACATGACGTGTATCTGGTTTCAATGATTCTCCTCGGCCAACAGGCCTACACGCCATGTGTAGTCACCACACGGTCTCAGGTACACGGCGTGTCTATAACTACACACCATGTAGTAAGAAATTTTTACATGGTCATCACATAGCATGTACTCGGCGAGCACATGGCTGGTCACTCGCTTAACATATACACGATGTGTACTTAAAGTACACAGTGTGTAGTCTGGAAATTTCTAGAAACTGCCCATTTTCTCCTGTTTCCTCAGAAACAAGTCAAAAATTCAAACAGGGTCAGGATTTTGACCCGTTTTAAAAACCCGGGTTCTTAAAATCTCCCCACCTTAACATAGCTCATCCCCGATCTATCTAACGAAACCCAGAGATGGCACCGAAAAAACCACCCCGATCAAAGTAACCCGGACTTCCCTATTCTCAGAGGTCCCAGCTAAATTCCTCAAGGGGGGCTCCCCACCTTAGGAATCACCCAACCTGATCTCAACCCAACAAAACTCAAAGTAAATAGGGTTCAACAACCTATTTTATAGACACATAGTCCTTCCATGATGCATCGTCACCCCTACACCTCATTGGTGCTCCTGTGTCGTTCCCAATACCCAACGTATCCCACACCGCATCGGTGTCCGCCTCCACAAGGTCCTGGTACCTAGCACCTCATGTAACACACATCCTCAATGCCCCGATGCCCAAGGCACCTCAAGTAACCCACATCCTCTATGCCCTGATGCCCACAACACCTCATGTAACCCACATCCTGGATTCCCCGATGCCACGACACCTCATACATATATATAAATATATCACGCACTCGATATGGTGCCAATCCCACCGACTAGAATCTAGTCATTCCACATAAATCCTGCGCATCACGTGCACTCAAAATGGATATGAATCTAAAGGTCATGCCAAAAGGAAACATGGAAAATCACGGCCACACCCGTGGTGTACCTCTAACCATCATCAGCTCACCAGCCTTCTCAGCCTCTGGTAGCTCCACAGCATGCACCTGTCCAGAAGTACGGCTGCTTGATGCTTGACCTCCCTACGGTGCTGCTCCAGCCACTGGCCACTAACCCCACAGCTGGATCCCACTGTCTCTGTCACGTCCTCCATGTGCAGTTAAACCTCGGCTACCCTCTCCTGGTACGGAACCTGAACCAACTCCGGATGCCACCGTCTATCTTGGTCCCTGCCTACCAGCTGTCTGAGAAGGCTTCCTGCAAAACCTTTCCAGATTCCAGACCTATTCACATGCCCATCACTCCTTTGGAGGCCTATCGCATAGAGTCCAAAAATGCCCTGGCTGTTCACAATGGAAGCAAACCACTGCCGAACTACTACGAGGTGGTCTAACTGAGTCCTTGGCCAGACTACCCTACTGGAACTCATCCCGTACTCACTTCCTGCTGTCCGAACCCTCACCTGAAGCCCTCGCCCGGCCAACCTGGGGAATATCCCTCTGGTTTCCCTCCACTATGAGCACTTGGTTCACCGCCTCTGAGAAAGAACACAACTTGAAAATATTCATCTGGACCCGAATGGCCTTCCGTAAGCCATCCTCAAAGAATCTCACCCTAGCCGTATCATCGCTTACCATAACAGGTGCAAAGCATGACAACTCAGTGAAAGTATCTATGTAGTCCAAGATGAACATGTCTCCTTGATGAAGGCTCATGAACTCCCAGGCTCTCTCTACTCTCAGTGTCTCTAGGTAAAAGTGCTCAAAGAACCTGTCCTTCAAGTCCTTCCATGCTAGTCCCTCATGTCTACAAGCCTGAAACTGCACATCCAACCAACGCTTCACCGGTCCTCTCAGCATGTACATCACCAGCTTGAACCTCCACCATAGAGGCGTCTCGAGATTCTCGAAGATCATATGCATTCTCTTGATCTAGTTCTCAGCTGCCTGTGGACCATCCTCACCCTGAAAAAGCGGTGGGTGATGCGACTGGAACTCCCGTGTCAGATATTCCATAGATGGCTCTTTACCCTGTGCACCTCTGTCGATCCCCTACAAGACACGCACCAGGCTCGCTCGGAGCTGCTGGTCGAGCCATGGTCTGAATGCTGCCAAACCCGGCTGTTGTCCTGCCTGCACTAGATCCTGAACCTGATCTTATCCCTGAGCCTATACCTGCGGCTCGAGCTCTGCCTATACTGAATCCTGAACCTGATCTTGCACCCATGATACTGTATCCCCACTTTCCTGACTCTCAATCGAGACATGCAAGAGGAACCTACTGAATACCATAAATGGTCAGAAGGCCCATATACATAAAAATTTATACATATATAACACAGATAAGAAAAGTAGTAAAAGGAAATATATAACTACTACCCTTACTCTCCCCCACCGCAACCCATGCCGCACTGCATCCCGGACCCATGACCTCCTTACCTGCCCTTATCAGGGCCAAGTATCAAAATTACCTCGGGCCATGCCTGTCCCGACAAACAACGTTGCCTCAAACTGACGACCGAGTCGCCCAATCCTGGTGATCAAAATCACCTCAACTGATAGTACCTGCCTTCTCGTATAAGAGCCCGACCCAAATACCCTATCACATATAATTATAAAAATATAAAGCTTGGAATACACCTTGAAACAACAAGCAATTCTATCATGAATATCACCTATTTTCATTTCAGATCATACAAACATGGCACTTGATTTTATTCACATGGTATTATTACTTCACAAAGCATACATGTAGTTATGAAATTGAAATACCCTAAAAATGTGCCTATCAAAATCCAAACAACAAGACTTGCCATACCGGGCCAAGGTCCAATTCTCCCTTACTGCACCGGGTCAAGGGTCACATATCACAATCAATAACATCACACACTAAGTGAGCCATCGAGGTGGAAATCATATAAACTGTAATCTGAGCAAAAAAGAAAATAGCAATTCCCACCCAAGGTAACTTGGTCCATCCCTCGTACCTGGGGCTGCAGGCACACAAGCACAAGCTAGAAACCCAGTTCCACTTACAACCTATCTTCAATCTACCATATCCCAAATAGTAAAACCAGTAGAAATAAAAAAGAGAAGTTTCAAACTTGTTAGTAGCCAGTAAAATGCTGCTACTAAATCCCTATCATAAACTCATATGATACCACTTTGTAACGACCCTGACCTGATCATCCACCCAAACAGTGCTAAACGGGTCGGGTGTTACTACCTTAGGTGCACCTCCCCGAATTCCAAAGGATTCCGAATAGCAGTGAGGGTCTTATAGGTATAGTGGGGAGGCTATACCCTCTCAGAGGATAAGAATAACAGTATTGGTCCAAGTATAACAATAATGATGCAGCGAAATAAATGACTCAACAGACTTGAACCAGACCCGCAGAGAAGAAGCACATTCAATATCAATAAACAGTGGAAGCAAAAAATATAACAACAACAGCAGAAATAAACACAATATCATGCTGATCACATGTAACTACTACTGAAAAATGAAACATGCATCCATGTCAGGTCATACATATCTAAAAATAAAAAGGCGCCAATGGATAACCAACAGTAGCTACAACAAGTAAGCATGCTGATACAGAAAATAAAAACAAAATAGAGTAACTCCAGCTAGGTAGGACCTCAAGGTCTATACTATCTCTCTGAAATAACTAACGCAACCCATCTCCTGAAGCTGGCCTCTTTCTTGCACATAAAACCATAAAGTCTGCACGCGTCCCGAAGGGCCCGTGCAGGGTGTGAGATGAATCTCAGTAGGATACTACCCAACAGTGCGTACCTAATATAAGTGTTTAAGTAGTCATGAATTTATAAGGAATGTAGTAAACAAAATGATGCACAAATAAACACAAAATCCACTAGTGCTCAGCAACAACCATGGAGTGTCACCTACTTCGGCCAACGCCAGAATCTCTATCATGTAACCCAACACCATGTGCCCCCTGACACCACATGTCTCAAGTACAGATGTCTCGATGGCACACCCAACAGTGGTAACCCGGAGGAACAATGATGTCTATCCTCAAAGAAGTACTGGAGGGACAACGATGTCAGCCCTCAAATAACGTAACCAGAGGGACAACGATGTCTGACCTTAAATAAAGTACCCATAGGGACAACATTATCTTCCCTCAAATAACGGAGAGCCTTTTCCCTCAAACCGATAGCCTCAATTATATCCCCTAAAGGCTCCTCACCTCCCACATGGATTCTTATGGAAAGCACCCCCAAAACAAAAGTACCTAAACCACAACTAACAGGGGCCTCTACCCATACGAGTGGTCAAAACCACCCCACCACAGAGTATCTATGTGTGCACTCTACTCAAAGTTCCTGGTGAGCAGTAATCACCGAAATAGTACCTAAGATACAATACCTCTGACGCCTTATGTCCCTAGGACCATGCCACTCAAGTATAATGGCCTTTCCATCCCAGTAACCCGGGCCATGCCCAACTTGACAGTCATCCTGCCTCAAGTCGATGTCCATGACACCCAATCCCGTGGTCAAAACCACCCCAAGTAACATGGGCCAAGCCCAACCTATGATCCACATCACTCAAGAATATCCGGTCCATGCCCAACACCACCCAAAGGGTCCAACAGATGCAATTAATAAATTTAATATATAACATATTTAAACAGAAAACATAAACAGGAAAAACATTCTAAACAGTTGAATTGACCTAACCCAATGGTTATCAATCAACAACACTGAGGTCTTGAAATCCTCTAACAATTTATATTAGGCTTAATAAATTAAACTCAACAGTTTATAACAATATAAAATAAATATAACCATTTTAGCTTCCCCTATCCAAAATGCCCCACTGAGCTACGACTCCTCACCTAACCCCGCTCAAGAAAAACAGGTAACATGGCATACCCAAGGGCATCCCATAGGTCCAACAATAAATTCAATATGAAACAACAAATAAAACAGGTCCCGCTCAAAATCCCTGAAAACGCGCCAAAGGCCGCGCCACCCAAATGACCATGAAAACACAAATAGAGGTATGCAACACCTACCTGTGACTCGTACGATGATATCCCTTTGGTAAAAACCTCCAATTAGGTCTAAAATGCGGTAGATCTACAAAAGAGTCAAAACCGCTCAAACCCCTAAAACTCGTTCTAAAACAGAAATCAAACAAAACAACTCAAGAGAAATATAAACCTTACCAAGGGGGTTCCAACACATCTAACCGTGATCGAATCCAACTTCTAAAGAAGAATTGGGAAGAGATTAAAGCTCTGACCAACTTGGTTCACGAAACCGGGTGACACAAGGTGTGTTCTGCCTCAATACAAGGCTACTACCCATTTTAATGCAAAAAAGAATCTACACAGCATGTAATTTAGGACTACACGCTGTGTATATCATTTAACTGTTCTTTTGGCGGCTTGAATTCCATCGACTTACTTTCTAGAACCTACCGACATGAGTACATGTCGTGTACCTATGGGTACACAGCATGTACTTGGTTTCCCTTCTCTTCCTCAGTGACTTACCCATACGCCATATATATCCCTCATACACAGCTATACTACATTGTGTGTCTAAGGAGAACATGGAATGTATCTGGTTTCAATGATTCTCCCCAGCCAACAGGCCTACACACCATGTGTAGCGGCTACAGGGTCTCAGGTACACAACGTGTCTATAACTACACGTCGTGTAGTAAGAAATTTCTACACGGTCATCACATGACATGTACTCGGCGAGCACACAACTAGTCACTCTCTTAACATATACATGACGTGTACTTAAAGTACACAACGTATAGTCTAGAAATTTCCATAAACTGTCCATTTTCTCCTGTTTCCTTAGAAACAAGTCAAAAATTCAAATTGGGTTGGGATTTTGACCCGTTCTAAAAACACGAGTTCTTACATAGGGTTGGTAAAAACTATGATAAATTTGAATATAACAGTTCATAATATATTTTTTCCATGTTAAACCTAAATATGTTGATAAATCATTGAATAATAAATAGTGGGTTGATGCTTTAAATGAATATTTGGACCATATAGAAAATAACGAAACATAAGAGTTGGTGTCTAAGTCTAAAAAGAATAATGGAATTAGAAAAAAGTTAATGGAATAGAAAAAGTGTATAAAGGATATTGATAGGTTGAAAGAGTTGAATTTGATGATATCATTGGACTATTTTCAAGGCTTTAAACTATTTGAAAATTTCTTTTTTACTTCAACAAAAATCAATAAAAGATATTCCAAAATGGGTGTCAAGTCTTCCCTCTTAAATGGTGAGTTGGAAAATGAGGTTTACATTGAGAAACCATGTGGTTTATTACTTTTAGAAGATGATAATTATTTTTTTAGATTAACAATGGATTTATATAGTCTAAATAAAGCCCCTATACCTTTTTATTTTAAGATGGGTACCTATTCGAACATGATGAATTTCAAAAGGGAATCGTGGACAACAACCTCCACATTAGAGATGAAAAATATGTATCTATATTAGTTATTATATATATATATATATATTTTAACATATTCACTATAAATTAATAATAAGGTTTTGAAATGTTTTTTTAATATCCCAATATTTTAAAAAGAAAGTATATAACATACACTATATGAAACACCGATCTTAAATGAACAACACAATATTATTATTTAAATGTGACCCTTATATACTATCTGTTAAATTGGTGGATATGAATAGGATTATCTAATTTATGAAATAAATATAAATTTCCAACTCAATATAAATGTATTGAAAAATTCCAAAAAAAATAATCCGATTTTTTTTAGTAAAGTCATTTTATGCTTAAAAAATACGCTTTCTTCAAAAATGAGTTTTATTCCTTTTTTATGAGTGAATATTATAATTAATATTTAAAAGTTATAGAAAATTTCTTAGAAAAAATTAATTTAACTTTTTAATTAAAAATGTAAAAATTAATTTAAAATTAATTTTTTATATTTTTTTGAAAAGATTGATTTTTTAATGAATAGTGAAAAATACTATTTTTTATTGAAATCTATATTTTTATTTTAAAGTATTTAAAAATTAAAACTATATTTTTTTAGTATTAAACTATCACTAGTTATTTATTGTTTAAAATAATTCATTTATTGGTTTTTAAATGGATTTTATACTTGAATTTAGCATAAAAATATTTTATATTTTTAAAAGGGCATTTTTATGAAAAACCATTTTCATCGCATTTTTCCAGTTTAATTTTATGTTAATTTATTCACCTTATGTATTTTAAATTTTGAAAAATGGAATCAATATTTTGAATCATGAGGTTAGAATTTATTAAATATGTCCCTTTTATTTTAGTTCAATATGAATAGTGACCATAGTAATTTTTGTTACTATAGTTAAGGGTAAATCAGATAATTAAAGTTAAAAATAAAATGACAAAGATTATAAAATTACCCCAAAACTTATCTTAATTTTATTTAATGAGTCCATTTTTTCCATAGTCATTCAATATTCGGTTATATGGTCTTTTTTCCATTTGTATGAGATTATGACCTTTATAGTATTTTATTTCAAGAAAACACAAACATGTCACATTATTATTTTTAATAACTACAATATTTTTAATATGTTTTTACCCTGAGTATATTTTAAACTATAATTTTTTTTAAATATAAAAGATATATCTTTATCTTGGTAATTTATTTTTAATTTTTAGTGAAGAAATAATTACCTTAAATTCTTTCACAACGTTGACATAGTAATTAATTTATTAATTGAAAAATTATATAAATAATATTAAAAATATTATAATTATTATAACTTGAGATAATTAATACAAAAAACTATTTTTATATATGACCTTGACATGTCAGGGATTTATTAAAATAATTATTTTGAATTATAAGTGTTATCATGATATTATTAAAGTCAATGAAATGAATAGTTCTATAAATTAACATTACAGATATTTGAAAATAAATAATATTTTATTAAATGATATAAAATTCATAAAAATATTAGATCCATAAAAGTGATTATTATATGTTTTATAATATCAACCATCATCCTTTTTGGGCCTTTTATCCATTTATAGCAACTATATTGACCCTGAACTAATAAAAATCCTCATTGTCATAGTAAGTTTTAAAACGGTCAATGAGGGGTTAAGACCAAACGATAAGGGTAAAAATGTGACCTAAAATTGTAGAAAAATTATTGTATGAGATTATTGCAACCCATAATCATCATATATTCAAAATAAAATAGTTTTAATTCATTTTTAATTGAATATTAATTTATATTAATTTAATATTTTTGGAAATTCCAAGAGTGTCCCTCCCCTCTCTTGTAAAATGGAAATTATTCTTTTCATTAATTCACTCTTAAAAAACCATTCATTTTAGCCAATACATACCCAAATACCATCCAATAATCCATCCCCTAAATTTAGAGGTCTTTTTTTAGGCATAACACCAATCTTAGTGGTTGTATGTTGATAAGAAAAGAATGTTATATAAAGAAAAGGAAGATAAAGATCATACATGATGAGTCAGACTCAAGGTAAGATATTTTCATCTCACTTTTATTTCTACGGGACACATGAATTACACACTACTTGTTTATTTTTTTGGTTCATATACTTCTCATTAATATCTTTTATGTTTCTTCTCATGAAAATTATTGGACATACATATCCATATGAAGTACGTTCCCTCATAGGGCATATGATTCAAAAGTTACCAAAATGGTAAGGATTTATTTCACAACCTCATAATTATTTGATATTAATTTTGTTTAATTCTCTATTATATAATATTTATCTTTCATGTACATGTTTTCTAAAAATTTTTTCACAAATTTTTTCTTTTACTATTCTCCTACAATTGTTCAAAATCATTTTTACCCATGGTTGAATTTTTACAAAACAGTTTGAAAGAAATATTTTTGTGATTTTCTAAATGAGGTACTTTGTGAATTTTCCAAAACAATATCTAGGTAATGAATTTTTAACTTATATGGAATGATTTATTTTCCAACCATCATGACACCTCGATACTTTGAATCTTACTTGATAAGTTTACAAGTTTATCCTCCAAAAATGTTTTTTATTTTATAAGTGCACATTTTTTTAAAAAAAAAGTGACTTCAAAATGGAAAGGTTATTTTCCTCAAGAATTATTAAAAGTGATATTTTAAAAATAATTTTATATCTAATATGAAATACTTTTATATTAAATAAAATTTACTGGGGACATTAGCTAAGGATACTATCATTATTCTTTCTTTAGATGGTTTATTTTTATAGTGAAAAGATGAAATGTTTATGAAACCCATTTCTTTTATATGAGTTATGCTATGATGAAATTTTTATGAAACCCATTTCTTTTCATGGGTTTAGATACGATGAATTATTTATGATATTGTGATACATATACATATTATTTTAATTATGTTATGGGTAGTAACTATATCTCCCTCCAATGTATTTGTAAAAGTATTATATATGATGGATAATTATGGGAAAAAAGTTAATGTTCTTGATCTGTTATGGAAAACAAGTCTAAGTACTTGATACATTATTAGAAAGAAGTAGATCCGCATGATCTACTATGGGAAATATGTTTTTATTCATGATATGATTGTCTTGGTTGTTAGACCTGGGTTATGAAATTTTTTCTATACTTCCGATGGATCCACCCATATATACTTAAGGTTCATGATTGAGTTATGATGATTTATCATTCTTATTATTCACATATTTTTAAATGCCAATGTTTTATTCCATAACTCATGTTAATAATATTTTTAAAATTATTTATAAACTTTTTAAAGTATGGTTATTATATTCTACCCTTGTGATTACCTTATACTTTTATGTGATCATCAATTGATATCTCCTATTCTTACCCTTACTATGTATATGAGATAAACCTTTCTTATTTTTACTTTTCCAAGGTTATGAAGAATGATTCAAAATGATATTTATTTATAAAGGTTTCATATGTGAGGAATTTTATAGTATGTGTTGAAGACTTAACATGGAATATGAAAAGATGGGTATAATGGGAGATGATGTTGATCATTATGAATCAGTTATTTATAAACCCAAGTTATTAAGAGTTTTTCTTAATTTTCTAAAACTATTAACCTAAAAGGACCTTTAGTATATAAGTGATCCAATATTTTTTTATTTTTTAAGTGTTTTATGAAAAAAAAGAAAAATTTGGTCACATTTATCGGTATTAAAATGAAAAATTTAAACTTTATCTTTTTAGTACAAGATATGGGAGTGCGGGTTTCATGCTGTTACAACTGTTATTAGATTAGGGTTTATAAAAATTTGGAGAATATGATGTTTTTTTGAGAATTTATTTTATGAATACCATCATGGCTATATAAATTTGAGGTTCACCATATGTTCCTAGTCTTAGACATCCCTTTTGTGGTTTTAAGTGATAAAATTTTAAAGAGGAAAATGATATTTTGGGATAGGTATATATAACCCTTAGGTTTGACATGAAATATTATTTTTGGAATAATTCATTTTTTAATATAATTTTTAAAGTTATTTATAAATGATAAGGTTTATAAATGATCTTTTATTTTGAGGTAATTATGTGTTATTACACTTTTGGGGACATAAAATGAAATGTATGAGATAACCTTTGAAGTTAAAATTTTTATTTAATATTGAATATATTAAGTTTGGTTTTTTATTTAGTGTTTTATTCAAATTTCTAATAATTTTATAAGGATTATATTTTTATATTTTTAGAAAAAAAGGCAACCCACGGGTCAGGCAACAACCCATTACATCCGACAAGGTTGTGAGGCTTGAACCCAAAACCAAAGGGCGATAATGGTGCATCTCTTATCACTGGAATACATAATTTCATGGTTATTATGATGTTTAATTTATTAATTTGAACTATATTATAGATAAAATTCATGTTCATTTTTCGAATATATGTTTTATTGCATGGAAAACCATTGGATTGAAAATTGATTTGGTGTTATGTGATTAATGTTATTTCGGAAGTCGTTCACTATCTTGGGAACCCTATATGATTTAGGTAAAAAATATTAAGGAATTTGTTTTGTGGAATAAAGGTTTAATTGTGTTTTAGAGGAATATATGATTTTACTATAGATTTATGGTGATTTAGGTTATTTATGGAAATGATTATTATATCTTGGAGATTATATGTTTTGGGTGTGTACATTTTGGGAGATAAATACTAAATTTATCTTGGAAGAATATGTGATTAAATATTTTTTTATTTTTTTGGGTTCAATATTATTCTAGAATATATTTAGTAATTTTATGTACAATTATTTATTGAATAATCTAAGTTAAACTTTGGGTATTACTATTTAATTTTAGAGATTAAAGTTGTTTTTTCATTTGAAGTGTTTAATAATTTTTGGAATTATATTGTATATTCCAAACCATTTTGGTTTTTTAATGGATAAATAAATGGGGAATATATTTTTATTCTTTTCTGGATTATAATACCAATTAGAAGTTGATTTCAGTGCTTTAGGTGTTAAAAATTCATCTTAAATACTCATTATTTAGAGAAAAATATGTGATTGTGGGGGAAATTAATTAAAGGATGAAACTATACTTATAAATTAAGTATTTTTAATCATGTTCTTAGACTATGAAATAAATTAATTAATTAACACTATAAAAAAGAACTTGAAATTCAAGCTTTATTAATTTACTTTTCTTATTGAGAAATCAATATCCTTTTAACCCATCACACATTTACGACATTGTGATGGTTAAGTTTTTCATGACCATGTTCTTTATCACTCTATATAAGTACTTGAGTGTTAGTTTTCTCTTCCATATCCATGTATTCACTTTACACCAATGTTTTACTATATTTAAACCTAGTATCTTTTATTCTAGATGACTTTCTTACCTTCCTTTCTCACTTTTCAAGTGGAAGTTTTATTAATCCTTTTTACAATATGATATTTCAACAAAGGTATTTTTAAAAGTCAAGACCTAGTTACCAAGACCAACTTAAAATTTTGAGGACATAATTTATTAGGGGCAGGAGGAGAATGTAATATTATGAAATTTTAAAAATAAAGTATATAGCATACAAGATACACAACACCGTGGCTAAATGAACAATAAATTATGATTATTTAAATGTGATTGTTATAACCTTACTGTTAAATTAGAAGGTATGGATATGATTAAATGATTTGTTAAATAATTATAAAGGTCTAAATTAGGATAAATGTATTTTAAAATTCTTAAAAAATAATAAAACAATTCTTAGTAAAGTTGTTTTATTCTTTAAAAAAATACATTTTCATCAAAAATGAGTTTTCTTCTTTCTTATGAGTGAATGTTATAATTAATTTATAAATATTTTAGAAAATTTATTTGAAAAAATTAAATTAATTTATTAATTATTCATGTTAAAATTATCTTAAAATTAATTTCTGATAATTTCCTAAAAATATTTATTTTTCAATGAATATTTAAAAATACTATTTTTTTAAAACTACATTTTTATTTTAAAGTATTTACAATGTAAAATTATATTTTGGATTAGTATTAAATTTTAATTGATTAATTTTATCTAAAATAATTCAATTATGGTTTTTAAATGAATTTTAAACTTGAATTTAGCATAAAAAACATTATATTTTAAAAGGGAATTTTTCTGAAAAATTTTCTTAATCAGGTTTTGATGGTTTAAATTAAAATTAACTTATATAACATATGTTTATTAAAATTTGAAAAATTTATTATAAATTTGGAATTAGGATGTCTAAATTTAGTAAATATGACCCCTTTATTTTTTGTCAAAATGAATAGTAATCTTAGTAATTTTTGTTACCACGTTAAAGGGTAAATAGAGTAATTAAAGTTAAAAATAAAATTATAAGGATTATAAAATGACCCAAAAAATTACCTTAATTTTATTTTATCAGTCCATTTAATCCATATTCATTAAATATTCAGTTATATGTCATTTGTTTTCATTTATATGAGATTATGACCTTTATAGTATTTTATTTCAAGAAAATTTAAACATATTACACTCTTGTTTTTAATAACTATAATAATTTTAATATGAGATTATTTAGAGGATATGTTCGAGTATAAATAATATTTTTAAATCCAAAATATGTATATTCCACATGGTATTCATGTTTTTTAATTTTTGGTGAAGATATAATTTCCTTAAATGTTTTCACAATGCTGATATAATAATTATTTTATTAATGTAAAAAATTTTAAATTGATATAAAAAATATTATAAATATTATAATTTGTGATAATTAATGTAATAAAGGAATTTTATAGACTAAAATAATATTTTATGGGTTCATTAAAATAATTGGTTTAAATTATAATTATTATCATGATATTATTAAATTCAATGTAATGAATAGTTCTAAAAATTTACATTATTGATATTTTAAATTAAATTATATTTTATTAAATGATATAAAATTACAAAAAATATTAGATTTAGAAAAGTGATTATTATAAGATTTATAATATTAAACATGGTCTATTTTTGAGCCTTCTTTCTATTTATGATAACTAAATTGATCCTCAAAGAGTAGAAATCCATGTTGTAAAGGTAATGTTTAAATGGGTTAACAAGGTGTTAAAACCAAATGATAAGGGTAAAAATGTGACCTAAAATTTTCAAATAATTATTTTATTAGAGTATTTTGACCCATCATCATCTTAGATTCAAAATAAATGAGTTTTGGATCCATTTATAATTTAATATTAATTTAAATTAATTTAATATTTTCAAAAATTCCAAGAGTGCCCCTACCCTCTCCAATAAAAGGGAACCTCTTCTTCTCATTATTTCACACTAAAAAACCCATTTTTCTCATCCAATCCCTACCCAAATCACTTCCTAGAATCCATCCCCTAATTATAGAGGTGTTGGTTTAGGAATAACACCAACATTAGTGGTCTTATGGTGATAATAAAAAGAGGTTGTCCAAAGAAGAGGAAGATAAATAACGCACATGACGAGTTGGAATCAAGGTAAGATATTTTCATCTTACTTTTATTTTAGTGGGACACATACCTTACGCACTACTTTTTTCTTTTTTTGGTGTATATATTTCATATGAATGTATTTTTTTATTCTTTTTTTGAAAATTATGGGATATACATATCCATATAAAGTTCTTTCCTTCATTAGGCTTATGATTCAAAAGTTACCAAAGCGGTATGGGTTTATTTCCAAATATGATCATTATTTAAGATTTCTTATGTTTAAGTATTTGATGAAAAATATTTCTACTCAATGTAAATGTTTTATAATATATATTTTTTTAATTTTTTTAATATTATCCTATAATTTTATAAATCCATTTTTAGCCATGTTTGACATTTTAAAAAATGGTTTGAAATGAATCTTTTTATCATTTTCCAAACATGAGACTTTGTGAATTTTCTGAAAAAAATATTAAAGTAATATTTTTTAAACTTAGACAACATGAGAGTAATTTTACACCAATTGACTCTTCAATGCTTTTAATCTTACTTTATATATTTAAAAGTTTATTTTCAAAGAAAATGTTTTCCTTTATAAGTGCACAATTTTTCTTAAATATTAATTTTAAAATGAAAAGTTTATTTTCCTCAATAATTATTCCAATTGATATTTAAAAATAATTTACCATCTGAGATTTCATCCTTTGATGTAAATTATACATTACTAAATATATTAACTAAGGATTACATCCTTATTATTTATTTGGATGGTTTATGTTTATGGTTAAAAGATGGAATGTTTATAAAACCCATTTCTTTTCCATGGGTTATGATATGATGCACTGTTTTTGAAACAAATTTATTTTCTTGGGTTCTAATATGATTAATTATTTATGATCCTATGGAACACATACGTATGGTTTTCATTATGTGATGGGAGGGACCTATATATCCCAATAATTTATTTGGTAAAGTATTATATATCATGAGATAGTTATGGGAAAGAAGTCTAAGTGCTTGATCTGTTATGGGAAACTAGCTGAAGTGCTTGATCAATTATGGGAAACAAGTCTATGTTATCGATATATTATGGAAAATTGGTGTTGATGCCTGATCTAATGGTCTTTCTAGTTATCCTTGGCTTATGAAATGGTTTTTATACTTATAATGGTTCCACACACATGAACTTATAGTTCATGATTGAGTTATTATGATCTCTCATTCTTATGATTCATGCATTTTGAAATGATAATATTTTATACCATAACTCATGTTTATGATATTTGTCATATTGGGTGTGAACTTTTTATTTTATGGTCTTGATATTATACCCTTATGATTATCTTATGATTTATTATGATCATAAAATGATATCTCGCATGGTTACCCTTATTGAGAATATAAACTCAACATTTCTTATGTTTTTTTCAAAGGGTTATAAAGAATTATGATAAATGATTTGTGTTTATAAAAGTTTCTTGTGTGAGTAATTTTATATGAGATGTTTAATTCTTAACATGGAATATGAAAATATGGGTATAGTGTGATATGGTGTTGATCATTATGAATGAGAGTTATTTATGAACCCAAGTTGTCAAGAGTTTGTCCTAATTAAATAAAACTGCAAACCTAAAAGGTCCTTGGGTATGTAAGTGATCCAATACATCATTTTTATGTTGTAAGTGTTGTATGGGAAAATAGAAAAATTGGGTCACATTTATTGACATCTAATCAAAAAATCTAAAATTAATGTTTTTGGTACCATATTAGGGAGTGTGGGTCTTAGAATATTACATTTTCTAAGGAGATGAAGAATATTTTTGAAACATAAATTCTTGGATAGAAGAGATACTTTCTTGGACTATAAATTTCTTAATAAGAATATAAGATTTTTCTTTATCATGATAAGTATTCTAGGGAACTCTTGAAAAGGTTTGTAGTGGAGGATTAAAATCCCACTTCCACACCAAATCTAGTGGTAATAAAACTGTCAAAATATGAGTACAAAACATAGGTTTAATTAAGGGTGTTTAGAAAGATTATTTTAATTCTGATGTACTCAACAGACTTAAAGATAGATTTGGTAGATGATGTTACACTTTGTGATAATTATCAAAGTTTAAGAAAAGAGTCCCATTTCAGTGTTGGGAAGAGAATTATTAGATACATCGATGGTATAATTAGTTTTGGATTAAAATATAATAATAAAGGGAAGCTAGATATGTTTGTTTACACATATATATACTGGGAAGGTTGTTTTGATAATATAAGGTCCACATCTAGTGTATTTTATTTCATAGAGATATGTGTGTTTGTTGTCTCACTAAAAATTATAATTATGAGAGTTTAAACACTTATAAATATGAATATGTGGCTTCCACTTAAGCTATAAACTAATATATGTTAGTGAAGACCCAATTGGAAGATCTCAAGGTTGAAGTGAAGACACCACTTTCTTGGGTTATGATAATCGAAGTGCTATAAATTTAAAAATTAATCATGTTAATCATTAAATAATTAAGTACATTTATATAACGAATCACTTCATCAAGGTGCTTGTGTATATAAATGAACTATTGTTGTAATTTGTTTCTAAAAAGGAGATAATTTAAGATGTGTTCACAAATCCATGACATGAAGAATAATTTCAGAATATAAGGTTTATGTTTTTATCAGTCCCCTCTCCCATCCTATCTTTGGATATTGTTGTCAAAGGGGGACAAAAATTGGAAATATAAATCTTCATTTATGTTAATCTTCTCATGTTTTCTATAATATAAGAGAATATAATATAAGATGAGTGTCCATTGATATGTGTTACCTTTAGGTAGATTAATATTATTGGGGGAGATTATATTTATAGAGTGTTTTTAAAAGGGTCCATCCATGAATTCATCATGTTTCATGTGAAAACTATTATAACATTTTAGTTAAAGTACATGCAAGGATTTGTTATTTAATATGTTTCATAGGAACATATGTAATGTATAGGAAATGTTTTATGTTATAATGAAGTATGGATTAATGAATTTTTTTCACTCAAATTTACTCTCAAGTGGAGTTATTTCATCCAAGATAATCATGATAATTAGGTTTAAAGAGGTTGAACATTTATCACCATTTTTATGGAAAACATGATTTTATTATTATTGAATTCTTATTTCCTGCATTGAGTTCACTTAAGTTGGATTATGATTATTAGATGATGATTCATTTCTAAGATTTTTAAGTGTGATAGTGATTCATGTTTCTTTATTTCTAATAAAATTCAATTAGTGATATTATTGTGCCCAAGTGATATTTATGAAGGATGGTGAAGAACTAATATGAAGTTGTTATGTTAAAATGTTAAATGAGTTCCTATAGAATGTGGTGGTTATCTAGTCATATCAAGTTTAATTTTCAGAACTTTTTAGGTATCATTTACATAAACATCATTTCATGAAACCATAATTTTCTCTCTATAAACATCATGCTATAGTGAAAATTAAGATATGTTATAGATTGAGAATTTGAGTCTCTAGAATTTAATATTTTTAATAATATAATTATATCTGATGATGATATGTAATCCAATATTTAATGAAATAAATATCAGGATATGTTTTTTTTGTTATTCTAAAAGGTTTTGAAAAAGAATAATATACAGTGAATTTAATGCTATGAGGTAAGATCCACTTTCTTGGTTGTTGTATACATGAATATATTTATGTGAAATTTAAATACATGCATACATCCTCAATAGAAATAGGAATAATTTAAATATTTTTAAATAAATAGGACCATGAAATTTCTTCTTGTTAGCTTGTAGTTTTGATAATTTATGAAGAGGTACAACATGATTCTTTTGCATATCAAGTATTTAAGGTTTGAAATTAAACTCATCTATAACTATTTTATAATAGTTTTAAGACTCAAAATAAATGATAAATAGAGGGAATATTATTCATGTAGTTTTGTTAATAAATATTTCAAGAAAAAGAAGTAGAAGATTTCTATATTAATTAGTGAATGTAACCTATAGAATATTATCAAACATTTTAAATAAGATCAGGTAATTATGCCATAAAGTTCATAGAAGAGTGAGATAGAGAGAAGTAAAGGATCCAAAACTATATATCTTTGAAGAATAATTCTCACGATTAAATTGAAAGAAATAGTGTTTCATGTAGTTCTATGCATGAAAATTAAAGAGAAGTTATTCTACTATGTATGAATAGAAGAATATGAAGAACTCAACACACCTAAAAAATTGATAACAATCTATAGAAGAAAGATGTATCATTTTTTACCCAAACCGTTGATCATTATAAAGTGTGAGATTCACCAAATAATAGTTAGGAGACATGAAAACATGAGTTTCAAGGATATACCCTCCTCATTATACTCAAAAACTGAATCTTAGTGTGTAGTGTGGTCTTGGTGAGTTCCAAATCACACTAAAGATTATATTTCACTCAATTTTAGGTGAACCTTATAAATCAATATTATCATTGTGTTAGTGTGTGTTGGATATATGTGGAAATATAAATATCACTAATCCTAACTGGTGTTTAATGTTGTTTAAAAAGAAACATGAAAAGAATTTGAGATCACCAATTCTCCTGCTCTTAGTGATCTTATAAGGATACTGTAGGTGGTTCCAAACATTTGAAGAAACCAAGAGGAGTATCTTAACTCAAGTAATTTTGGGAATCTAAGATGTGGATATCAATTCGAGGTATTTTAGAAAAATATAATGATTATATTGACTTAAGGAATTTTAGGAAACAATGGGGAGTATCTTAAATCAAGGAATTTTAGGAAACCATGATAAGTATCTCAACTCATGGAATTTTAGGATACCAAGATGAGTATCTCAATGAAAATAATTTTTAGAAACCAAGTGGAGTATGTCAAAGCCTAGAATTTTGGAAAACTTAAAAGAAAATCTTGGCCCAAGTTTTTTTTAGGAAATTAAGAGGATGTAGAATGAAGTAATTTTAGGAAACCTAGAAGAGTATCAAGAATCAAGGAATTTTATGGAACCAAGAATTGTATAACAACTCATGGAATTTAGAATATTGAATCAAAGTATTTTAGGAATCTAAGGGATGATCTAAACTTAATGAATTTTAGGAAACCATGAAGAGTATCTCAACTTAAGGTATTTTTTAGATCAATATGGATACTGTAGGAATCATGATTAGGATATTGTTTCACAAAGCTAAAAAGAACACCATCTTACTCATGAGTTATTATAATAGTTCAATGATAGAATAATAGAGATCTTGATTACTAGGTGTTTGAGGTATCCAACCCCATAGTATGGATTAGTTTTGTACAGCTCAGGATAACTGCACATGGAAGGACCCTAAGATCCATGATGCTTATCTATATAGATTCCTTGAGGATTAGATATAGCTATAAATGAAAGTATCCTTGGTTTTATGATGTGTCATCCTAGTGATCCCTTGATGGATTTACATGGATCTAATTATAAGGATCCATGGTTATGTTATGCCTCACCCTATTGATACCTTGAGGGATGGGCATGGATCCAAATGGACAGAGCCTGAGAAAATGGTGTTCTCATATGATCCATTGAGGTATTGGTGTGATTCAAAATAGAAGGATCTTGGGGGCACTGATGCTTTGATCTAGTGTTCCCTTAAGGGATAGATGATGGTATAAATTGAAAAAACAAAGTACTATAATGATACATCCTTAATTATTAGTATCTCTCCTTAAAAGGATCTTCAACCTAGACTAGGTGGAGGCTAGGGTGAAGTCATATTTCCATCACTTATAACTATTTTTTTATTAAAAAATAACTTAAGGGAGAGTTTTGTAAATTTTTAGGCATGAAACCTTGTACTCTATGCTCTTAGGTGAATCTAGCTCCAATATCCTTTTCCCATGGTGTTTAAATGAGGGGATTGAGGGGGGGGGTTATTTTATTGAAAAGAGAGGTTTGGTTACCAAACCTTATAAAAAAATTACCCATAATTACTCAGAGTTCCCAAGTGTGTCTTTTGGAATTCGAGTTTGTAACTAATGATGAGTGTGAATACATGGGTATCAGATAGGGAATGCACACAATGATGATGTAGTTCATGCATGAAAAATTTGGTATGGTATTAATGGTTGGGTGTGTGGAAGGGTATAAAAAATAATTAGGCCAGATAAAGAAGTATAAAACTTACAAGTTGGTATCCAGACCTAAAAAGAAGTATTTCATAATAATAAAGTTGGTATTTCAAAAAAATTTAATGAAAGAGGTGAAGTGGTGATAAATAAAGAACTATTTGTGTGAAAAAGGCTATTTAAAGGTATATGGGGTGGACTTTGATGAGATATTTGAATTAGTTTTATGGTTTTAAAACATTAAAATCTCTCTTTTCATTATATCACAAAGGCAATACATTATATTCAAAATGGAAGACAAGTCTACATTATTAAATGGTGAGTTGGAATACGAGGTTTTCATTAAGCAACCATGTGGTTTCTTTGAGAATATGGGAATAATAACACTTGGTAGTTGGTACTAAATCCTAAAGAGAATAATTCCATTATAAAAACGTTTTGTATTTGAAATCAAATTTAATGAATGTGGTGATGTAGTGAGAGATAATGTAATATTAGCATGTAAAGGTTATTCAAAGGTTAAAAGTTTTAATTTTTATAATACCTTCACATATGTTTAATGGTTAGAAACCATCCAAAATTTTTTATATATTACTACAAAAAGGTAATACAAGATATTAAAAATGGATGAAAAGTATACATTTATAAATGGTGAGTTTGAAGAGGAGTTTTAAATTGAGAAACCATGTGGTTTCTTTCTTGTTGAATATGAGAAGAATTGAACTTTAGAGTTGGTGACAAATCCCAAAAAGAAAAATGGCATTGGAACGTAGTGTGTATTCTGAATCAAATTGAATAAAATTGGTGTGAAATAATGAAATATTAGTGTGTAAATTTTATTCAAAAGTTAAATGAGTTTAATTTTATGTGTCCTTTTCACTGATTTAAAGGCTGGAAACCATTAGAATATTTCTTTTTAATTAAGTAAAAATTCAATATGAGATATTAAAAATGGATATCAAGGGCTCCTTCCTAAATGGTGAGTTGTATGGAAAGGTTTACATTGATAAATCATATGGTTTGTTCATTTTAGAAGATGATAATTATGTTTGTAGGTTAAATAAGGCTTTATAAGGTCTGAAATAAGACCCTACATCTTAACACTCTAATTTGGACACCTACTTGAATATATTGAATTTCAAAAAGGAAATAGTGAGTAACAACCTTTCCATAAAGATAAAAAAGTGGTATATATAACACCCAAAGAATTTAAAAATAAATATAGCCTGTAATGCACACAACACTGAGTCGTTGTGGAATTTTTTTATTATAATTATTTACACAATATAGTTATAACCTATCCATGAAACATAATTTTTCCACTTCTATGATTTGAATTTCAAAAAAAAAATAGACATACACCATTATAATCTGTAAGTTTTCTATAGTCTAATAGGATTGATTTAATTTTTTGGTGAATAGTAACTTGACCCTTATGAATAGTAATGTACCCTTATGTATAGTAATGTTAACCTTTTAAATTGTAACTTAAACCTTATGAATAGTAACCTCACCCATTAAAGTATAAATAAAATTTAGGCACCATATAAATGGGAGAGAATGTTTTAAAAATTAATAAATAAGTGTTGGTATTTTTGTGAGTAATAAATATTAAATTAAAATATTAAATAAATTAGTTTATTTAAAATAAATTAATTTTCATAAAATGTAATATTTAATAAATATTTTTCTCTCTTATTATTTTAGGATAATTTTATGGGACCTCAGTTAATTTTTTAAAGTATTATAAAATCATTTTTAAATTTAAAATCTGTATTTTCACGTAAATAGTGATTTTATTTAAAAATTAAATTTAACACATTTAGAAAATTATTTTGATAAAATGGATTCCATTTTTGAATTATAAAAATATAAAAATGTTTAGGGTAATTGGTTTGAATTTTTATGAAATACTTGATTTTTTTTGGTGAATAGTGAAATTCGATAAATTACGAAATATGCTAAATAATTGAATTTATGCATCATGCTTGAGTAATGGCTGATGTAAATGGAAATTATTTCGAAATAAAATGCACTTATTACTATTTTTAGTCACAATAATCAAGACTATTCATAGTCTTGATCGAAAAGAATAAAATAATGATAAAAATAATGGAAAAACTCTCCTCTCCTCCACTATAAAACCACCCTCACTTCATTGTATCTTCACTCTTCTAAGCCTTGAAGCTTCCTAAATTTCTACCTAAATAATATTTCCCAGTCCCTCCCCACTTTTAAGAGCCCTTGGTATTTACAAATTGGCTCTAAATAACATGCACTTATTACTATTTTTAGTAACAATAATCAAGACTATTCATAGTATTGAGCGAAAATAATAAAATAATGATGAAAATAATAGAAAAACTCTCCTCTCCTCCACTATAAAACCACCCCTAACTCCCTCGTATCTTCACTCCTATAAGACTTGAAGCTTCCCAAATTTCTACCTGAATAATATTTCCTAGTCCCTCCCCACTTTCAAAGCCCTTGGTCTTTCCAAAATACCAAAAAACTTTCCCTTAAAGAGGTTCTCAAGGAGGTTATTTTAAGAGGTAAATCCTCTTCCTTTTCCATTTAATTTCATTTCAATTTATCTTCTTTTATTATTCTCCCATAACATACTCTATCAAATTGATCATGATATATACATTATCATCTATATACTTGAATTATATCATGTAAATGTAATAACCATTATCAATCTCCTTACTCTCCCTCTTTTATTCTATAAACGAAATCTTGATTTGGGAGGTGCCAATTTACAACCTTCATGGACGAAGAAGTTTAATTCTTCAAATTATTCTTAAAATGTGTTCATGAAACCATTTTAATAGTTGAGATAGATTTTAAAATTTATAATGTAACCATTTTTATATTCTAGAAGTAAAATATTTACATAATACTAAATGATAAAAAATGAGTTCATTATGATCAATAACCGCCATAATAATCTAAATGATTATCACTAAATGAATTATCTAATGATTCATCCTCATTATATGTAACCAAATAATAGATATAAACATTTAAAATTATTTATATTCATTAATAATATATAAATTCAATTCTGGGGAATTATATCCATTCCACATGAACTTTTATACTCATATACAAGTATGCCAATCCTGAGAACCAATGAAACAAACAATCCTAAGCGATAAATTTGTATCTTATAACTCATAAAAAAGGAAAAAAATGAACTCAATAAAATTATAATAAATCAAATAAATTTATATATGGTTATGGATTAACTAATAAAGTGATTTAATTTTATTATCTAAGATTTCAAGGTCAAGTGTAGAACTCGTTCAGACATAAGGTAAGGGGTTTCTCGTCTCAGTTTTATTTTTGTGAGATTTCCATTATTTGCCAATTATTTCTTGTATGTGGTGTATGTATACTGAAATTTGATATATAATATCATGAATATATTTATATTCTTAGTATTAAAATGTTTATTGGATGATTGTTAATTTTTGGACATACGATTCAATTGATTACAAAGTAGTGAGGGTTTTCTCATCTCACATCCATTTTTTTGAGATATTACTTATTCAACACTATTTCAAGTGTATGGTATATGTATAGTTACAATTGATGTAAAATATCATGAATATATTTATTTTCATGGTATTAAATTTATCATATTATGATTATTAATTTTTGGGTATATATTTCGATTGATTACAAACTAGTATGAGATTCCACCCAAACCTTTATTTTTCCATCGGGTTATTCTTTCACTATCCTTACCCCAATGTAATGTTTATTTATTTATTTTAATTATTATATATTCTGTTTATATGTTCCAAAATCATATATTCAGATCATTTCATCTTTATTTTATGGGAATTTTATGTTTTAAAATGTTCCCCTTATCAATTCTTCCAAATAAACAAGCCCAATTAAAGGGAACTTCTCGAATTCTTACCCATTTTCAAGTGCACTATATAATATATTTTAATCCACAATTATATTTATAAAATACCTCATTTTATCATGAAAAAACTATCTTTTTTCATATTTGGTTTTATGAACTAAAACACTCCTTTCCGCTTTAAAATCTTTCTAATATTTCCCTTAAACTACACTAAAATGATTTATTTCTAAAGTTTCTTCAAAAAATATTTTTACATAATTTCAATTAAGTGGGAAATAATTTATTCCAAAAATATAATTTCAACATACTTCCATTTTATTTTTTGGGATATACATGTTTAAAATTTTATTTTATGATAAATAAAAAATGATTTTCCAAAAGAACTCTTCTTTCCAATGAAAAAATGATTTTTCTCGTATCACTTTAACTTTTATGAGATATATGCCTTGTTCACCACTTATCCTTGAACGTGGTGAATGCATTTAGATTTTATATATCATATCAAGAGTCTCCATATTCTCTTAATATTCTAAGGTATTATTATTTGATTGTTTTAAAGTGGTATGAGACACTTTGTAATGTTTAAAGAATATTTCCTCATGAACTTTTCAATGGTCTCATTTAAAAGTATCTTCACCTATTTAAACATACTTCGTTGAATATTTTACTTAATTGAGGTATATGCATTATGATATCATCTAACATATGTTTTTTAATGTTTGATGATTAGTTTGACTGTGGATGTGCTAATTTGGTACCATTCATGAGTTATATTTAAAATATTTACATTTTAGATGTTAGTTTTTCAATATGAATGTTTATGTTTTTTATGTTTCACCCTTTTAATATGTGGAATATATTGGACTTATTAAGTGACAGGTGTGGACCTCTATAGCCCCTTGATGCATCAGTAGGTCTCATGAGACAAACTAGTTTGGTTTTTTACTCATTTATGTAAGGTCTTGGCATGAGGCCTTGACAATATGGTTTTGATGTCCAGTATTATGCATTACCTCTTTATGAAAATATTCGTTTATAGTCCATGTGAGTATTTGACTAGCATAATATCCATGGTTATGTTTTATTATGGATTTTTTCATTCATCTTTTATTCCTACCATATCATGCTCAAGTGTATTTTTAAAGGCATATGTTTATAGATGTTCACCATGCCTAGTGTTTATTTTTATAATAACTTCCACTGTATTAATTACCCTTTCTAAGAATCTGAAATCAACCCTTTATTATGTTTCTTTTCCCTAGGTTATGAAGAAGAAAACTTTGAATAAGTTCTAAAGGATGTTTTTTATTTAATTTTATTATGTATCATATTTTATTTTAATTTCCCAATGTATTATGGGTATCATGAATGTAATTTATTCTTCCAAGATTGTTAAACTAATTAGTACTTTAGGATTTTATTCCTTGTAATCATGCTAATATAATAAAATAATGCACCAGATCTGGGCTTCTAGGTTGGGGTGTTATAGTTGGTATCAAAGGAAGTTTAGTAGAATCTAGGAAAATTAGATTTAGAAAACATAGACTAGTGAACAAAACCCTAAGGTGGACTTTGATGATTAGAAAACAAGAACATACTAGAATTCTGAAAAGGTATAGATTATGTGGATATTTATAGAAAATACATCCCTATATGAATACTACAAGTGGACATGGTTCTGGAATAGATGCACCTTAGAGTACCAACTTCGACAAGATGTTACAAGCCTGAGTTGGGGTAACCTGGTACATGACAACGAGCCTCACTACGCTATTGGTTTGACACTTCTAGGGGATATTATTAGGATAATTCACATTTTATTTATAACCCATTATAATGTATTTGAATATATAATAAAAATTAATATCCTAGGTTAAAACTATGGTGTTTTATAGTGAAAATAATTTGTTATGATATTCTATAAATGATTATACATTTTTCTTACTATTACTATTGTTACTCACACTATGATTTCTGATTTTAGTTAATGGATAAAATCTAAATGAGTTATGTTAATACATAACATGATACAAAAAGTGGTGGTGATGAGAAACCAAATGGGATGTTGATAGGAGTGAGAGATGTCAGGTTCATTCCTAATCAGTTTTCATGAAATATTGTTAACAACATTAACCTTAAATAAGACCTGAAACCACCAAAGAAGAGACGAATGTAGTTTTTTAAGAGATATAGTAGTGGAGACCATATAGAAAAGAAGGCTCGACTTCCAGTATGTAAGAAATGTTGAAGGAGACACACATGTAAGTGTCTCAAAGGAACCGAGAAATGATTTATGTGTGGGAAGGAAGGACATAAAGAAAATTATTACTGAGGAAAAATAAAGAGAACAATGGAAGGGAATAAAACTGATCCTAAGAATCTATCTATAGTTATCTTCATTAAATGTAAGGGAACTGGGCATTACTCGAGTCAATTACCTATTCGATAGGATAACCTATATACCAAGTAATGCCCTATGTGGAAATAAATGTATGATGTTTTTCTTTATTGAGGTTGTATGGAAAATCACAGTTAAAATAATTTTTAGTAATTGACCTTATTTCAAGGAAGTCTATCATATTTATTTTGGAAGATATATGGTTTTATAAAATGGACATCTCTCATGTTGGGTGACAAACCGCTGTGTTCGGTAAGGCTACGGTGTTTGAAATCACAACCAAAGGGTGACAAGGGTGAAACTCCTACCACTAGCCTATGTGGATTACTAGTTATCATGGTTATTTTTTAGTTAAAAAATCTAATGGATAAATGTTATTTTATTTTAGGGACTTTTGTTTTATCTTATAGATAACTTTGGGATTTGAAAATAATTTTGTGGTTAAGTTATTAACATTATTTCGGAACACATTCACAATTTTTTGAATCCTATAAGACATTGATAAATAGAATATTTTTAGGAATAAATATTGAATTCTATTTTAGAGTAAAATATTATTTTATTGTGGAAATATTACGATCTGGGTTATTTATGGAAATGGATAGAATATCTTGGAGATTATGTGAGAGTGAAAATTAAATCTTTAGTATAAGAGATTAAGAGTTATTGATGTCATTTGGAAGACTATATGAAAAAATCCTTTTGATTTTTAGATCATAGTCTAGAATGTTTTTTTGAATTATGATAGTAATTTTCAAAATGATTTATGTTGAAACTTTAGTTTTACATTTTAATTTTAGAGATTAATGTTTCTTTTCATCATATAATGGTTTATTATTTTTGGGGAATTATCTTATCTTATCCTAACCATTTTAGATTCAGTTGATGTATATAGAAAAGAGGAATAGATAATTATTATTTTGTGGGATATGTGATCTATAGTAGTTAATTTTAATTCTTCAGACATAAAAAATCATCTTGAGCTTTCAATACTAGGTATATGGAAGGAAGTGAAAATAGATTGAAGAACAACCAAAGGATGATATTATTCTTATGACATGGGAAGTAATCAAGTAAGTTTAATTTCATAAGTGCTTATCTATATATTAAAGGAATCCCTCAATTCAAGGAAAAATATTTTGTAACAAAAATGATATCCATGTAGTTTTCTTTTTGATAAATCAACGTTCTTTTAACCGATCACAAGATTTAAGGCTTGGTGACGATTAACATTATAATGACCATTTTCCCTATCACTCTCCATTTGAACATGAGGGTTAGATTATTATTCCATGTACATATTTTCACTTCACACTAATGTTACCCTATTCAAATGCATAGTTTTTTAGTAACCAATTCATTTTACTCCCCCTATTATTAAGAGGATATTTTATTAACCCTATTTTCGATATGGGTTTTAAAAAAATGGAATTTTCAAGTATCAAACTTTAACTTTCGGAGTGCAATTTCAAATTGTGAGGACATAATTTATTGAAGGATGATAAAATGTAACACCCCAAGAATTTAAAAATAAATATAGCCTCTAATGTACACAACATTGAGTCTCTGTGAAAAAAACGTTGTTATTATAATTATTTACACAAGATAGTTATAACTTAGCCATGAAACATAATTTTTCCACTTCTATGATATAAATTTCAAAAAATGGACATACACTGTTGTGATCAGTAAGTTCTTTAGACTTTAATAAGATCAACTTAATTTGCTAGTGAATAGTAACTTGACCCTTATGAATAGTAATGTAGCCTTATGAATATTAATGTTACCCTTATTAGTAGTAAATTGAAACTTTTTAATAGTAACCTCACCCATGAAAGTATAAACAAAATTCAGGCACCTTATAAATGAGAGTGAATGTTATAAAAATTAATAATTAAGTGTTGGTATTTTTATGAGTAATAAATATTTAATTTAAAATTTTAATTAATAAAATTATTTAAAATAAAATTCATTTTCATAAAATTTATTCATAAATATATTTTTTCTGTCCTATGATTTTAGGATAATTTAATGACACCTTAGTTAATTTCTGAAATTATTATAAAATCAGTTTTAAATTTTAAATTTTTATTTTTCAAGTAAATAACGATTTTAATTAAAAATTAAATTTCACATATTTAGAATTTTTTTTGATAAAGTGGAGTCCATTTTTTAATTCTACACATAAAAAAATTATTAGGGTTATTTTTTGTGATTTTTCGGAAATACATGAATTTTTTTTGAATAGTGAAATTTGATAAATTAAGAAATATGCTAAATAAATGAATTTAGGCATCATGCCTGAGTCATGGATGATTTAAATGTCCATTTTTTCAAACTAAAATTCAGTTATTATTAATTTTAGTCAAAATAATCAACAGTATTCATAGTCTTGATCCAAAATAATAAAATAATGATTAAAATAATGGAAAAACCCTCCTCTCCTCCACTATAAAAACCACCCCTCACTCCCTCTTCTTTTCACTCCTCTAAGCCTTTAAGATTCTAAAATTTATACCCAAATAATCTTCCCTAGTACCTCACCACATATAATATCCCTTGGTATTTCCAAAATACCAAAACCCTTTCCATTAAAGAGGTTCTCAAGGAGGTTATTTTAAGAGGTAAACCCTCTTCCTTTTTAATTTAATTTCATTTAAATTTATCTTATTTTCTTACTCTCTCCTAAACTACTCTATCAAATTGATCATGATAACTAAAGTATAATATATATAATTATATTATATTATTTTAATTTAATAACCATTATCAATCTCCTTACTCTCCCTCTTTTATTTTATAAATGAAAGCATCGTCCGGGAGGTGCCAATTTATAACCTTTATGGATGACGAAGTTTCAATTTTAAAATTATTCTTAAAATATATTCATGAAACCATTTTAATAGTTGATAAAGATTTTAAAATTTATAATATAACCCTTTTTATGTTCTATAAGTAACATATATACATAATACTAAATGATAAAACTAAATTAGTTCATTATGATCAATAACTGCCGTAATAATCTAAACGATTATCACTAAATGATTATCTAATGATTCATCCTCATACCATGTAACCAAATGATAAATATAGCCGTTAAAAATTATTTATGTTAATTAATAATATATAAATTCAATTCTATGGAATTATATCCATTCCACATGAACTTCTATACTCATATACAAGTATGCCGATCGTAAAAACCAAGGAAACAAACGCACTCGAGCAATAAATTTGTATCTTATAACTCATCCAAAAAGACATAAATGAAAATAATAAAATAATAATAAATAAAATACGTTTATATAAGGTTATTAATTAATTAATTAATGGATTTAATTTTATTATCCATGACTTTAAGGTCAAGTGCAGAACACATTTAGACATAAGGTAAGGGGTTTCTCATCTCACTTTTCTTTCTGGGAGATTTCTATTATTCACCGCTTATTTCTTATATGTGTTGTATGTATACTAAAATTTGATATATAATATCATGAATATATTTATATTCATGATATTAAATTATTCATTGGATGATTGTTAACTTTTGGATGTACGATTCAATTAATTACAAAGTAGTGAGGGTTTTCTCATCTCACTTCCATTTTTGTGAGATATTCTTTATTCACCACTATTTATAGTGTATAGTGTACGTATAATACCCATTGATGTAACATATCATGAATATATTTATTTTTATGGTATTAAATTTATCATTTGATGATTATTAATTTTTGGGCATATGTTTTGATTGATTACAAACTATTATGGGATTCCACACGAACATTCATTTTTCCATCAGGTTATTCCTTCACTATACTTAACCAAATGTAATGTTTATTTAATTTGGTTAATTATTCTATATTATGTTTATATGTTCCAAAATCATATATTCAGATCATTTTATCTTTTATTTATGGGAATTTTATGTTTTAAAATGGTCCCCTTCTCAATTCTTCCCGATAAACAAGCCTAATTCAAGAGAACTTCTCGAATTCTTACCAATTATCAGGTGAAATATATAATAAATTTTAATCCATAATTATATATCTAAAATAACTTATTTGATCATGAAAACACTATATTTTTCATCTCTAGTTTTATGAAATCAAACATTCCTTTCCGTTTTAAAATCTCTTTAATATTTTCCTTAAACCGCCCTAAAATATTTTATTTCTAAATTTTCTTAAAAAATATTTTTACTTGATTTCACTTCATTGGGACAAATTTTTTACCTAAAATATAAATTAAATGTTCTTTCCTTTTCTTTTTTTAGATATAAATGTTTACAATATGATTTTATGACATATAAAAATTATTTTCTAAAAGAACTCTTCTTTCCAAAGAAAAAAGGATTTTTCTCGTCTCACTTTAACTTTTATGAGATATATGCCTTATTGACCACATATTTCATGAATGTGGTGTATGTAATAACATTTTTTATATTATATCAATAGTCTCATTATTCTTCTAATATTCTAAGAGACTATGATTTTAATGTTTCAAAGTGGTATGGGACACTTTGGAATATTTCCTCACGAACTTTTCGATGGTCTCTTTTAAAAGTATCTTCACCTATGTCAACATAATTTGTTTAATTTTGTACTTCATTGAGTTATATCTCTTATGATA
Organism: Viscum album; assembly: GCA_963277665.1. Lineage (NCBI taxonomy): Eukaryota > Viridiplantae > Streptophyta > Magnoliopsida > Santalales > Viscaceae > Viscum > Viscum album. Next base: position 139,604,860 of record OY728155.1, read on the forward strand.
TCATCTAAAATATTTTTTCTAAGTATTTAGGAATAGTTTGAATGTGTATGTTCTAATTTGATACCATTCATGGTTTATTGTTAAAGTATTCACATTTCGCATGCTAGTTTTTCAATACGAATGTTTATATTGTTTATGTTTCACCATTTTCATATAAGGAATGTATTGGACTTAGTAAGTGACATTTGGATCCCAATATAGACCCATAGATGTGTTGGTAGGTATCACAAGACAAACTTGTTTGGGTTTTTACCCATATATGTATGGTCTCGGCATGATGCCTTGACAAAATGGTTATGATGTTCAACATTATGAATTACCTCATTATTAAACTAGTAATTTATAGTCCATGTGATTATTAGACTAGTAGAATATCCATTTTTATGTTTTATTATTTCATTATTCATTCAGCTTTTATTCCTACCATATCATACTCAAGTTTATTTTTAAATGCATATGTTTTTAGTTGTTCACCATACCTAGTGTTTATTTTTATGATAACTTCTGCTGCATTAGTTACCCTTACTGAGCATCTGATATCACCCCTTATGATTATTTTACATAGTTAATAAAGAAGAAAACTTTGAATAATATTTCAAGCATGTAATTTATTTTATTTTATTATTTATCATGTTTTATTTTTATTTCCTAATGTATTATGGGTATCATGAATGTAGTCTAGTATTACAAGACTACTAAACTAATCGGTCCTTCAGGATTTGATTTCTTGTAATCATTATAATTTAATAAAATAATGCACCAACTTCGAGATTTTGGGGTCAGGCCATTACAATATCTCTATTTGGTATTTTCTATATAGATGATATCATTTTCTCTGGAACTGATGAATAAGGTTATGATAATTTTTACAAGGACACATTTAAGTTTTTTAAATGTCAATTATTAAAGAAATGAGGTAGTTTATTAGCCTAATAATTTCTCAAGAGAGAGATAAAATTTTTATTTCTAAATATTGTTATTCCAGGTAACACTTAATAAGGTTTAGTATAAAGGATTAAAATCCTTTTACACACTAATTTTAGTGGGAATAATTCTATCAAAAGATAAATATGGAAAATTAGTTGATTCAAGGGAGTTTAGAAAGCCCATCAAAAGCCTATTATACTTAATAAAATTAAGGAATAATTTAGAATATGATGTTAAAATTTATACCATGTATAAAATTACATCAAAATATCCCCATTTTAGTGATTGGAAGAGAATTATTAGATACCTCAAAGTTATAATCAGTTTTGTATTACAATATGATAGTAAAGGGAAGTAAAATATGTTTGATCAAAAATTTATAGACTAGGAAAGACACTTTGATAATAGAAAGTCCACATCTAGTGTATTTTTCTTCCTTGGAGGTAGGTGTTTATTATGGAACACTAGAAAGTAAAATTCTAGGATTCTAAGAATTTATAAATCCGAGTACGTGGTTTTCACTAAAACTATAACCCAACTTATATGGATAAAAAAAAATTTAGAGGATCTCATGGTTATATTTTACTTGATACTTATGTTGGGTTGTGATAATAAATGTGTTGATATAAAGTATCACTTTATCCAGGAACATGTGGAGAGAAATAAAATGAAGTTGGAATTTATTTCCATAAAGGGGAAAATTACATATGTGTTCACTAAATCATGGAAAAAATAAGAATTTAAGAATTTGAGTATGATGTTTGGAGTTAAACCTAATCCATATTAAGGCTATTTTATGGTGTATCAATCCCCTCTCTCATCATGCCTTTCAATATTTTTTGTCAAAATGGGATAAATATTATAATTATAAATATTTATTTATGTTTTCTTCCCATGTTTTTTCTAAAGGGTGAGAATATAATATAGGGGGAGTATCCATTGTCATATGTTACTATTATAGGGAGAAATATATTAGGGGTATCATATATTTAGTGATAGTTTTTAAAATGTATGAGCGATGAATTTAGAATATTGTATGTGTGAAATATTTTAATAGTTTTTTTTGAAGTATATGTATAATGTTTTTATTTAATATTTTTCTCATAAAAATAAGTCAAATTAAGGATATATTTGATGTGATTATGAATTATTAATTAAAGAAATTTTTTCACTTGAATTTATTCTAAAATTTCATCATTTAATAAAGGATAATAAAGAGACTCAAGTTTAAAGAGGTTTAACATTTATCACTATTTTATAGAAAACCTATTTTTACTATTCATTATTATTTTTTACACTTATTTTTATAAATTAGGATTAAAATTATTGGATGATGATTCATTTGTAATATTTTTATGTTTGATAGTGATTTATGTTCCATGGTTTCCAAAAAAATAAAAAGGGGGAGATTGTTGATCCCATAAGTATTTGGGATGGTTATTGATTACCTGATAAAAAGATTTGTGTTGAGAGATTGAATGAGTTCCTAAATAAGATGGTTTTAATGGATATATTAAATTTTTGATAATATTTAAGTGTATATGATGGTTTTGTTTTATTTTGTTTCTAATATATAAATCATTTTCGAATTCAAGTAATGTTTGTTAATACATTTGTGGGAAAAGCCATTCTAAATTTTTGGACTGTTTGATGTTATTAATAATCATTGTATAAAGAGTTTTAGTCAAATATGGATTGATGTGAATAATATAAATATTTTAGATAACTCCTAGAGTTTTTTCAAGCATCAATTTATTATTATACATATCAGACAAGTGGAAAAGGCATGGATGTGTAAGCATAAATCTCTACCATATGTAACCATCATTTCTTGTTTACTTAATCGTCATATAGTGGCTATGTAATGATCATTATTCTTTGAGTAACCATAATTTTAAACTCTATAACCATAATTATACATCTATATAAACATCATCTATGGTAAATAAGCATTATCCAGTCCAGTTGAGTGAAAAATGGAAATTTCTTATCAGTATAGGCATCATTTTAGGCACTATGTAAGAATTATCTATGTACAAATCATTATGCTTAACAATAATTTTCTTTATCAAAACATCACTAATTAGTTAAAATTAAAACATGTTACTAAAACTTTAGGTCTCTATAATTTAATATTATGAAGAATAGAATTAAATATGTTGATGTTGAGTATGAATATCTTCAATGAGATAAATATCATGATATAATTGATCATGATTATAAAAGGTTTTTAGGAAGAATAAAAATTCAATGAGAATTTCTTGACATGAAGTAGGTTCTACTTTGGATATGATCTAAGATAAACAAAATATAAATATGTAATTATTCTAATAATTTATTCATTACGCCTCAAAAGAAATATCATAATACCAGAACGTAGAGTTTTAGTGTCCTCATAAATATGATACAATAAATATCTTATTACACATTATTACTTTAATATATCCAATAATCAACTATATAAAAGACTTAATTCAACACATAGTCCTACATATAATTCATTTTTAAATAGAAAAGAAAAAGAGTGATCTCAAATTCATAGTAAGGGAAACTTTTCAATGAACAATAATGGGTTACATCATAAAATTATGATCAAACATGAATCTTGGGAGAAATACCTAATTAAAAGTCTTTTAAATCATAATATATATTCAAAATTAATGATAAAACATCATATATTATGGTATGATATAAAATAACCATCACAGAAACATAACACATATGCCATGGTTTCGAAACAAGTGGAGATAATCATAAACCCTAGAAAATTATCATAGTAATGTCAAATAATAATGAAAAGTAGAATAATCTTAATCATAGGTAATAAAAACTTTATGAAAACCCCAATCATGCTCCCACATTATATTTTTGACAAACCCAATCAAGTAAACACATTATGGTCTGAGTAAACCCAATCATGCTATTGCATTAAGTTATGAACAGACACAAAAATGTTCATGAATCGTCATTATTTCATGAGATATAAAACTTTAACCAATCCATTGGAGGGTGATATAAGACCACACCCATCACAAAATGATATACCATAGTTATGTATTGCAAATGAAAATAACTAATTATATAATCCTGAAAAAAAACTATGTAAAGAAAAATCGGTTTCATATAATTTCCAAATGGTATTACATAACATAAAATCAATATTATATCGATTTTAACCATAAATTAAATCATCCTAAAGGAATATAAAATCATTTAATTTATGATCATGAAAATTACTTCATAAGAGATAGATCCACTAGAGGTAAATAGGAAAATGGATATGAAATCAAGAAAAGTATTTTCTTAAGGTATATGAAGCATAGTTGCAAGATAAATTTTTAATTTATTTACTAAAAACATTTGAAGTGGTGTAGAAATAGGAAATTAAAGGCCATAATATTATAATAATTAAAATGATAAAAATAACTTAAAATAAATGAAAATAAATTCAAGAAATATGGAGTGGAATTTAAAAATTAACATGAGAAAAAGAAATCCATTCATTACTTTAAAATACCCTTTATTGAAACCCACATAGATAAAAAGGATATAGAAACATATATTTAAATAAATAAAAGAAAAATATAAATATAATAGGAGTTAAAAAATATTTTGGTTTTTTAATTAATAAAGGAGAACATTGGAAGGATGAAAAATATGGATATGGAGGAAAAAGTACACATAGATAGGGTAAGAATTATTCTTAACAACATACCATTTTTAGGAAGGTGGGAATTGATCAAAGAAGAATATTTTGAATATAAAATGTAAATTATATATATAAAAACATAAAACATCATATATAACATGGAAATTGTAGCATAATAGAAACTCAAAAGAGATTTATAGTTTCTGATGAATGAATGAAAATTGAGTTGACAAAACCCTTACCTCAAGTTTTGAATCACTTGGTGTGTGTGTTTAATATCCTTAATAACCAAATTATGTTTAATAAACACTTACTTTAGATTATTTTTCAAGTATATTTCATATTTAAGTTCAATTTAGAATTATATGTTACTCATTTTTATAATTATTTTCTCCCTTGACCACTAGGGGTTGGTCGATCAATTCCTCAAAAAATGATTCGGTGTGTTGATTGTTGTCAAAGGAGTTATATAATAGTTTTATCATATAAAATAGATATATTTCATTTATCAATATATTTTAATAAACCTCTCTTAGTTTAATAGGTTGTTAAAAATAGATTCAAATTAAGAAAAGTGTCTCTGTGATCTCAATTTTTAAGCGGTTAAATACATACGAACTATTTATTGTTAATTTCATCATTAACAAGTACATATGATATTTAAATAATCATAATTATATTATAAATATCATATTTATCTATTAAATTTATTTATAAAACCATCCATGTAAGGAGTTTCTGAAAAATGATATGCATTATTCGTGGGGGCGGTGGCCCACACATACACATGGTCGGCATTCTCATATTTGAATGGATGAAAGAGAAGAAAATTAAAAAATGATTTATATTTTCAAAATTATAATTATTTCATAAAAATAATATTTATTCATTAAATACATATCTATGACCATCCATTTAAGAATATGATTTAAAATGAAATATATCACTTCATGTTGGTGATAGTCCGTATGTACACATGAGTGACATTTTCATTTTCTACTGGATGAATGAGACGTATAAAATCATTTTTAATCAAAATAATATAATGTTAGTATAATAATGATATTTGTTTCATTATTTTAATGATTTTATAGATTATTTATATGAGATGAAAGAAGAAAGAATAGTTGGAAGAACAAGGTTTCCTTGATTACCTCTTCCTTAAATATCTTCATTCGGACAACTCTTTAAGACTTATTTGGATGGTTTTTGGTGAGACAGAAACCTCTAAAACTTAGATGAGGGTGTTGTGAAGTGATTTGGGAAGATCATGGTTGATCTAAGCTACTGAAAATTTGTGGATAAGGGATAGGGTGAGGGGATCATTTTATAAGTGAGGGAAGTTTCACTCTTGTAAATACACCCATCATTAAAATAAAATAAATTCATTTTCAATATAAAGTGGAACAAAATAATAAAAATTTATAAGATAATGTGAGGGAGGGTCTAAATAAATTTAAGCAATCAAATTGGGTCATATTTTCATGATAATTATGGCCTTATATCTTTGGTTAAAACACAATCTTAAGATTCTTAACCTTCATCCTGCTAAAAAACCTTTACCATAAAAACTTATTGATTTTCTCAAAAATTAATTTAAACTTATTAATTTTTTTTATTATAATTCTAAATATTAAATAAATATTAATGAATTCCATTTCTAAATGTGATAAAATTTAATTTTATTATAAGAAATCATAATGTGGAATAATAATTTCTATAAGATTATTTTTAAGCATGAAATGAATAAAATAATGATTTATTATGTAAATAAAAATTTATTATGTTAATAATTAAATGTTTATATCATCATAAATTCTACTTTAAAACCCCTTTATGAAATAATCATAAGATATAAGGGTAATATAAGCAGTGGTGGTGGTCATGGGTTTTGGTTTAGCTATTATAGATCTCAAAGTGATTTCTATGAGATTGAAATTCTCCTATATATGTTTTTTCTCAAGCCATACTTGTTGAAGCTCATCTTGGAATTTATTTTGGGAAAACCAGTGATGATACCTCACTTAAAAGTTCATAAAAATGAGCTCCACAAATAATACTCATACTTACTGACAATAATTCTTCTCCTTTAGATATAAATTTTACAATATATTTATCAATATTTATGCCCACCAATTTAATATATATGTTATGAAGATCATATTTAATAATTTTATTAATATATATTGGATTATTTTAGTTCTATGTTATATGAGAAATACACCATTGATCACAAAAAATCCATTTAAATAGAATTATATACTAAAATTATGGAATGTTACATTCTACCTCTTAAAATGACTTTCATACTTGAAATTATATTACTTATATGAAAAAAGTGAAGGTAATTTTTTATTATTACATTTTTAGGTTCCTATATAGCCTTTTAAAAATTATTATTTCATTATAGATCTTTGATTAGATAGGTGGTCTTATTCTTCAACATTTTATCTTTTTGATCCAAGATCACCACTGGTAGTTTCTCATATGATATATCACGTTCCAATTTCATGGATTTTATGTTCAAAACATGTGAAGGGCCAGGTATGTACTTCCTGAATAGTGGTATATTATAACACCTCAATATTTTAATATAATAATTAACTTTAAATAAGTCAATGTGTTTGATTTTTTGTTGCACATGCAACACTGAACTAAAATGAAACCGTGATATATTTAAACCATTAAGAAATATGTGATGAATTAGTGAGAATGAATAAGAATAACCAATTTATAAAATATTTATAGAAATGAATAATTTTTTTACTTTTAATACCTATGAAATTTAATTGATATAACTAAAATAACTAATACAATCATTTTATACTAAGAAATGTATTTTAATAAATATTAAATTTCTATGAGATATAAATTTATATTTAGAGAAACCTGTGATTAATTATTAAAAAATATATTTGATATAAATAATTGGTTAATATTAAATTAATTACTAAATTAAAGGAAATATGAACGAGAATAGTAAATATTCTAGAAAAGCTATTTTCCTATAAAAAAGATTTTCATTATATCTTATCTTTTTAATTAAAAGTTAAATTTCAAAAAATTACAATTTAAATTTTAAAAAATTAATATTATTTTTGTATTTCTTATAGTAATACATTCTTTAGATACATTTCTGGTATTTTTCTTAAAGAATTTTTTTATATGAATAATTAAAAATATATTTTAGACAAATAACATGAATTTTATGACATTATTAGTACATAAGTATGAATTTTAAATTAATGGAAACTTTTCATAAGACCATATACAAATTTTATAATTTTAAAAATGTTTGTTTTAATTTTAAAACCCATATTTTAAATTTTAGAACATTTATTATATTTTTTAGTTTTGTTAATACATATATATTTAGTGTTTTAAAATTAATTTCTATCACCTTTATAAATTGAATCAAATGAAATGGATTTAAAATATATTATTAGTGGGTCCAAATTATATAATAAGTACCACTTTATTTTTAGGCATAAATATTAAGTTATCTTAGGTAAAAACTAGTTAGTGTGATAAATGCTAAAATTGTAAAAGTAATAATTTAAGGGGTAAATAGCTTGAAACATGATAAAAAATTGTATATAATTTTGGGTATGAGGTTTGGATTGACCTTATATCTTCAAAACTCTATTATTTATCAAAATTTATTCCACTTTCTTTGAGAGTGACTTCCCATTATTGAAATGTTTTGGGTATTTACAAAAATGCCATCCCTTCTCATGTATAAAAGGGGTTCTCCTCTCCCCACTTCCCCTTGAACCACAACCCCATTATTTCATACCAAACTATATCCAATACTATACTAAATATTCCTATACACCTTCAATAGAATTTTTTATTCTCAAAATACTATCAATCAAAGGCCTAACCTACTTTGAAAAGAAGATAATCTTAGAATTGGGGTATAAATTTCAAACCTCTCCTTAATTTTTATATTTATTTGTGATAAATTATTATTCATAAAATTCTATTAAACTATCATAATATTATAAAATATTTATCATTTTATTATATTAATTTTATTATTATGATTTTTTTAAGCATTAACCACCTTCCAATTTTCTATTAAGAAAAGAAAAACTATTATTCATGTGTTGTGAAGACTACCACCTCCACGACACTACATGTTTTATTTTACTTAAGCACATTAAAATAATGGTATAAAGGGGGAATTTAACAAATAATTATGATATTTATATCATTATTATAACTATTAAATAATAAACCATATCACTATTTCCTCCTATTCTATGAAAAAAATCATCATCCATGTGTATTTGAAGACTACCGCCTCTATGGAACAATGTATTCCATTTTTTATTACCAAATTTCATGGATTGATATAAGTACATTTTTGAAGGATCAAAATTAATTTTATGAGGAAATTAAGGTTCCATTATGAAAAATTTAATATAGCATCCCAATATTTTTAAAAACATTATGTTCAATAGATTACATTGCATATAACACCAAGCTTAAACAAACTCCAAAATATCATTATTTCAACACTACCATTATAAAAAAACCATTAAATTTTTGGGTGTGAATAGGATTAACTATATTATTAAATAAATATTTAGTTTATATTCAATAAAAATTTAATTATTCTTAGTAAATGAACACATAATATTTAGTAAAGTCATTTTATTCTTCAAAATAAATTTTTTCTTCAAAATAAATGTTTTCTTTAAAATGTGATTTAAATTTTATTTTATGAGAAAAAAATATAATTAATTTTTTTAAAATTTAGAAAAATTATTTGAAAAAATAAACTTCATTTTTAAACTCATAATTTCAAAATTATCTTTGATTAATTGTTTTGGGAATTTTCTATAATAGATGATTTTTGGGTGAAAAAGGGAAAGTACTCTTTTTATAAAATACCATAACTCTTTTGAAATAATTATTATATGATCAAGATTTTATATTTATTAAATATTATTCTTAATAAAAATTTACTTATGGAATAAAATAATAGATAAGTCATTAAATTTATAATCTCATTCTTAGCAATTTTGAAAACCATTATTTTAAACATAAAAAAAATGTTTTTTGTGTTATACACATAACATATTTAGAATTTATTTTTATCACTTTTATAAATTGAATAAATTATACTAGATTATATATTTAGAATCAGGAGTTAAGAAGTAGGTTATAATTTTATTTTCATTTTTTTCATAAAAATGTTACTCTGGATAAAAAAAGATTTACTACAGTATAGGTAAAATGATGCAACTGGTTAAGTCTAAAGGTAAAATCTTAAAATATATAAAAACTACAACATTAGATGGGTGGTTTGTTTTTTATTTACCTTAAAAATCCTTTATAACATTAATTATTATCCAATTTTTTTGAAATTAATACTATCCAAATGTGGTTGACTTTAAATATAAAATAATCATTATTTAATCACTAAAAACCATCCCTCATCAAGTATAAATACCACTCTTCACCACCCCCTTTATTCTCACAATCCTTGATGCTTTTAAAATATCTTCCAAAAAAATTAATTACCACCCTCCATAAATCTATGTTCTATTGGTATCACCCAAAGAATGATTCCATGTTCCTTAAGGGGTCCTTTAAGGAGGTGATATTCAAAAGGTAACTTTCTCAAACAACCCCTCTTAATTTCTTTTCTTTTTATAACATATTTTAAAATTCATAATACATAAATGAATAATAAATATAGTATAATTTATATAGTATAATTTTATATTTATAATGGAATGTCTTATATACATCGATTTTATTTCCTCCTCTCATTCAAAGAAACAAAACCATTTTCTAAATTATAGTGATTAATCGGGTCCACAGATACTGATTTTTCGTTTTCCATTACCGCCTTTAAGTATGGCCATAAAAGTATTATTATGGTTAAATAATATTTTAATAGTTATTGTAACCTATTTAATTTTCTAAAACTAATATATAGACACAATATTAAATAAAATGAAACTAGTTTGTGATGTTCAGAAAAACCACAAAATTAAACTAAACATTTATCATTAATATTTTATCAAATGAATCATCCTAATATAATAAAGAAAAATAATATATGGGACCATTAAAAATTTTAGGAGTTCATGAATACCATTTCATCTTGATTTTTTAGTTTTATTTCTATTTATCGAAAAAATACATAATTATACCCGAGTGAACCAACCATGAAACCATGAAATGAAAGCACCCGAAACAATGAAAATAATTAAATACTATTAAAGAATGGGTAGTAAGAATTTATAAAAGTATCATATAAGGTATTATAAATATTAATAGAGTTATTTAGTTAATTAATAACATTATTTAAACCTTTATAAATGAGGTTAAAGTATAAAAAACTAAAGGGAAATGTGAGGTTAGTGTTTCTCTTCAACTTTTACTTCTGTGAGATATATGACTTATTCACCACTTATTTATTTTGTGTGGTCTATATAATTCCATTTTATATATCATATCATAAACATAATTATATTCATGGTATTTAATGTTTCATTTGATAACTATTACTTTTATGGGGAATACGATTCAACTGATTACAAGTTGTTAGGTATTTCTTAACTAAATTTCCATTCACTAGGTTAAACTTCTACTTTATTTATTTTGTCCTGATAATATTTTGTTGGAAAGGAATTTTTATTACCTTATGATTTACATAAATTTTTTTATGTGTATTTACATATTATACACATAATCTATTCATTTTATTAATGCTCACTTCAATGATATGATATTTTTAAGAGACTTTATTTTAAAAAAATTAATTATTTTTTTACAGTTTCCATCAAAAATCTATTTTTATTCCATGTCCATCTTTTCTATAATTATTTCCACAAATGTTTTTAATATTATCTTATGATTTTTTAATGTCATTTTTAATCATATTTTAATTTTTCATAATGTTTTTAAAGGTATATTTTTTCATTTTCTAAACAAGGATCTTTGAGAGTTTCCCGAAAAAAATATGGAAGGAATGTTTTTTTAAATTATATGACATGAGTGAATTTTATATTTATCATGACACCTTAAGTTTCAAATATTACTTTAAAAGTTTAAAATTTTATATTCAAATATTTTTTTATAATTTTGTGGCATTTTAAACATATGTGATTTTCAAAGTGAGAAGGGTATTTTCAAAAATAAATTTTCAATGATTTTATTTAATGTACTTTAATTTATGTCAAAAATACTTTTTTGAATATTAATATTCTTTGAGGTTGATCTATTATGATAACATCTTCCATTCTTTATTAAATGGTTTACGATCAGTTCGACTGGGGATATACTATTTTGATACCATTCACCATATTAATCAGGATGATTTTTGATTATGTTTACTGATTGGGGAAAGTTATTCACATTTATTATGTTTTTTTAAATACAAATATATATGTTGATTATGTTTCATCCCTTTCATAAGCAGAATTAATTATACTTATTTTGTTATGGGTGGGGCCCACTATAGCCCCTTGCTTTATCGGTAAGTCTCATGAGATAAACTAGTTTGGGTATTGGATGATGTCTTACCCATTTATGTATGGTGCCTTGGCCGAAGACTTGATGGTATGTTTATGATGTCATACATTATTAATTCCTTCATTATGAGATTGTTTATTGATTTACTTGTGATTGTTAAATTAGTAGAATATCCACGGTTAGCTTTTCTAGGTCAAATGATTATTTATATATAATTATTTGATTGTCTTTTATTCTAGCCATATCTATTTATGTTATTGTTTAAATGGATTGTATTTCAATTATTTATATTTCCATAATTTTTTATGCTTATTTATGATAGATTTTGCTATAATTAACCATCACCGAGAATCTTATTTCACCCCTTTCTTATGTTTTCTTTTTTCCATAGGTTTCCTAGAAGTTTATTGTTATTGATATGTAGGGATAGGCTAGGGGATTAATTGTGGTCTTAAAGGAATTGATATGTTTTATTTTTTGTTTTAAAATGTAATGTAACATTCAAGTGTGTATCTAGTTTTCAAAAACTACTAAACTATTATATCTTTTGGGATGACATTCCTTGTATCTTATGACAATGAAATAAAGTAACCACCAAATCTGGGTTACTAGGGTTAGGGTCATTACTGTTGGTATTAGAGCATGTTTAGTAGAAAACTTGGGAACTAGATTTAGGAAATCAAATATTAGAGAGAAAACCCCTATAATGAAATTTGGAAATACTCCCAATGAAACCAAAATTATTATTTATATATTAGTTATCCCTAAATTTTAAATCTACATTATGTAGTTTTGAGATTATGCATTATGTTTCATGGTTTTATGGTCTAATCTAATGTATGAAACTATTTAGAAATGGATCCTAGAGGACGAAATGGGATTTGTATTAATACACATAATCCATGCAAGGATTTCCATCCTAGGTAAGATAATGATGTTGGAGATAGATATGTAATTGGAGACAGAAAACTTGTAACTATATTGAGACATATGACTCAGGTTATGACCAACAACCTTACCCATATGAAGCATCCTGATCCAAAACACGGTGCAACAATGTTAGTCCACTTCATGCGACAAAAACCTCCATCATTCACTGGATATATAAATCCATTTTTATCTGATAAATGGATATGTTCCTTAGAAAATATATTTATTTCCTTAAGAAGTAATTAAAGGGGGATGATTTTCATGGAATTTTATCATTTAACATGATATGTAGGTCAATGGTGGTTATTTGTTCAAAACACTGAGGAGGATGAGGAAATAGAAAACATGGATTGGAAGGATTTTAAGGAATGTTTCTTGAAAAACTATTTTCTATGAGAATATTGAGTATATATGGAGAGACAATTCTTGAGTCTAAGACAAAAGAAGTATTAGAATGTTGCTAAGTATGAATCTAACTTTACAGGGTTATCAAGGCATTCTATGGACTACATACATAATCCAAAGAGAAATATTGATAATTTATTTTATGAGACTAATATAGTTATTTGAAGGGAAATATTATTTCAATATTTCTCATCATATGAGGATATATTATCATATTACAACATGATAGAGAAGTAATTTTCCAGGTCTTATAGCTATAAAGGAAAGAAAGAAAATAACAGGATGGTAGAGAAAAATACATATAAAGGGAAAAAGGGAAAGAAGGATCTTTACACATGAGATAATATTGGAAATAAACACCTCAATAATTTCCTTAAGGGAATGAGAGTTTGTTACAAGTGTGGAGAGAAAGGACACCAGGCTCATGATTGTAAGGGAAGGAAAGAATTTGTAAATGTGTAATCTTCCAACTGTAAGGAAATGGGGGACTTTATAAATGAATACCGAAAGAGTTAAGGTAATATAACTAATATGAATCTAGGGGATAAAAGTCAAGATTATTCTATTGATATAGCTGAAATTTAATGAATATTATGTTTACATTTTTGGATCCAAGAAATATGTTTTATATCATTATCGTTATAAGAATTATAAAATGTATAAGGATAGTACTACAATAATTTTTATTTAAGGATTTTATAGTATATGTTTAATGATACCAATGACCATGAAAAGTTATTCATTAAAAATCTTATCTTTTTAAAAACACATGTTTGAAGGAATGATAAACCTTAATATGTTCCTGATGTTAAGATAATAATGTTGGGATGAAGAGATGATATACCTTGAAGTTGATTAATGATTTTTTGAAAAGTAGTTTATTCTACCATTTATAGATTTGATTTTTTTTGGATTTATATAAAATATCCAATAAACTTTGTTTTACTTAAGGAATAAAGAATCATGCATGTTTTCAATAAGAATTTATGTTTATTTAGATTATTACCATGTTTTAAGAGAATACCTGATGAATTTATTCACATGTTTGGTATGTGATGATTAAGATATAATTTATATTGTTTGAGAGATTAATGGTAAGGTAATTCAGTTTAGGATCTTAATCTTTTGGATGGGTGATGAGGCTAACCATTTCTAAAATGGTTTAAGTTGAACTTTGGATAAGGTTTAAAGATTAATGTGTTTATTTATATTAAATAACTTGTACCAACCATATTGGGTTTGGAAAATAGTTTAAGAAAGTCTGAATGAGTTACCACTGTTTATGAATCTTACGATCTATTAAATTTTAATTTTAGTGCTCTAGGAATAAAAAATTCATTTTTGGATTCATTTCTTAGTGTAAGGGATGAAATTACAATATACTTTATAACTAGATTACCAAAGAATCTAATAAAGAATAATAAAATATGGGTTATTATATTTTTTGGAATGAAAAATGAAAGTATGAGATAACGTTTAAGTTTATTTTTGTAATTTTGTAAGGATTATATTAATATAGTTTTAGAAAAAGGACAAACTATAGGTTAGCAGACAACCCATCACATCTAGCATGTCTGTAAGGCTTGAACGCACAAATGAAGGGCGGTAAGGGTGTTTCACATATCACTAACCTACACGATTTATTGGTTGATATAAAATAATTTTTCTTTACTTAATAGGTATGACAGATAAAGTATAAGTTCATTTTGGGAACCCTATATGATTAATATAAATACGAAAATTTTGGAATTTTATTTAATTTTAGAGAAAAATATGATTTTGTGGTGGAATTTTTTTAATGGATAAAACTCCATCTGTCAATTAAATATATTTTCATAAGTTCTTACTTCATAAAGTAAAATAATTCCTAACTCTAAGAAATTTATTTTGGAACAAAAACATTATTCATTTAATTTTCTTAAAATGAAATCAATGACCTTTTAACATATAAAAAATTTATAGTTTTGAGATGGTAAAAATTATAATAACCATGATCTATATCACTCTCTATCATAAATTGATAGTTATATTTTTCTTCCATGTCCATGTTTTCACTTACCATTAATGTTATCCTATTCATAAGCCTTGTTTTTTGATAACCTTCACATTTTACTTTCCCTATTTTTAAGATGACTTTTTATTAACCCTTTTTATTATGTGGGTTTACCAAAAAGAATTTTAAGATATCAATCTTTTTATTTTCAAAGTTAAGTTTCAAATTTCAAGGATTTAATTTATTTATATAGGGGGAATGTAACACCCCCATATTTTAAAATAATACTATGTTCAATAGCTTATGATGCACAAAACACAGAGCTTAAACAAACTCCCAAATAACATTATTTTAACATGACCATTTTAAACTAACCAGTATATTGGAAATTGAGAATATGATTAACTAATATTATGAATTAAATATTATGTTCATATTAAATTAAAATTTAATTATTCTTAGTAAATGAATGCATAATTTTTAGTAAAGACATTTTTTTCTTCAAACAAATGTTTTCTTCAAAAAGATATTTTTATTGATTTATATGAAGAAATAAATATAATAAATTTTTGACACTTTTATAAAATTTATTTGAAAAAATAATCTCTATTTTTGAGTTCATCACATAAAAATTTTACTAGGTTAATTTTTTGGAAATTTTTTAAAATAGTTGATTTTTGGGTTAAAAAGTAAAATATTGTTTTAACGAACTACCACAACTCTTATGAAATAACTATTTTATGATCATGATTTCAAATTTATTAACACTATTCTTGATAAAAATTTCTTTGTGGTCTAAAATAATACATAATGTATTACATTTTGTAACACATGCTTATAAATTTTGAAAATCGTGATTTTAACATTAAAAAACTATTTTTAGGAGTTATACACATTACATATTTAGAATTAAATTTTATCAATTTTAAAAATTTAAACATGTAAAATTTAGTCTATATTTTTAATAAGTAGGTAAAAATTAGGATGTGAGAAAATTTTAATTTTTAGGAGAAAAATATTTTCATGGTAAAAAAAGATTTATCGTAGTATAGGTAAAATAATGTCTGAGGTTAAAGTTAAAAGATAAAATATTAAAATA
The DNA here is from genome assembly GCA_963277665.1 of Viscum album. Classification (NCBI taxonomy): domain Eukaryota; kingdom Viridiplantae; phylum Streptophyta; class Magnoliopsida; order Santalales; family Viscaceae; genus Viscum; species Viscum album. Next base: position 139,621,357 of record OY728155.1, read on the forward strand.
ACTAAAAAATACAACATTAAATTTTTGGTTGATTTTTTCCTTGAAATTAACCATACTTTATGAAATTAATTATCATCCAAATTCATTGGAATTAATACCACCCAAATCTGGTTGTCTTTAAATATAAAATTATCATTATTTAATCACTTAAAACCACCCCTCTTCAACTAATAACACCACTCCTAACCACTCCAATTTTCATCAAAAGAAATTAATATTTTCAAAAATATAATAAAATATCTCTTCAAAAATCTCTCTAAGTCCATGTTATATTTTTCTCACCCAAAGACCAATTCCAAGTTCCTTGAGTGGCCCTTCAAGGAGGTGATATTCAAGAGGTAACTTGCTCAAAAAACCTCTCTTAATTTAATTTCCTTTTATACTTTATTTTCTCCTACTGAATACATCAAGTAATAATAAATAAAATATCATTTATATACAAGAATTTTATATTTCAAATGGAATATATTATATCCATAAATTTTATTACCCATTCTTATTCAAAGAAATGAAACAATTTTCCAAATTATGGCGGTTAAGAGACTCTATGGATAATGAATTTTCATTTTCCATTACACCTTCAAGGATGGTTATAAAAGTATTATTATAATTAAATCAGATTTTAATAGGTATATTATATCCTATTTATGTTCTATAACTAATATATAGGCACAATATAAAATAAAACAAAACTAGTAAGTGATGGTTGAAAAAACTGCAAAATTAAACTAATAATTTATCATTAAAATTTTCTCATACAAATAATCGTCATATAAGAAATTAAAATGATATATGAGACCATTTAAAATTATATAAGTGAATTAATTCTATTTTATTTCAGTTCTGTAGTTTTAATTCCATTTTCAAATAAAATCCATAATTATATACAAGTGAACCAACCATGAAACTATGAAATGAATTCACCCAAAATAATGAAAATAATGAAATATTATTAATGAAATGGGGGTAAGATTATATAAAACTATCATATAAGAAATTATAAATATGAATAAAGTTATTTAATGAATTAATAAAATTCTTTAAAACTTTATACATAAGGTTAAAGTATGAAAAACTAAAGGGAAGCATGAGGTAAGGGTTTTTCATCTCACTCTTACTTCTGTGAGATTTATATGCCTTATTCACCACTTATTTTTGTGTGTGGTGTATATAATTACATTCAATATATTATATAAATAATCTATTATATCAATTTTATTAAATTTTTCACTTTATAAATATTAATTTTATGGGGCATATGATTCTATTGATTACAAGTGGTAAGGGATTTCATTACTTTAATTTCCTTTCATTGGGTTAAACTTCCACATCATTGATTTTTTTATGATAAGAATATGTGTGAAATTAATTTTTATTACCTTATTTTGTATTTCTAGTTGATTTATATGGATTTATAGAATATACATATAATCGATTCATTTGATTAATGGTCATTTCAATGATAAGATAGTTTTAAGAGGCTTTATTTTAAAAAAATATCTTTTTTAAAGACTACCTTAAAACTCTATTTTTCTTCCATGTCCATGTATTATATAATTTTTTAAAAAAATGTTTTTAATATTATACTATTATTTATTAAATTAATTTTTACTCATGTTTTAGTTATTAATTTTTTTGAATGGTATTTTGTTTCATTTTCTAAACAAGGATCTTTGAGACATTTTCAAAAAAATACGGAAAGAATGATTTTTAACTTATATGACATGAGTGGATTTTCCCGCCATTATGAAAATTTAATGTTTTTAAGATTAATTTAAATTTTAAAAGGTTATATTCAATGAAAATGTTTTATTTTATAATTGTATGGTGTTTTAAACATATGTTATTTTCAAATTGAAAAAGTGTACTTTCTTAAATAAATTTTCAATGACCTCATTTAATGAATTTCATATATGTCATCATTAATTGTTTAATATTATGGTTCATTGAAGTTGATATCTTATGATACCATATAACATACTTTATTAAATATTTTATTAGAATTTCGACTAGGGATACACTATTTTAATACCATTCATCGTATTAGTCTAGGTGGCTTTTTAATATTTTTACTAATTGGGAAAAGTTATTTTGATTGCGTATGCAAGTTTTAATACATATTTATATGTTAATTATGCTTCACCCATTTTCTTAAGAGGAGTGAATTAGACTTAGTAAGTGATGTTTAGGGCCCTTTATATCCCCTAGATGCATCAGTGGGTCTCATGAGACAAACTAGTTTGGGTATTAGCTAATATCATACCTATTTATGTATGGTGTCATGGATGAATCCTAAAAGGTTTGTTTATGACATCCCAAATTATTCATTTCCTCATTATGATATTATTTATTGATTTCCATGTTATTATTATAGTAGTATAATATCCATGGTTAATTTTTCTATCTCATCTGATTATTTATATGACATTGTTTAATCATCTTTTATTATGGCTATATCATGCTCAGGTTATTGATTAAAAGGCTTGTGTTTTGGTTATTTACCTTTCCATAATTAATTATCCATATTTATAATAGATTCTGCTATAATTAAACCTTAATGATCATATGATCTCACCCATTTCTTATGTTTTATTTTCCCCAGGTTTCCAAGAAGATTATTATGATTGATATACAGGGATTATATAGTATATTAATAGTGTTCTCAAAGGAATTGATATGTTTTATTTTAGGTTTTCAAATATAATTTAAGATTCAAGTATGTGTCTAGTTTTCTAAAACTACTAAACTATTCAGTTCTTTGGGATTATATTCCTTGTATCTTATGAAAATGTAATTAAGTAATCAATTACTATATGATACTAGGGTCAGAGCCATTACATTTAGAACATATTAATTATATGATCATTAAACTATTATCATTAATTCAATCATTTAAAACAAGCATAAAAAGAGGAAAATGATATGTTATTTCTAATTAATGACTATATATAAATTTTATACAATTACTAATTATTTAAAATTATTACATATCACACTAATAAAAACTAAATTATATCATTATTCTTTTATTATAAAGATATTATTGTAACACCCTGAGTTTTTATGAATAATTAATTTTCTAATAATTTAAAATTCTTTGATGGATTGAATTGTATGCTACACCAAATAAATATTTATTTATGAAAAACACCAAGTTAAGATAGAAATAAACATAACACTGAGTTTAGATTTTGGTACACACAAAATTGAGTTGGTCTTGTGTTACATGAAATGAGAAGTTTGGATTACGTTACATACAACATTGAGCTTATCTTGCATTACACACAACATCGAGTTTAAACAAAACATGACATATTACTAAAATATTATTATAGTTATCACATAGATATTTGAATGGTAGGTATAAATAGTATTTAATAAATTATGTAAATATGGTTTATGCATGAATTATTTAATAACCAATTAATTATAAATGAAAGTAAGAACTATTTAAAAATAAAGAAATTCTTTTTGAGAAAACATATTTTCTATGCACAAACATGTTTTATCTCAATAAATTAAACAAACCAATTTTGATGAATGATTTTAATGAAATATATATTATATGAAATCAACTATTTAACATTAATATTATTTTTTTATAGACAATATAAAATAATAAATTCAATTTTATGTATAAAAGAGATATTTGTCTGAAAGGCTATTTTAATGCCTTTTAATGGTGCAATTATTTTAAATTTTTTTTAAACCTTTATAAATTATATTTTAAAAAATAAACATCATTTTTGAAATCTTAATGTGAAAATTATCTTAGGGTTAATTTTTGAGTTTTTTCTGAAAAGATTCATTTTTTTGACGAATAGTGAAAAATACTGAACTTTTATTGAAATCCACGTTTTTTTGAATTATTTATATAGTTAAATTATATTTTAAATTGGTTATAACTTATAATTAGTTAATTAATAAATATAATAATACAATTTAGTTCATTTTAATCAATTTCACATTGAAATTGGATATAAAAACATTTCAATCGTTTGAATATTTTCACTTTTAAAACCCATTATCTCGTCCCATCTATGAGATTAATTTTAAATTAATTTCTGCCACTTATATGATTGGTATTTGAAAAAAATAGATTCCATATTTGGAATAATAATAATTAAAAATTTATAATAAGGCCAACTAATTTTTTTACCAAAACTATTAGTGAAAACAATTTAAATTAATCATAGAGATTAAGAGAAAAAGAGTTTACCAAGGGACTAAACATTAAACATAAGGAAAAAATGACCTAGAAACTTTCCCAATACTAATTTTATGGAAATATTTTGAGCTTAAAACTTTATAGATTTAATTTTATGAATTTTTTAGGAATTTTTTTTGGTAAAACATTGGTCAACCTAACTTTCCTTTGAAAAATTCAAAGTGTGTCCTCTCCCCCACTTATAAAAGGCCACCACATCTTCCCCTCAATTGAAACCTTAAAAATATATTGTTTCGGAAGATCCATAAAAAAATCATGTCTAAAATTACCTTTATTAATCCTATAATCCTTTATTTAAGTATAAATACCACCACGTAAGTCCTTTGGTTCAAACCAAAAGGAGATGCCTGAAGAAGAGGTAACGTTCATTAACAAATGTTTTTTGTTTTAGTTCTTCCTCAAACCTCTAAAATTATTTTTATATAATTATTATATAATAAAATAAATATATTAAATATAATGATATGTTTTTGTAAGAACCCGGTTCTTCCTTTGAGGTATGGATCTTTCCTTTTTAGTTTATACTTAAGAAAATGGGGGAAACGTGGTTGAGGGACTAGCTACAGGCCTGTTACACGATGTGACTGGGAACTACACATCGTGAAAATATAAGTACAGACTGTGTATAGAAGGATACACACCATGTAATACCGGTACCCAACCATGTAATGGTTTGTCCAAAATTTGTACGGACACGACATGTAGTCTCAAGTACACACCATGTGATTTTTTATTGATTAAATCGGGTAGTAGCATCATTTTTCCAGATGGACAGAAGGGAATCTTCCCCCTTCGATGAGCAACATGCCTAGGAAATCTGAACGGGAAATTGCCTCCCATTTTATCATCCAATTATAGATTCGAACACCGTCAGATATCTTAAAATCCCCTTGGTGAGTGTTTGATTCTTTTTAAGCCTTTCTTCCTAATTTCTCATATCGACCTTGTTATTTAAGGTTGAGAATTTATTCTCATTTTGTAGATCTACGCTGTTATAGGTCGAATCAAATCCTGACACTGGACGAGGAGAGTCGTATGAGTATGAGGTAGGTGGTCTTGTGCCTTTCTCTCAATATCGAGTTGTTTATATGTGTTGTTGTGCCGTTCACCCATGTTTAGGGTGTAGTATTGAATGGAAATTTACCCTTGTTGTTTCCTAATGATGATTAGGTCATGGATTAAATTATTTTAATAATTTGTTTGAGTTTGTTTGATTTTATTAAGGGCCACCCCATGGGTGTGTTTCCCTCAGATGAACATTTTTTAGTCGTTTGTCCTTAGATGCCTATTGGAATACCTTTGTTTACCTTTTTGGGGTTGTTTAAAATGAAATTGGTTAATTGAATATTTCCCACAAGAGATGATAATCGCTTCAACCTTGTGATAGTTTAATTCACATGTTTACATATTATATATAAATTTCCCATGTGAGATTATAATTGTTAATCCTGGTAATAGTTAGATTACTTGATAGGATTGTGAAATGTTTTTTCCCACATGATTTATTAATTTATAACCATGTAATTGTATAATTTACATGTGTTTTTTGAAATATGTTGAAATGCTTATACACTGGGTTTTTACCCTAAGAAATAGTAAAATGCTAATATAATGGGTCGTCCCTAAATGAAACATGCTAAAATGATTATACACCGGGTTTTTACATTGACACATGCTGAAATGATGATATGTTAGGCTAATACCTATTTGAAATATGCTGAAATTATTATACATCAGGATTGGCCCTAGGACATATTGAGATGGAATGACTTATGATGCATCTTCCAAGCTAAAACACAAGCTTAGATTCGGTCTTCACTTATTTCTATTTAGATATCCTACTGAGGTGTTTATTGTGATTACTTTATGCAAGGGATTTAAAGGCTTAGTTCAGATCCAAATACTTATATAATTTAATGTAATTTAATTAATTAGAGAACATGAACTGAATATAAATGGAAACTAGTACTTGTAGGATTGTTTACTTTGGATTACTTATTAATTTACCGATTTTTCCTTTTTGTACACTGCTTGTTACATATATTCTTTGATTGGTTGGCCCAGATCTTCAGTGTTTTTCTACTGGGATTTAGTCTCACACCTTATTTAGGTCATGATTTTGGACCCAAAAAAATTATATGATTGTAGGTGTTGATCAGGGAAAGTGCTATGTTATAGGTACTTGATGTGCTGCTTTGGAGTCAGAGAGCATGGGACCGAGCCAAGGCTTGTAATGCTTCCCATTCTCTTTTGTTTCTTTTGTGATTTTGAGACATATATCATGTATTAATTCTATGTATTTGTTTAGATGATTTCTTAGAAAATATAATAAGCTGCATCATCTTTTGTATGGAATGATGCTTGGTTATTTATCTTATCAGTCTTCAGCTGTTTATTTCAGTTGTATACTGTTTACTAATTTCTCTATTGTATTATTATTTATTTTTCTGTGTTACACTCTGAAAATGAGAACATAATTTCCCCAATATCACACTTTAGGTCCTCACTTATAGTTGGTAACCTCTGGTGTTTGGGGAAATGCGCTTAAGGCTATGTGGCCAACCAGGTACAGGGTACTAGTTGAGTGGAATCTAGATTCAAGACGTTACAAAGTGGTGTCTGAAGAGTTTTTTTTAATTTTTCTTATTATTTGGTGACATTAGAAAGGTATAAGAAGAAAATGGAGTTTGGTAATTAGCTTTTCCCATGAGTAGATACCCCGTGTATAGGGAAAAGCCAAGTTACCTCAAATTGAATTGTGATTTTTGGATTTTGAATTATTACAGTTGATTTGATTTCAACATTGGTTGGAACACTTATTTTGTGCTATTTTATTGATATTACTAAGGTTCTATATTGTTTAAACCTGATGAGATGAGGTTATTCCATCTCATTAATCATATAGGAACTTATTATAAATCACATTCCATGTATTCTTTCCATTCCATTTAGAGAGCATTACTGATTCCATGCTACTGTGATAGATGTCGTGCTAGATATGCATGCTATTGTGATAGGTGCCATGATAGATGTACCAACTATTGTGATAGGGTTATTGATATGTGTTGTGGTTTGAATTGGATGGATTCCAATATTTGATCCAGGAGGAGTATGGTCCCTCTTGGATCAGAAATTGGTGGATCATGTTTCGGCTATGTGCTGAAATTTTGTTATTATGTGCTATATGTGATGCAAAACTTTGATTTGTGGGGAGTATGGACCCCCATGGATCAGAATTTGGCACACAGTCTCTTTACTTTTCAAAAACATGGGTTCTGAGGAAGTTTTTGAGGCTTACTATCTGGAAACCCAGACAACAAGACATGTGGGTCCATGAACACACGCCATGTGTTCTTCTTTTCGGGATGAAAAGAACTTTTTAAGTACACATCGTGTACTCGAAGTACAAGCCGTGTGTTTTTTGACCGTTTCACTGGCTGTGTGAGAGAAAAAAAATTGTAGGGTTTATATCAGAACATGTTGTGTACCTTATGTACACCCCATGTAGTTTTACATAGGCAAACTCGTGTGGCTCTATCCATGTGAAAGTACCTGGCCAGAAGGGAGTACTTGAGTACACATCGTGTGTCATCCTGACACGCCATGTACCTAGGACATTTACATGACCAAAGTAGGCTTAGTTATACCCCATATGAGAGTTTAAGGGGACATTCCATGTACCGAAAGTTTGTGAACTTTTGAGGCTTTTCTTATCCTGTTTTGTTATTGCGCTCTTGAACTGCGTCCCTTGATGGATAAGATTGTACCAAGGTGTATGTGCTGGACTTTACAGAGCAATGACACCACGACACCAGGAGGGTGGCGACGATCATACCTTAGAGGTGTTAGGACACAGACTACCAATGGACCCTCTAGTCATGCCAGTTGCTACACCAACTATTATACCGAACACATGTGTTGATAAAATTTTCTGTGAAGGCTTTATGAGGTTCATAAAACAATTCAGGGAGCACCACAGCCTGCCATATCTATGGAGGAACTGACAACAGTGTTTCAGCAGCATCATCCACCCACGTTTTCTTTGGAAGGTGGGCCACAGGCTACAGAGTCATGGCTATAGGCCATGTTTTTGATCTTCGAGCATGTTGAGAGACCTCCTGAAAGGTGAGTCAAGATCGCAACTTATATGCTGTATGATTCTGCTAAGAGGTGGTGGGATGTTATCACTCAGAAAAAGTTTCATCGAGACATAGGATGAGGAGATTTTTAGATGGTCTTCTATGACTAATATTTTCCTAAGATGTTGAGGGATGATAGAGCTCGGGAGTTCATTCATCTGAAGTAGGGTTCTATGTTAGTGATGGACTACTCTACCCATTTCACTAAGCTTCATAGATTCGAACATGTTCTGATGGGTGATGAGACATCTAAGGCTAGGTGATTCGAGGATGGTCTCTGGTGAGACATCCAATCGTAGGTGAATATATTCAAGTTGCCTTCTGTATATGCCATTGTGAATCAGGTGCGGATTACCAAGTGTAATCTGTGGGAATCTGGAGGTGCGAACCATAGCAGTTCAACACCGAGATCTGGTGATGTATCGACCGACAAGAAGAATCGCCATCTAGAGTTTTCTCATGGTGAAAGTAGCAATCAGAACATATCTTATTGTATCCAAGTGAGGTGCTATCAGTGCAGAATGGTTGGGAGTACTAAACCTCAATGATTGATGGACCTAGTTGAGTACTGATCTTGCAGCAAGATGGGTTATTTACAGTGTTTCTGTAGGACGTTTCCACCAGCATCTAGTGAGATAGGGTCTGCACCAACTCCATGTTTCAGAGCAGGGACAATAACTTCACACCAGTCAGGGAACTGGAATATGTTAGGCCACTGAGGGCAAAGTGGTGGTCGTGGATGAGGTACCTGTAACACCCTAAGATTTTATGAGATATATTATTTTTAATTTCTTTGATTTCTTCTATTATACACTACACCAAGATTAGCTTTTACTATACGCAACACCGTATTAGCTTGCAGTATACGCAACACTATTCTTGGCTCGTGTTACACACCATTTCAAGTTCGTTTTATGGAAATTATTCTACGCAACATTAAGTATAGATTTTGTTTAATGTATAAATGAAATAAGTTTTTATTATGTTATACGCAACACCAAACATAGTTTTCACTACACGCAGCCCTGACTTGGCTTGCATTATACGCAATCGCGACCTACCTCGATAGCGTGTGTAGTACGCAATACCGGGTTTCACTAAACTTCAATATATTGTTAGATTATTATTATGGACTAGCCGTTATGAATAGTATTAACTACATTTTGAATTTTATAACATTATTAATCATCTTACATATTTTCTAGAACATGGTATGATAACTAAATAAAATTTTCAGGCAAAATAAGTATTTTTCAAAGAATACAGTTTTGCCGCCTTTTGATGGTGCACCCACTTTAAATCTAGTTTTTGACATGTTTATAAGTTCAATTTGACAAAATAAAATTCTTCCTTGGAATCAGGATATAAAAATTTAATTTGGATAATTTTTTCATATTATTCTGATAACTTTCATATTTTAATGAATAATAAAAACACGCTATATTTTAATTAAAAACAACTTCTTTCATCACAATAATTTATATGGTCATATTATCTTTTTAATTGGTTTTAAAGTGTAATTATAATATATTTTTACCATTTAATCCAATTTTGTTCATTGTAATTAATTTCACTTTGAATTTGGACATAAACAAGTGTCGATCTTTTGATAGTTATTGTTTCTTAAAAACACGCTATTTGTTTTGATAATCGAAATTAATTTTAAAATTAATTAATTCCACTTCAATGTTTTGAATTTGAAAAAATAGACATCATTTTTGAATTTGGAATATCAAATATAGATTAGGCTGAATTTTTGGTATTTTTCTGAAAAACATCAATTTTTGATGAATAGTGAAACCACTTAGTGGTAGTTAAAAAACTGACTCTTTCATTTAAATTAAATTTTACCACTTTTGTGAATTAAATGTCAAAAATCCGACATATATGGTTGTTATCAAGAAGTAAAATGTGGTTCAATAAGATGAAAATAATTTTTGATGAATAATAGCTTTTGACTTTTATTTACTGCGGTTAAAGGTAAATAGTGTAATTCAAGGTTAAATGAATATTATAATAATTCAAAATTACCTTAACACATGTCCTAACCCTATTGGATGAGTAGTGTCAAACCATGAGTATCCCTTGGTCGATTTGGGGACCCCATTGAGCCACTTGGTAGTGATAAGGACAATTTGGATTAATTAATTTAATGTAAAGACAAAATTGACATTAACAAAAATCGTTTAGTAATTAATTTTTATAAGGGGTTATATAAATTATATTTTCTACTATAAATATTCATTGGAAAGATAAAAATATTTTCTACATGGTGGTGTTTTTTTTATAATTTTTAGACATCAAATAAATTAAATTATTTATGACACAATAATGATGCAGTATTTACCTCATTAATAAATGATTTAAATAAATAAGATTATAATGATAAACATATTATCCAAAACATGTCCAATTCTCTTTGGATGATTTTATTTCGACCATTAGTCATATTATCTTCATCTTTAATTATTTTTGGACCTTTTGAAACAGAATATAAGTTTATAATAAAATAATATTTTCACACTTTCCAAAGGTGCCCCTCTCCTCCCTTATAAAAGGGCACCTCCTCCCTCTTCTCTTCACACCATTTTGAGCCTTGAAGCTCGGAAAACCTCTGAAAATTAATCTTCTAAACCTCTATAGTTATATCATAGAGGTTCTGTTCCTCTCAAAAGACCAACTCTAGTGCCCTAAGAAGGAGTTTAAAGGAGGTGCGTCGAGGAAGAGGTAATCTCTTCTACCGACTCTTTCAAGCTTCTTTCTTCTTCAACTTCCTCTTATTTAGTTGTTTAATTATAAAGTAATAACATCATTATTACTTATATACTAATATGTTATTATAAATATGAAACAACCCCATTTCACCGTCTATCCATCCTACGGAAAATGAAATCACTGCGCGTGCGTACGTACGAAATACCGTCTCCACGCCGTGGTGTAATCATTTTTTCCACCACCGCCTTACTTGGATGGGTATAATGTTGTAAAGAATAACTATATATGATTATTATAACATCATACTGATTCTAAGATATTATATCATCCACTCCAATTCCATTCAATAAATATGGGAACAATATCATCGCTCGTGTGTACGTAAGGATTACAGTTTCCACGACGCGATGAGATTCATTTTCCATGTTAACAATTCAAGAATGATTATAAAGTATATATAATAAGTAATAATTAAATACATTACATAATAATTCTACTTGATTTATGTATATATATATGTATGTCATCTACTTAATTCCATTCAATTCAATAAGGAAACACAAAACCGTGTTCCTGCGTACGTACGACCTACCGTCTCCATGAACGGTGTATTTCTTTCCATTTATCGATCTATTATATATATGTATATTATGAATACATATTATATATAAATCATGTTTTATATTCTGGAATTAAGTAATCATGATCTAAGTGATCGTATTAATAATTAAAAGTCAAAACACAGATGATAAATGAAACGATTTTACCCAAAACGCTGCTTTAACATGGAATTGACAAATGAACAGATAATATAAAGTTGTAAGTGAATCATATATGATATCATAAATATTATTATTGTTCTTTTACAATTTAATAATATGTTTAAACCCACTATACAGGAGTCTCAAACACATACGGAAGAAGTTGGACATAAGGTAAGGGACAACTATTCCAATCTCCTTCTTATCCGAGATTGTTTATTCGTAAGTATTTACTGGGGTTATATTTTTCATCCATGTACTTAAAAATGTTTTTCATAAAGTTTTTAATATTCTTCCATGTATGTTTAATGTCATTTTTACCCCTCTTTTACTTTTACTTTGTGTTCTGGAAGTAATCTTTCTTTTGTTTACCATACGTGGCACTTTTTAACTTTTCTGTTAAAAGTACGAGGATAATGTTTTTTAACTTATACGGCATGAAAAAATTCTTACGGTTTCATAAAGACTTATTTTCATGAAGCTTCATCCACAATATTTCATGATTATTTTCAACAAAATCCTTTCTTTTAAAATTTCATGTCATTTTGTGAAAAGAAAAAGATTTTGAAGAAGAAAGGATATTTTCCACAAGAATTCATTTCAAGTGTTTTGTCAAAACGATTTTAAATCTAAGAAGAAATTATTTCATATGTGTATAATGTATCTATGATTTACATGGTTTCACTTTTCTTATGATGAAATTATATTCATTTGTTTTATATGGATTATGTTATGATGAGATGATGTTTTTAAAACCCATTTTATTCTTTGGGTTATGATGAATGATTTATGTTTATTTTGTGGAAAAAGTAAGAATGATTTCATTATGAGATGGGTGGGACCTATATCTCCCTCCTATTCATTGGGTAAGGATTTATATCTCATGATATAGACATGGATGGAACAACAAGTTAATCCGGTTCAGTGATACAGGACTGGAACGAGGAGTGAACTCAGTTCAGTAAGGGACTTTGTCCACTAAGATGGTCTTGGAAACAATTCCTTGGCTACTATGGAAATAATATCATGTGATTAATGGTTTTCCACAATTACATGTTTAATTCCCATGCTATTTTATCATGATTGATGTTCCTTTATGATATATGCCTTATGTACTTCCATGATTTATGTCTTTTCTCAAGATTATGATGTTTAGATTTTATGTTCAAGTTTTTGCATTCAAATGTTTATGGATTGTTTTATGTTCTCTATGTTTACCCTTACTGAGCATTTGAGATCACCCTTTATATGTTTTCTTTTCCCAAGTATTTAAATAAAGGTTTTATCTAAGAAAACAAAAGGGTAAGATCTTTATGGGAGATGTTGAAGATCTTTCACAACGATTAGAAGATTTTGTTCCGAGTTTCCAAAGACACTAAACTATTACGATCCTTGAGTGTTGGTTTTTGTTATGTATTAAGTATTCCGCAAAAGTAATGTAATGTCCATGTACGCCAAGATTTTGGTCTCTACAGTTGGTAGCAGAGGGAAGGTTTAGTTAACCTTTGGAAACTAGGATGCCAAAACTTTAGTGAAATCCCTAGAGATATTTATAAGGTATGTCTAGGGATGTACCTAAGGATAAGTATAAGTATAGGTTATAGTTATAGAATTACGGTAACGATATTATAATTAAACCTAAGATGTTGGATATTGAAGGTACTCCCCCTTTATTATGTTGTTTTCCCTATCATGATTTTTTCCTCTCACACTACTCTTTTTGGGTTTTAGACGATGGCTGGAACCCGAAGGAACCATATTGATCAATGTAATGGACAATGAAATGATTGTCCTCCTGAACAAACCAATGTTATGGGAGATGGAGTGAACAATCTTATTGCTATACTTACACAAGCTATGAGTCATTCTGGACTTCCAAATGAGCAGAGAAGGGAACAATATTATATTGAGTCCTTCATGAGGCAACATCCACCTTCTTTCAGTGGGTCTTCTGATCCACTTGTTGCTGAACAATGGATCAGTACCATTGAAAAGATATTTTCCATACTTCACTATTTGGAAAATGAAAAAGTCATTCTAGCTATTTACTGTTTAGAAGGTTAAGCAGATCAATGGTGGCCTCTAATTAATAATACGAGGCCCCAAGATGAAATTCAATCCATGGAATGGGATAAGTTCAAGAACTTATTTTTCAATAAGTACTTCCCTCGTATTCTTCAAACAAAGATGGAAAAGGATTTCCTTGAGCTTAAGTAAAAGGATAATGAATATGTTGGTATATACGAAGTGAATTTTACAAGGCTTACAAGGTATGCATCAGGCTTTATCATCCAACCTGAAAGTAAAGTTGATCAATTATTCAGTGGCTTAAAACCAAGTCTTCGAAGGGCATTAGCTATAAGAGACTTCAGTAGCTATGAAGAAATTGTGTGTTGGTCTATCAAGGTAGAAATAAAAGTTGGTGTTACAAATCCATCTCATGGTTTTGAAAAGAAACGAAATATGGAGTTCAAGGAGAAATCTTAGAATAATGGTGAAAATAAGATGAATGTTTCTTTATGCTCAAAGTGTGGAAAGAAGCATGGTATATATTGTCCTAAAGGGACTAGAAAATGTTTTAAGTACGGAAAAGAAGGTCATCGAGCAGCTGAGTGTCGAAGTAATGGAAAAAGGGTTGCTAATGATGTGAATAAAGAAAAGACTGTAGAGAACGCACTACCAACACTTCAATGCTTCAAGTGCAAGGAAATGGGGCATTATGCTAATCAATGCCCTAATCCAAGGGTTAATGATGATCAATGTGATCAACCTCTTAAGGAAAAAGATAAAGGGAAGTCACATGCGATCACTATTTGTGATGTTGAGTATGATAATGATGTTGTGTAATGATTAAGTGTTTATGTAATGGGATTTCAAAATAGTATCATGGAATCTCATTTATGGTATCGTGAAATTTTGGAATATCTATGTATTGGTTTTCAATGATTATATGGTACCGGTAACCATGAAAATTGATTGAAATATTTTTGGAAATCAAATGATATGTGAATAATGAAGGGATAAAGAGAAAATAATATTAATGAGCTCATGACTGATATAAGGAAAAAGTAATATCATGTTTTGAGTATACTGAAATTTTGGGATTTTGGTATGTGGAAAGAGTTACCTTTTGATAGAATTCATGTTTTCACTATGGTTATATGGCAATTCATGTTGCAAGAGAATACAAGATTAAGGTATTCACATGTTTGGAATGCGATGAACAAGATATATCTTATGATATATGGGGGATAAATAATGGTATTCACATGCTTGGTTAATGAAATTTATAGTAATCATTTTTTTATACTATGAGATTGGACATATGTATTTTGGATAAGTCTAAAGACTTGAATGGATTATGTTGGACATCAGATAGTATTGTTTAAGGCTAGAACTTTTTGATATTATTTTTGGAATGTTATAATAATATAGTAATAGAAAAAGGACAACCCGTAGGATGGGCGACAACCCGTCGTGTCAGACAAGGTTGCAGGAATCGAACCCACAACTGAAGTGCGACATGACTTTATCACCTACCACTGGCCTATAGGAAGTCCCTGGTTAGTAGGAACTAGTTTTATTTTATTAAATAGTATGATAGATGAGGTATAAGTCCATTGTTGGAATCATATACGATTAATCTCACCATAGATGGACTTATGTATATTTAATAACTTATGCTAACCTTTTTTTGATAGAAACAGATGGGATGACTTATCATTCTATCGCATGATCTGCTAACACTCCATGAATGAAAAATTCAGCTTCATTTCTTTAAATAGAGATGAAGTGGAAATTGTTCATGGAATGACCAACGATGATATTACACTGAAATCAAGTAAGTATTTCTCCTTATGTAAAAGTTCATCAATGTTAGGGAAATAATCCTGGAAACCAAAAATTTTGTCCTAGTACTCTCATATCTGATGAATGAGATGGTACTTTAGATCATCACAAATTTATGGTTTTGCGATTGTTGGCTTTTTCATAGCCATGTTCTCTACCACTCTCCATCAGAACCTGACGGTTAGATTTATCTTCCATATCCATATTTTCACCAATATACTCCTATGTGGGAACCCAAGTGATGAGTTACTTTGGGTATCCTTTTAGTTTCTAACTTTCCTTTTTAAAATTATGATTTAGTATTCCTTTTTACGATGTGGGGATCTATGAATGAAACTTTCAAGTAGTAAACGATTTATAACCCCGACAAATTTTGAGGGCGAAATTCATTTTAAGGGGGGTAGAATGTAACACCCTGAGATTTTATGAGATATATTATTTTTAATTTCTTCGATGTATTCTATTATACACTACACCAAGATTAGTTTGTACTATACACAACACCGTATTAGAATGCAGTATATGCAACACTATTCTTGGCTCGTGTTACAGACAATTTCAAGTTTGTTTTGTGGAAATTATTCTACGCAACATTAAGTATTGATTTTGTTTAATGTATAAATGAAATAAGTTTTGATTATGTTATACACAACACCAAACAGAGTTTTCACTACATGCAGCCCTAACTTGGCTTGTACTACACGCAATCCCGACCTTCCTCGATAGCGTGTGTAGTACGCAATACCGGGTTTCACTAAACAACAATATATTGTTAGAATATTATTATGGACTAGCCGTTATGAATAGTATTAACTACATTTTGAATTTTATAACATTATTATTCATCTTACATATTTTCTATAACATGGTATGAGAACTAAATAAACTTTTCAGGAAAAATAAGTATTTTTTTAAAAATGCAGTTTTACCGCCTTTTGATGGCGCACCCACTTTAAATATAGTTTTTGACATGTTTATAAGTTCAATTTGACAAAATAAAATTCTTCCTTTGAATCAGGATATAAAAATTTAATTTGGATAAAATTTTCATATTATTCTGATAACTTTCATATTTTAATGAATAGTAAAAACACGCTATATTTTAATTAAAAACAACTTCTTTCATCGCAATAATTTATATGGTTATATTATCTTTTTAATTGGTTTTAAAGTGTAATTATAATATATTTTTACCATTTAATCTAATTTTGGTCATTGTAATTAATTTCACTTTGAATTTGGACATAAACAAGTGTCGATCTTTTGATAGTTATTGTTTCTTAAAAACACGCTATTTATTTTGAAAACGGGAATTAATTTTAAAATTAATTAATTACAATTATATGTTTTGAATTTGAAAAAATAGACATCATTTTTGAATTCATAAGATCAAATATAGCTTAGGCTGAATTTTTGGTATTTTTCTGAAAAACTTCAATTTTTGATGAATAGTGAAACCACAAAGTGGTAGTTAAAAAACTGACTCTTTCATTTAAATGAAAATTATCCACTTCTGTGAATTGAATTTCAAAAATCAGACATATATGTTTGTTATCAAGAAGTAAAATTTGGTTCAATAAGATGAAAATAATTTTTGGTCAATAGTAACTTTTAACTTATTTACTGTGGTTAAATGTAAATAGGGTAATTCAAGGTTAAAAGAATATTATAATAATTCAAAATTACATTAACACTTGTCATAACCTTATTGGATGAGTAGTGGCCGACCATGGGAATCCTTGGGTCGATTTTGGGACCCCATGGAGCCACTTGGTAGTGATAATGACAATTTAGATTAATTGATTTAATGTAAAGACAAAATTGACATTAACAAAAATATTTTAGTAATTAATTTTTATAAGGGGTTATATAAATTATATTTTCGACTATAAATATTCATTGGAAAGATGAAATGATTTCCTACATGGTGGTGTATTTTTTATAATTTTTAGACAACAGATAAATTAAATTATTTATGACACAATACTGATGCAGTATTTACCTCATTAATAAATGATTTAAATAAATATAATTATAATGATTAAAATATTATCCAAAACATGTCTAATTCTGATTGGATGATTTTATTTCGTCCATTAGTCATCTTATCTTCATCTTTAATTATTTTTTTTACCTTTTTAAACCGAAGATAAGTTTATAATAAAATAATATTTTCACACTTTCCAAAGGTGCCCCTCTCCTCCCTTATAAAAGGGCACCTCCTCCCTCTTCTCTTCACACCCTTTTGAGCCTTGAAGCTTGGAAAAACCCTGAAAATTACTCTTATAAACCTTTATAGTTATATCTTAGAGGTTTTGGTATTCTCAAAATACCAACTCTAGTGCCCTAAGAAGGAGTTTAAAGGAGGTGCGTCGAGGAAGAGGTAATCTCTTCTACCGACTCTTTCAAGTTTCTTTCTTCTTCTAGTTCCTCTTCTTTAGTTGTTTCATTATAAAGTAATAAAATAAGTATTACTTATATACTGATATGTTATTATGAATATGAAACAACAATATTTCACCTTCTATCCATCCTACGGAAAATGAAATCACCGCGCGTGCGTACGTACGGAATACCATCTCCATGCCGTGGTGTAATCCGTTTTTCCACCACTACCTTACCTGGATGGGTATAATGGTGTAAATAATAACTATATATGATTATTATAACATCATACTAATTCTAAGATATTATATCATCCACTTTAATTCCATTCAATAAATATGGGAACGATATCATCGCTCGTGCGTACGTACGGATTACCGTCTCCACGACGCGATGAGATTCATTTTCCATATTAACAATTCAAGAATGATTATAAAGTATATATAATAATTAATCATGAAATATATGAAATAATAATGCTACTAGATTTATGTATATACATATGTATGTCATCTACTTAATTCCATTCAATTCAATAAGGAAATGAAAAATAGTGTTCATGCGTATGTACGACCTACCGTCTCCATGAACGGTGTATTTCTTTCCATTTATCGATCTATTATATATATGTATATTATGAATAAATATTATATATAAATAATTTTTTATATTCTAGAATAAAGTAGTCATGATCTAAGTGATCATATTAATAATTACAAGTCAAAACACAGACGATAAATGAAATGATTTTACCCAAAACACTGCTTTAACATGGAATTGACAAATGAACAGATAATATAAAGTCGTAAGTGAATCATATATGATATCATAAATATTATTATGTTTCTATTAAAAGTTAATAATATGTTTAAACCCACTATACAGGAGTCTTAGACACATATGGAAGAAATTGGACATAACGTAAGAGATAACTATTCCAATCTCGTTCTTATCCGAGATTGTTTATTCATAAGTATTTACTTGGGTTATATTTTTTATCCATGTCCTTAAAAATATTTTCCATAAAGTGTTTAATATTCTTCCATGTATGTTTAAAGTCATTTTTACCCTTCTTTGACTTTTACTTTGTGTTATGGAAGGAATCTTTCTTTTGTTTACCATACATGGCACTTTTTGACTTTTCCGTTAAAAGTACGAGGATAATGTTTTTAAACTTATACGACATGAACGGATTTTTACGGTTTCATAAAGCCTTATATTCATAAAGCTTCATCCACAATATTTCATGATTATTTTAAACAAGATCCTTTCTTTTAAAATTGCATGTCATTTTGTGAAAAGAAAATGATTTTGAAGAAGAAAGGATATTTTCCTCAAGAATTTATTTCAAGTGTTTTGTCAAAACTATTTTACAGCTAAGATGAAATTATTTCATATGTGTATAATGTCTATATGATTTACATGGTTTCACTTTTCTTATGATGAAATGATATTCATTTGTTTTATATGGATTATTTTATAATGGGATGAAGTTTATGAAACCCATTTTATTCTTTGGGTTATAATGAATGATTTTTGTTTATTTTGTGGAAAAAGTAATAATGATTTCATTATGAGATGGGTGGGACCTATATCTAACTCCAATGCATTGGGTAAAGATTTATATCTCATGAGATAGACATGGCTGGAATGACAAGTTAATCCATTTCAGTGATACAGGACTCGAACGAGGAGTGAACTCGGTTCAGTAAGGGACTTTGTCCACTAAGATGGTCTTGGCAGCAATGCCTTGGCTACTATGGAAATCATATAATGTGCTTAATGGTTTTCCAAAATTACATGTTTTATTTTCATTCTATTTTATCATGATTGATGTTCCTTTATGATATATGCCTTACATACTTCCAAGATTTATGTCTTTGCTCAAGATTATGATGTTTAGATTTTATGTTCAAGTTTTTGCATTCAAATGTTTATGGATTGTTTTATGTTCACTATGTTTACCCTTACTGAGCATTTGAGCTCACCCTTTATATGATTTCATTTCCCCAGGATTTAAAAAAAGGTTTTAGGTAAGAAAACAAAAGGGGAATATCTTTATGGGAGATGTTGAAGATCTTTCACAATGATTAGAAGATTTTGTTCTGAGTTTCCAAAGACACTAAACTATTACGATCCTTAAGTGTTGTTTTTTTATGTATTAAGTATTCCTCAAAAGTAATGTAATGTCCATGTACGCCAAGATTTGGGTCTCTATAGTACCTATACTTTAGATTTTTAGATACATCATAATGGATTAGCTCAGGGAATCTAGTCTATGTCTTAGGACTATGGTACAAGCCAAACTTATGCAGTTCCACAAACCTAATACAAGTAGGATCCCAAACCTTCTTCTATTAGAGGTACTATTATAGTTGCCTTTGCTTCATCCTATTCACCTTTTGATACATGGGCTTTACATAGTTTCATATTTGTTTCCATTGTGGATATCTGAGGGCTCTTTGTTTTTACTTGTGAAGATGTTATGAAACTACACACTCCGTTAGGGATTAGAATGACAGGTGTGCGACAATGCAAGGAGTGACCCCTTGAAATTGGTGGGTGTCACTTTTTTTGGGATCTCTATGTCTTAGAGATAATAGGTTTTGAATTCATCCTTATAATATATTGTCTAGTGTCCTTTCAGGTATTTGTTGATTGTTATCGCCATAGGGTGAGTTTCACGTCACCAGAGGGAAGATCATTTTTACACAAGGGAGAGTGGAATGTCTAGGAAATCTGAGCTAGACCTGAGCATCATACATTTAGTGGGATGACATAATAGATTTCTAGTTTATATATGGATGACCAAGGAACACATCAGATGAATTTGCCTCCAACGATTGATCGTTTCAGGGACGTCTTCCCATAATTTTTTCTTGTTTTACCTATGGTAAGAGAGGTAGGTTTCTATATCGAGATACTACTAGGAGATGCACCAGTATCAATTCCTTCTTATAGTATGGCTACGATTAAGTTTCAAGAACTCAAGCGGCATCTAGAGGATTTTTAGGATAAGGATTTCACCTGATCCAGTACTTTAACTTGGGGTTCGCAAGTCTTTTTTTTGTGAAAAGGTAGACGATACCCTTAGTTTATGAATGGATTATTGGAAATTGAACCGTTTGACGGTTAAGAACCGATATCATCTTCCAATAATAGATTATCTCTTCGATCATCTCCAAGGATCTCGAGTATTCTCTAAGATCAATTTGAGATCTGATTATCATTATGTGTGTGTTAGATCATCAGAAATTCCTTACACAACCTTTCAGAGAAGGTATGGTATGTATGAGTATTTGGTCATACCATTCGGTCTCATGAATGTTCCTATAGTCTTTATGAAACTGATGAACCAAGTGTTTCATCCTTATGTTGAATATTTTGTTGTGATTTTGATGGATGATATCTTGGGGTATTCTCATAATCAACACGACCATGCCACCCATCTTGAGATTGTTTTGAGTACACTGAGAGAGAATCAGTTATACGATAATCTCACAAAGTGACACTTCTAGATGGACTAGATTAACTTCCCAGGTCACGTCATCTAAGTGAAAAGAGTATCAGTGGACCCAGAGAAAGTGAGAGCATTAGTTACCTAGGAGCATCCCAAGAACGTCTTTGAGGTGAGGAGTTTTCTAGGGCTGGCTGGTTACAATAAGAGTTTCATATAGGAATTTTAATGCTTAGAAGTGCCAATGAAAGGCTTGAAAAATAAGGGTGTGAAGTATGTATAGTCAGATTCTTGCGAGATGGCCTTTCAGGAGTTGAAAGGGAGATTAACATTAGCACCGGTACTGATTTTTCTAGAGCTAGGAAGGAGTTACACTGTGTACTGTGATGCATTAGATTTTGGGTTGGGAGCAGTGCTTATGTTGGGGAATCAAGTTATTGCGTATGAGTCTCGGTAGTAGAGGACACATGAGAGGAACTACTCGACACACAATCTTGTGTTAGACGTAGTTGTTTATGCCTTACACTATTAGAGACATTTAATTATTGGGGAAGCATTTTGTGGTGTACACAGACCACAAAAACTGCAAGTACATCTTTACACAGTGTGATCTAAATCTGAGGTAGATAATGTGGGTGGAATACCTTCAGTCATTCAACTTTGAGTTTCTCTACATGCCTGGAAAAGGCATTGTAGTGGATGACGCACTGAGTAGGAGTAATCTGATATAGGCAGTGCTGCATGCCAGTAGTGAGTGGAAGTTTATGGAATTGTTCTTTGAGATGCATCTAGAGGTACATGGCAGGATGGGGTAGACTTTTATTATATCCTTAGCTATTACCTCTAACCTATTGGACAGAGTGAGGATGTGACAACTTTCAGATTTTGAAGGCCTAGTTCTATGTGAGAGAATATCAGGTGAGGACCCTCCTCCAAGTTGGACCATTGATGGGGATAAAGTCCTACGGTTACAGGGTCACATGTGGGTTTCAGTAAACATGTGCGAGGAGATGATTTGAGATTTTCATGATTTATTTTGGGTAGTGCATCTTGGTTTCACCAAGATGTATCGGTATTTACATCATCAGTACTAGTGGCCAGGTATGAAGAGAGATATATGTTGTACCTCTCGAACCCCTCAAGGTTTTATTTTCATGATCACAATCACCCTCATATTTATCTAATATTGTGTTTTAAGTATTGTGGATGATAGGCAAGAGATTGCCAAAGGAATGGCCCAAGAAAGCATCTCAAGTGGACTGAAATTCAGTCCACCGGCCAGCCGGTGGCACACCAGCGGCCAGCCGGTGGCACCTGCATTCAAGAGGAAGCCACTGCCTCCCCACCGGCCAGCCGGTGGCCTCAGCACCGGCCAGCCGGTGGCACCCTCTCCAAATAGTGCCAGCTACTGCCTCACCACCGGCCAGCCGGTGGCTCTGGCACCGGTCGACCGGTGGCCCCTGGACAGGAATCCAATGCCATTTTGCAAACACCGGCCAACCGGTGGCCCTGCACCGGCCAGCCGGTGGACACAGTCAAACTAGCCGTTGGGCTGTTGACCAGCCTGTCCACTTGGCTCCCAACGGCTCCGAGGACTTCTCCAACGGCTCCGAAGGCCCCCAATGGGTTCCATGCCTATAAATAAAGGCCAAGGAAGCCCCGGAACCAATAAGGATCACATACCAAGCGCCCGGACATCTTGTTGCACATTTGGCGAACCTCCGGCGCTCCACCTACAAGGATCCTCAAGTGCTCCAATCCAATTCCCAATCCAAGGAGCACCTCAAGAAGCTTGGGAGAGCACGCTACATCAACTCCATCATCCAATTGGCGCCCAAGTCTTCCTCCAATACGGGTTTTATTGTTTTATCTTTTTTGAGCTTTAAAATTGGGTTTGTGCCTACAAACCCCAAACCCTTTTCTCATCCCCCTTTCTTTTGGGTTTCACACCACCATTAAGGTGTGAAGAGGTTTCTTCAAGCCTTTCCTTTTAAAAGGCTTGTGTTGCGGTGAGCTAGCCTTCACCCGTTAAAAAGGCTAGTGGGTTCTTGCTTAACCAATAAAAGCAAGTGGGTTCTTGCTAAACCACAAAAAGCAAGCTGTAATAGGTCCTAGTGCTACCTCAAAGCCTAGTGGGTTTCTTGCTATAACCATTGAAAAGCAAGCGGTAGGAATCTCTCAACGGTTGAGTTGGGAGCGGAGACGTAGGCCGGGTTTTTGGCCGAACTCCGTTATCAATTCCTTGTGTGATTGCCTCTTTATTTCCGCTGCACTTTACTTTGATTTTTAATTTGTTAATCAATTTTTTAAAAGGCAATTCACCCCCCCTCTTGCCATCATTCCCCGTATTTTCCGACCCAACAATTGGTATCAGAGGGAGTATTTGAATAATTCCCTAAAAAGGTTTCAAATTAAAGATCCTATTTTTTGATGGCATCTACCTCTTTCGCCCCCGAGGGCTACTCATTGGGTCGGGCTCCATTTTTTGATGGGACCGACTATAATTATTGGAAAACCCGCATGACCACTTTTCTTAGAAGTATAGGATATCCCATTTTCAAAATAGTCATGCAAGGTTACACTTTGTCTTCCCCCGACGAATCCAAATGGACCCAAGCCGACATTAGAAATTTTGAGCTTGATGGCAAAGCCATGAATGCTCTTCATTGCGGCCTTGACCGAAATGAGTTCAATCGAGTTTCCACATGCACCTCCGCACATGAAATCTGGAAACTTTTGGAAGTGACCCATGAGGGCACTAACAAAGTTAAGGATACTCGGTTAGATATGTATAGACAAGATTTTGAGTCTTTTTCCATGCATCCAAATGAATCAATTTCTGAAATGTTTACTAGATTTACTGACGTGTGCAATGGGAGAAAGTCTCTTGGTGATGATGTTTCAGCCGAGACGATGGTCAAGAAGATCTTATGGGTCCTTCCGAGCTCATGGGCACCAAAGGTGACGGCGATCCAAGAAGCTAAGGACGTCAAAAATATGCCGGTCGAGGAGCTCATCGGATCCCTAATGACCTACGAGATCACGATGAGGAGGCAAGCACAAAAGGAGGGCACCCCTATCAAAACTCCAAAGAACATCGCCCTCAAGGTTCAAAAAGAAGTAAGCTCCTCCTCATCCTCATCTTCCTCATCTACTTCATCTTCAAGCGGCGACTCGGAAATGGAGAATCTCGCCCGCCAAATGCACAAGTTTATGAAGAAGCACAAGAAGAAGAAGAAATCTCGCAAGGCGCGAAAGCAAGAACCCACCGCAAGAATCGAGCCAAAGGTAAAATGCTACGGGTGCGGCGAAAAGGGCCATTACAAGCCCGATTGCCCACTCAACAAAAAACGGGCCACGCCAAAGGAGAAAGGAAAGAAGAAGGTCCTCAAGGCGACATGGAGTGACTCCTCCTCATCATCCTCCTCCTCCTCCTCCTCGAGCGACCAAGGTACAAAATGCCTAATGGCATTCCATGAGGTAACATCTTCCGATTCCTCTTCCTCATGTTCTTCAAATTCCAATTCTTTAAATCATCTTTCTTATGAAGAACTCTCATTTGCTAGAGATCAACTAGAAAAAGGTTTTCATGAACTCTCTTCTAAATTTGTCGCGTTGAAAAAGTCTTTCAAAAAACTCTCCTCCGAAAAAGACCAACTTCTCAAAGAGAAGGAGGAACTCTCCCTCAAAATCCAAAATTTTCCAAATGTTGATTCTATGGAATCAAACATCAAAGACCTAAAAGAGACCCTAGCCAAGTTCACCCAAGGTGAACAAACTTTGTCCAAAATATTAGGTTCCCAACGAGTATCCCGAACCACCAATGGACTTGGCTATACCAACCAAGCCTCCTCCTCCCATGCACCCACTATTTTTGTAAGGGGGAGCTCCGATTTTAAATTTTGTAATTATTGCAAGAAAACCGGGCACCTTATTTATGAATGTAATTGTAAAAATGCCCGGTACGGCCAACCAAAGTCTATTTTCTTTTCGGATGAGTTTTATAGGAGAAGACCCACCATGAAACAAGTTTGGATTGAAAAATCCCTTCTTGCGAGTCTCTCCGGGCCTAAAATTGTCTCTTTTCAAAATCCCTCTCCCCGGTGATTCATTGTTTTTATTTAGGGGGAGTTAGGATCTTTTAAGTCTTTTTGTGTATTCAAATCTTTTCATTTCAATTCCAACTCTTAGTATCAATTCTTTCAATTCAAAATTTTCTTTTAAATTCTCATTTCTAAATTTCCAACAATTTGGTATTCAAATTCAATTTCAAAATTTTCAATTTTGATTCAAAACTTTCAATTCAAATTTCTCAAAAATTTCAATTGATTTTCAAATCTCAAATCTTGTTTTTCAAATCTCATTTTCCCTCAATCAAGTTTTATGCCCCATTCTATTTTGATAATCACAAAGGGGGAGAAATTTCTTGATTGATTGGGGGAGAATCATTTTCATCATGTTTTGCATTCCCTTTCAATTTTATGTATTTTTCATTGATTGTTTTGGTGATTGTGATCATCAAAATAGGGGGAGATTGTTGTACCTCTCGAACCCCTCAAGGTTTTATTTTCATGATCACAATCACCCTCATATTTATCTAATATTGTGTTTTAAGTATTGTGGATGATAGGCAAGAGATTGCCAAAGGAATGGCCCAAGAAAGCATCTCAAGTGGACTGAAATTCAGTCCACCGGCCAGCCGGTGGCACACCAGCGGCCAGCCGGTGGCACCTGCATTCAAGAGGAAGCCACTGCCTCCCCACCGGCCAGCCGGTGGCCTCAGCACCGGCCAGCCGGTGGCACCCTCTCCAAATAGTGCCAGCTACTACCTCACCACCGGCCAGCCGGTGGCTCTGGCACCGGTCGACCGGTGGCCCCTGGACAGGAATCCAATGCCATTTTGCAAACACCGGCCAACCGGTGGCCCTGCACCGGCCAGCCGGTGGACACAGTCAAACTAGCCGTTGGGCTGTTGACCAGCCTGTCCACTTGGCTCCCAACGGCTCCGAGGACTTCTCCAACGGCTCCGAAGGCCCCCAATGGGTTCCATGCCTATAAATAAAGGCCAAGGAAGCCCCGGAACCAATAAGGATCACATACCAAGCGCCCGGACATCTTGTTGCACATTTGGCGAACCTCCGGCGCTCCACCTACAAGGATCCTCAAGTGCTCCAATCCAATTCCCAATCCAAGGAGCACCTCAAGAAGCTTGGGAGAGCACGCTACATCAACTCCATCATCCAATTGGCGCCCAAGTCTTCCTCCAATACGGGTTTTATTGTTTTATCTTTTTTGAGCTTTAAAATTGGGTTTGTGCCTACAAACCCCAAACCCTTTTCTCATCCCCCTTTCTTTTGGGTTTCACACCACCATTAAGGTGTGAAGAGGTTTCTTCAAGCCTTTCCTTTTAAAAGGCTTGTGTTGCGGTGAGCTAGCCTTCACCCGTTAAAAAGGCTAGTGGGTTCTTGCTTAACCAATAAAAGCAAGTGGGTTCTTGCTAAACCACAAAAAGCAAGCTGTAATAGGTCCTAGTGCTACCTCAAAGCCTAGTGGGTTTCTTGCTATAACCATTGAAAAGCAAGCGGTAGGAATCTCTCAACGGTTGAGTTGGGAGCGGAGACGTAGGCCGGGTTTTTGGCCGAACTCCGTTATCAATTCCTTGTGTGATTGCCTCTTTATTTCCGCTGCACTTTACTTTGATTTTTAATTTGTTAATCAATTTTTTAAAAGGCAATTCACCCCCCCTCTTGCCATCATTCCCCATATTTTCCGACCCAACAATATAACTGTTTTTTTCATGAGATGTTCCACCTATCAACAAGTGTCGGCGAAACACCAAAGAACCCCAAGAATTTTAAAGCGGCTACTCATTCTTGAGTGGAAATGGAATGATGTCATAATAGATTTCGTGACAGGTTTATTGAGGTCACTATGAGGTAATGATGCAGTATAAGTTGTGGTTGACGGGCTTACGAATGTTGCACATTTTCTTGTCGATCAAGGAAACCTTCAATGTTGATGAGTTTGTAAGGTTGTACATCCGGGAGATTGTATGAATATATGGGGTTCCTCATTATATCATTTCATATAGGGACACTCAGTTTACTTATCGTTTCTAGAAAGGTCTACAGAGGGATTTGGGTACACAGGTGATTCTGAGTACATATTAGCACCCCCAGATAGATGGCCAGTCAAAACACATGATTCAGGTGCTAGAGGACAAGATTTGGGCATGCATCCTGGATTTTAGAGGTTCCTGGGAGACACACATACCCCTTTTTGAGTTTTCCTACAACAATAACTTCAGGTTACTATTCAGATGGATCCATATGAGGCTTTTTATGGTAGGCCATGGAGATCACCCCTGTGTTGGCTGGAGGCAGGAGAGGAAGCGATGCTGGGACCTCGTATTTTCTAGGATACCACTAAGCAGGTTCAGTTAATTTAGAATAGGATGTCTACTGCATAGTCTCATAAAAAATAATAGGTTGATCACCGCCGAAGACCATTGGAGTTCGAGGTCGGGGATCAAGTTTTACTATGTGTCACACTGAGGTTAGGAAAAAAGAGGATCAGAAGACATGGTAAGCTTTTGTCGAGATATGTCGGTCTGTTTGAGATTCCAGAGAGGGTTAGGCTGGTTGCCTATCGATTACAGTTACCTCATAGGTATAGGGATATTCATTATAACTTCCAGGTTTCTCAGTTGATACGTTACTTTTTAGACCTTTCTCACACCTTTCAGCCTGAGGAAGTGGAGTTGTAGGAAGATGTTTCCTTTGAGGATCATCCCATTCGTATTATGGATCGTAGCATGATGGTTCTCTATGGCTGGTCTATTCATTTGGTAAGGGTGATATGGTAGCATGGATGAGTGTAGGATGAGACTTAGGAGAGGTAGGCCGATGTACGATCATAGTGGAAAGAGTTGTTCTCATTTTTTTCTTCATCACCCTTGAAAGGGAAATTCATGGACAAATTTCTTTAAGGGGGAATTTTGTAAGAACCCAGTTATTCCTTTGAGTTATGGATCTTTCCTTTTCAGTTTATACTTAATAAAATGGGGGAAAAGAGTTCAAGGGGATGTATGCAGGCTAGTTACAAGATGTGACTGGGAACTACATGTCGTGTACTTATAGGTACACACCATGTATGGAAGGCTACATGCCATGTAATCCCAGTACACAACCATGTAATGGTCTGGACTGATTTTGTACGGACATGGAATGTAGTATAAAGTACATTAAATGTAATTTTTTTATTGATTAAATAGAGCAGTAGTGTAGTTTTTCCATACAGATAGAAATGAACCTTCCCCCTTCGATGAGTAGCGCGCCCAGACAATATGAACAAGAAATTTCCTCCCATTTCATCGTCCAACACCCAATTAGAACACCTTCATATCCATTAAAATCCCCTTATTGAGTGCTCAATTAATTTTGAGCCTTTATTCCTAATTCCTCCACTCGACCTAGTTATTAACGATTGATTTTTTATTCTTGTTTTTTAGATCTACTCCATTCTAGGTTGAATCAAATCCCAATGCTAGACGAGGAGAGTTGTACGAGTATGGGGTAGGTGGTCTTGTGCCTTTCGCTCAATGTAGAGTTGTATATATGTTTCGTAGTGTCGTTTACCCATGTTTAGGGTATAGACTTGAATGAAAATAAACCGTTGTTATTTCCTAATGATTATTAGGTCTTGGATTAAATAATTTAAGATTTTTTTGGGCTTTTTTGGTTTGATTAAGGTCCACCCCATGGGTGTGTTTCCCTCGGATGACCATTGTTTAACCATTTGGCCTATGATGCCTATGGGAAAAAAATTTGTTTCCCCTTTTGGGGTTGTTTAAAATGAAATTAGTTAATTGAATATTTCCCACATGAGACAACAATTTCTTCATCCTTCTGATAGTTTAATTCACATGTTTTCTTGTTATATATAAATTACCCATGTGAGATTATAATTATTAAGAATGGTAATGGTTATATTACTTGATAGGTTTGTGAAATGTTTATTTCATACGCAAGATGTTAATTTGTAACCATGTAATAGTGTAATTTACATGCATTGTTTGAAATATGATGAAATGCTTATACACCAAATTTTTACCCTGAAAAATGCTGAAATGCTGATATACTGGGATCGCCCCTGAACGAAACATACTAAAATGCTTATACATTGGGTTTTTACCTTGAAACATGCTGAAATACTAATATAATGGGATGGTGCCTATTTGAAATATAATAAAAGGATTATACATCAGGCTTGTCCCTGAGACATATTGAGATAGAATGACTTATGATGTGTCTACCAAGATAAAAACACAAGCTTAGATTCAATCTTCACTTCTTTCTGTTTAGATAGCCTGCCGATATTGTTCATTTTACCATTGCCACCTTTAAAGGTTTTTAATGATGATGTATTTATAGCTTATATAATATATATTTATATGATATATATGTTGTTATTAATCTTATGTATTTTTTATATAACACATACCTTCATACTTTCCATTTTTTGAGAATACGATAACGCCATTCATGTGTATTAAGGATGAGTTTAATAAAAATATGTGATATATATGGCATAAAAATTCTAATATAATGATAATATATATATCATTTAATTTTATTTCTTTCAATATGATAAGAAAATGGAAACAATTTTCATGTGTACGTATGACCTACCATCTCAATGAATGATGTATTTCATTTCCTATCACTAAATTTTATAGGTTAATATAAATACATACATATTGAATATATATGATATTTATATCATGTTTTAAAATATTTAAATGATTAAATAATGATATTATTAATAGGATCAATAATAACAAGTCAAAACATGTACAAAAAACAAATTATTTATTACCCAAAATATAACTTAAACATGGAATTGTTAATAAACATGTAATATGAAGTCAGAAGTAAATAATATATGATATTATATATATGAATATGGTTCTATAATAGTTTTATAATAAAAAAATATTTATTATAAATGAGGTTTTAATGATTATATTGGAAGTCAAGACTTAAGGTAAGGGATTTCCGTCTCACTTTTATTTTCTGTGAGACACAAGCCTTTTTCACCGCCTATTTCTTATTGTGGTATGTATAATAACCATGGATGTATTTTATTATCATTATAATGAAAATTATTGGGATTTACATATCCATTTTAGGATCCCTATTTCATGGGGTTTATGGTTAAAAATTTACAAAATCAGTAAAATACTTTTGTCACAATTTACCTTCTTTGAGACATATGTTATGATATGAACCTATATTCTTTCATGAAGTTTATATACCTACCTTATAAAATGTAAAATCATGAATTTATTTATCCCCATGATATTTTAAGTTCTATTTTATGTTATTACATTGTGTATATTATTATTCATGGTTACCAAAGTGGTAATAAGTTTATGTTACAATCTCATCGTTTATCAAGATTATTTATCCACCAAATCCATATTTTGGGTATTTTAGAAAATTTTATAAGTTATGTGGGAACACAAAAAAACCAAATCATATTAAGAAACATAAAATCCACCAAAATTATTTAAATTAAAAATACATCATTTCCAGAACTATGCTTTCAACATGTTGAATATTAAAATTTAAAAAATGAAATTGAAACATGCATTGATCCCGGTGCCACCTCCTCAAGATGCAATATTCAATCTTCCACCTTGATCTAAAACCATAGATTCTGATCACCTCATCAACAAATACACCTCACCAGTGAGATCACCGATGACACTAGAGAAACCATCTTCATCAATTAAACCATATTCATCAATTCAGTAGAGTTTCACACCTTTACAGATTCACCCCTTCCTTTAGGGACCCACATAACCCGAACAACACTATTAAAACCCGTAGGGACCAATATAAAGACATCAAAAAAATATTAATCATCATAAACCATACACCGGAAAGACTACATAAGGGGCATCCCACATCCCCAAAAAAATGAACCCACTGATCCAAATCCAAAAGTTGAGAACCACCAAGATCAATCTATGCTAAACCATTGAGGAAGAAGAAAATAAAATGCAGAGGAATAAGAAAATAAAATATAGGTTGAGCTGACTGGGAAGCTATTTACCACCAAAAAATTGCATTCCAAGGCCTCATTGTGCACCACTACCCATACCAAAATAAGGAGGAGAAATGTGATGAGAATCAAGAATAGAGTTGAAGTGGGAAGGGGACTCAAAAACAGAAAAAAACTTTTCATAAGCCACATCACCTGGGACACCGATGATGCATCAGCCATTACATCCCAAATGATCCCAAATAAATATTTCTCATGACCTGATAGAGGTCAGAATACAGAAAAATATGGTAAGATAAGAGGAAGAGGCATCAACATCATAAAAAAAGTGAAAACATTGTGAACAAAATAAAAAATAAATCTCTAGTAGACTGAATCCATACCGGTGATGAATGCCAATCTGAGTGGAGAAGACCAAACCCAAACAAAAGGAAATACCCCCAGAGATATAGAACCTATGAACAAAGGGAGATGAGAGCCAAGAAATATCGGAAAAATGTACAAGGGTAATAGGTGGAGAGGGGGAGGAACTTCCATAGAAACAAAAGCCTCCCTTATTCGAATCACCACTAAGGGGAACCCTAGAATGAGAGAAGGGAGGGTCGACATCAATCAGAGGCCTCCTACCTCTATCTCATTGGGATTATTTATGATTATTCTTCCATTAATGAAATCTTTTGATCCATCTCTCATGAATTCTCATAATTTTATTTTCCTATATTTATTAATTATATATTCATGTAATGATACAATTTTCTACTCTTTTTCACATAATATAATTAATAAAATATTTTAAAGAAAATATAACTTTATTTCCCTCTTTGATAAAAAATATGCTTTATTCAAAAACCATGTTTTCTAAAAAAATGTTTTAAAAAATGTTCACCAATTATCATATGATTTTTAAAAGAAACTTTTACCCATGTTTTACCTTTTTAAAAAATGGTTTTAAAAGGAATATTATTATCATTTTCTGATCAAGGGTCTTTTGACTTCTACCAACAATGTGAAGGGAATTTTTTTACATATACTTCATGTACTGAATTATCTGCCATCAAGACCACTAAATTTGTTGAATATTTATTTATATGTTTTGAATAATATTTTAAAAATAAAAATATTTCAAATATTTTATATTATTCAATAGTTTTTTAAATTATTTTCAAATCTTCCTTTATAAGTTTTCAAATCTATTTATAAGAAAAGAAAATTCAAATTTTTTTATGATTTAAAAATATTTTTTCCAAGATGAAAAGATATTTTACTCAAGAAATGTTTTAAATGATTTTTAAATATTAATTCATAATTTTTCAAAATAGTTTTCAAAGAAAAGGTTTTTGAAAATGTTTTATGTCTTAAAAAATGATTTTCAAAGAAACGTTATTGTTCTTAAGAAATAAAACAAGTGATATTTAAAAATATTTATCCATCTAAGATGATATCCTTTGATATAGTTTATCCTTTACCAGTTATATTATCCAAGGAAAACATTATTATTATATATATGAATGGTTTCTGTTTAGAATTACAACTTGTTTATCAAACCATTTTCTATTTCATGGTTTATACCATTATAAAATTCGTATGAAACCCGATTTCCTTCATGGGTTATTCTATGATGGAATGATTATGAAACCTGTCACTTTTCCATAGGTTATGATACAATGAAATGTTTATGATACCCATTTAATTTCATGGGTTATGATATGATGGTTTTGAAACCCATAACTTTTTAGAGGTCAAGATATGATGAATGTTTTATTATCTTGTGGCACACATATATATGATTTCATTATGTGATGGGTGTGACCTATATTACCCTCCAATGCATTGGGAAAAAATTTATTTCTAATGAGATAGATATGATTGCAATGAGTATTGAATTTGGTTCAGTAATACAGGGTTGGAATGGGAAGTTAACTCGATTAAGTAATACATGTTTGTAATGGGGTGTGAACCTAATTTAGTAAATGAATTTTTCAACTAAGATGGTCTTGGGAGTTAACCTTTACTATTACGATCAATTTGGTTCAGTAATACATGGTTGGAAAGGGAACTTAACTCAATTAAGTAATACGAGGTTGGAATGGGGTGTGAACCTAATTTAGTCAATGAAATTTTCTGCTAAGATGGTATTGGTAGTGAACCTTTACTATTATGATGGTTTGGGGAGTAAACACATTCTACTAATATAGAATTGTAAGTGATCATTGAATGCTATGGAAATCATTTCATATTTTTATGTGTCTGTCAAAATTCTATGTCTTATTCCTATGTTATTCTCTTATAGATTATGCTCTTAATTCCCTTATGATTCATGTCTTATGATCTTCCAATCTTTATGCCATGACTAGTGTGTATGATCTTTGATATGAAAGGTATGATCTTAAAATTTTATAAACATGTTCTCATACCCTTATGTTCATGTTATGCTTACATATCCCCTTTATTTACCCTTACTAAGCATATGATCTCTTCCTTTCTTATGTTTCCTTTCCCAAGGTTATAAATAAAGGTTTTAAGTAGGAGTACTAAAATGAGAATATCTTCATGTGAAACATTTATGATCCTCACCATGTTAGAATATTGTGTTCCATTTCTTCAAAGACACTAAACTATTACGATACCCAGGCAAGTAATTTTTTAATACAGTGAATATTTATATAAAATTATGTAATATCCATGTATCAGAATCCCGGGTCTCTATAGTTGGTATCATAGGGAAGGTTTATTCAACCATTGGAAACTAAGATGAGAAAATTTTAGTGAGATCCATTGGGATATTTCTAAGAATATTTATAGGGATGTCTCTAAGGATAAGTCCAAGGAAGAGTCAAATTATAGGAAAAATTTCTAGAATTTTGGTAAAGGGTAGAGTAAGTGGTTTCTTAGAAATAAATCCATTTCTGGATACTACAAGTGGATGTGGATCTATTATAAATTTACTTAGGGGTAAAAACCCTGAAAACACTGTATTGAGCTAGACTTGATTGGGAACTGGTGAATATCAATGATCCTTATTTCACACCTAGTTTGACACACTCAGGGGATATACTTTGAAAATTCAAACTCTTTACTAACCATCATGAAGTATTTTAATAGATGATGACTATGAATAACCTAGGATTAACCAAAGGTTTCATGGATTAAAATGAGGTGTCATAATTTAGACATATTATGAGTTATTTTCATGATTATGTGATTTGTTTCTATGATAAGTGTTGCTCACAATATGATTTATGGTTTTAGTCAATGATAGGAACTAGGAGAAACTGGGTTAACATTGAATGTGATGGAAAATTTTCTGATGAGAAGTCAAATGGGATGATGACTGGAGTAAAAAATAATGTGATTATTCCAAATCAGTTGTCATGGAACATGATTAAAAATGTATACCTCAAATAACTCCTAGAAATTTTAAAAAATATAATGAAAGAGTTCACTAAGAGTTTGGGCATTGGAGACTATGGAGGAAAGAAGATTCCATTTACTATATGTTAAGAACATGTGAAAAATCACTCTGAGGAATTTCTCAAAGGGATGAGAAGATGTTTTGATTGTGGAAAATAAAGACACAAAATAAAGTATATGAAAAGGAAAAATGAAATTTTTTGTTAATGTAATAGATTAGAATAATGGTCTCCATAAGATATCATTGACTGTTCAATGGTTTAAATTTTCAAAATATGTGTGTTATGGAAATCGATGTCCTAAAGGGAAATCTTGTAATTAGAATCAACAAGGAAGTACGAGTAATGGTTATATTACTGAAGATGAAGAAAATACAAATGATATATGAAGAGAAATAAATTTCAAAGAATAAGATGACAAATATTAGTTAATTGTTGGAGATAGAAGTGGGATGAATGTAATATTTTTTCATTTGAATTCAAAATTAAATTACCCAAATTATGAAATAAATAAAGATTGTTCAATATAAGTTTTTCCTTAAGGATCTAAAATTGTATATTGAATAGTATTGATGAACTAAAAATTTTATTTAATGAAAAGGTTATATTTTATAGAAAAAAATGATTAAGGAAAGGAAAACCTTAATATGTTCTACATTTTTAGAAAATGGTATTTAATTTGGATAAAGAGATATTGGATCATAACAAATAAAATTGTATAGTTATGATTACTTTGGGATCGATTAATAATTTTTTGAAAAAGTGGTTTATGATATCATGGATGGAGTTTTTGAAATTTTTGGAGTTGATGAATATATCCAATAATCTCTAGAATAAGAAATAATGAATGTTTTCAATAATGATTTATGGTAATTCAGGTTATTACTATTTTCAAGAGAATACATGATGAAATCATACACATGTTTAGTATGAGAAAACCAAGAGATAATTTATGATATACGGGGGATAAATTTTAAGCTGATTTTGATATATCTAGTGACCTTATTTCTAATATTTTGGATATTCAATATTTTAGAAGCGTTAAATGGTAAACCATTTATGAAATATTTTTAACTTCAAATGATGTTTTAGATATTAATGTATTATTTCACCATATGAATATTTATTAATATTAGATATCATGTTCCAAAAAATTTTCATTGATGATATCCAAAGATAGACGAAATGAATTATCATTTTATTTATGGATCTTATAACCGATTAGTACTTTAGGCATAACAAATTCACCATCATTTTTAGTGTAAGATATGAAGTAGAAATTGGTCCAGGAATAACCAAAGGGTGAGATTGTGCATATGAAATGAAATGAAATCATATAAGTATATATCTCTGTGAAAATTATTCAAATTCATGAAAATTATTTTGAAATAAGATGTTATCATGTTATTATCATTTTTAATTATATCAATGACCTCTTCACACCTAATTGGGTTATGGTTTTATGGTCAATAACTTTCATTGGATCACCAAATTTCTTATGACGGGTGATCTTTATCACTATTTATAATTATATATGCTTTTCTTCCATGTAAAAATATTTAATTTCCACCTATGTCCAATTATATGGAAACCTAGTTATGAGTTACTTTAGGAAACTAGTATGTTTCAAACTTTCATTTTTAAAGGGTTTTTTATTAGTCATTTTTATATGATGTGGGATATCATGATGGAATTTCCAAATGTTAAACCATTGATAACCTAGACTAATTTCGATAGAGAAATTCATTTTAATGGGGGTTGAATGTAACACACCAAGTTTTTATGAATTATTTTTTAGAATAAATTAACATTATTTGATGTCTTGCATTGAATGCTAAACCAAGTTAAGATTACTTTATATGAAACACCACATTAATATTGTGCTACATGAAAAATTTATTTTATCTTGCGATAAACTCTACATTGAGTTTGTCTTGTGTTACACTCAATACCAAGTTTAGATTTTATTACACGCAACACCGATCTTAGCATGTGTTATATGCAACACCGAGTTTAAACAAAACATGACATATAGTGAAAATGTTATTATAGTTATCACCTAGGCATTAGAATGGAGGGTATGAAAATTATTAAATAAATTATGAAAATATGGTTTATTTATGAATTCTTGGATAACCAATTAATGAGAAATTAAAGTAAGAACTACTTTAAAATATATAAATTCCTTTTCTGTAAACTATTTTTCTATGTGCAAACACGTTTTATCTCAATAAATTAAAAAAACACATTTGATGAATGATTTTAATGAAATATATATTATATATTTAATCAACTATTTAACATTAATTTTATTCATTTTCTGTATAATATATAAGAATAAATCCAATTTTATGGATAAAAAGATGTATTTGTCTAAAAGGTTGTTTTCCAACTTTTAATGGTGCAATTCTTTTAAAAATAATTTTTTACACTTTTATAAATTATATTTTAAAAATTAAACTTCATTTTTTAAAGAATAATTTTGAAATTATCTTAGGGTGAATTTTTGATATTTTTATGAAAAGATTCGTTTTTTGATGAATAGTGAAAAATACTGAATTTAAATTAAAAACGACCTTTTTGTTTGAATTATTTATATAGTTAAATTATATTTTAAATTGGTTTTAAATTAAAATTAGTTCATTTATTTATCTATTTATCCAATTTAGGTCATTTTAATCAATTTATTCATTGAAATTGGATATAAAAACATTTTAAACTTTTGAATATTTTCACTTTAAAAACCTGTTGTCTCATCCCATCCGTGGGATTAATTTTAAAATAATTTCTGCCACTTTTGTGATTAGAATAAGAAAAAATGGATTAAATATTTGGAATAATAATAATAATTTATAATGTATAATTATTCCAAATTAATTTTTAACCAAAATTATTAGTGAAAACAGTTAAAATTAATCATAATGATTTAAAGAAAAACGAGTTTACAAAGGGACTAAACTTTAAACATAAGGAAAGAATTATCTATAAAATTCCAATATGAATTTTATATCTATATTTATACCTTAAAATTTCATTTATGTAATTTGGTGAATTATTTAAGACTTTATTTATGTATAAATGTTGGTAAACCTAACTTTATTTTCAAAAATGCCTAGTGTGTCCTCTCCCCCACTTATAAAAGGCCACCAACTCTTACCCTCTCTTAACAACATCAAAAACTACTTGTTGGGAAAATACCTAACCAAATAACTTATATAATTCCCTAAATTTACACTATAATACTTACTTTTGGTAGAACTCCAACCAATAAATTCCTTTGGTTAAAACCAAAAGGAGATACCCGAAGAAGAGATAATGTTCACCAACAAACATTTTTGTTTTAGTTATTCCTAAATACCATTAAATTAATTTTATATCCTGATTATATAATAACCAAATTATCTTAAATATAATAATTTGTTTTTATGTTATGGTTATGACCAAAAAATTCACACACTTCCATCAAAATGGAAATGAAATTATCATTCATGTGTACAACGAACAATCACCTCATAAACTGATATTGTTCATTTTTCCATTACCACCTTTCAAGGTTTATAATGATGATAGGTTTATAATTTATATATGATATATATGATATTTATTATTTTATTAATCATATGTAATTTTTATATAACACATACCTTCATGCTTTACATTTTGTGGGAATACAATAATGTCATTCATGTGTATGGTGGACTACCGCCACACGAACCAATGCGATTCATTTATGTGTTATATGAAATGTATTAAGGATGATTTTAATAAATACATGTGATATATATGAATTATAAATTCTATTTTAAGGATAATATATATATATATATATATCATTTACTTTTCTTTATTTCAATATGATAAGAAAATGGAAACATCATTAATGCATACGTACGACCTACCATCTCCCTAAATTGTGTATTTCATTTCCTATCACTAAATTTTATGAGTAAATATAAATAAATATATAATGAATATATATGACATTTATAACCTTATTTAAAATCTTTAAATTATTAAATCATGATCTAATTATGAGGACCAAGTATAACTAGTCAATACATGTATGAAAAACAAAGCGGTTATTTCCCGAAACATAACTTAAACTTGAAATTGTTAATAAACAAGTTATATAAAGTCATAAGTAAATAATATATGATATTATATATATTAATATGGTTATTTAATAGTTATATAATAAAATTATATGTATTATAAATAAGGTTTGAATGATTATAATTGAAGTCAAGAATTAAGGTAAAGGATTTCCATATCACTTTTATTTTCCACGAGACACACGCCATGTTCAACACCTATTTCTTGTATGTGGTGTGTATACTGAAAATGGATTTATTTTATGATTCTTATAATGATAATTATTAGGATTTATATATCCATTTTTTTATCACCATTTCATGGGTTGTTTGGTTCAAAAAATACCAAATCAGTAAAGGACATTTATCTTAATTTTCCTTCTTTGAGATGTATGTTATGATATGAACCTATATCCTTTCACAAAGTGTATATACAGAACCTTTTAAATGTAATATCATGAATTTATCTATCATCACTATAATATATGAACCCAAAACACCAAGTATTAATCAGAATCCAAAATAACCTCATGCGCGCCTCCCCGTATGTAATAGGTTGCTGACTAGTTGTTAGGATCTAGATCCATCATTAGGGATAATATACCCTTAGTATTATGTCACATGATCAATGATAAATAAAGAAAATATAATAAATATTAAGAGTAATCAGGAATAAAGTAAATGACATACATTTCATGAAAATAAAAGCCTCTCCTAATGTGGAAATCCTTTCCAGGATGAATAAAATAGATGATAAATAAAAGAACTATAGGTTACTCCAGTGTCTTTCCTGGTGCACCCTATCTCCATGCTCCACCTTCTCAGCCATCCACCATAGGTCCCTTTTCCTTCACCAAGTATTTCATTAAATATATATGAACATCAAAATTCCTGAGTATGTTCTGTGTATAAGATCTAGTATAACACCAACAATATGTCCTTAACCTGATGTTCTCAAGTATACAAGCGTATTCCATAATAATAATAAATACAGGAAGAACATAAACATAAAATCAAAAAATGAATGACAATGTGCTAACCAAGATACCACAAACCCATTCATACCTGCTTTGACTCCATGTTAGAATATATATCAATGATTTGGAAGAAACAAACCAGCCCCTATATGGTGTCCTCATGGTGTCTTGGAGGTGATACCCAGTGTCATCTATCCCTCAAAATGACCATGTCACCAGGATCCTCTAGACAAGAATAATTAGTGCTCACACGAACCGGGATATATTGTGGTGAATGGAACTTGGCATAAAGGATACCTCAAGCAACCCCAAGACATAATTCCATGGCCATCTCATACCTATACCATGTGATCTGATCCCTCATCACTATCATTGCAATCAAGCATTCTCCCATGTTAAGGGAAAATATGTCACGATGGTCCACCTATCTCAAATACCACTAGAAACCAACAAAGCAAGGTAATACATATACGGGGTGAGTACACAAGTAGGTAGAGTATATAAACATGAGTATATAGCATCATAGACCACAACATGTGATCATAATAAAATATGTAGAAAAGATATACTTATATCACTCACGGATTCACACCAGTTTTTATGGGCTACACCCACACTCACATGAAATCACAATCAAGCACAATCAATTTAAATTCAAAAAAATATAATCATCAAAACAAAAAGTGTAAAATCAAGACCTAGAAAGTAACGAGGTTCCTACCTCAAAATTCAAGAAGTTCTATGCATGGTTTTTTTATCATCAAAGGTGACATATCAAAGTATTGAGTTTTTGGCACGTCGATAATCGAGATATATCATGGGTTTTTAGAACAAAAACATCTGTTTTTATTTCACAAGTAAATAAAATATCACATACAATGATACACACTCTATCTTGGATAATTTTATAATTATCATTAATTTATCACATTCAATGATTATAATTTTCATTTGATCTTTTTAAAATTATCTCATGCGATGATAATTTATGATTTTCAAATTTAAATTATCACATGTGATTATAATTTATAATTTTAAATTATCCTTTAAATTATCATCTGTGATAGTAATTATATTTCTTGGATAATTTAAAATGTTATGATAATTTATTATTTTCAAATTAAAATTATCACATGCATTGATTAATTACAATTTTCACTTTATCAAATTTAAATCATCTCATGTGATAATAATTATCAATTTTTTAATTTTATCATAAATTATTCACCGATAAACATTTCAATTATATTTTTTCCAAATTGTTTTCAAAATTATACATTGATAACTTTTTTAATTATAATTTTATAATTTATTTAATAAAATTATCTTTTTAATAATTCAATTAAAATTATCACTTGATAATTTTTTTGGGTTATCATTTTTTTATTCAAGATCAAATATTTCATTTTCTTATTTTTTTTATTATTTAAGGAGGGTAGTAATTATAAATTAAAAAGAAGATGCAATAATAAACAACTAAAAACCATAAGAACACATAAAGGCATGGGGCTACACATAGGTGAGGGATCAGACGGATTCACCACACAGGAGGAGGCATCTCCAATCATTGGTGGAAAAAATAAGAAGGAAATCCTAGTTTTTATAGCCATCCAAAATTGTTTGGCGTTTTAACAAAATGGAATAATTAAACATTCATTTTTAATCCATTAAATACCGAACAAAACACTATAGATTTGTTTAATTATCATATTTAAGGTGTTTCTAATTTTTAATACTGTCAAAACACTCAAATAAGAAGCTTTGAAATCTCCCTGATGTGTTAATGGAGGAAACCCCACACTTGGGAAGATGAAAAATCAGTATAGAAAATCATTTAAATAATTAATTAATTAAATAAATAAATATAATTATCAATAAATTAATTTAATTTGGCAGCCAACCCAAAAGTCTATTGTGTAGAAAATCTATACCCTACATAGGGTAAACTTATCATTCGAGACCTAACAGTGGTCTCATATTTATTGTACAGTGCACCATTTGAGAGATATACAATTACTTTCAATTAAGAAATTGAACAAATAATTAATTAAAAAATAATTTTTTTATCGTGAGTGATCTGTCTAAACATAGAATGCTTACAAATGTTATATCCCACCTAGGATAAATGTCATGTTCAAAACCTAATGGTGTTCTCATTTTTTCCATATGAATCACTATTTTGAAGTTAATTAATTATTTTGAATAAAATGAGTGCGCTTAATATAATATATTTAATAATTTTATTCTATCTTTTCCATGGTTTTACGGGCCTTAGAATCTCATACCATCTTAGCATCTGACACCAAAAATATTTTATTGAATATTTCAAAGTGTTAACTGGGATTTGAACCTTACAAATAATTTAACACATTTA
Source organism: Viscum album (assembly GCA_963277665.1). Taxonomy (NCBI): domain Eukaryota; kingdom Viridiplantae; phylum Streptophyta; class Magnoliopsida; order Santalales; family Viscaceae; genus Viscum; species Viscum album. The sequence goes on from OY728155.1 coordinate 139,663,811, forward strand.
TTAAGTTATTTTCACTGAAAAATAATTTTTTACACATAATAAACTTATAACTTATTAATAAGAGGGAGTTAATTATATTTTTTTAAAAATATGGATATTAAAATTCTACCCCTCTATCAACTTATCATCCTCGAAAGTATCTCTTGCGATCTTAACCGAACAACTTTGGCCACTAATCTAGAACATCAAACTCATGCCCCCACATATATTCCTAGATCTTACCATGCTTCCATTGAATCTAAACCAGTGGTAATATATTTTCTTGAAACACATTCTCGCTTTGATCTATGATCCACACTAGACGCTCCTCGTAAGATGCGTCTATATCCAGATCAATTTCCTCACAATCAATTACATGTGTATGGTTGGTTATGTACCTCTAAATCTTTGACACATGGAACACATTGTTCATACCTCGATAGCGAGAATGGAGGTCTATAGGACACATCACTACCTCTATCCGATTAGTGATCACAAAGGGTCCAACAAAACATGATGATAACTTCACCTGATTTCATGCCCTAATCGAGGATTCACTCTCAAGAAAAACTGATCTCCCACATCAAACTCCAATGGTATCCTCCTATAGTCAGTATATGATCTCTGTCTTCTTTGAGTGGTGATTATTCTCTTCCATATCAGTTTCACTCTCTTATAGGTCTCCTAAACCATATTGGGGCCAACAACTACTACCACACCTGCCTCATGCCAACAGAGCGGTGTGCTACACTGCCTCCCATAAAAACCCTCATAAATTTCCATCTGAAATGAAGCCTTCTAATTGTTATTTTATGTGAACTCAATCAGGGATAGGTGTTCATCCCATGATCATCCAAAATCAAGCACAAAATCTCAAAGCATATCCTTTAATATGGGTATAGTCTACTTAGACTTTCCGCTTGCTTGAGTATGGTACACCATGCTCAATATCAACTGAGTCCCTTGGGATTTATGAAAGCCCTTCCAAAATCATGACATAAAATGTTAATCTACATCTGAAACAATTTTCAAAGTGACTCTATAAAGGTGCATAATCTCTCAGACATAGAGCTTTCCCAGATCCTTTACTGAGTGACTCTATCTGTTTAGTAAGAAGTGAGAAGACATTGTTAAGAGATTGAAAATCATAAATACGGTGTCAAGACTCTTTGGGGGTAATATGTAAACCCATCACAAAGTTCATCATGACATCCTCCCACTTTAATATAGGTATTGGTAGTGGCTATAACAACCTTCGAGGATGATGGTTCTCGACCTTTACCTTCTGTCAGGTAAGGCATTGGGAGACAAAACCAAAAATTTATCTCTTCATCCCCGACTACCAGAACTGCCTCCTAATGTTATGGTACATATTGGTCACACCAAGATGTTCTAACCATCTATAGGTATTGTAATACCTCATTATATTCTCTTTAATGGAAGTCGGTACTACCACTCTCTCATGTACCATGATCAAATCATTTTCCTCCAAAGTTCATACAGGAATCATGTCACCCCCAGTTGCTTCTCCCTCATGAAAATACATATTGGGCCTAACTCCTACACAGTCTTTACCTGATCAACAAGAGAAGACATAATTATAAAAGAGGAAAAATTCACAGATCCCTGATCCTCTGAATCATTGACCCTCCAGTCAGCCAATAATCACATCAATCACCACTACTCCTCCGAAGGCCTCTCACCAATATTCTACTTAGCCTGTGTCTTATGGATAAGATCATCTACAACAACATTACCCTTACTAGGTGTATATTCCATGTCACAGTTGAAGGTCTACAGATACTCAACCCAACACCTCTTCCTCAGGTTCAAGTCCCTATGTTTAAAGATATAGAGAATTCTCTTATGGTCGATGTAAATAATAAATATATCACCGAATAAATAGTGTCTCCAAAAGTTCATAGCATGAACCACCACTTTCCAGCTTCAAGTCATGTGTAGGGTAGTTTTCCTCAAGGGGTTGTAGCTAACACAAACCATATTCTGCTACCTTCTCTCTTTCCACCAGCACTGCCCCCAAACCAATTACTGATGCATCACAGTACACTGCATAACTGATCCCAGACACATGGAGTGTCAATAATAGAGATATCATCAACATTCTCTTCATCTCAAGGAAAACCTATTAACATTGGTATTACCACTTAGAACTTTACCCCCTTCTTGATCAATGCTATCATGGGTGATGAAATTTGAGATAAGTCCTTGATAAACCATCGATTATATCCCCGTATACCTAGAAATCTCATAATCTCAAACATGTTCCAGGGAAGTTTCAAATACCTGAATACCTAAACTTTTTCAGGTTCTATAGATATACCTATCTCATAAACCACATGTCCTATAAATTTCACCTCTCAAATCTATAAGTCACACTTCGATAGCTTGGAATAAATCTTGTGTGCTCGAAGCGTACTCTAGACTATCTCTAGGTTTCTAACATGTGGTTCTAGTGTCAATGAGTAGATAAGGATATCGTAAATAAATACCATGTCGAATGAGTCCAAGTATTGATGAATGTTATTGTTCTTGAGGTCTATGAACACTAATGGTACATTCGTCATCCCAATTGATATTACCAAGTACTCATATAGTTCATATATTCTACAAAATTACATATTTGGAATGTCATCCTCTCTAACTTGAAATTGGTGATATCCCAAATGAAGATCAATCTTTGAGAAACACCAGTCTCCTTGTAGATGATCAAATATATTATCGATCATGGGAAATGGATATCTTTTCTTCACAATCACCCATTTTAAATTTTGGTAGTAAATACATAGCTGAAGACTACTATTTGTATTCTTGGAGAATAAAACAGATACACCCCATTGTGAAGTACTAGGTATGATAAAACCCTTTATCACTAAGTTATCAAACTATACCTCGAGCTAATTCAGCTCGGTTGGAGCCATATAATATAAAGGTATCAAAATGTTTTGTTCACTTGGTAGAAGATCCAACTCAAAGAAAAATCCTCTTTCAAGAGTGATTCCTATGAATTCATCTAGAATTAAATCTATATAGAGACCCACAATATGTGGAAAAGATGAGGATGCTATCGTAGATCCTATTAAAAGAGTCAATAACTCTATTTGTGTTGTAATTATCTCGAGATAACTCAATTTTGGTCCAACTCTTCCTAATCCCAGTTCCCACTCTCTAGTCATTAATAACTTCTTTCCCTTTGGTGAAGTAAAAGATACCCATCTATGATAACAATCAATGTGATCTCAAAAGCTGGTAAGCTAGTCCATGCTGAGAATCACATCAAAAGCCATCATCTCAGGAATCATGAATTCTCACATATTTCCATAACTAAAAATAACTAGTGGACACTTTGGAAATTGGTGAAGATGGTCCACTCTCATGCTCAATGGTGTATAAAGGGAGACTAAATCGGATGAAAAATGGACTAGTAATTCAATTCCTGTAACTAATTGTGCATCAAAGAAATAATGGGAATCACCAATATCAAACAAAGTAGTAGATAGAGTGGAAGTGATCAAAACTGTACCACAAATAGTGGATGGTCCCTCCCCACCATCTATTGGAATCTGATCTACTACATAAACCCATCCTGAATCATCTCTACAAACCTGTCTATGAACTCATGACATCTAAGAGGTTTGTATATTATACCAAGTTCCCTTCCCAGACCTCTCCCCCCATCCATATTGACCTCACTCTCTTAGATAATATTCTAGAACAAAATTGCTGGAGGTGTCCTATCCTTCCAAATTTTTGGAACTAGCTCTGGGGATCCATTCACACTCGACTGCAGTGTCAAAACTTCCCATAGTTAAATCACTACAGGTCACCTAAAAAAGGGAATGATGATACTGAGCTCTATTACACTTTCATTCCACTTCTTTGCTATATGTTCTTTTCTTTACTCTTCCTACCATCAGAATAGGTGTTCAAAATAGTAGTGGAAGATCCACCAGTATGAGTCGTGAAAGGAAGGAAATACCCACTCTTTTTCCATCCTCTAGAATCTTCTAAATAGTCAGGGTCTTCTTCAAAACCTCCATGTACGATGCTAGGTTGAAGCTCCAAACCTATTTTCTAAGGTAAGGTTGAAGACTGATTTCAAACATCCTATCCTTATGGGCCTCATTACCAGCTAGAAGTGGTACGAAATGGAGAAAAGTAGTAAATTTTGTAGAGTATGATGATACTTTAATGGAACCCTAATGGTGCACTATGAAATCATGTTCCTGATCAATCTACAATGTGTCAAGGACAATATCTTTGAAAATAGGGCCTTGAAGGCCTCCTAGGTGAGACCCACACGTTGTCCAGACTATCCCATAACTCCAAACCAATGCCTAGAGGATATTTGTAGCACTAAGGAATCCTGATTCACTTTATTGTATAATGTATTCTCCATGAGGTACAAAATAACCTCTATAATATCCACACAATCTTCACCATCTTGTGGTGCACCCACCCTAGAAGGACAGAGAATGCTGGAGCTGAAAATCCCTCAAGTAGTCAACCATTGATCTCGGTGGGAGCTGATAAGGAATAAATAAATTCACCAATGGAACTGATATAGGAAAATTCTTTGGAGAAACCTTTTTAGCTGATGGTCCCACCATATGTCTAAGTGAAGGAATCTTCTACAATAGAAAGAGGATTAAGAACATAGAAAGTCCCAAACAGTTTATGGGATCAAACAAGGTTTTCCTAGGAGTCTACTTTTAACCCAAGGTATACCCCTCATATAAATAACCTTTATTTTCATCTCTGTATGTTAGTCACAGTCATCATATATATACTAACACAACATCATTCTCAATTAAACTAATTAATTCAAAAAAGATATATCACACAACATGAAATCACAGATATATCACACATAAAAACTATCCCTAACAGATATCAAAAATCAAGGCATTTAATTAGTAAACTACTATGCAGCACAATAACAGGTATATATATAGAAAGTGAACACAAAATCCTATTCATGACACATAAACATGCATGAAATATTATAAAAAATATATAACATCATGTGAATCAATTGATGTGATTTTAATCAACAGTAACAATAAAACATACGTTCCCCACTTTATAGAAACTCAGAGGTCCACTATACAGTGCTGGCTAGGAACTAACATAGTTCCCATTCCCAAGTCCAAACCATCCTAATTCTGTTCTACCATGTTCCAAACTAATACAAGAGAAGAAACAATTTAGTTAGTATTGAGGCTATGATACAATTTTGTAACATCCCAACCCAAACCACAAAGTATGAACTATAATTCCACATAACCTCATGCATGCATCCTCATATGCAAGAGGTTTATAACTAGTAGGGAGGGTATAGGTCTATCACTGGGGAGACTATACCCTCAATATCACATCATATGATCAATAATAAATAAATAAAATATAATAAATAATTAGAGTAATATTGCGGAAAGTAAATTACATATATGTCATGTAAATAAAATTAACTCCCAATATGAAAAACCTATACAGAATGAATAAAAAAGATGATAAATAAAACAACTGTAGGTTCCTCCAGTGTCTGTCCTGGTCCACCCCAGCTCCATGCTCCACCTACTCAACCATTAACCACAAGTCTCTTTCGCTTCATCGATTCTTCCATGAAATATACAAGAGCATCAAAATTCTTAAGTAGGGTGTGAGTACAAGACTCAGTATGTAATGTTGCGGTTCCAGAAGCCACCCAGAAGCGCCCCATACTCGGTTCGTCACATGGCCTCAAGCGCATTTCCCTGAACGTCAGAGGCTACCGACTAGTAGCGAGGGTATTCGGTGTGATAGTGGGGAAACTATGCCCTCATTGACAGGGTACACTGCGAAAATAAACAAACAGATACAATAGCGGAAGCAGTAAACAACCAACAATGGTAAACACTGGAAGAATGAGATAAAGAAGCAACTGGAGAATACATATATATAAATGATGCATGATACATATATTTCTAGGAAAGCATCTAAAAAAGTCACAATTCTGAAAACATTACTACGACAAAGTAAAAAAGGAAACAGATAAGATCCTCAGCATCAAAAGCCATAGCTTGGTCCCAAGCTCTCCAAAGCCACATCATATCAAGTACATGATGTAGAAGGGCGCTTGCCCTTATCTATACCTGCAACAATATAATCTGTTTCGGCCCAAAATCATGAACCAAATAGGGTGTGAGACAAAATATAAGTAGGCAACCACCTGAAGATCTGTGCCTAACAGTCAGTGAATATATGGAAGGTAAAAGTACAGAAAGTAGTAAACAGAAAAGCACTCAGCATCAAGCAATCCACAGTTTGTAGCATATAATTTACAAACAAGTGAGTATCCACTCAAGCATGTAGAACAAACAGGTAACCCTCTGGGTAGTTCTCACATCCTAACCCCTATGGTTCAACCAAAAAGTACTATCAACCCTCAGGGAGGCACACATAGTCTCACCCCTCTGGTTTAGCTAAAGAATAGACTCTCTAGGGAATCACTCACTATCAATTACCCCTATAGTCTCGTATCATAATAAAGGCACTCTGGGGAAGCACTCAATGTCTCATTCCCCCATTATCCCACGTTGAGGAACTACAATCACTCTGAGGAAGCACTCAATGTCAATTCCCCCTGTGGCATTGCATCATATTATAAAGACACTCTGGAGAAGCCCTTACGTCCATTCTCCCTATGGTCTACTACACTAGGTTCTCACAGCCCTGTGTAAAGTCAGCAAGTATCGCATCGCATAACGGCCAAAGTAACCTCAAGAACTACTTGGATAGCATTATACAATATCTTAGCATGAAATAATAGTCACACCATCCTACAATACTAGGCATTGGAAAACAACAGTAGTCAAAAAAAGTTACTAGACCCAACAGTCCAGATAGGAAAGAACATGTCTGGAAAACCCTTCCAAAGCCTAACAATTAGCCCAAAATACAATAAAAACCCTCTACTATAGCATACAAGCAAAGAAGGTAATCAATAGGGCTAAAACGATAAACACGCAATACCCCATTCAAGGGTATTGGTGGAATGTTCTCAGAATACTCAAGGATTTTCTACAAAAAGGCACAAATCACCTACCTTGAGGTTAGGAGATCAATATACTTGAACCACAAGTCTTGAATATCCTTATAAAGTCGCAGATCTATGAAAATGTATAAAACTTTCAACACACAATAACTTGGAAAAGAGGAGGAATTGGAAAACGAAGCTCTAGGAGAAGAAAGAGCTTACCGCTGTGGTTGCAATGCAATCGACGGTGGTTGATTTAGAGAATGGAAATAGGATCGGGGGTTCATTGATGATTTGCGGGTGTATAAACTCTCTTGGATGAAGAACACCTAGAAGAAGATGGTTCTATTAGTCAGATGCGACCCCGGTGCATTTAATGAACAAAAATAAAGTACATAGCGTGTACTTTTGTCATACATGACGTGTAATCGCCTTTTCCATATTCCAATTTAGGTGGCCTCCAAGTCACCCCTACATGGCTGTGTGTGGGGCCATGACACAACTAGCACACGGCCTCCAACAACATCGCAGTACACGGCGTGTACTTTGAAAATTTTCAGATTTTCCTCTTTTCCTCAAAAACAACCAGAAAAGGAAAAAATACCTGAAAAGAAGAACCGGGTTCTTACAAACTTCCCCCCTTAAAGAATTTGGTCCCCAAATTACCCTAGCATAGCATAGAAGAAGTAACCCTAAACCGTTTTGGACACTACGATCATACATCGGCCTCCCTCTCCCAGGTCTCATCCAACACCCACCAGTGCTTCCATAGCACACGTACTAGAGGAACAGACCGGCCACAGATAACCTTCGTGCTGTGATCAATAATCCATATATGATTCTCATCAAAAGATTCATCCACCTCCAACTCGACTTCCTTGGGTTGGAAAGCATGAGATGGGTCTAAAAAGTAACGTCGAAGCTGATAAACGTGAAAAATGTCATGCATAGCCCGATACCTCTGAGGTAACTTCAACCAATAGGAAACCCACCCAACTCTCTCCAACACCTCAAATGGTCCAACATAACTTGGTGACAGCTTACCCTGTCTCCTAATCCTCCTATGCCCCAACCTCGGTGTGACATGCAGGAAAACCTGATCCCCGACCTCGAACTCCAGAGGTCGTCTCCGCTGATCAGCATATGGTTTCTGTCGAGACTGTGTAGTAGGCATCCTCTTCCGAATCAACTCTATATGCTCTATTGTCTCCTAAATAAGATGAGGTCTCAATAAAGTTGCCTCTCCTACCTCCAGCCAACATAAGGTTGATCAGCATGGCCTACCATACAAGGCATCATATGGTGCCATATGAATAGTTTATTGAAAACTATTATTGAATGAGAACTCCACAAGAGGTATATGCTTCCTCCAAGAACCTCCAAAGTCCAGAATGCATGCTCAGAGCATATCCTCAAGCACCTGAATCGTACGCTCGGACTGGCCATCTGTCTGAGGATGATAGGCTGTACTTAGAAGCACTTGCGTACCCAAAGATTTATATAGCCCCTGCTAGACCCGAGAAGTAAAATGTGCATCCATGTCTGAAACGATGGAGTGTGAAACTCCATTCAGACGTACAATATCACGGATGTACAACCATCCCATCTTGTCAACACTGAAGGTCTCCTTGATTGGCAAGAAGTGTAGAGGTAACAACTACAGAAGAAAGAAACGTTTTCCCCTATCTGTTGTACACCTCTAGATGCATCTCAGAGAACAGATCCATAACTTTCCACTCACCGCTGGCCTCCCGAACTGCCTATATCTAAGTCCTCCTGCTCAACACATCAGCCATTGCGTTTCCCTTCCCAGGCGTATATGCAAGCTCAAAGTCAAAGGACTATATGTACTCAACTCACCTGCATTGTCTCAAATTCAGATCATGCTGAGTGAAGATGTACTTGAGACTCTTGTGGTCGGTGAAAAACACAAAGTGATCTCCCAGAGGATAATGTATCCAACATCGTAAGGCATGAAAAACTGCCACCAGCTCAAGATCGTGCATTGGGTAGTTCCTCTCATGTGGCCTCAACTGCCGAGACCCATACACAACGACTCTATATCCCTGTATAAGGACATCTCCCAGCCCGATAACTGAAGCATCACAGTAAATAATGTAGCTCTTTCCCAGCCCTGGAAAGACTAGTATCGGTACTGAAGTCAACCTCCCTTTCAGCTCTTTAAAAGTTGACTCATAAGAATCTGACCATAAGAACCTCGCACCCTTCTTGGTCAGACCTGTCAGCGGTGCTGCTAAGAGTGAAAAGTACTATATGAAGCGTTTGTAGTATCCAGCCAGCCCTAGAAAACTCCGCACCTCAAAGACGTTCTTCAGTTGCACACAGGAAACTACTAATCTCACTTTCTCTGGGTACACTGATACTCCTGTCTCTAAGATAACGTGGTCCAAAAAGTGAATTTGGTCCATCCAAAAGTGTCATTTTGAGAGCTTAGCATATAAATGATGCTCTCTCAATGTACTCATAATGATATCAAGATGCATGGCATGGTCATGTCGAGTGTGAGAGTACACCAAGATATTTTCCATGAAGACCACCACGAAAGAGTCCAAGTATGGATGGAACACTCGGTTCATCTATTCCATGAAAACTGCAAGCGTGTTCGTGAGGCTGAACGACATAACCATATACTCGTATAGACCATACCTGCTCCGGAAAGCTGTAAGAGGTATGAAAGATGGTCTAATGTGAAACTGATGATAACCGAACCTCAAATCGATCTTTTAGAACACTTGGGATCCTCGAAGCTGATCAAATAGGTCATCAATCCTACGCAAGGGATATTGGTTCTTGACTGTCAACTGGTTCAGCTTCTGATAATCCACACAAAGCCTAAGGGTGTCATCTGCCTTTGCAAACAGGACATGTGAACCGCATGGAGAAGTACTGGGTCAGATAAAAACATTTTCATACAACTCCTCCAACTACTTCTTGATCTCCTGCAACTCAGGTATAGCCATCCTATAAGGAGGAATGGACACAAGTGCCGCTCTTGGCACGAGCTCAATAGAAAAGTCTACCTCACGCTCTGGAGGAAAACATGAAAAGTCTTATAGAAAGTCATCCCTGAAACGATCCACCACTAGAAGAAAGTATAACTGAAAAGTCCCCTGGTCATCCAAATACAGACTGGAAATATGAGCTGCAACTCCACCAAGCCCATGATGCTCGGGTCCTGCTCTACTCGCCTGGACATCCCACTCACCTCGATGAAGAAAAGATCCACCCTATGGTGATATGAAACTCACCCTATAGTGATAATAGTTGACGAATTTCTAGAAGGGAACTAACCAGTCTATTCCGAGAATGAAATCATAGCCTGTCATCTCTAGGACATAGAGATCCCATAGAAAGTGATACCCAACCAACTCTAGAGGGCACTCCTTGCACTGACATACACTAGCCGTCCTAGTCCCCAACAATGTGTCTAGAGTCAAAGTATCAGTAGAGGAAAAGATGCAGAGCCCAAGGCTATCCGAAACAGAAATAAAGATACAGCTATGGGAAGCCCCTGTATCGAAAAGAGAAGAAGATAAAACTGAGGCTACTAAGATCGTACCTCAAACAGTAGAGGGTCTGGGATCTTACTCCTGCTGGGTCTACTTCACTGCAAAAGACTGACCTGTACCACAACCCTGTGACCCTGTTAGAATGCTATGAGTTGATCCACCCTACTGTCGCTGAAATACCGGTGACTAAACACCATGTCCTCGACCTCCACCTTGGCCCGAACGGCTAAAAGAACTCCAGTTCCTAGACTGGTGAGAAACTGGTGAAACTGCTCCTGAATGAGGAGTCATGGATAAACCCCTATCCCTAGCTGCTATTAAGAAAACTTGATAGAAGCACTGAAGGTGACCCATATTGCCACAATATCGGCACTCCACTGGGTCTCTCTGGCACTACGGTCTCGTATGTCCATCCCTTCCACACTGGTATCATACCACCTGGCTACCTGAAGATGTATCTCGCTGCCTCGGATCATGTGCGTAGACTCCCTATGACGCTTCCTGCTGTTAGCTGGCGAAGCACTAACTCTGGAAGCAGAACCGCCATGGATCTCAGCTCCGGAATCTCTCAAATTTCACTATACAATCAGTTCCTAGTTGACGATGGATGTGATAAAAGTTATCCTGAAGATATTCACCTGTGAGCGAATCTCTCTTCCGAGACCATCCTCAAACTTCCTTGCCAATAACAACCCATCTCCGCCCTGGAGGGGTTTGAAACGCTGAAGCTCGGTGAAACGAGAGGATTAATCCATGACAGAAAGAGTACCCTACTCTAGGCTCATGAACACCCAGGCTCGGTCGGCCCTCAGGGCCTCTGGATAGAAGTAGTCAAAAAAGACACACTGAAACTCCTCCCATTCCATAACCTGCTGATGACCTGCCTATGAGATCATGTCCCTCCACCTCTTGGTGGAGTCTCATAGCATGTAGGTTGCGAGCTTGACCCGCATTTCTAGAGGCATCTCCAGATGCTCAAAGATCGTCATCATGGCTTCTAGACATGACTCTATAGCCTACGGTTCTCCTTCCCCTGAGAAGGTGGGATGCTGCTGCTGCTGGAAAAACTGCATCAAGTCTTCCATAGACGTGGTAGAAGGAGGAGCTCCCTAGAAGGTCTTCATCATCCTTATAAAGCCCTCCCTAAATTGCGCATCAGCTCTTATGTCAGGTATAACAGTTGGTGCCAAGACTGGAACGACAGGAGGATCTGCGGGAAGTCCCTGATCAGCCATATCCAGTGTCTGATCACCGCCTGTTAACTAGCGTACAACCGGAGGACGTCTCAATGCCATGACTCTGCAAGACCAAATGAACACTTTAGATCACATTATCAAGGACTGAAAACTAGGAGCGTATGAAGGGAACATGGGAAATGAAGCATTCAAAATTTACAAAACATGACTACACAGTGTGTATAAAGACTACACAATGTTTTCCTTTAAGTAATTTACATGGGCGTGTAATTTTGCAAAAACTGGCCGTGTAACACCCCAAACACACGGCGTGTTATCCTAACACATGACATGTACCTGAATCCTCTTCCCCTGCCCGAGTCCTTCTACACAGTTAAGCCACACGACTCTCCTAAGAAAAAACTACACAACGTGTTCAAGGTAGACACGGTGTGTACTCAATAAGCTTCACCTAGCCCGTGTTGTTAGTGACACGACCTGTGTACCCAGGTCACACTACACGACGTGTTCCAGAAGGACACGACATGTACTAAGAAGAGACTCTACCAACCGTGTCGTTAACTACACGGCAAGACTCCTAAGATTACAATACACAGAGTGCATAACCGGTACATGACGTGTTCCCACGAGATTTTCCTTATCCCATGTCTCTGCCCACATGGCCTGTGACACGGTTAGCGAATACACGACGTGTATAAAAGGTACACATCATGTACTTAAGAAAAACTGTTTCTTCCCAAACAGAAGAACACATGGCATGTAGTCAAAACTACACAGTGTGTATTCCGGGTTTTTTCGGATAGTAAGCCTCAGAAACTTCTTCAGAGCCCAGAAAACACTAAAACGAACAGTGAAAGTGCCAAATTCCGATCCGTGAGGGCCCATACTCCCCGCAAATCAAAGCTTGACATCTCAAAAAAGTTATAAATAAGGTAAACGAGTCAATGATCCACCAAATTCTGGTCCACAAGGGCCCATAACACCTCATGAACCAAATATTGGCATCATTCAAAAAAACCCTCACAAAATCATTGCCTTAACAAGAAGCAGGTATTTTTATCAAAGCGTCTATCACAACAACAAGAATATTCTACACAACATCTATCACAACAAAATTAAATTTATAATGCATCCTAAATGACGTGGAAAGAATGGATGAAATGTGATTTCTAGCAAGAGCCTATATGATGCATGAGATGGAATACCCTCATCTCATTGGGTTGCGACATAAATAGAACCTCAATAAAATCAACTATAACCGCACAAAACATGTGAATCAATAAAGGTGAAATCAAATCAACCATAAAATAAAAACCATTAAAATTGCAATAAACGAGGTAAATTGGATTTTCCCTTTACACAGGTTAGCTACTCCTGAGCACAACTTATTACCAAGTACCTATTCTGTCCTATCCTTGGATAAAGGCTCCAAACAATAAGTCAAGAGAAAATAATTCCTATGATACCACTTTGTAATGTCCTGGTTCCGGAAGCCTCCCCGAGGCGCCCCGTACCCAGTTGGTCACCTGGCCTCAAGTGCATTTCCCCGAACCCCAGAGGCTTCCAACTAGCAGCGAGGGTCTTGGGTGTGATAATGGGGAAGCTATGCCCTCATTGGCAGAGCAGACAATGAAAATAAACAAACAGATACAATAGCGAAAGCAGTAAACATCCAACAACGGTAAACAACGGAAGACTGAGATAAAGAAACAACTGGAGCATACATATATATAAATGATGCATGATACATATATGTCTAAGAAAGCATCCAAATAGGTCACAATGCCAAAAATAGTACTAAGCCAAAGTAAAAAAGGAAACAGATAAGCTCCTCAGCATCGCAAGCCATAGCTTGGTCCCATGATCTCCAGCCCCGCATCGTATCAAGTACCTGATGTAGAAGGGAACTTACCCTTATATATACCTGCAACAATATAATCAGTTTGGGCCCAAAAGCATGACCCAAACAGGGTGTGAGACAAAATACTAGTAATAAACCATCCAGAGATCTGTGCCTAACAGTTAGTGAATATATGGCAGGTAAAAGTACAGGAAATAGTAAACAGAAAAGCACTCAACAGCAAGCAACCCACAGTTTCTAGCATATAATTTACAAACAAGTGATTAGCCACTCAAGCATGTAGAACAAACAGGTAAACCTCTGGGTAGTTCTCACAGCCTAACCCCTATGGTTCACCCAAAAAGTACTAGCAACCCTCTGGGAGGAACACACAGTCTCACCCCTCTGGTTCAGCTAAAGAATAGACTCTCTGGGGAAGCACTCACCGTCAATTCCCCCTATAGTCTCGTATTGTACTAAAGGCGCTCTGGGGAAGCACTCAACGTCTCATTCCCCCTGTGTCCCACATCGAGGAACTACATACACTCTGAGGAATCAATAAACATCAATTCCCCCTGTGGCCTCGCATCGTATTATAAAGACACTCTGGAGAAGCTCTTACGTCCATTCTCCCTATGGTCTACTACACTAGGTTCTCACAACCTTCTGTAAAGTCATAAAGTATCACATCTTGTAATAGCCAAAGTACCCTCAAGAACTACTTGGCTAGCATTCTACAACATCTCAACATGAAAGAACAACAGTCACACCATCCTAAAATACTAGGCATGGGAAAACAACAACAGTCAAAAAAAGTAACTAGACCCAACGGTCCAGATAGGAAATAATATGCATTAAAAACACTTCCAAAGCCTAACAATTATCCCAAAACACAATCAAAATCCTCTAATCTAGAATAAAAGAAAACCAGGCAATGTATAGGGCTAAAACGGTAAACACACAATACCCCATACAAGGGTATTGGTTACATTTTCACAAAATACTCATAGACTTTCTATAAAAAGGCATAAAACACCTACCTTGAGGTTAGGAGATCAATATACTTGAACCACGAGGCTTGAATCTCCTTATAATGTCCCAGATCTATGAAAACATATAAAACATTCAACCCATGATAACTTGGAAAAGAGGAGGAGTTGGAAAATGAAGCTCTACGAGAAGAAAGAGCTTACCGTTGCAGTTCTAACACAATTGATGGTGGTCAATTCGGAGAACGGACAGAGGCTCAGGGTTCACCGAAGATCCACCATCGTATGGACTCTCTGGAATTAAGAACACCTAGAAGAAGATGGTTCTGTTTTTCAGACGTGACCCCAGTGCATTTAATGAAAAAAAATAATGTACACGGCGTGTACTTTTGGAGTACATGGCATGTACTCGCCTTTTCCGTACTCCGCTTTAGGCGGCCTCGAAGTCACCCCTACATGGACGTGTGTGTGGCTATGAAATGGCCATCACATGGCCTCAAACGATATCGTAGTACACGGTGTGTACTTATAAAGTACACGGTGTGTACTTATAAAGTACACGGTGTGTACTTTGAAAATTTCCAGATTTTCCTCTTTTCCTCAAAAATGACCAGAAAAGGAAAGATATACCTAAAAAGAAGAACCAAGTTCTTACACAGTTGGACACCACCAATGCGTCCTTAACCTGATGTGCTCAAGTATACAAGTTTATACTATAATAATAAGAAATTTAGGAAACACATAAAAATAAAATCCAAAAATGAAATATAGTTCACTAACCAACCTTCCACAACCCTCAGCCATACCTACTTCATCTCCATGTGGGAAGATATTTGAATGAGTCTGAATAAACAAACTGGCCCCTATACAGCGTCCTTACGGTGTCATTGAGGTGATACCTGGTGTCTTCTATCCCTCAAGAGGGCCATGTCACATGGACCCTCTAGATGAGAATAACTAATACCCACATCAACCAGGATATCTCGTGGTGAATGGAACTTGGAATCAAGTATACATTGAGAACACCCTCGATATGAAGCCATGACTAACTTGTACCTCCACCCTGTGCTCAGTTCTCTCTTCACTACCATTTCAATCAAGAATTCTCCCCCACTAGGGGATAATATGTCATAATGGTCCACCTGTCTCAAATAACACTAATAACCAACAAAGAATATTTATACATATATAGAGTGAACACACAAGTAGGAATTGTATATAAACATGAGTATATAATAGCATACATGACAACATGTGATCATAATCAAATATGTATAAAAATTACACTTATATCACTCATGGAGTCACAATAGTTTTTTATGTGTTATAGACACACTCACATGTGATCACAATCTATCAAAATCAATTTAAATTACAACAAATATAATCATCAATGAAAAAATTGTAAACACAAGCCCAAGAAGGTAAGGAAATTCTTACCTCAAAAGTCAGGAAGACCGCTTCGCATTTTTATTATTATTAAAGGAGACACATCAAAGTCTTGAGTTGTTGTCAGGTCGATGATTGAGATATATCAAGGGTTTCCTAGAACCAAAACATATATTTTTTTATTTCCCAAGGAAATAAAATATCATATGCAATGATACACTCTCTCTTTGGGATAATTTTAAAATTATCATTAAATTACCACATGTGTTGATTATAATTTTTAGTTAATCATTTTAAAATTCTCCCATGAGATAATAATTTATTATTTTCAAATTTAAATTATGATATGCAATGATAATTTGTAATTTCGTATTATCATTTAAATTATCACGTGAGATGATAATTATCTTTCCCGGATAATTTAAAATGCGATGAAAATTTATGATTTTCAAAAAAAATTATCACATGTGCTAACTAATTATAATTTTCACTTTATCAAATTTAAATTACCTCATGTGATGATAATTATAATATTTTAAATATTTTCATAAATTATTCACTCATAAAAAGTTCAATTATGATTTTTTTAATTATACTTTGATATTTTTTTAATCTTATTTTGATACTTTATTTAACAAAATTATCATTTGATAATACAATTAAAATTATCGCTTGATAATTTTTTTGGGTAATAATTTTTTTATTCAAGACCAATTTTTCCTTATATTTTTTTTAATATTAAAGGAAGGTAGTAATTATAAATTAAAAAGATAAAATAATAAAAAGAAAAGAAGAACACCTAAAGGTGTGGGGCTTTGCATGATTAAGGGAGGAAGAAGACCAACACCATCACGTGTGGCTCTTGGACAACTGAAGTTGAACTCATTCACCACATGGGAGGAGGCGTCTCCGATTATTAGTGAGAAAATAAGGAGTGGTCAATTTTTATAGAAATACAAACATATTTTGTATTTTACCAAAATAGAAGGATTAAACATCTATTTTTAATCCATTAAATACCAAAAAAACACTATGAAGTTGTTTGATTAACCCATTTAAGGTTTTTATAAAATTTAATACAGTTAAAATGCTCAAATTTGAAGCTTTAAAATCTCTCCAGGGAATTAATGGAGGAAAACCAATGTTAGAGAAGATAAAAAACTCATATTGAATTTTTTTATTTAGTTAAATATATTAATTAATATAATTATGAATAACTTAATTTAATTTGGTAGACATCCCAAATTTCCATTACGTATAAATGTTATACCCTTCCTAGGGTAAACCCTCCATTCCACACCCAACATTCATCTCAGATTTATTGTGTAACAAACTGTTTGAGTGATATTAAATTATTTTCAATTAGAAAATGGAATAAATAATTAATTAAAAATAGAAAAGGTTTTTATAACGAGTAAGCTATCCAAACATCCAATGCTTAAAATTTCTATACCCCTCATAGGGTAAATACCATGTTTCAGACCTAATGGTGTTCTTAGATTTCCCATATGACTCACCATTTTGGATATATTGAATTATTTTCAATAAAATGTATATCATTAATATAATATATTTAATAATTTTTTTATGTCTTCACTGAGGATTTATGGGCCTCAGAATCTCTCCCCATCTTAGCGACTGACTCCAAAAATATTTGATTGTAAATTTCAAAGTGTTAACTGGGATTTTAACCTTATACAAATCCTTTAACATATTGATTAAGGTATTTTCATTGATAAATCCTTATTTCCACATAAGAAACATAAAATTTATCAACAATAGGGTTTTTATTATCTTTATAAAAAAATATGGATATTAAACTCATGATATTTTAAGTTCCATTTTATTTTATTTATTCATGGACCTTACAATTCAAGGTTACCCAAGCGGTTATAATTTTATGTTACAATCTCATCATTTATCAAGATTTTTTATGATTATGCTTCTATTGATGAAATATTATGATTCATCTCTCAATAATTATAATTAATTTTATTATACTATATTTATTCATGATATATTCATGTAATGGTACCATTTTTACCCACTTTGATACTTTAGATAATTAAGAAAATATTTTAAATAAAAAATGACTTTATTTCCCTTTTAAAATAAAAAATATGTTTTATTCAATAAATATGTTTTCTAAAAAAATAATTTCAAAAATTCTAAATTATTCTCCTATGTATTTTAAAAGAAATTTTTACCTATGTTTTAACTTTTTATTTTTTTAAAAGTAATCATCTTGTCATTTTCTGATCAAGGCTCTTTTGACTTCTGCCAACAATGTGAATGGAATATTTGTTTTTAAATATACTTCACGTAAATAATTCTACACCATCATTACCAATCCATTCATTGAAGTTTCCTTTATACATTTTAAAGAATATTTTCAAAATAAATAGATTTCAAACATGTTTTATGTTTAAAAGTGATTTAAATGTTTTTAAAGCTTCCTTTATAAGTTTCCAAATCTATTTTAAAAGAAAAATGTTTTCAAAATATTTTATGTTTTAAAAATATTTTTTCTAAATAAAAAGGATATTTTCCTCATGAAATTATTTAAATTATTTATAAATATTACTTTATAAGTTTTCCCAATGGTTTTTAATAAAATGTAATTTTAAAAATTTTACATTTTAAAAATGATTTTCAATGCAAGGTTATTTTCCTTAAGAAATGATCCAAGTGATCTTTCAAAATCATTATCCATATAAGATGAAATATTTTGATATATTTTATTATTTACTAGGGATATTATACAAGGAAACCATTTTTATTATTTCTTTGAATGTTTTATGTTTAAGATAATAAGTTTTTTATGAAATCTCTTTCTCTTCCACAAGTGATATCATGATAAAATGATTATGAAACCCACTTCTTTTCACATGTTATTATATTATGAAATGATTTTTAAACCTTTCTCTTTTCCACAGGTCATGATATGATGAAATGTTTTTGATAACCATTTATTTTCATGGGTTATGATATGATGTTTATGAAACCCATTTCTTTTTATGTTTCATGATATGATTAATGTTTTATTATCTTGTGACACCCATATATATGATTTAATTATATGAAATGTGGGAAATATATATATATATATCTAATTAATTAGGTAAAGATTTATATCTCATGAGGCACACATGATTGGAATAGGAAGTGAACTTGTTTCAGTAAGAGAAGGCTAAGATGAAAAGTAAACTTGGTTTAGTAATAAAGGGATGGAAAAAGGTGTGGAACCGGTTCAGTAAAGGTCTTTGTTCTTAAATATGGTCTTGGAAGTGAACCTTGACTACTAAGATGGTTTAGGGAGTGAACCCATTCCACTAAGATATGATTGTCTGTGATCCTTGACTACTGTAAAAATCATTTCATATGTTTATGTGTCTACCATAATTCCATGAATTATTCCCATGTTATGTTATCATGTATTATACTCTTCATTACCTTTTGATTCATGTATTATGATCTACCAATCTTTATTCCATGACTCATGTGTATGGTCTTTGATATGAAGAGAATTCTCTTCAAATTTTATGCTTATGTTTTCATACCCTTATGTTAATGTTATGCTTACATATCTTCTTTATTTACCCTTACTGATGATCTAAGATCATGTTTTATTATGTTTCCTTTCACCAGGTTATGAGTAAAGGTTTTAATTATGAGTACTAAATGAGAATATCTTTCTGGGAAACATTGAATATCTTTCAAAATGTTATAATATTGAGTTATAAATTTCCAAATACACTAAACTGTTATGGTCTTCAGGCATGTACATTTTTAATGCAATGAATATTCATAAAAAATGATGTAATATCCATGTCTAAGAAGCCTAGGTCTCTATAATTATAACTGAACTACCTCATAATAATCCTTTAATCATGGTAGGTTCATATTGGGGTCGATTTAACCATGTACATGAACAATACTATGTATTTATATCATGGATGACTATGAGAGATTAATTAATGGTATAATATGATATAAATAGGAAAATAATGTTTTTTTTGTTTTGGTAAGGTTATATCAATATTTAACTTATTAATTAATAAATAACCCTTCGTTCATTAAGAATCACTGAAACTTGACCATCGCCGATTTTATCCTCATGGATTATAATGAAAAATAAAATGAAATGAAATTGTGGTTTTATATAATTTCTTAGAACATTTATTACAGTAAATTATATGATCTAATAGTGATGGAATTTTGAAAATGAATAGATACCAACACCTCTTTTATGAAATTTTTTCAAAGCATTAAAGATTACCTACAACCGATGTTGAAAATATGTTAAAACTAAATAATATATATATAATTTTTATAAATTAGGATTATAAATTTTTATAGTTATCAATAATGTTATTAGGTACCAATTTAATGAACTTAGTTTAATAATTTAGGATGTTTAGTGAAAGTTCTTACTAAATTAAGACCGAGGTATGGGTTTTTGTCTCAAATTATGCTCTCTAAGACTTGTTTTTTATTACACATATAATTATATTTATTTGATGTATATAATAACTATTTTATATATCATATCATTAATTATATTTTGATCATGTTATTTTAAGACCAATTAAAAATCCTATCTTTCAAGAGGTCTTGATTAAAATGTTACTCAAGAAGCAAGAGTGATTTGTATAAAACATTAATTCATTGCGTTCTATTTATGTTATGAAATATGTTTTCTTTGAATGGAATATTCACTTATGATGGATGTATTTTTATCACATATTATTTTATTCAAGGGAAATACTAATCCAAATTAGTTTCTTTTCATCAAATGGATTTTTATTTAGTTGTTACCCTAGTTTAAAGTCTTTTTTGGTAAATCAATTTTCATCCATTGAGTTATGATCATTTCTCTTGTACTTATTTCATATAAGTTAGGTAATTTATAACCTTATATTTTTTTTTATTTTCATTATTCAAATCTCTACCACATAAAACCCCGTTTTGAAATTTTTATTACTTCAAGGAGTCGGTTGCTCAGAAGGGATATTCATAACTCAGTTCTCTTTTCTTTAAGTTATATTGTTTCATCATGAACTTATTTCTCCCATTATTGGGTTCTTAAACACTAAAAATTTATTATATTTTAACTTATATAACTCTATGGGAAAATAAAATACTTTGATGATTCTTTGTTTCTCTTCTTACAATACCAGTTTTTAACAAAGGTTTTCTGAAAATAATAAGAATACTTTTTCGTTTAACATTCCTAGATTTCATCCTCCTATCCTAATTTCTCCAAGATAAATTTTTTTTATTTTCAATTATTAATTATTGGAAATTATTTTTAAAAGTATATGTTTTCAAAATCTTTCACGTCACCTTTTCAAAAGTTACATTTGAAAGTGACATGTAATTTTTTATTTTATGTCAATGTTAAAAATGTTTTCCCAAAGATGTTTTAAATTTAATATTCCATTTAAATTATCATTTTAAAAATGATTTACCCAAATAGTGTTTAAGTTTAATTATTTAACCTATAATATATTTATTTATCATTTGGGGGGATTACTTGGGGTATCAAACAATTCAATTATTGATCCCTTTTTTATGATACCGTTTAAATCATTTTTTTGGGAATGTGTTTTGTATTTATGTCAACACCCTTTTATGTTTCATTTCATTAATTAGGGACATTGTTTTTACAGAAATACAACTTATTCCTTTGTATTCATTATGATCATGTTTTTCTAGCATTTACTTAAATGTATACTCATTACCGTATACAACATGAACATCTAATTTAAAGAAATTTTGATTGGAGGATGTTCACCTAGAAATAATGTTTATT
Source organism: Viscum album (assembly GCA_963277665.1). Taxonomy (NCBI): domain Eukaryota; kingdom Viridiplantae; phylum Streptophyta; class Magnoliopsida; order Santalales; family Viscaceae; genus Viscum; species Viscum album. The sequence goes on from OY728155.1 coordinate 139,685,585, forward strand.
TATCGGATGGGGAAGTATTTATATTCTTGATTATTATTGAATACTAAAATTGATTTATTATGTATTGAAATTTGGTATTTTTCATTATATAGATAGACAAGTTTTTATTCAACCAAAGGTTCCTTAGGGAATGACATGAAATGCCTTGTTGAATATTATGTTGAATGTATTGGACTCAATCAACTGATGGGTGGGGCCTAGAATTATATAGAACATTGATGTATTGATAAGTATCATGAGATAATACTAAAAAGGTTTTTGGGTATAACTCTCCCCATATCTGTATAATATCATAGCATATCGCCTATGAAACATATTTTTAATGTATGAAAATATGATTTCCATCAGTAATAGATTAATAATTATTTTTATCTTTTTTTTCATTTATTGTCATGGATATATCATTCTCTCAGTTTCAATTGATTATTAAATTATTTAGATTATTTATTCCTACCAAATTAGGTATACCATGGTTATGTTTTTGTTAGGTTCATTCATATGTTTCCCTTACTCAGTATTTTATCTCTCTAATTTCTTATATTTTAATTCCATAAGTTATGAAGAAAAGGTGTACATGTGATATGTTTAAAAGGATATCATGTTTTGAATAATTTTAGTGGAATGTAGAAGACTTATCAAGAATTAAGTAGTTTTTTATATAGTGGAATACATGTCGATTAATTGAGAAGGACATGGGATTTATTATTTTATGATTTTACTAATTTTATAAATATTTATACCTAAAAGGTATTGGGAATGTATATAAGGAAATGTTTATTTTATGTTATGTAGATATGGATATTTATGTCCAAGAATATATAATCGGTATTGAAGAGAGTATATAATGTATCTACGTATGGAACTAGATTCAAAAGTTCAAGTTCAAGGCATCACAAGTGGCATCATATAAGATTTCAGATAACTTTAGAGATTTTGATTTTTGTTGAGGATATTTTAAGGGTTGATAAGTTAAGATTGATCATAATTTAAAAATGTATAGATAAACCTTTGGTATATTATATGATTTAACATTAAGGTAATAATGAAAATTTTATTTATGTATTAGGATAAAATAAATTTAGTGAAAACCATAGGGTTAATTCTAAACAAGAATTCTATGTACAGGATAACATCCTAAATTGTTGGTAAAGTATAAATTGTATGCTTATCCTAGAAATTACATCCTTTTATGGATAATATAATTGGATGTAGGCTTTCACACAGATGTAACTAGGGGTAATAACTCTAAAAAGGTTGGATTGGGTATTAACTCGATCATCACTTGGTTTATGAAAAAGAGGCAAAGCTTCATACCTGGTTTGACACTCCTAGGTTATATTATTTAGTTAATAATATTCTATTTACAAACCATTATGAAGGATTTAAGTATGATGTTAACTACTTAGATTAGGGAACCTAATAAAAATATGATCATGGATTACTATGTATTGAACAAAGAGATTCATAGTTTGAACCAAAAGTATCATATATTAAAAACAAAGGTGTAACATGGGAAGAAAATTTTATATTGATATTTAATATAAATATTTTGGATATTATCATATCCATTTTTGTTATAGTATTATTTTTAAATAAGATTATGATAATGAAGCTGAGAAAGGTATGTATCTAGAAACCACTATGTCATATAACCTAATAAGGGAGAATATGTAAGTGGTTGATAATTTTAGTATTTTACTATCATGATGGAAAAGGTAAGTTTCCTATTCTTACCTAAGGTAGTTATATTTATGTTTTAATATAAATAAAATCTTGAAACTCTAAGATATTTTCATTAGTGAGATATATTTAACAATTATATTCTGGTATATTATAAAATTTATAAGGATTATATTAAACACCTAAGTATTTTTATTCAGTGGTTCTACTTTAATGGTTTGTAAATATATATTAAATGGTATTAATATCCTTGAAAAGTTATTTTATGAAAATTTTATATTTTGGGGTATAACTATTGGAGAACACATGATTGAGGGTTGAATAAATATTTATTTTCAAACATAATTGATGTAAGGTAAAAAAGGGTTACTTGATTTTGATAAATGTCACTTAGATAGTATTGATATCATTGAAATTGATTATTGATTTAATGAAAACTGATCCATGATAGTTTTGGTGACTTTTATCTCATTTTTGGGATTATATTATATATTGACTAGTGTGTGGCCTTATGAACGAGTGGTCAATATCATTTTAGGGTTAAAGATAGTGTTAATTTCTAGAATAATATATAATTTCATAGTGGGTCAGTGTATTAGAGACTCAAATGGTTTTTGGAAAGGTACATTTTTGATAATATATGATTATGGTATATACATACCTGATTATATGATTGTATGAAAGATTAATGTAATTTGAAGAAAAATAAGTAACTTAATATATTTTAATAGATTAAGGTATATTTAATATTAAAAGTTATATTGTACCACCTTGGAATTTTAGAATATATTTCTCTTTAAATAATTTTATTTCTTAAATGGATAAAATTATATTCAACACCAAATTTAAAAAAACTAGAATATAATTTTAAATTATTATTATTAAAAGTTACAATTATCAACTTTCCATTAGATTAGATAGTGTGAATAAGAATATATAAATTATGAAAAATTATGGGTTATACATGTATAAAATGAATTCATTGGTTATCAATTAGTTATAAATAAAAATAAAAATCATTTGAAAATAAAGGAAATGTTTTTATGAAAAACTTTTTTTATATACACAATGTATTTTTATCTTAATAAATTAAATTAACCACTATTGGTGAATGATTTTAAATAAATTTATAATTATATATTCAATAAAATTTTCTAATGTTCATTTAATATTTTTTTTCTAAGAATGGGATAAGAATAAACAAAGTTTTATGCTAAAAAATGTATTTATCTAAAAATATTTTTTCATCGCATTTTGCACGTGTATATTAAAAATAATTTCTTCCAATTATTGAAATTGAAATTAATAAAATGGATTCCATATTTTAAACAATTATGTTCATTTTTTTAAAATAAGTCCCTTTTATTTTTAGGCATTATGTGTAGTAATCGTGGTTGAAATTATTACCACGATAAAGGGGAAATCAAGTTAATCTGGGTACAAATTAAGTGATAAGGCCATAATATTTCATCATAATTCTTATTTAATGATGTTAATTATATCATTTTCACCTTATTCTTGAAATGTAATTGTTTAAGATACATTTTTCATAAAAATGACCTATATAATATTTAAATAAAACTAAGTTACAAAAGGCCACTATATTGGTTTTAAATACCTATTACATGTCGACATAAGGAAAAAATAAATTTATGAATGAATTTAAATTTCCATTTTGATCATAATGAAATTATTTTCATGGTATAAATTTATTTATAATTTTTAGTAATTATATAATTACTTTAAATTCTTATGAAACACCGACACAATAATTCTCCAATTGAGAGGAAAATAAATGAATAGTTTTATATATTTTTGTGGTGTTAATGTATTATATTATAATTTAAACATTTTATTTATGTATTTTAAGTCAAATCAAGTGAATAGTTTCAAAATTGAAAATAATAATATTTTATCAAAATAATATTTTATTAAATTATTTAAAAATCATAAAAATATTGAAAGAGGACAAGGTATAGAATATATGGTCTATAATTTTACCCCTTTTCCATTTATGACACAATTTTATCCTTATAAGTAAAACTACAACCCTTTAAGAGTAAAAAAGATGCCACCATGGTTAAGGTTAAAATAGGTTAACTAAAGGGTTTAACTAAATGATATATTTTAAAACATTAGTTAAACTTATCAAAATTTTATTGGTTGATGAGATTTAACTCTAACTTATCATATATTATAATACCTAGAATTTTGGAGGTATTTTTTATAGATAATAACTTATTAATATTTTAATGTTTTAAGAAATTCAAAGAGTGCCTCTCCCCTCACTTATATAAGGGAAACTTTCCTCTCTATTCTTCACACCACCTTCAGTCTTATAGCTTTAAAAACCAAGCCAAATTCATTTCTAAACTTACTTAGTCACATTATTGAGTTACTTCTATCCCCAAAAGTCTATCCTTAGTATCCTTAAGCAATTATATAAAGGAGTTGTTTCAAATAAGATGTAATCCCCATAACCCATAACTACCTTTTTAATTCTTATTTTACATCCTATAAATCTATTATATTCTTCATTAATTAATAAATTAAGTATCATAAATATAATTAAATTTTATTATGATTATTAAACCACTATTATTCACCCTATTTTCCATCAAATGGGAAGTGACAATATCACTCATGCGTATATATGACTTATCACCTCCACATAGCGATACTATTTGTTTTTCATCACCATATTCTATGGATGAGTATTATGACGAGTTTAAATTTTACAAAATATTTTGGTGATATAATTATTCTTCTATAATGGAAATATTATATCTAACTTCTGACATTCTAAACCATTGGAAAACAATGACGTTTCTTGGTCGTACGTGTGGACTACCACCACCACAAAGCTATGCGATTCATTTTTCATCATAATTTCACATGAATGGTGATACAGATAGATTTTATAAATATATGTGATTAATATAATATAATAATGAATATTTAATTATGAATTATTATTTACCATTAAATCATTCCATCCTTCTAAATGTGAAAAAAATGTTCATGCGTACGTACGACCTATCGTCTCCATGAATGGTGTAATTAATTTTTCTATCTACAACTTTTATGGATGATTATAAATATGTATATAATGAATATATATGATATTTATATCATGATTAAAAATCTATAAATTATATAATAATAATACATGTATAAGGATTGGGATTGCCAAATCGAAACATGCATGAAAAACAAAGCATATATCAACCATAACTATGATTTTAATAAAAAATTATTAATAAAAAGGTGATAAAATTTAATAAATAAATATTACATGGTATTATAGAAAAAATATTATTATGGAATATATTTATAAAAAATATATATTTATTATATAGGAGGTTTCAACATGTATGTAGAAATGCGATAATTAAGGTAATGGATTAATATTTCCATCATATTTTAACCAGGATTGTTTATGCTTGAATTTACATTGTAGAAATTATAGGGTACTTATATAATGAATAAATTTCATTTTTTCCTATAGTTTTTTATAATACATTTTTCCTTCCATTTTACCAAATTTAATTATTTAATAAATCAAAAGATAATTTTTAAGGGAAATCAACTTTATTTCTCTCTTCGATCTAAAACTCTTATTCTTATATATCCATACTTTATAAAAATATTTTCAATAATGTTTTTTAATATTATCCTATTATTTTTTAATGTTATTTTTACCCATGTTTTAATTTTTACAAAACTTTTTTAAAAGGAATATTTTGGTCATTTTTTGAATGAGGTTTATTTTGACTTTTTCTATAGTGGGAAAGGAATGTTTTATTTTAACTTATATGGCATAAAACAAATTCCCACATTCATGGTCTCTAAATTATTTGAAGAATTATGTAAAATTTCCTACATTTATTTTCTAATAAAATTTTTTCCATAATATTTTGTAAATTTTTATATTGTACATAATTCATTTAAAAATGGAAAGGGTATTTTCCTCTCGAATTTTTTAATATTTTTTATTAATCGACAAAAAAAAACATTTTGTATTACCTATATTTTATTGAGGATATGATCTAATGGTACCATCATCATGAGTTATCTTGGTGTTTTATTATTATGAAGAGGATATATTTATAAATCCAATTTATTTTACATGGGTTATACTATGATGGATTGATGAAATGTTTATGAAACCCATTTTAATAACATGGGTTATGATATGATGAGAAGATATATATTTTTTATCTTGTAGAAAAAATATATATGGTTTTAATTATGTGATGGGTGGTTCTTAAAATATATATACCTTCAATTTATTGGGTAAATTTTTATTTCTCATGAGATAACTATGGGAAACAAGTCGATGATTGTGATCTATTAAGGGAAACAAATCAATGTGCCTAATCTATTATAGAAAACAAGTCAATTTTCTTAATCCACTATAGGAAGACTGTTTTGATTCTTAATATATAATTATTTTATGGTCTTGTTAGTTAACATTGATATATGAAATTATTTTTTTACCTTTGATGGTGCCACACTTTTATGAAATGAACTTATGTTTGGTGATTGATTTATGAAAACTTCTCAATCTTATGATTCATGTGTTTTGAAATGATAATTCCTTATGCCACGAATCATTTTTATGCACTTTTATAGATTGGGTATTAATGTTTTATGTTATGGTTATGTTCTCATACATATATGATCATATTATGATTTCATATGATCATCGATTGATATCTATCATGTTTACCCATACTGAGCATCTGAGCTCATCCTTTATTAAGTTTATTTTCCCTAGGTTATAAGGAATAGTTTTATGTAGGGTATGTCTATTAAGTGTTCTTAATGGGAATATCTTTGTGGGATATGTTTAATATATTTTATTAAATAATAAGATTGTGTATCTAGTCTCCAAATATATTAAACCTTTATGGGCCTTAAAAATGTGTCTGTTAAATGCATTGAATAATCATCTAAAAAGATGTAATATTTATGTATAAAATTACCAGGCCTTTATAGTTGGTATCAAAGAAAAGATAGTTAACCTTTAGAAACTAGGATAAGAAAACTTTTTTAAGAACCATGGGGTTAATTTTAAGTATATGATAATATCCTAAATTTTTGGTAATGAACATAAACAACCTGTATTAAACTTGAGGTTTCAAATATTTAGAATAAGGTTTCATGATTTAGACAAACTATAAAGATATTATCATGATTTTTTGGTTTTATACTATAATTATTATTTCTTCCACTTTAACTTTTTTAGTTTTAGTCAAGGGATGAAACTATACATCATACGAACAAAAAATGTGATGGAAAATACAATGATTATACACCTGAGAAACCAAATTCTGTTTGAGATGGAATGATTTCTATTTGTTTCCATTCTCAAAAAACATTCCCAAGCCTCGAATCATGCTAATATTCAAAACAATCAACATAAGTAATAACATACTATTGAATATTTTATGAATCAATATACACTATTTTTTAGTGGGTCTTCTGATCCACTAGTTGTTGAGTGATGGACCATCAACATTGAGAAAATATTTTCTATTCTCTGATTCTCAGGACATGAAAATTTTATCCTAAACATTTATTTTATATAAGGAAAATAATGAAAATGGTGGAATATTATTAAGAACAAATGTCAAGAGTAAAAAATTAACTCTATGTAATGGTATAAGTATATAAAGATATTTTTAGTAATTAATTCCCTCATATTCTACATATAAATATGGAAAAGAAATACCTTGAGATGAAGAAAAAGGATGACGAATAAATTGATATATATAAGGAAATTTTTTCGATGACTTGAAAGGTATTCCTTTGGTTTAATCATTAGACCTAAAAGTGAAATTGATCAATTATTTAATGGATTAAAACAAATCATTGAAAGGAATTAACTATAAGAGACTTTGGTAGCAATAAATATATCATTCATTGTGCACTCAAGGAGGAAATATAAATTGGTGATTCACAACATTCCCATGGTTTTTTATAATAAAAGGAAGATCAAGAATCATGAAAATATTTATAGACCACATGGTGGAATGAAAATTCAGCCATCTATATTCTAGAAATGTGGGAATAAACATCAATGTAATTTATTTAATATAACCGATAGGTGATTTAAATGTAGTAAGGTGGGTTATAAAGATAATGAATATTGAAATGGGATAAATAGACCAGTTAATTCTATGTTGGAGAAGAATATTCCAATTAATGAATTTTCCATGCTCTAATTTTTCAAATGAAAAGAGTATGGTCCTTATGCCAAATAGTGGAAAAAATATAAGGGTTATTGATGATGATCAACATCAATAACCTCTTAATCCTAAAGAAAAAGGTAAATCTCTTGAAAGCATGACTACCAATATGGGTTATGATAATGATGTGCTGAAAGTAACAATTATCCTACACTTTATAACAATTAATTTCTTATTTGATTATGTATCTACCCACTCTTTCATATCTAAGGAATTTTCTAAGAGTATCAAATTACCAAATCAAATATTAGATGTTGAGTTAGTTATAAAACCACTTCATGAAATTATGATCATATCACAAGTCTATGATTATTCTCCAATTGAAATATGTGGGAATTTTTTTACAGTAAATATTATTTTTCTTTCTCTAGTTGAATTTGATGTTATTTTAGGTATGTGTTGGATTTCTCTAGATAATGCCCACATCAATTGTAGAGGAAGGGAAGTTACATTTTATATTCTAAACCAGACATTGATTTTTTATTGGCATAATAATAAATTATAAATATAAAATTAAAAGGAAATTACATCCATTGTATGGTTCATGGTTCATATTCAATAGGGGTGTTTATATTATATGGTTGGGAAGAAACATAACATCAAATATTTTCCTATTGTATTAGAATTTGTAGATGTATTTCTGGAAGAATTACTTGGTTTTCTATAGAATCTTGATGTCCAGTTCTCAATAGAAATAATATATGGTTATACACCTATTTCAAAGATTCTATATATAATGGACTCAATTGAGTTGTAGGAATTGGAAATGTAATTATAGGAGAATCATGAAAAGTGATTCATTCTACCAAGTGAATCACCTTGGGGTGCACCTGTTATTTTTTAGTAATCAAGATGGATCAATGTGAATCTACATTTATTATCGAGAACCTAACAATATCACTATCAAGAAAAAGTATCCTCTACCATGTATTGATGAATTGTTTGATGAACTCTATGGAGCTCAATAATTTTTTAAGATCGACTTTTGTTATGAATACCATTAATTGAGGGTATAAAATAAGAATATTCCTAAGATAGAATTTCATACAAGGTATAGATTCTATAAATTTTTAGTGATCCCATTTAGTGCTACTAATTCCCCACTATATTCATGGGTTTAATGAATAGAGTCTTTAGTGATTACCTTGATCATTGTTTTGTAGTCTTTATAGTTTCTATTCTTATATATTCAAAGATAATGGAATAGAATGAAGACCATTTGAGGATTGTTTTTAAGACCTTGAGGAAGGATAATAATTATTCCAAATTTACTAAGTTTTAATATTATCTTTAGAAAGTTTAATTATTTGGACATATAATCTTAGGGGAGGGTATATTATTAGATCCTTCAAAGGAATAATTTATTGTAAGTTAGACCACACTAACCGCTATGACTGTTATCTATATTTTTATTATTTTGGATGGATATTGTTGATTCTTTTTTGGAGAATTTCTCAAGATTTCTAATCCTCCCACAATGTTAACTTAGAAGGGATATATTTTCCTTTGGATATATGAACATGAGGAAAGTTTTAAGGAGTTTAAGAAAAGTCTCATTAGTACACCTTTGCTTACACTACCCTATACTGTAGAAGGGTTTTTAATCTATATTGACGCATCAAATAAAGGATTTGTATGTTTTCTAATTAAGAACTATGTGGTAATGTTTTAATTAAATATATAGAGGAATTATATCTATGGATAAATGTGTGATATATACACTTATTATAAAATTTTAAATTATATTTTCACACAGAAAGAGTTGAATATGAACCATAGAAGATGGATGGAGATGATTAAAGATTATGACTTCTGAGTACATTACCACCCTTGAAAAGCATACAAGATAGAAGATACTATGAGTCAAAAGGATCATGCTAGATTATCTATGATGTCGATAAAAATGGATCCAGTATTATTGGATTTGTAGAAGACGGATATGGAAATATTTAAGGAATGGTATAAATATTATCTTTATCAATTGAATGTGCAACCATCAATCCACGCGAGGATTAAAGCGGCACAAAAGGAGGATATGGAGCTATAAAAAATGTAAGAAATGTTACTAAATTAAAAATTGATTTTTATGGAATGATAAGAGTCATGAATCATGTATGTGTTCCATCTAAAATATATTTAGAGGAGTTATTGGATGATGTTCACATTTCATTATTTTCTATTCATCCTAGAAGTATGAAGATGTATAGAGTTCCGAAAGAGTATTTCTGGTGGGAAAATATAAAAAGAATTATTATTGAGCATATATCTTTATGATTGGTAGTTAGTCAAGTTAAGTTTGGGAAATAGGAGTATAAGGGTATGTTACAACCATTACCCGTACAATAATGGAAATGGGAATACACCACCACAAATTTTATCACCAGACTCCACAAAACTTCTAAAGGATATTATACTATTTGGGTTGTGTTTAATTTACATAAAAATTCAACACACTTAATTACTATTAAATAAGATTTATCATTGGATCATATTTCCTAAATATACATCAAGGAAGTATAAAGTTTGGATGGAGTACCACATTATATTATATCTGATTAGGATCCATGGTTTACCTTGAAGTTCAATAGATGTATTTAGCAGATTTTGGATACATTGTTGAGATTCAATATGGCGTACCATACAAAAAAAATATTTAGTTTGAGAGGACCATTCAAACCCTAGAGGGCGTGCTGATATTTTTTCTATGGATTCCAAAGGTGGTTGGGGTCAATACCTTTATCTGGTAAAGTTTTCCTACAACTATAGATTTCACTCAAGAATTTTGATGGGTACTTATAAAACCCTATATGGAAAGAAGTGTAGAACTATAACATGTTGGGATGAGGTTAGAGAAATAAAGTTATTGGGACCTTTACTAGATAATGAAATGTTAGATAAAGTTAGAGACATTCAGTAGCACATCATGGAAGCTCAAAGTTGAAAAACATTTATATTAACAATAATTGATGGAATCTAGAAATTGAAGTTAGTGAGAAGGTTTTTCTACAAATTTATCTATGCAATAACGTTATGAGATTCAAAAAAATAGAATGCTAAGACCTAAATACATTGGCCCTTTCAAGATTCTTGATCAAGTAGGGATGATATCGTATGGATTACTGATTTCATCGATCATGATTTGTTCCATATATCACTCACAAGGAAGTACATAACTATTCCATCACATATACTAAACTCAAATTTCATACCAATAGAGCATGATATTTCTTATAAAGAATAACCAGTTGAAATATAAAATCATAAATATTTAATTCTATGGAACAATACTACTCGCTTATTGAAATTTATTTAGAGAAATTAGAAATTTAAAGAAGCTACATGGGAACTTGGGGATGAAATGAAACATACATATCCTTATTTGTTTATATTATAATGATTAGTTTTGAGGGAGAAATTAATTTTAAGGGGGTATAATATAACCCCCCAATATTTTATAATATACTAATCTTTAAATAATTTTATTTTTTTGATGGATTCTATTATATGGAACACCAATTTTAAACGAATAATAATATACTATTAAAATATTATTATTTTAGGTTACTCTTATCAACTATCCATTTGATTGGTGGGTATGAATATAAATAACTTAATTATGAAAAAATTATGGTTTACACATGTATAAAATTAATTCATTGATTATTAATTAATTATAAGTAAAAAATATAAATCATTTGAAGTTAATGTATTTTTTTAAAAAATATCATTTTATACATGCAATATATTTTTATCTTAATAAAATAAATTAACAAATATTAGTGAATTATTTTAATGAAATTTATATATAAGATATTAAATAAAAACTTTGAAAATTCATTTAATATTTTTTTCTAAGCCTGGGATAAGAATACAATTAATTCCATATTTGTAATAAGGAGTTTTAAATTTGGAAAATAGGTCCCCATTATTTTTAGGAATTTTGAAAAGTAACCATGGTAAAATTTATCACTTCGGTAAAGAGAAAATCAGGTTACTATAGGTTAAAAATAAGTGATATGACCATAATATTTCAACATAAATATTAATATATGAAGGTAATTAAAAAATTATCACCTTAGGCTCAAAATGTATTATTTTAAGGGATAAGTTTCCTTGAAAATTACATATATAATATTTAAATAAAAGAAAGTAAGAAAATATCACTCTCTTAGTTTTAAATATCTATTATGAGTCCACATAAGGAAAAAAAGTATGTTGTGAATATATATAAATGGATATTTTAAAAATAATGAAATTATTTTCATGATGGAAATTTATTTATAATTTTTAGTAATTATATAATTACTTTAAATACTTATGCAACACTGATGTAATAATTCTTCAATTAATAGAAAAATAAAATAAATGATTTAAATAATATTAAAAGTAATATAATTTGAATAAGTTACAGTGTTCCACAAATTTTATAGATTATTATGGCATATTATTGATGCGTTAAATGTTTATATTCTCATTTAAACTTTCTCTTTATGCTATTTAATTCAAATTAAATGAATAGTGTTGAAATTGACATTAATGATATTTTATCAAAATAATATATTGTTAAATTATTTAAAAATCATAAAAATATTGAAGGAAGAAAATTTGGATATTATATGGTGTATAATGTCACCCATTTTCCTTTTATGATCCAAATTTTACCATATAAGTAAAATTATAACCCTTTAAGAGTTAAAAAGACGTTCCTGCGGTTAAGGTTAAAATAGGTTAACAAAAGGTTTAAACCAAAAGATAAGGTTTAGAAAACAACATAAATATATCCAAATATTATTTTTTGATGTAATTTAAACGATATATTATCTTATATTTTAATTATTTTTTCTTTGGAGAAATTTTGGAAAGATAAGGACATTATTATATTTTAATCATTTAAGAAATTATTAGAGTGACCCTCCCCTCACTTATAAAATGGAACATCTCCTTTCTCTTCTTCACATCACATTGAGTATTTTATATCAATATCACACTACCAAATTATATTATATAACATATTATACACATTATATAGGTTATTTTATTCCCAAAAGACCATACCTAGGATCCTTAATAGGTGATCTAAATAAGTTATTTCAAAAAACAAGTAATCACCTTAACCGATCACTTACCTTTTAAATCTTCTTTTATATCATTAAAATATATTATATTCTTAATTAAATAATATATTAATTATAATAAATATGTTTAAATTTTATTATTATTATTAAAACACACTTATTCACTTGATTTTCCATTAAATGACAAGTGAATGCATTGCTCGTGTGTAGATACGACTTATCGTCTCCATGTAGTGATATAATTCATTTTTCATCCCCATATTTTATGGATGAGTATTATGAAAGGTTTAAAGTTTATATATGATTTTTATGAAATAATAATTATTATTTAATGATAATATCATCTATAACTTCTTACTTTCCATACCATTGTAAAATGATAACGTTCCTCGAGTGTACGTGTAAACCACCAAATCTAGAAAGCGATGAGATTCATTTTTCATATCTATTTACATGGATGAAAAAAGAGTTTTATTTGATGAATATATATGATATATATGAAATAATAATGATTCTTTAATGATGAATTATTATTTTAAATTCTTTTATTCCATCTTTCTAAATGTAAAAATAGTGTTCATTCGTACGTACGACCTACCGTCTCCATAAACAATGTAATTAATTTCTCTATATATATGTTTCTTAGATGGAACAAATATGTATATAATGTATATATAGGTTTTTTTTATAATTTTTTAAAATATATAAATGATATAACAATAAAAAAATTTACACATAATGTGATTTTTGAATAGATACATGATTGAGAAATGAAGAAGATATCACCGAAAACAATGATTTTAAATAATTACTAATAAATGGGTGATAAGACATCATAAATAAACCATAAATTTTATTATAGGTATTAATATTGTTTTTTAATATATTTATAATAAATATTTATTTATTATACATGAGTTTTGAATAGATATGAAGAAAGGAAAGACTTGTGGTAAGTGATTTATGTTTCAATCCTATTATAATCAGGATTGTTTATGCCTGAATTTGCATTGAAGAAATTATACAGTACTTGTTTGAAGAATCCAATTATTTTTTTCTTAATATGGTTATTTATTGAGAATTCATTTCATTTTCCTCAATTTTAGTATTTAATAGATTGATATAGTTTTTATGTAAAATCAACTTAATTTCTCTCTTTACTCTAAAAAACTTTTTCTTTTATATCCATATTTTCTAAAGAACATTAAAGTATGATTTTTTAAGATTATACTATGATAATATAAATAAATTTTTACCCATGACTGATTTTTTACAGAAGTTTTTAAAATATTATTCTTATTATTTTCTGAAAAAGGTACTTTTTTTAATTTTTCTAAAAAAGTGTGAAAGAATGCTTTTATTTAACTTATACGTTGTGAACAGAATTTCCCTCCATTATGGTCACTCAATTATTTGAAGGTTCCCTCACAAATTTCCACAGTTATTTTCAAATAAATTGTTTTTCCATAATATTTTTGAAATTTTTATATTTTGAAGAATTGATTTACAAATATAAAGGGTATTTTTATTAATAATGTTTTATTAATCTTTTTATACATCAATGATAATAACCTTTAGTATTTCATATGTTTTAATACAGATATGATCCAATGGTACCATCCTTATTCTTTATTTGGATTATTTTGACTATGATGATGATATATTTATGAAACCCACTTATTTTACACAGGTTATGCTATGATGTATTAATGAAATGTTTATGAAACCCATTTTCTTTATATGGGTTATGATATGGTGAAATGATGAATGTTTTATGATCATGTGGAAAACATATTTATGCTTATCATTATTTTATGGGTGATCATGGAATTATATATCCTTATAATTCATTGGTTAAAGTATTATATATCCTGAGATAAATACAGGAAAAAGTCGATGTGCTTGATCCATTATTGGAAACAGGTTGATGTACTCGATCTATTATGGGAAACAAGTCAATGTGGTTGATCCACTATGTGAAACATGTGATGATTTCTAATATGATAGGATTTTATGTTTTGGATAGTTAACCTTGATATATGAAATTATTTCTATACATATGATGGTGAGACACTTTTATGACATGAAATTATGGTTATTTAATGGCTTATGAAGACTTATGACTCTTATGGTTCATATATTTTGAAATGATAATTCCTTATGGCATGACTCATGTTTATGATCTCTGACAGATATGGTATGAAATTTTTATGTTATGTTTATGATATCATATTGATATTATTATATTATTCTTTTAAATTACCATTGATTAATATCTCCCATGGTTACCCTTACTGATCATCTGTGCTCACCCTTTATTATTTTCTTTTCCATGGGTTATGAAGAAAGGTTTTAAGTTGGTTATGTTGATAAATTGTACTAAATGGGAATATATTTGTTAGATATGTATAATATATTTAATGAATTAATAATATTTTGTATATAGTCTCTAAAGACTCTAATACTTTACGGTCCTTGGGTGTGTGTTTGTAAAATGTATATAATTTTCATTTAAAATGATATAATATTTTTGTATGAAAATACAGGGCCTTTACATATATCTAAAATAATCAATATGTTAAGAATACCCACACCTACTTTCCTTAGTAAGTTATAATTAAAAATTTTAAAAAATAATTTATTTTAGGGGTTAGAATCTAATACACAAAGATTTTAATATATGATAACCTTTAAATATGCCAGTGTGTTCAATATCTTTCTCTATATAAAATAGTGAATTAAAATGAAATCATGATATATTTAAATGGTTAAAATATATTTTTTCAATTAACAAGAATGGATATGAGTAACTTATTTATAAAAAATTTATATAATGGAATATAATTGTTACTTTTAATACCTATTACATTCAAATTATATAGATAAAACAACAAATACATTCATTTTAGGATTAAAAATGCATTTTTTATAAATATTTATTTTCTATGTGATATGAATTTATTTTTCAAGAAACTTATGATTAATTATTATAAAATATATTTGATATGAATAATTGGTTAATATTAATTTAATTAGTAAATAAAATTAAATATTATTTATAATAGTCAATAGTAAATAATTTTGTTTTTCCTATAAAAACATATTTTCATTATATTTTAATTTTTTTTATTTAAAATTTAAATTTATAAAATTTAGAATTTATATTTGAAAAAAAGATTTTTTTTATATTTATCATAGTTTTACTTGCTTAATATGTTTTATTTTTATCTATAAGAATGTTTTTTAGGTGAATAGTGAAAAACATTGGTTTTATAAATAATATTACTTTTATGAAATTATTATCATATAAGTATTAATTGAAAATTCATTAATCAAATTTCTAATACCACATATGTATTTTATAATTTTAAAAAATTTATTTTTAATTTATGAACCCTTATTTGACATTTTAGAACTTATGTTATATTTTTCAAAAAAGGTTTCTAATACATATAGCTTTTGTATTGTAATTTTTTATTTCTTTTATAAATTGAACCAAATAAAATAAATTTAAAATTTATAATCAATGGGTCCAAATTATCTAATAAGTACCAATTTATTTTTATGAATAAAGATAGTGTTAACTTATGAAAAAAATAGTTACCGTAGTAAAAGATGAAACAGTAAAGGTAATAATTCAAGGGATAAAGAGCTTAAAAAATGACAAAAATATATATAAAATTGAGTTTATTAGGTGTTTTTTGAAATTATATCTTTCCAACCCAATTATTTCTTAGTTTTAGAGCCACATTCCTTGAGAGTGACTTCCCATCATTGAAAAATTGTGGGTATTTACAAAAATGTCATCCATTTTCACTTTTAAAAGGGGATATATTCTCCCCAATTACCATCACACCAAAAACCCAATATTTTGAAAACAATATACCCAATAATATTCTCCACATATTATCCACATTTAGTAGGTTCTTATAATCTCAAAAGATCATCCATCAAGGGATCAAAGCCCTTTTCAATGGTGATAATCCAAGAAGTTGGGTATAAATGTTTAACATATCCTTTATTTTTATTTTTATTTATATGCATTTATTATGAATAAAATAAAATTAACAAAATATTAAAATTATAAAATAAGTATCATTTATATATTTTTTTTATTATAATTATGGTACAATCATTAACCACATTTTTCTTTTCTATTAATAAAAACAAAATGTCATTCGTGCATTGTGAGGACTACCGCCTCCACAATGAAAGATGTTTCATTTTCCTTATGCACCAAAAAAAGATAGAATAAAAGGGAAAATTAATAAATTATTATGATATTTATATACTATTTATGATTCTTAAATAATAAACCATATCACTCCTTCCTCTCGTTCTATGAAAACGAAATCATCATCCAAGCGTACCTGTAGACTACCACCTCTATGTAATGGTGTATTCAATTTTTCATTACTTCTATTCATGGATAGATATAAAGATTGTATTAAAGGATAAATATGATTTTTATGGTATAATTAATGTTTTGGTATAATAAATGTTAAAACCTATTAATGATATGATCAACAAATTATTAACATTAATTCAATCATTTAAAACGATCGTACAAAGAGGAAAATGATCTATTATTTCTAAGTAATGACTTTATATAAATTATATTATATTTAAAATATTTAAAATTATGATATATCAAAAAATTAAACACTAAATAAGATCATTTTTCTTTTGGTATAAAGATATTATAACTAAACCACCTCATAATCATATATTAATAATGGTAGGTTCATGTTTGGGTTAGTTTAACCACCTACTTGAACAATACTATGAATTTATATCATGGATGAATATGAGAACATATTTAATCATATAATATGATATAAATATATAAATAATTATTTTCTATTTATCTTAAGGTTATATCAAAATTTAATTCATTAATTAATAAATCACCCTTTATTCATTAATAGTCACCGAAACATGTCCGTCATCGATTTTATACTCATTGATCATAACCAAAACAACCATGAAATGTAATTATAGCCTTATAAAATATATTGGAAAACCATTATAGTATTTTATATGATTTAATAGTGATTTAATTTTAAATAATAATAGATAATACCACCTATTTTATAAAACTTGTTCAAAGCGACAAAGATTACATATAGTTGGTGTTGAAAATATGTAGTAACTAATATAATGTTATATAATGATTAAAATTATGAGTATAAATGGTAATAGTAATGAATAAGGTTATTTTATGCATAATTAATGAACTTCATTTAATTATTTATGATATTTGGTGTAAGTTCAGAATGAATCTGGATCAAGGTAAGTGTTTTTGTCTTTAATTCCTCTCTTTGAGACATGCTAGGTATTATTCACATAATTTCATTTATGTGGTGTATAACCTGCCTATTTGAGATGATATATCATGAATTATATTTTAATCATTTTTTGAAGTTAAATTAAAATCTCTCTTTTTCAAGGGGTTTTGATTAAAATGTTACTCAAGGTGTAAAGGTTCATTATCTGAATCTCTAATTCCTCTAGGCAAGTTTATGTTGTAAACCATGTTTTAATTTGAATAGTTTATTCATAACCCATGGGTGTATCTCTATCATATAATTATTTTATTCATGGGAAATAATAATCCAAATCAGTTCCTTTTTATCAAATGGATTTTCAATCATTTGTTACCCCATTTGTAATGCTTTTTGGTAACTCAATTTACATTCATTGAGTTATGATCATATCTATTGTAATTACTTCATACAAGTTTAGTACATTATAATCTTTGATTATATAATGTTTTATTTTTCTTTATTCAAATTTCAATTACATAAAACCCCTTTTTAAAATATTTCTTATTACATGGAGTATGTTACTCATAAGGGATATTGATAAATAAAGTCTCCTTTCCTTGAGTTATATTGTTTTATCATGAAATTATTTCTTATATTCTTGGGTTCTTCTACCCTAGTATTTTATTACATGAAAATTTCTCTTCATCAGTGGAGAAGGAAGATATTTTGATTCAA
Source organism: Viscum album (assembly GCA_963277665.1). Taxonomy (NCBI): domain Eukaryota; kingdom Viridiplantae; phylum Streptophyta; class Magnoliopsida; order Santalales; family Viscaceae; genus Viscum; species Viscum album. The sequence continues at coordinate 139,704,596 of OY728155.1, forward strand.
ATTTATATTTTTTACTCTTCTTACAATTTTTTTAAACAAACGTGTTTCAAAAGTAAAAAATGGGTTTTTCTTTTCACATTCAATTCTTCTTCCTATCATAATTTATCCAAGGTAAAATTTATGTCTTTTCAAGGAAAATTTTTTTATATTTTTTTAAAATTAAATTTTTTCAAAATATTTCACATAAACCATTCAAAAGTTACCTTTGAATGTGACATGAAAAATTTTAATCTTCTTCAATTTTAATAATGTTTTATAAGAGATATTTCAAGTTTCTGATTCCTTTTACATTATAATTTTATAAATGATTTACTCTTATGGGGTTTATGTTTCATGTTTTATCTTCTGATATATTTATTTAAAAATATGGTGATTCAAATCACTATTTCAAACAATTCAATACTTCATCCTTTCTTTTGTGTAATTGTTCAAATTATTATTATTTAGGGTGTTTTTCATTAATGTCCACACCATTATATGTTTCCTTTTATGTACTAGGGATATGTTCTTTTATAACCATACACATTATTTATTGGAATGTCTTAAGATCATTTTATTCTATCATTGAATTAACTATATACTCATTACCCTATATGGTGTGAACATCTAATTTTACAAAAAAAATAGTTTTGAGTAAGTTCACCTAGAAAGAAAGTTTATTTATTAGATGGTTAAGTATTAAAATTCTTGATTATTAAGAAATGAAAATGTAGGTTGATTATGTATTGACATTTCATATTTTTCATTATATAGATAGTCATGATTTTATTCTACTAGAGGATCCTTAGGGAATTGAATGAAATATCTTATTGACTTTTATGGTGAATTTATTTGACCTAATCAAGTAATGGGTAGAGATTTGAATTATATATCCCCTCAATTAATCGATAGGTCTCATGTGAATTTTTTTTTGGTGTATAACTCTCCCCATATAAGTATAATGTCTTAGAATAAGGCATTGGAAACATGTTTTTGATGTCTGACATTATGCATTCCATCAGTAAGAGATCAGTAATTATTTTAATCTATGTTTTCATTTATTATCCTTGATATAGAATTCTCTCAATTGCAGTTGATTATTTAATTATTTACTTTATTTATTACTTCCATATTATTTATAGAATGATTATGTTTTTAAAAACATAAGTTATATATTTCCCTTATTGTGCATTTGAGATCACCCCTTTCTTATGTTTACATTCCCTAGGTTATGAATAAAAGAAGTACACATGACATATTTAAATCGATAAAATGTGTGGAAGAACTTGTGGGAGATGTTAAAGACTTATTAAAAATTAATAATCTTCTTATATAATGTAAAAAATATAAATTAGTTCAGAAATACATGGGATTTATTAGTTTATGATTTTTTAAATTCTATAAAGATATATACCTAAATGATCTTGGGAATGTATGTAATGAAATATTTTTTTCAATTCACATAGCTATTGGATATTTATGCCCGTGAATAAATATCTTCCATCGAAGATAGTATGTAAAATATGTGATTATTGTATCAGATTTTAGAGTATGGGTTTAATGAATCACATACATGGAACACATCATGTACATAGGAGAGGTGTAGAGGAAGTTATAAGTGATAAGATACAATCCTTAAATGATCAATAATCTCAAGGGAACTGATGTATCTATATCCCAAATTCCCCTTCTTCCTAAATATAATAACATATCTTCCAAGTTGGTATTTAGAGAAATACTTTATCACCAAATTCAAACTCAAAATATCATCAATGATTATCACTATAACTTTCCTATATAATTTTTGTTTCTTTTATATATCACTGAATGGTATGAGCCTTCTCTAGTGCTTCTTAGACAATATCAGGTCCAATCAGCCTCCTCTCCCCAAGTTCATACCAACATGTTGGAGTCTTACAACTCTTCCCATACAATACCTCAAATGGTTCCATTTGAATACTTGAATGAAAATTATTATTATATGATAAATTTTCCAGGGAGAGGTGTTGATCCCAACATCCTTGTAAATTAATTGAATAGAATCTCAACATATCCTCTAGAATTTGAATGGTCCTTTTGGATGACCATCTATTGGAGGGTCATAAGTAGTGTTGAAACCTTTCTTTACCTCCAATGATTTTTTAAGACTTCTCCGTAACCTCAAGGTAATCCTCAAATCTTAGTTAAATACTATAGATAGTGGCACTATAATAATCCTTACAACTTACCTTATATATATCTTAGTGAGTTGGTTATGTGGGAAAAATTATTTGATGGAAATAAAATTTGCTGAATTTGAAATCCGATCATCTACAACACAAAAATAATTATGGATTTTAGATGTCCTATAGATTCCTATGATGAAATACATAGTGATGTTTTCTCATTTAGATACTATTTGGGGAAATGTTTTCATAATCTCCTTATACATATATCAATCGGACTTAACTTTCTCACATACCATACAATAAGATGTGCACTTTGGAATTTTCCACTTTAGGTTATCCCAACAAAAGTATTGTTTTATATATCTGTACATATTTTTTATTCCATGATAAATATATAAAGGAAAGAAATGAACATCATACAAAATATTCATCTTCATTTATGGGGTTTATGGGACATATATCTAGGTTATAAACCCCTATATTTATCAAAGTATAACTATAGAACACTAGATAATCTTTTTATAACTCTATACCATATTTCTGTGCCTCCTTGATTGTCACATTGAAGAACAGTTGTGCATTCATCTGGGTATGATTATATTTATCCCCTTTTCTTAAGAATTCATGATTAATACTTTGAAAATTCATGAGTGTTGGGTATTTTTCAATCTTCATCATGGATAAGGTTTCATGATCTTTCCTACTCAGATCATCAGCGACCTTGTTTTCCTTCATTGAGTGGTAATGTATTGAGTTTTCATAGTCTTTAATCAACTACAACTATATCCTTTGGTGCATGTTCAGATACTTTTTGTGTGAATATATATTTCTAGGACTTTTTATTAATATATTTATCACAATTTTAACCATAGAGATACTACCAACAAATATTTAATGCAAACATCATTGTCTCTTTATCCAAATCACGTGTTAACTAATTTTTATCATGGTTTTCTAATTTACATGAGGAATAAGAAATTAACTTATAATTATGTATGAGGACACATTCTAATAACTTCTTCAAATAATCACTATATATTATAAAAACTAACCCTCTATAGGGCAATGTAATTACATGTGTGGTGGTCGACCTCTTCTTTATTTTTTTCACATTCCTCTATCAAAATTAATTTAACTCCCTTTCATGTTAACTTGGTTAGAGTATTTTATATCCATAAAAAATTATAAAAATGATTAAATAGAATCTATATAACCCATGAATACAATTAATCTCAATTACAATGATTTACTGGTCCATTGTTTAATAACTTCCATCTTTGAAGGATCCATATATATGACCTCACTTATAATTACATGAACCAAGAATGATACTTTCTATATCCACAATTCACAACTAATAAATTTGTTAAATGGTTTCTCTTTTTTCAAGGTATTTAACACAATACTTAAATTATCTTCACTTTCTTCCTTACTCATGGAATATTTAAGAATATCATCTATAAATACTACAAAAAATTATAAAGTTAATATCTAAAGTCACTATTCACCTGATCTATGAGGATTGCAGGGTAATTTCTAAGTCTAAATGGAATCACTATAAATTTATATGGTTCATAACTTAAAAGGAAGGAATTTGTGGTTATATACTTCATTTGGACTATTAAATGATGATATCTAGATCAAAGGTGAATCTTTGATAAGTATTTATCCTCTATGAGTTGATTGAAAAGACAATAAATATGAGGTAAATGATACTTTTTATTGGTTATGATTTTATTAAGTTCATGATAATTCATTCATGGATGCATTGATATATCCTTCTTCTAAACAAAGAAGATCGATGAACCCCATGGTGTAGTACTAGTGTGAATAAAACCCTTATCAATATTTTACTAAAGTTTATTAGTTTATTCTTAAAATTCAATGGGGGTACATTATATAATGGATATTTGATAAAACTATATAACCTATAATGAGTTTAATTAAAAAATAAACCTCACATTATAGGAGATGTATGGATAGTTATTTAGAAAATACATCAACATACTCTTGTAAAATTTTTATATCTCTAATTTTGAGTTCATTACCAACCATTTGAGCCAAGAGTCCCTCATTATTAGGTATCAAGAACAATGTTATAGAATCCACTTCTAAAAGTAGTTCATAATTATTACTTCAACAATATTTTATTACTTGATGATTAGGGATATAAATTGAGATTTCCTTATCCATAAAATTGATACAAGCTCTATGTAGAGAAATCAAATCCATTCCCAATATCACATTAAATTATACCAATGGAATAATAACTATATCTATTGGAAGTTCCTTCCTAAAAATCTTGATTATAGAATATTTTTATATCTTGGATGAAATCATAGTGCCACATGAAGTGTTACCTCATAGTTTAATATCTAAAATTCTACATGGTGAAACAATATTCTTATCAAACATTCATAATATGGATGAATATAAGGAACCAAAATAAATAATAAGAACATATAGATTTATATTATTTAGTCAATTACATTAAGAAATGGAATAAAAAACAAGTAATCATGCATTTAACATCAATTTTTTTATATATAAAATTATTAGACGACTTTATAGAAACATGCCTCTTTAATTCTTTTATCCAACTATCAATTACTGGATTTATGTTATTTAACCATTATCATTGAATTAAACATGCTAACCCAAGAATAAAAAACATGATAAACAAAAAATAAACATATATGTCACATGGTCTAGTAAATAAAGAGGAAAACTATTATCATATTTGAAAAAATAATGACTTATAAAACAATAAACCATTAATTTCATTAATCTGGATCATCAATCATTAAGGTTAATTACACCACCATTCAAAGGGATAAAACATGAAAACTTTATGATTTTATATAAGAATAAAATGGTAGTAAAAAAATACCATACCTCATTGATTTCAAAATTCCTTTACAAGAATTGAACAACAATGTGGATCTCTAGTCACCTCTCTAATAAGAAAAGATACAACTCTCTAATAATTCCATGCCATAATAGAGCCAAAAACAAAAAATGAAGCTCCATTATAAAAATAAAGATCATACAATATAATAATAAAATAAATAATGGGGGGAAATAAGACCAATACAAGAAGAAACTGCAATAAAATAGGAATAAATCACCTCAGATCACCATGGATCGAACATAGGAAGTTGGTGATAAAATTTGAAAAAAAGGTGGATTCAATGGCGTCAAAAAATTTCTCTTGGAAAACTCATGTTTGAGAGAGAAATATATAATAATGGATAGTTTATACGAGGTTTATGTATTTATAGGAAAACATAAAATTAGAATACTAAGGTGCAACATTGTTGATTATGGAAAAAAGTTACTGATAACAACTTATACTATAGTAAAATGGGAGGGACTACACTGTTTCCTGTCTGATCAAAGAATGTATGAGAACTACTATATAGATTCATGATAAAGATAATATATTTTATTAATAGGAACACGAAAAAAATGAAACCAACGTACCATAGAACTGAAAAATATGATAAGTAGGCTATGTGGTAGCCTAGTTCCATGCTGTAGGGGTACTGAATTTAGAAGAACACTCCTCAAACCCCCACACCATAGTAGGCCAACCCATACCACAAAAATAAACTTACCTAGGGAAGGGATATGTTGTAGCCCATACATATTCCATAACCATGCCAAAAAAATGTAATTGGATCTGAAATTCTTCCACATCAGACTCTACACTATAGTTGTCTCTCTATACCACAATGGTTCACCTTACGATGCAACCTAGAGTTCCACATCATAGAATCCCCATTATCTAAAATTTTGTAACCTAACACCTTACTCCACCGATAGCCTCCCCTTGGAACCTCAAAAAACTAAAACACACAAAGGATAGGGATACTAATATCCAAAACTTACATTAGATACATCTCAAACAATTCTCATCCATGATAATTTAAAACCAAACCTAGAGTGAAAACAAGGAGAACTATTTCATCCAAGCAATCACCCTATGAGATAACTCTCAAGAATAACTCCACCAAAGGAGATAAACCACCAAATTTAGTGGAACAGAGAAAAAAATTATGAAACATCAACAAATAGATCCTAAAAACTATCCCATGGGAGATAAAACTAAAACAAGATCAAGGTTACCAACAAACCATCAAGAGGAAACCATCTCATAAACTAGAAAAGGTCAACAACCAGAAAACAAGAAAAATTAAAAGATAAGATATAAAAAGAAAACAACTTGGGGTACTGAGTGTGTATTTGTGACTCATGTTCATAAGTTCTCTGCTATATGTCATTGTACCTCCACAAGACATGAACCAAGGGAATAACATTCCCACACAACACCTTCTCCTGGCAGTCCTAGATCTCCATAGGCCACTCCTTGAAGGTAACATCATTGTTAACATTGATCTCACCCTAATAGAAGATATTAGAATCGTAATGAAGGCAACAAAGAATCTATGACACATGGAATAAATTATATAACCAACCAATCTTTCAGGTAAGTACTATCCGACATGCCAAGAATCCAATATGATCCATCACTTCTAGGAGGCCCAACAAACTAGGGATAAATACTACTCCCATGACCAAACCTTCACTACCCATGATGGGGATTGAACTTAAATAACACATAATATCTAACATAAAATTCTATAGGTCTCCTCCCATGATTTGTATGGGACTTATGATGATTCTATGATTCCTTGATCCTCTTATGAATCACTTAAACCATCTATGTTAGGTTCTTCACCAGTTCGGTACCAATAATTGATGACTCCCAAACCCTAGTCCAACAAAAAGGAAAAACATAAAGGTCAACCATACAAATCTTCAAATAGTTTTATACCAATTGTGAAGGGAAAATTATTATTTTAAGAAAACTCTACCAAATTTATGTGCCTCATCTATGAACCTCCAAAATCCAAGACACTAGAATGAAACATGTCCTCAAGAATATGGATAACCTGATATATCTGACCAACTTTATATGAATGAAAAGTAGTGCTAAGGTATAACTAATAGAGAAAACATTAATGGATACCTCTCTATACCTTAGAGGTAAAATGAGGATCTTGTTTGAAGATGATCAAACTTAGGCCTCTATGGAGTCTCACCACCTCCTATAGGTATATCCTTAAAAAATACTCTACTAAGCATGGATCCTTAATCTCTATAATGTGTGATGATTTTTTCAAATGGACCACTATCACCCATGTAACATCATGAAAACCATGAAATTTTGGTAAAACCTCAAAAAATTCCATCAATATGTCCTCCCAATGCCAATGAGGAACATCCAATAGTTAAATAAAACCACTGGGAACATAGTAATCAACCTCCACCTTCTGGTATACTGAACACCAGAAAACAAACTTTGCAACTGTATGCTTCAATTGGGGACACCAAAACTATCCTCTCATATAACAGTAAATATTTTTTATTACAAGTTGTACCACCAAGGGTGAGTTATGTAAATCATGGAGAACTATACCAGACATCACTATAGCTATAAAAATACTCCCCTGGAATAACAGCTGACACTATTTACCCTCATAACAGCCATTAGGGGAATATATAAAGAAAACTCGGTCACTCTAGACCACAACTTTTAAATACCCTAGTTGGGACTACTCCACTTATTTCACTAAATACGACCATAATATCATGTGAAAAGTCAAACCACTAACTCCAACCTCTCACATACCTAGATGCATCACTAAGAGTTTTTCTATCACTCTCTAGGAATATCTAAATTTATGCATGGAATGACCACGTGACTTACTACCTATAAAATTATCTAAAACATTACCATTTACTGGTGTATAATAAATATATAAGTTTTAATCCTTAAATAGTTCTATCTACTGTCATTTTTGTAAGTTTATGTCATAGTGGGAGAAGACATACCCCGTGATCTTATAATTGAGAAAACCAAAAAATGATCACTGATGAGGTAATGTTACCAAAAAATCAAAGAAAAAACAACTGCTACCAACTCAAGATCATGGATGGCATAATTATTCTCAAGGGGACATAAATAAATATATCTATATGGAATAATACATATCTATTTAATTAGAAAAAAACCTAAACCAATATAATAAGCATAAAAAATACCTGGATCGAAACTCCCTATTCTAGAAGATGAAGAACTAGAGTGCTAAAAAACTTCTATAGCAGGTACTCAAAAGATGCATAACATTGTTTAGTCCATAGGAACACTTGATCCGTTCTGGTTAAAATATCAGAGGATTCAAAACCAAAGAGAAATTGGATATGAACCTCATATAATATATTATAATACCAAGGAAACTATGTACCTCTGTAATTGACTTTGGGGATTCTTAAGAAATAAATACCTCAATATTTGAAGGATCCACAACTACTACTTAGTGAAAAAAATCTTCTCAATGAAATAAAACTCAGGATAAAAGAACTCACACTTTGACAGCTTCCTAAACAACTGATGACGATGAACTCCTAAAACAAAACATAGATTTTCTTCATACTCTTCCCTATAAATGGAGTATACAAGGATTCCATTGATGAAAAAACCATGAGATTATGAAAAAAATCCCCAAACACTGCATTCATCATAACCACAAACATTAATGGAGTGTTTATCACACCAAATGGAATCACAATGAACTCATAATTACAATACCTACATTTGAAAGTGTTTGTCATAACATATTCATCTTTTACTGGAAGCTGATGATATCTAGAATAGAAATCAATTTTTGAGAACCAAATTTCTCCCTTAAGCTAATAGAATTAATCATCAATTCATTGAAGAGGATATTGTTTCTTTTCTATCACCTGATTCCATAAAATATAATCAATGAAAAGATAAAAACATCCATCAATATTCTTTGTGAAAAAAATTGGTTCACCCTAAGGTGACACACTGGGCAAAACAAAACCTCACTACAATAGATCATTTATCTATACTCGCAGCTCTCACAACTCAGAAGATTCCATTATATATAGATACATCAAGATTAGATAAACCCTTAGTCATGGAACTATCTCAAACTTAACCTCCCATTATGGGGTTACACCACAACCACATCCGAAAAAACATCATGGTTCTCTTACACTACCATGGGAATCATCATCAATTGAACTTATGATGAACTCAACATCATCTAGGCCATTGAGTAAGATAAGGATGAAACACACCTTTAAAACATCCAATCATCTTGCTCACCAACGAATATAGAAGAATCATGGTCTGCATCATAGTACATGACCTATATCCAAAAGCAACCAAAAACACCTTGCATTGAATAAAAATAGTCTATAATATGGATGATATTGTATAGATACGTCCATAAATATAGGAAGTCCCCCCAAGAGAGGCTATTTCCTAATATAAGGTCATAATATTTAGATGATTTTTATAGATAAGCTTCATCTCTAACTGAAGTAGTCAATGCTAAGGGAATTGAAAGTCTCTCCACCTCAAGTCCAAAAGAATTACTTGGGTAGGTGATATGATTTAGTGTGTAGCTATTAAATAAAACAAGTAATATGTCCACATAGAAAATAAGATAGGGGTAACTTTAATGATGTTTATACTACCTGAAGCTGGAAATGTTTGAGTATGAAGATGGCCAAAACATAGCATATAACCTCTCTAACCCTAACGAAAACCACCTAAACAGTCGTGATATTCTCTTTGAGGCCAAGGAGCACCTCAGTGCTATCCTCTACTTACCTTATCTCATATCTATTGGTTCCAAGAAAAATAATCATCATACTATATCCTCATATTGAACTTCTTCAATGGAGGAACCTGAAGAAGAACACCAGGTGCACATTACCTACTTAGAAATTTCAGTCACTCTCACTAAATATGACCTTGAACTTCACATGAAAAACATATTTTTGACCTCTTGGAAATGTTTTGAGATCCACAATCCATAGAGAAACGAGTTGTTTTGGGATAATACTAACCCCCAACTATCCAAAAGATATTATATCTAGGTAATTGGGAACTCCAAACCACAAATATGCTTTATGGAGAGTTTTGATGTCTCCCCAATTATGATGATCTAATTATAGACAACATCCTCTCAAAGACCTCTTCTCTCTCTAACACCTAGAGACATGTTGACAATATAAATAGTGTGACTTGACACTAGATCTCTAAATGAAAATCCTCCTTGAAATTCGCCACCCTAGACTCCTCATATGGAAACATGTATAATTTATATCATAGAAGGCTTTAGAAATAGACCTTGAACACCCACATAGTATAACTCTATTATTGAAGGGTAAGAAACTCCTAAAAATTGGTTTCCTTCACTGCATAAGAAAAATCTCTACTCAGAACCAGTCTCAAAATAACTCCCATGATACCTTACACTTCATGTGATCTCGAGGAATAATATCCACAAATTTCTAGTAGCTCTACACATAATCATTACAACTAATGAAACACAACACTATTTCTAAGTAGGGATAGAAATAAAAGTTATCCCAACATCCTCTGACAAGTCTTCTTCAAATTTGTCTAAAATGGAACCATGATACCTTTTCAGACTATAATGGTGAAACTATTTAAGTGTCCTTGTAAGATCCCGGTTTTTTTGGAAAGGTATGTTTTGTCGTATTTTGGGTTGAAACCTTTGCTTTTGGGACTTTAAAAGGTTTCTTGAAAATGTGAGAGGCCTTGGAGGTGTTCCGGGGGATCGGGGCATGGAAGAAGGGAAGTCTGGGAAAAACAGACCAAGGAGCACGACCTGCACATGGTCAGCCAAACCGCGTGGCCTGCCCAGACTAAGCTGTGCGACCCTCCCTCCTCTGGATAGAAGCGAGCGCATGGTTTTCACATGGTTAGCCAAACCGTGCGGCTAAATCGTGCAACTCCCCCTCCTCCGGGCAGTGGCATGCGCACGGTTTGTGCACGGTTTTCCAAACCGTGCAGCTAAACCCTGCGGCCACTTAAAGTTCAAAAATTTAGAAAATTTCCACTCCGGGCTTTATAACCCCAACTCGAGATTTTCCAATCTTCCTACTCTCTTCACCTTAGGCACGAACCAAACCTCCCAAGGACTCCAAGAGATCAAAATCCTTCGATTATAAGGCGTTTTTGGTGCCGTTGGTTGCGGATCAAAGCTCTAGTTAAGGCTAATCCCATCCTTGGTTTAGGGTTTGTATCTTTTCTCCCTCTCGTTCTGATGCCCTAAAACCCTATATTTTGGGTGAGTTTTAGGTTTAAGATCCAAAGGTTGGTCGAATTGAGGTCTAAGGACTTGATTGAGAGTGCGTTCAACCGCGGTTCCGAGGTAGGTGGTCTACAAGTGATATCCCATAGTTATTTGGGTATTTTGTGCATGTTTAGTTATGTTCTTGATTTCCTTTGGTTATGTTTTGGATAAAATTGGCATGTTTGGTAATAATGGTGTTTAAAATGTAAAATGGGAACCCTCATGATCCCCGTGGGATGTGTTGGGATTGACTTGACCTAATTGGGCCATCCATGGGATGTGCCGGCTTTTCCCAGGTTTAGGGATTGACATTAAAAAATAGACTTGTTGTAGTGAATTGTAGATCCATTTATAAAAATGTTGGCATGATTGGTTGAACTTGGGATAGGAGTTAGGTGATGCACCTAGAATTGGTAATAACCAAAGGGTTAATTGAAATTGATGGATGGTTGATTCATGGGAATGATGAACGAGTTAAATGGGTTAATGCGTAAACGGATTAAAGACCATAATGGGATAGGTTATGGGTCTAGGATTGAATGTTTAGTTAGATAGGCATAACACATGGGAATTGGGTGAATGGTTAAATGATGTGAAATGGTAATGTGTTAATGGGTTAAGGCATGATGTGGTTTCCCATGTGGGTTGTGGTGAATAGTGTTTGAAGAAGGGCAATAGTTTGGATGGTTGATGGTTACTTATATATAAGCATGTGCACTTGGCTTCGTAGAGTGGGGTATGACATGAGGATCTACGCCCATGGGTTGAGCTAAGACTTAGGCTCTAAACTCCACCCTAAATGCATGAGTTAGGAAAGGGGACTGAGGGTCTATTCTCTTAACAGTTGCATCCACCCGGACTGAGGCTTCGAGGTGAGGATATGGTTTCTATGAGGGGTTAGTCCTAGTGAGATAGGATAACATTGTGTTTACCCTCTTACATGTGATTTTTGGCCTTAGACCCATGTAACATGAAGAATGTGATTTACCCATGGAAATGTGATGAAATGGTAAGTAATGGTAATTGTGGTGAAATTAATGTTAATAGAAGAGGCAATGGATTGATTTGAATTTGTTAATGGCACCATAATTAATTACTTGGAATTTATCATTCATACCACTTTTTCATTCACTACATGTTCATACTGGATAATTTATAGACACCATTGGTTGTGGCCTACTGAGTTATACTCATACCCTGCTTAGGCCGCCGTTGGGTACCCAAGAAGACTTCATGTTTGTAGTTCAAGAGAAGGGCAAGGGTCCTTGCTAGATAGTGAGTGGCATGGGTAGCACTTGGCTGAGGATCCGAACTTGGAGTCGAAACTATTTTGGGGATTTTTCCTGTTGTCTTTATTTTGGGCTCTTGTTCACTTTTTCACTTATAGAATGACATGGAATATTTATTTTTGGAAATGTTGTTATACATGTTCCTTGTTTATTAGTTATGGTATTCCTCTATTTGGTTATTTTGTTGTGGCTTACTCTGATAAGTAGGGGGTATAGTATCCCCACTTGACTACATAGACCCCCGCTGCTAGTCGGCAGCATTTCGCGTACGAGGAGGCGCGCTTAAGGTCATGTAACCACCCGGCTCAGAGCACCGGTTTAGTGGCTTTAGGGTCAAGGACATTACAAAGTGGTATCAGAGGAGGTCTTTCTTCTCCTTCTCTGAGGTCTTGTTATTTGGGATTGGTAGCCAAGTGTTAAGATGTGTCGGACCTTGGTAATTAGCTCATGCTTGGGAGTAGCTAACCCTGGTACGGGGTAAACCCAAGTCACCCTGGGTGGGAAATGATGTTCTTGGTTGTTTGATGTTACAATTGATGATATTTCACTGTTGGGTGATGCACATGTGGTTTGATGCGATTGTTTTATGACGTTTGGCTCGTGGCCTTAACAGCATGAGGATTTTCATTCATGAATTATTATAGGCACCTAGAGAGACAGGTGGCATGCATTGTGTTGTGCACACGCACAGGGTGGGTGTGTGAGGCAAGAAGGTAGGGTGCATCATGCATTTCATGAAACCAAGAAATAATGAGAAGAATGAAATAAAAAAAGTGGGTAAATGATGTTTAATGGAGTAATAGGGTTTGAAACAAGTTATAAAATGTTGTTGGGTTAGCATATGAAAAGTGGGTTGTTGTAGCTAGTAAATAGCTTTTGGTGGTGTCATGAATGTTTATGGTATGCGTGATAAATCTTGTGATTGGAATTGTAGAGAAATGCCACCACGACATCGGTTACCAGTTGGGAAACGGGAGGGTGTTGCTGAGAACACTCCTCCAGTAGAGGAGAAAGAAAATGTGGCAATCAATGAAGGTAGAGAAGACCAGTTCCGAGAGAACCTGACTCGCCTTATGCATATGATGGATCGAGACCCATGGCAGGTTGCACCAAGTATGTTTGAGCTGACTAGGGAGTTCCAGCTGCAGCACACTCTGACCTTCATCGGAGAGGGTGGGCCAAAAGCAGCAGAGTTCTGGTTAGAATCTATCCCGACAATACTGGATCATCTAGAGACCCCTGTCCAGAAGTGGGTAAAGCTGGCTGCCTATATGTTGTGAGGCTAGGCTAGGCATTGGTGGGACATTCAGGCTCAAATTGAGCAGGTTGAGGGAATGTTGTGGAAGGTTTTTCAGGAACATTTCCTGGTGCATTTTTATCCAAAGATGTTGAGGTAGGAGATGGCTACAGAGTTTATGATCCTGACTCAGGGATCGCTATCGGTGATGGACTATGCTAGTCGCTTCACTAATTTGAGACGCTTTCTCCCAGTGTTGGAAGGGGATGAGGCAATAGTAGAAAGGCGTTTACAGGATGGGTTAATACATGAGATCATGTCTCAAGTAAACATCTTACGCTTGAAGAGGTTCATAGAGGTAGTAGACCAGGCACTGATCTTGGAAGGAAATGTGAAGGGAGCTTCGGTTAGTGGGCTTGTGGTGCCAGTGGGGCAAGCGAGCGGTGTAGCTACCGAGGGTCGGAAGCAACACCATGAGAGCTCACAGCATGGCGGAAGTGTGAAAAGTGGCTGGAAGAGAGGGTCAGCCTCTCTGAGTAGAAATCAGGTGTTCTTCTATCAGTGTGGTAGGCCGGGGCATATATGTGTTCAGTGTACTAGACCTCCAGTCGAGTGCCGTTCGTGCAGCCAGATGGGACATGTGCAAAAGTTCTGCAGGAAACCTCAGCAGGTGGGTGAGTATGATGGTGGAAGTCAGGTACCAGATACGGGAAGGGGATCAGTCGCCCCATATCAGGTAGGCAGTTGGAGCTCCACGGGCCGTACTGGCAGGGGCGGTGGACGTGGAACTCTAGGGCAGGATCGCTCATGCCAGTTGGGCAGTGAATCACATGGCGTTCAGGCTGGAGCCCAGGGAAGAGGGGCAAGTCAGCTTTAGGAAGTTCAGTTTGCGCCTGGTGATGGCGATGCTGGACCATCGACTGTTCAAGGTACGATCCTTGTAGCTTCTACTTTTTCTAGTGCATTGTTTGACACAGGTTCCACACACTCTTTTATCTCTGCTCAACTTGTGGTAGCACTAGGTTTCCCTGTGGAGGGGGTGTGTGAGGTGATGTCAATCGACACTCCGTTGGGGGTACAGGTTGAGGATATCAAGCAGTACAAGGAATGCGCCTTGGAAGTTGGTGGGTATCGTTTTCTGTGGGACTTGTTCATTCTCGAGATGTCAGGGTTTGACCTAATCTTGGGAATGGATTGGTTGGTGTTTTATCAGGGGCACATAGACTATTATCGTCGCAGATTATCGTTCAAGTCGCTTGAGGGTGACTCTTATGTCCATCGTGGCGAATGGGATATTCAAGCAGGGCGTGCGGGGCCATTTTGTCAATAGATGAGTGGACTTGCGGCTCAAGAGGCATGTCTCATGCTTGATGATGATGAGGTAGGGGGACAACCTAGTTCCCCTCCTATGGTGGATCGGTTTCAGGACATGTTTCTGGAGGATTTCTCAGGGTTACCCCCTGGGAGGGATGTTGAGTTCACGATCGAGTTGCTACCAGGAGCGGAGCGAGTTTCTATTCTGCCATACCGAATGGCACTGGCAGAACTCCAGGAACTGAAGTTTTAGCTTGAGGATTTGGAGCGTAAGGGGTTTATACATCATAGTACGTCTCCTTGGGGATCTCCCATGCTTTTTACAAAGAAGGTCGATGGGTTTTCGAGGATGTGTGTTGATTATCGGAGGTCGAATCAGATGACCGTGAAAAATCGGTACCCTCTTCCTAGAATTGATGACCTGTTTGATCAGTTGAGGGGTGCATCAGTGTTTTCTAAGATTGATCTGAGGTCGGGTTATCACCAGTTGAGGGTGAGGTCTTCTGACATACCACAAACAACTTTCCAGAGTCGGTACAGGTTGTTTGAGTTTGTGGTAATGCCTTTCGGCTTGACCAATGCACCAGCGGTGTTAATGGAATTGATGAACCAGATATTTCATCCCTATCTAGATTGGGTTGTGGTTGTTTTAATTGACGATATCATAGCATACTTGAAAACTCACGATGATCATACCTAACATCTTGACATCGTCTTAGGTACGCTAAGAGAGAACCAGCTATACGCCAAGCTATCTAAGTGTCAAATATGGATAAGTGAGGTACATTTTATGGGTCACATCATCTCAGAGGTAGGTGTGTCAGTGGATCCAGAGAAATTTCAGTCAGTTGTATCTTGGGAGCATCCCAAGAGTGTTTTTGATGTTCAGAGTTTTCTGGGTTTGGCCGGGTATTACCGAAGGTTCATTCATGATTTCTCTCTCTTGGTAGCACCACTTTTGGGCTTGACCAAGAAAGGAATCAGGTTCGAATGGTATGAGGCTTGTGTGAATACCTTCCAAGAGATGATGAAGCGGCTGACGACCGCACCTATCTGGATCTTACCTAAGCCGGGTAAGAAGTACATCGTGTTCTTTGATGCGTCCGGAATCGGACTTGGGGCTGTGTTGATGCAAGATGATCGGGCGGTGTCTTACGGTTCAAGTCAGTTGATACCCCATGAGTGGAACTATCCCACTCATGACCTTGAGTTGGTTGCAGTAGTGTATGATTTGAAGTGCTGGAGGCACTATTTGTTGGGAGAACAATTTATCGTGTTTTCGGACCATAAGAGTTTAAAGTACATCTTCTCACAGAGGGATCTGAATCTTCGACAATGAAGATTGGTTGAATATCTATAGCCTTTTGACTTTGAGTTGGTGTACATGTCGGGAAAGGGAAATGTTGTTGCTGATGCTCTGAGCAAGAAGGTTCAGAATCAGATGGTTCAGGAGTACAACACCGAGTGGAAGGTGATGGCTTTGTTTGCAGAGATGCACCTGGAGGTGCAGGAGGAGAGTGGTCAGGTCACTCTTACTTCCTTAATGATGGAGTCTATACTACTGAGTCGAGTTAAGGAAATTCAGCTTGATGATCATGAGTGTTTGAGCTTGAAGGAAAAGCTTAAAGGTGGGGAGCTAACTTCTGGTTGGGCCGTCGGTGTGGACGAAGTTGTTTGTGTTCGTGATCGTGTGGTTGTGCTAGAGTGTATGCAGAAAGAATTGATGCGTGAGTTCCATGCATCAAAGTGGGAAGTGCATCCTACTTTGACCAATATGTACCATGATCTCCAAAGGCAGTTTCGGTAGCCTGGAATGAAAAAGGAAGTTGCGGGCTTTGTGGCATGGTGCCTTACCTGTCAGCAGGTGAAGGCCAAGCATCAATTCCCAGGTGGTTTGTTGCATCCATTTCCCATTCCAGAATGGAAGTGGGATGATGTAACGATGGATTTTGTTGTGGGTCTTCCGAGGATGCCGCGAAAGAATGATGCAATATGGGTGGTTGTGGGTCGATTAACGAAAGTGGAACATTTCTTACCGATACAGGAGACCCTTATAGTCGACTAGTTGGGTGAGCTGTATGTTCGGGAAATGGTGTGGTTTCATGGGGTACCGGAGACCATAGTTTTGGACCGAGATCCACGTTTCACATCGCGATTCTGGCAAGGGTTTCAGAAGGCGCTTGGTACACAAATGTTTTTGAGTACAACTTTCCACCCGCAGACGGACGGGCAATCGGAACGTACGATCCAGGTGTTGGAAGACATGTTAAGAGATTGTGTCTTGGACCTTGGTGGTTCTTGGGAGAGACACCTATCGTTAGTTGAGTTCGCCTACAACAATAGTTTTTAGGCTACAATTCAGATGGCACCATTTGAGGCGCTTTATGGGGGACCATGTAGATCTCCGTTGTGTTTTCTAGAGGCCAGTGAATCTGAATTGTTGGGGCCAAGTCTCGTACATGAGACTTCAAAGAGAGTTCAACTGATCAGGAAGAGAATGGCTATGGCTCAGAGTAGGCAGAAGTCGTATGAAGATCGGAGGTGTATACCTCTCTAGTTTGGGGTGGGTGATAAAGTATTCCTTTGGGTTTCACCACGGTTGGGTCACCGACGGATTCGGAAGCAGGGTAAGTTGGCGCCCATGTATGTTGGACCTTTTGAGATTATGGAGAGGATCAAACCAGTGGCATACCAATTGGCTCTTCCATAGTGGTATGGTGGGATGCATGATGTGTTTCATGTGTCGCAGCTTCGATGGTATCACCCTGACCCATCTCATGTGGTTGATGTTGAGGATGTGGAGCTTGGGGTCTGACGTGTTCTTTGAGGAGCATCTGATTCGTGTGGTGGATCGTAGTGAAAAGGTCTTGCGAGGCAAAGTTGTGCCATTAGTGTGAGTACTATGGCAGCATGGGAAAGTTCAGGAAGAAACTTGGGAGAGGGAATCAGATATGCGGGCTCATTGGCCCAAACTCTTCTCTTCGGTGGATCAATGAGGTTTGGAAACTCGGCTCGAGGATGAGCCATTATAAGGTGGGTAGGTTATAAGATCCCGGTTTGTTTGGAAAATTATGTTTTCTCATATTTTGGGTTGAACCCTTTTCTTTTGGGACTTTAAAAGGTTTCTTGAAAATGTGAGAGGCCTTGGGGGTATTCCGAGGGCTCGGGGCACGGAAGAACGGATGTCTGGGCAAAGGAGACCAAGGTGCACGGCCTGCGCACGGTCAGCCAAACCGTGCGGCCTGCCCATACTAAGCCGTCAGACCCTCCCTCCTCTGGACAGAGGCGAGAACATGGTTTGCACACTGTTATCCAAATTGTGTAGCTAAATCGTGTGACTCCCCCTCCTCCGGGCATTGGCATGCGCACGGTTTGCACATGGTTTTCCAAACCGTGCGGCTAAACCGTGAGGCCACTTAAAGTTGGAAAATTTAAAAAATTGCCACTCCGAGCTTTATAACCCCAACTCTGGATTTTTCTCTCTTATTTATCTCTTCACATTAGGCACGAACCAAACCTTACAAGGACTCCAAGAGATCAAACTCCTTCGATTCTAAGGCATTTTTGGTGTCGTTGGTTGCGGATCGAAGCTCCGGGTAAGGCTAATCCCATCCTTGGTTCTTTTCTTGGTTTAGGGTTTTTATCTTTTCTCCCTCTCATTCTGAAGCTCTAAAACCTTAACTTTTGGGTGAGTTTTAGGTTAAAGCTCAAAAGGTTGGTTGGATCGAGGTCTAAGGACTCGATTGAGAGTGCGTTCAACCGCGGTTTTGAGGTAGGTGGTCTACAAGTGATATTCCACAGTTATTTGGGTATTTTGTGCATGTTTAGTTGTGTTCTTGCTTTCCTTTGGTTATGTTTTGGATAACCTTGGCATGTTTGGTAATAATGGTGTTTAAAATGGCAAATGGGAACCCTCATGATCCCCATGGGATGTGTTGGTATTGACTTGACCTAATTGGGCCATCCATGGGATGTGCCGGCTTTTCCCGGGTTTAGGGATTGACATTAAACAAGTGACTTGTTGTAGTGAATTGTAGAGCCCTTGATAAACATGTTGGAATGATTGGTTGAACATGGGATAGGAGTTAGGTGATGCACCTAGACTTGGTAATAACCAAAGGGTTAATTGAAATGGATGGATGGTTGATTCATGGGAATGATGAACGGGTTAAATGGGTTATTGCGTAAATGGATTAAAGACCATAATGGGATAGGTTATGGGTCTCAGATTGAATGCTTAGTGAGATAGGCATAACACATGGGTATTGGGTGAATGGTTAAATGATGTGAAATGGTAATGTGTTAATAGGTTAAGTCATGATGTGGTTTCCCTTGTGGGTTGTGGTGAATAGTGTTTGCTGAAGGGAAATAGTTTGGATGGTTGATGGTTACTTATATATAAGCATGTGCACATGGCTTCATAGAGTGGGGTATGACATGAGGATCTACACCCATAGGTTGAGCTAAGACTGAGGCTCTAAACTCTACCCTAAATGAACGAGTTAGGAAAGGGGACTGAGGGTCTATTCTCCTAACGGTTGCATCCACCAGGACTGAGGCTTCGAGGTGAGGATATTGTTTCTATGAGGGGTTAGTCCAAGTGAGATAGGATAAAATTATGTTTACCCTATTTCATGTGATTGTTGGCCTTAGACGCATGTAACATGACGAATGTGATTTATCCATGGAAATGTGACGAAATGGTAACTAATGGTAATTGTGGTGAAATGAATGGTAATAGAAGAGGTAATGGCTTGATTTGAATTTGTTAATGGAACTGTAAAGGCTCGGAAATTTCGAGGAAATTTTTTTCTTAATTTTCTTTGGAATTTTACAAGAACACATTTTCTGACGGCGCCTGATTCTGAGGCCCGGTGTGCCCGGAATCATTTTCTGAAGTTTAGCTCGGGTACATTCAGTGAACGAACAAGCGAGAATTTCTAACTTTTGAACCGGTGCTCGGAATCAAATTCTGAGGGCACTGATGGAACCGCAGCGCCGGTATTTTCTTATGAATGCCTATTCTAGAGTTGCGTTTTCTCGAGAGAAGTTGATAAAAATTGTGGAAGTTAAAAATAAAAATTTAACAACAATTTTTATTTTTCTCTAAGTGTTTGTATCCTTTGGGAAGAAGTTGGGTAACTACCCAACTTCCCTTTGTAGGTTATGAAGGAGGTGGGGCCCACACAAACCCCATCCCTTTATATCCTCTAACCTCCTCAACTCCCATTGATTTTATTAACTTAAGATTATTAAGTTATGGAATTAATGAGGTGGGTTAATGTAGAATTCAAACTCTTGAATTTAAAAAAGGCTTGTTGTGTTAATAAAATAAGAAAGGAGACTATTTTATTTTTGTTGTTAGAGTTTTGTCATTGAGAGGTTTTGGGAAGAACATATTCTTCTTTGACGAAGAACTTGAAGAACATCAGTCTCCGACGAAGAACACCGAGTTCTCAGAAACCGATTACCGCGACGCCGCCGACGTCTTCTTCCGCGACATCTCTTCCCGCGACGTTTTCCCGCGACGAATTCCTCCACGACGAAAACCTCATTCAAGCCACGCTCGAGGTAGGGGTTTATTTAATTATTTTTGTTCGTGATTTCTAGTTCGTCGTTCTTCGTGGATATACGACCAAATGATACCGATTACCGAGAGGGGGCCGGACCGCACAAACACGACCGACCCCCTCCTTTATCCATGTTTGATTCTTTGTGGATGGAACGGAATGGTGTGGTGTCGTCGCACCATGTGGGAATTGTACGGAAAGTAATGTGTGACGCTGTCGCGCCGCACCGTGAAGTTGAACAAGGACGCGACGCTGTCGCGCCGTGCCGTGAAGATGAACAAGGACGCGACACCGTCGTGCCGCGCCGTGAATATGAACAAGGACGCGACGCCGTCGCGCCGTGTCGAAGAAAACTCAAGACGCCGCAGCCGGAGCGGGGCCGCAGCGGAGGGGCGCGGTGTCGTCGCACCGCGCTGGACGAACCAAGCCGTGGCTGGTTTCGGGCCGCGGTGGAGCAGGGTGACCGGCGGCCGGTTCCGGGCCGCCGGTGTCGGCGAAGGAAGAAGGACCGGCCGTCGCCGGTCCTCGTTGGCAGAACCGGCCAGCCGGTGCGGGCCAGTCAGACAAAGGGGAGACGGGGGAATTAATTCCCCTGGCTGGCTATACAAAACGACCCCCTTAATTGGGGGGCCGCGATTACACCAGGGGGGCAGGCGCCCCCCCCTTGCCAAAAACGGCTCGGACGTTGGCCGAGCTGGCCAGCGCGCTGTGCCCAGGCTGGGCCGCGTCGGGCCAGGCTGACCCGGATCCTGGGCGGGTCGACCCGGTTCGGGCTGACCAGGGGGTCTCGGGCCGGGTCGGTCCGGGCCCGAAACCCCCGTTTTCGGACCGTTTTTTTGTCTTTTGCCAATAACATGGGCTACAGACCTCCGATTGACGCACCGTCAGTTGAGTAGAGATCCTTGGAATGAAATGGTCGTTTCGGTATATCGCACTCAAGGTTTCGGATCACTTTGAGTTTGGCCGGGTTGGTTCGTACACGAAACCAACCGGGCCCTCGGAGCAGAAACACTTATATCTTGAGCTCCGGACATCCGATTGACGTGCCGTCGACTTTGATGGATTCCTCTAAGTGAGACGAATCTTTTGGCTTACTCCAGTCAAGGTTTGGATGTTGTCGGAGTGCGGTCGGGTTGGTTCGCTCATGAAACCAACTGGGCCCCTGGAACGAAAAAGCCAATAACTCACAGACCGGGCGTCCGATTGATGCGCCGTCTGTCTCCTTGAATTCCTCTTGATGAGACAGAACTTTTGGCATACTTCGCTCGAGTTTTGGATGCAGTTGGATAGTGGCCGGGTTGGATTGTACCCAAAATCCAACCGGGCCCCTAGAATGGAAAAGCTGATATCTTTCAGACCGGACGTCCGTTTGACGAACCGTCAGCGACATTGGTGATCACATTGAGAAACAGCCCCTATGAGTATACCCTATGAGAGTTCGGGGTATAGTTGAGATATGTCCGGATTGGTTCGCACACGAAACCAACCGGGCCCCTAGGACGAAAAGGCTAATAACTCACTGACCGGGCGTCCGATTGACGCGCCGTCTGTTGCGTTGAGACCCCTATGATGAGGCCGTCCTTTGAGATACTTCTTCATGGGACTTTGAGATACTTGGAGTATCGACCTGTAGCTCGTGGAGCGGACCCTCCTAGAGACGAGCGTGCGGAGTACGGAGAACGTGTAGCCGACTGAGACCTGACGACTGCTTGACCAAATCGACTTGGAGTGAGTCGATAGCCCAGTGGAGGGAGCACTAATTTGTGAGTTTCAGACCCATGGCGGACGGAGCACTACCTGTGTGACAGTGCAGACCCACGATACTCGTCCGGAGAGTACCTCAGCAGGCTACTAGGGGGTGTGCACTACTGTGTTTGGGTGATATACCCCGGCGGGAAGCACTACTGTGTTTGGGTGGATGACCCGCGGTACTCGACAGGAGGAGTACCTCAGCAGTCTTAGGTTAGTGAGCAGTACCTCGGAGTCGTGACAGGACCACTGTACACTCTAGAGACGGAGCTCTTCAGCAGTTACGATTTCGATAATGAAAATCCTAGTTTGAGCTGAGACTTTTGACATTTGTGTTTACCTCTTGATTGAGATGAGTCACTTGATAACTTAGGTATATGTATGGGCATATACCTGGGTGGAGGTTATCCATTGATTTTATGATCTTGGTGTTTTTCATAATGATTGAGATGGGTTAATTGATAACTTAGGTATATGCATGGGCATATACCTAAGTAGAGGTTATCTGTTGAGATCTTCTTTATGGTTATCCTTGTTGGTTTTAGTGAGACCTTGAGGGTCTTGTGGTCCCTACTGAGTATCGTTATACTCACCCCTGCACGGGCTATGCCCGCAGCTCGTTGTGTTGGTTGCAGACGACGGGCAGTGCTGACGGAGGCCGAGTGTTCGAGGACTGGATAGTACCCGGAGGTGGACTACACGACGAGTCAGTACCCGGAGGTGGACTACACTACGAGTCAGTATCTGGAGGTGGACTTCACGGTGAGATGACACACAGAGGAGGTTGACGGGCGAGAGCGTTGTGGAGGCTATCTGTACCTACCCTTCAGGTAGGATCCGTGGTGGACGATCCAGGAGCTGCGCCATCTGTACCTACCCTTCAGGTAGGATCTGAGGAGGACGACCCCGGAGCTGCTTCCTTTCTTCCAGCCATTGTCTTTTCCTGTTGTACTTTGTTCAGTTGTAGTTGTACTTTCATTTGGGTTTGTATTCTGGCCCATTTACCTTCCAGCACTTCTCTTTGTACTTAGTGTTTTACTTTCGCTTGTACTCTATAGTGTTTTGTTTACTTTTATAAAGGCAATGCCTTCCCAGTTATCGGGATTTACGCCTTTGGTGCTAGTCGCCAGCCCCTGGCCTATGGAAGGCGGGCTTGGGGTAGTCACGGCATGGGCCCAGAGGATAGGTCATGACAAATTGGTATCAAAGGAGTCAGTTCTACAGTAGAACTAATAACTCTGATATATTTCTTTCTGTGAAGCAATAGTGTTAAGAGTACCGAGTGTGGTTTTCAGTTCAGGGAGTTCAGTATTGGTGCGGGCGACCGACATATCCATACACCAGGACCCTGACAACTGAATTCCGACTTTGTGCATGAAAACACTGCTGCATGTGTGTTTACAGAAGTTTTATTTAAATATCTGCTCAAACCAGGTCAGCTCACCTGGTATAATCATTTGACCGTGTCACATTGTTTCTTTCAGGATGCCTTTTCTCGGATGACTAGCTAGAGCCCAGAGGGATGTGTTTACTAACAACCTGCCGAGCGACGAGGCTTCGGTACAGGGCCCTCTTGCAGTTGAGGCACCAGCGGAGGCACCAACGGTACTACCATACATTGGGACACCGATGCCACCAGCCCCAGCAGTAGGCGATGCACGCCACTTGAGCGCTCTTCACGAGTTCCAACTCCAGAGGCCACCCAGGTTCCGGGGAGAGACGGACCCATAGGCGGCTGAGGTTTGGCTGGAGGCTATGGTGAGAGTCTTCAGGCTAGGGGGGACGCCGACAGACTTCATGGTGATCTTTGCTACCAGCCTCCTTCAGGCAGCAGCAGGCAGGTGGTGGAGCTAGTTGTTTCAGTTTTGCGATAGGATGACCTTCGCATGGGAAGACTTCGAGACCTTCTTCAGGGTAGAGTTTGTGCCAGTAGCTCTAAACCCCGAGTGTGTACAGAAGCTTCTGCCATGGCCACGTGTTTTTTGATCAGTAGCCGAGTCATCTGTGGGCAGTAGACAGATGATGCAGAGGTCCAGGAGGACCAGACCAGCAGTTGGACGATCTCAGGTTTTAGGACCGGTGGTGCAGGGCACCCGGGGTGGGGTCAGAGCCAGGTGTTCCAGAAATAGACAGTGTTACTCATGCGGCAGGAAGGGTCACCTGGCACGTGACTGTCCGACTCCTCGTACAGTTGATCCGCAGGCTTTGGAGGAGCCACCGAGGTAGAAGAAGCGACAAGTGCTTGAGCAACAGTCGAGCAGTGGACAAGGCAGTAGAGCTCCGGGAGTAGGTGGACATGAGAGGAACTAGTGGATACGTCCCTTGTACTTCTAGTTCCATGTTGCTGTTGTATTCGTGTCTTTGTATTATGGGCTGTAATAATAAAAAGACACTTATCTTTGTTTTCTTTCCTGTCCTTTTGTTTGGTTGATAATGAGTGGTCCCGGTTAAAACTGTTGACTTGACCCTCACTTTCGAGATTTCTACTGTAGGAGACCTAGTGACCTCACACTGATGCCGACAGTGTGACTCGACCCTTGGAGGCGAGAGTGACAATTGGATCTCATGGTAGTTACGTCGAGGCCTTACGACGTCATCCATGGCATGAATACATCATTCATGTCCGGATTGACTGTATTAGGAAATGGGAGTGGTTCATCCAAGGGATGAGACCGAGTTTCTATTTTCGGCAAAGGAGAAATTTTAGCAGCTCTTTCAGATCGTAGGCAAAGAAGGTGCAGATCATTCAGGAGTGGAGGAAGACTGCACAGTGCAGTAAGAAACAGGAAACCGGCGCAAGTCTTAGAGACTCGGGCAAGTTAAATGTTTCCATAAGAGGAAGCTTAAAGGAGAGATGAGTCTGTGAAGCAATAGACGTGGAGGAAGAGCTAGGAGAGCAGCATGAGGTGGTGTACATCTTAACATGCTACAACCACCCGCCTTAGTTATCCCCGCCAGGCTCAGGGAGCTGGTGGGCGGAGGAAGAGAGTAGCTGCATGCAGTCAAGGAGAGTGACCCAATGGCTCTAAAAATGATTCAAGGGATAGTCTGTGTCCACTACTAGCTGCTATAGTAATAGACGACGATATGAATCATTCCTTGCTTTCACGAATCTTGTTCCAGACCTAGAGTTTCCGGTAAGCCGTGGACTTGACCCTCACGTCTGGAGATACCTTGGGAGGAGACTCGATAATCACACTTACGCCGACCGTGTGGTCAACCCTCGAGGCGAGAGTTTCGGTTGGAATCTCTTGGTAGCAGCATCGAGGCATTACGACGTTGGTCTGAGTATGGATTGGATCCACAGTTCATACACGAATTGACTATATTAGGCAAAAAGGTTGTGGTTTAACTACGACGTCGGGATGAGTTTTCCTTGGTCGGCGAAAAGGAAACCCCAGGCAGTGCAGGGTAACTCTTGCATAGGAGGGTGCAGACGATCATTCTTGAGTCGGTCAACCTTACCCTCGTGGTAGCAGTCGTTTTAAGTTTATGTTCTAATCAGGATTTGGAGACCTCTGAGTTCGAGAATGTCGATCACGTCCTTATATGAGTCTCACCTCGACGAGGTTTACGTAGATGTAGCCGAGGCGGAGAGATATCTCCGAGGTTCAATGGACCTTTCTAGGTCCCCAGCAGGGTAGGCGAGGTGGTTTACCACTTCACCCATCCACCTCAGTTGCACCGGGTGCACGACGTCTTCCACGTATCTCAGCTGGGGAGATACGTGCTCGACCCTTCGCATATTATCGACCCTGAGAAGCTGGACGATGGAAATGGGGTGTCTTTCACGGAGGTTCCAGTGGGAATCAAGGATCGACAGGAGCGGATCCTATGAGGATGGACGATTCATCAGGTGCACTTTCTCTAGTAGTACGAGAACCTCCAGGTAAGCACATGGGAGCAGAAGGCTCAGATGCGTGCTCAATACCACTTTTTTGACCCTAGTTTGTGTTGAAGCTTTACGGGGACGTAAAGCCCTGAGGTGGGAGTAATGTAAAGACCCGGAAATTTCAATTATTATTTTTTTCATAATTTTCTTTGGAATTTTACAAGAACGCAGTTTCTGACGGCGCCTGATTCCGAGGCCCGGTGTGCCCGGAATCATTTTCCGAAGTTTAGCTCGGGTACGTTCAGTGAACGAACGAGCGAGAATTTATAAATTTTGAACCGGTGCTCGGACACAAATTCCGAGGGCACCGATGGAACCGCAACGCCGGTATTTTCTTATGAACTCCTATTCTGGAGTTGCGTTTGCTCGAGAGAAGTTGATAAAAATTGTGGAAGTTAAAAAATAAAAATTTAACAACAATTTTTATTTTTCTCTAAGTGTTTTTATCCTTTGGGAGGAAGTTGGGTAACTACCCAACTTCCCTTTGTAGGTTATGGAGGAGGTGGGGCCCACACTAACCCCACCCCTTCATATCCTCTAACCTCCTCAACTCCCATTAATTTTATTAACTTAAGATTATTAAGTTATGGAATTAATGAGGTGAGTTAATGTGGAATTCAAACACTTGAATTTCAAAAAGGCTTGTTGTGTTAATAAAATAAGTAAGGAGCTTATTTTATTTTTGTTGTTAGAGTTTTGTCATTGAGAGGTTTTGGGAAGAACATCTTCTTCTTTGACGAAGAACTCGAAGATCATCGGTCTCCGACGAAGAACACCAAGTTCTCAGAAACCGATTACCGCGACGCCGCTGACGTCTTCTTCCACGACATCTCTTCCCGCGATGTTTTCCCGCGACG
Organism: Viscum album; assembly: GCA_963277665.1. Taxonomy (NCBI): domain Eukaryota; kingdom Viridiplantae; phylum Streptophyta; class Magnoliopsida; order Santalales; family Viscaceae; genus Viscum; species Viscum album. The sequence continues at coordinate 139,731,857 of OY728155.1, forward strand.
AATTCCTCCGCGACGAAAACCTCATTCAAGCCGCGCTCAAGGTAGGGGTTTATTTAATTATTTTCATTTGTGATTTCTAGTTTGTCATTCTTCGTGGATATACGACCAAATGATACCGATTAATGAGAGGGGGCCGGACCGCACAAACACGGCCGACCCCCCTCCTTTATCCATGTTTGATTATTTGTGGATGGAACGGAATGTCATGGTGCCGTAGCACCACGCGGGAATTTCACGACAAGTAATGCGCGACGCCATCACGCCGCGCCGTGAAGTTGAACAAGGACGCGACGCCGTCGCGCCGCGCCGTGAAGATGAACAAGGACGCGACGCCGTCGCGACGCGCCGTGAAGATGAACAAGGACGCGACACCGTCGCGCCGCGTCGAAGAAAACCGAAGACGCCCTCGGCCGGAGCGGGGCCGCGGTGGAGGGGCGTGGTGCCGTCGCACCGCGCCAGACGAACCAAGCCGCGGCCGGTTCTGGGCCACGGCGGAGGAGGGTGACCGGCGGCCGGTTCCGGGCCGCCGGTGTCAGCGAAGGAAGAAGGACCGACCTTCGCCGGTCCTCGTTGGCAGAACCGGCCGGCCGGTGCGGGCCAGCCGGACAAAGGGGAGCCGGGGGAATTAATTCCCCCGTCCGGCTATACAAAACGACCCCCTTAATTGGGGGGTCGCGATTACACCAGGGGGGCAGGCCCCCCCCCCCTTGCCAAAAACAGCTCGGCCGTTGGCTGAGCTGGCCAGTGCGCTGGGCGCGCTGTGCCCAGGCCGGGCCGGGCCGGGTCGGTCCGGGCCCGAAACCCCCGTTTTCGGACCGTTTTCGTTCTTTTGCCCATAACTTGGGCTACGGACCTCCGATCGATGCACCGTCAGTTGAGTAGCGATCCTTGGAACAAAACGGTCGTTTCGGTATACCGCACGCAAGGTTTCAGATCACTTTGAGTTCGGTCGGGTTGGTTCGTACAAGAAACCAACCGGGCCCTCGGAGTGGAAACACTTATATCTTGAGCTCCGGACGTCCGATTGACGTGCCGTCGACTTTGATGGATTCTTCTAAGTGAGACAGATCTTTTGGCTTACTCCGCTCGAGGTTTGGATGCCGTCGGAGTGCGGTTGGGCTGGTTCGCTCACGAAACCAACCGGGCCCCTGGAACGAAAAAACCAATAACTCACAGACTGGGTGCCCGATTGACGCACCGTCTGTCTCGTTGGATTCCTCTTGATGAGACGGAACTTTTGGCATATTTTTCCCGAGTTTTGGATGCAGTTGGATAGTGGCCGGGTTGGATTGTAACCGAAATCCAATCGGGCCCCTGGAACGGAAAAGCTGATATCTTTCAGACCGGACGTCCGTTTGACGAACCGTCAGTGGCGTTGGTGATCACATTGAGAAACGGTCCCTATGAGTATACCCTATGAGAGTTCGGGGTATAGTTGAGATACGGCCGGATTGGTTCGCACACGAAACCAACTGGGCCCCTGGGACGAAATGGCTAATAACTCACAGACCGGGCGTCCGATTCACGCGCCGTTTGTTGCGTTGAGACCCCTATGACGAGACGGTCCTTTGAGATACTTCTTCGTGGGACTTTGAGATACTTGGAGTATCGACCTGTAGCTCATGGATTGGACCCTCCCAGAGACGAGCATGCGGAGTACGGAGACCGTGTAGCCGACTGAGACCTGACGACTACTTGACCGACTCGACTTGGAGTGAGTCGACTAGCCCAGTGGACGGAGCACTACTTTGTGAGGTGCAGACCCATGGCGGACGGAGCACTACCTGTGTGATAGTGCAGACCCGCGGTACTCTTTCAGAGAGTACCTCAGTAGGCTACTAGGGGGTGTGCACTACTGTGTTTGGGTGACATACCCCGGCGGGAAGCACTACTGTGTTTGGGTGGCTGACCTGCGGTACTCGACAGGAGGAGTACCTCAGCAGTCTTAGGTTAGTGAGCAGTACCTCGGAGTCGTGACAGGACCACTGTACACTCCAGAGACGGAGCTCTTCAGCAGTTATGGTTTCGATAATGAAAATCCTAGTTTGAGCTGAGACTTTTGACCTTTCTATTTACCTCTTGATTGAGATGGGTCACTTGATAACTTAGGTATATGTATGGGCATATACCTGGGTGGAGTTTATCCGTTGATTTCATGATCTTGGTGTTTTTCCTCATGATTGAGATGGGTTAATTGATAACTTAGGTATATGCATGGGCATATACCTAAGTAGAGGTTATCTGTTGAGATCTTCTTTGTGGTTATCCTTGTTTGTTTTAGTGAGACCTTGAGGGTCTTGGGGTCCCTACTGAGTATCGTTATACTCACCCCTGCACGGGCTATGCCCGCACCTCGTTGTGTTGGTTGCAGACGACGGGCAGTGCTGACGGAGGCCGAGTGTTCGAGGACTGGACAATACCCGGAGGTGGACTACACGACGAGTCAGTACCTGGAGGTGGACTACACGACGAGTTAGTATCTGGAGGTGGACTTCACGGCGAGACGACACACGGAGGAGGTTGAAGGGCGAGAGCATTGTGGAGGCTATCTGTACCTACCCTTCAGTTAGGATCCGTGGTGGACGATCCAGGAGCTGCGCCATCTGTACCTACCCTTTAGGTAGGATCCGTGGAGGATGACCCATGAGCTTCTTCCTTTCTTCCAGCCGTTGTCTTTTCCTATTGTAATTTGTTCAGTTGTAGTTGTACTTTCATTTGGGTTTGTATTCTGGCCCATTTACCTTTCAACACTTCTCTTTGTAGTTAGTGTTTTACTTCCGCTTGTACTCTGTAGTGTTTTGTTTACTTTTATAAAGGAAATGACTTCTCAGTTATTGAGATTTACGCATTTGGTGCTAGTCGCCAGCCCCTGGCCTATGGAAGGCGGGCTTGGCATAGTCACGGCACGGGCCCAGAGGACAGGTCGTGACAGGCACCATAATTAATTACTTGGAATTTATCATTCATACCCCTTTTGCATGAACTACATGTTCATACTGGATAATTTTTAGACACTGTTGGTGGTGGCCTACTGAGTTGTACTCACACCCTGCTCGGGACATCGTTGGGTACCCGAGCAGACTTCATATTTTCAGGTCAGGAGAAGGGAAAGGGTCCTTGCTAGATAGTGAGTGGAATGGGTAGCACTTGGCGGTGGATCCAGACTTGGAGTTGAGACTATTTTGGGGATTTTCCTGTTGTCTTTATTTTGGGCTCTTGTTCACTTTTTCACTTGTAGCATGACATGGAATATTTACTGTTGGAAATGTTGTTATACATGTTCCTTGCTTATTGGTTATGGTATTCTTATATTGGGTTATTATGTTGTGGCTTACTCTGATAAATAGTGGGTATAGTCGCCCCACTTGACTACATAGACCCCCGCTCTTAGTTGCCAGCCTTTGGCGTACGGGGAGGCACGTTTAAGGTCATGTAACCACCCGGATCGGAGCACGAGTTTAGTGGCTTTCGGGTCGTGGACGTTACAATCCTCCTCCAAGTTTCATCACATTTGACCTCTACTATGTAGTTTATCTACTGGCATGTTTTGCTGAACATATTTGGAACAAACCTGATATAAAATACCTAAAATATGGTTTGAGACTCTAAAACCTAAAATTTTTACTATTTAAGATTAATTAACTATTTATTTTATTAATTAAAATTTTAAAATTATCTTAATGTCTACCCATTTCAAATATAGGTTCATAGAATAATAATTCATGATCCTTTCCTTGGTATCTACCTTATAATCATCATCACATTTCTTATAAGAATCATTAAACTTAAAGGTTCATGCATCAAATCACAGGGGGCATAAATACCTATGTCTAAGATGGTCTTCCTTGTTTATATCACCCACTAGGTCTAGTAGACACCATTTCCCTATAAAACCATGTAACCTTTCCTATACCTCACTCATAACTCCATCATTTCTAACAACCAAAACCTATGACACTAGTCTTTTATAACCCCATCCCACCAAAGGTACCCCTTCGGGGTCAGAAATTAGAGAATGGAGGTAATGACCTATTGAATCCCTCCACCAATAGGCCATATGCTGGAGACAAGCTTCAATAATATATCATATATAAAAATGGGAGGAATTATCCTCTAAAATAATATATGGAATGAAAGATAAGACAAGTAGACCAACTAAATTATACATATATAAAGTAAAATAAATCCCATATACATGCATGTAATGCCATGAAAATTAGAACAACTGATAAGAAACTACAAGAACCAAAATAGAAACTTGGCAGTGACTATAAAGACCGAAAAACTTTTTAACTATCATGAGCTTGTAATATCTGAACCAATCCCCAACCTACTCTTATTGACCTGAAAATAGTTTATATAGAGGTAGGGTGAGCATAATAATCATACTCGATAGAATCCTATATATATCCTCTTATACAAAAGATAAAGAAAGCATGATTAATTCCAATGAACAACAAGTGAAACCAACACTTCATCTAAATAGGTATACTAAGTTCAAATCCTTACCATTGTTATCTCTCACCGTATAATGCACATAAGATATCATATAATATAGTAACAAAAATAGGGTACTGATGTGGCCTTGAATCTCATGATTTTCCACATATTTTTATTAAGTTTTAATGATTTAATTAATTAATTTTTCAATTTTTTCTAATTAATTGCACCATTGTAATTTTGTAATTAAATTTGTTATTTATTCATTTTTTTATAATTAATGTTGTGTTATTGGTTGTTAAAGTTATTATTTTATCTTTCTTAAAACAAAAATAAATTTATTAATTAATTTTATCTAATTAATTAATTTATATCCTTTAAGTTTAATATTTTAATTCAATTTATAATTCAATTATTATTTGTTTCAATTGTTATGCCTGTAAAATTTAGTTAGTTATAATTTATTTGAATACTTAGTTTTTAGTTTTCTATTTTGAATTTATTAATTAGATAATTCTTTTAATTTTGTATTAATTCAATTTTATGTTTATGTTTTATTCTTTAAATTAATTTAATTATGTTTTAAGTTTTATTTTCATTTATCTTCCATTAATATTTTAATTTATTAATTGATTTTTTTTGAATTTGCAGCAAAAATATAAGTCACCACAACCGTTGGAAAATTTATAACACTGTCTCATACTTTGTCACTTTTTTAAACCCACTAAATGGTGACCACGAGACACTTCTATCCTTACTTTTTAAGAACACACTAGCAGCCAGTCGACTAGCATGAGACACCTCTAGTATAAAATCCATGACACAAATGAAATTCTTCACACCATCGGATTCACACACAACACACTGCCAGAGTCACCTCCATTCTCGTGACTCACCACCAAACCATAGTAAACAAGAGACACTGGTAGATCTAAAAAAATGAAGCCACTGTGCTGCTGGATCTGGGACCTTCCACTACTTCAAGCCAATCACCTCCTGATCTATAGATCTAAGAACCACCACGAGCCTCTATGAGATCGCCATCAGGGAGAAGGAGTCGAGCTGCCGTTGGAGGTCAAAGCTGGTTCCCTCATAGATTAACCTAAGCATAGACACCAAAGATGGAGCTAATCCTCAGACGACGAATCCCTCAATCACCATGGATGAGGGAAGCTGAGGCTATGAAGATGCCTCACCAGATCCAAAGCATCCCACACTCATAGTTTCCTCAGATTGAGAGATCTTCCAGCGCTGGAACTTTCTCAGAAAAACCACTACACAACTATCGGTGGATGTGGAGCTGATATTAAAGGAAGAAGGTTGCGTTGCTTGCCAGTCGAAGTCGCTTCCATCAAATACCATTGAGGAGAGGAGGAGAAACAACCAGATGAAGCAGATCTCCCCTCCCTCCTCATGCCGATCAGGGAAATTGGGGGTGCGAAAGAATAAAATATTAAAAATAATAAAAAATAATAGAATATAAATAAAAAAATAAAACATATTAATTAACTAAATTAATAATAATTAAAATATTATAAATTAATAATTAATAAAATACATTGTTAAAATTAAGTTATATAATCAAATAAATAAATATTTAATAACCATATTAATAAATTAATATAATTATAATAATAATTTATAAATTTAGTAAATAAATTAATAGCTTTAATAATATTAAATAATATAAAATATTTTATTATTTACTTTATGTTTTGACTGCGCAGATACACACCATATCTTGAATCTCATCCAGATTCATCCCAAACAATTTGGTTACATTCAGTTATGGGGGTTTTCTCAAGTTAGGTGGATAACATGAGGGAGCAGTACGTGGATGGTGGAAAAGAATAGAACCAACCAAATTCAGTGGAAAATGTTGTTGACAAACAGAGTACGATGAAAGAATTTTAAAGAAGAAAATAACAAAATTAGTGAGAGGAGTCACTTCAAATTCATTGATCCACATCCCAAGGGTAGCAATAGAACATAAACAAAGAGAGACATAGACTGGAGGATCAAAACAGAGCAACAATATGAGATTTTGAAAGGGATATTTCTTTCTCTATTTTTCAATTTATTTTTTCTATAATTATTTCAAGTTCTGTTTTAGAATATGATTATAGGCTAATCATTCTTGTATTTGGGGTATTTATAATCTTTTGGTCAATTTCTTTATCTATTTACATTTTTTTACAATGAATTTAAAATTGATCGGTGAGATAAATTTCAAATTAATTGATATTGTTTCATGATTCATGTCAAAAAATGAAAAAATTACTTGATCAGTCGACGAGATTAATCATGTGTGATTTATTCAATTTTAATTTCAAAACATTGAAATATTATGGTGAGTTTTATTCAATTGCCATCTCTTTTCAATTTTCATTAAATTTTGATGATTCTCAGAGTGGTGAACTCCAATATTTTATCCTTCTATGTGATTGATCTCCTGAAAATAGATATTTATCCAAAATAATTTCAAGGATTGCAAATTCAATAAAATTTCTGTGATGAAATTGAACTTTTTAGACCAATAGTGATAGAATTCCCTGCAAATTCTTCTTGATCTTCTTTTCTGTTGACTCTGCCTTCTCATCAAACCTCCTTCCTTTTTTTAAAAACACACTTTTTCAATATTATTTGAACCACTAAACTCAATAAAAAAATTAAATGAAAAAAAATATTTTCATCCATTGTTTACAACAGTGGGGTTTTGTTTTGAAAATTTGGTCATTTAAACTCATTTTTTCATTCCTTATGGGTTTGAACCTACGAAAAAATATACACTAATTATTAAGAAATATAAATTTTTAAACTTAGATGCATATTCAATGATGTGTGTGCCATGTTTTTGGAAGTATTTACAAGGAAGGATTCATGGGACCATTTTGTTTTCAAAATAGAAAAAAAATTATTTCAAAAAAAATTCATTTACTTTTTTTACTAAAGAACCTTTTTTTAGTTCAGAGTAAAAATTTTATTGTATGTATGTGAATGTGTGTTTAATATGACTCACTTAAAAAATGGATGTACATCAAGGATATAATCATTCTATATTTTTTGTGTTTTTTCTAGGTTTCATGGACACACTGTTAGGTAGTGCATCAATAATCAACCACAAAAAATTAATCACTTTGAAGAAAATGGACATCACTTTTAGACCAAACCTGATTTCCTAAAAATATTTGACCAATTTTTTACTGATATGGATTCTAAGATGAATGTTAGGCTGAACCAAAACCATGAACTTCAAATTAAAAATTCTCAAGAATAAGATCAACAACTCCAAAAGTTAGAAAGAATGATCTTAGAGTTACAAAAAAAGGTTTAAAAAATAAGAATAATTTGATATAATTGAAGAATAAAATGATTTGAGAAATTATAACAATGAAAGTATAATAGAAATTGAGGCTGAAAATAAGAAACAAACCATTTTTTATGAAGAATCTGATTATGATGGAAACAAATATGGAAATAAACAACTCACTGGATAAAGAAAAAAATACTGATAAATATTTCTAGAGTTTAAATGGAGTTGAGTTAGAAAATTGTGAAGAAGAACTAAAAAATATTGAAGGTAATTTTCCTATTATTTACATGATACCTAAATTTGATAAAAGTAACTATTTTTGTAATTTTGAAAATGTTATTCCTTGAGTTGAGGAGAATAAAATAATGAGATATTGAATGTTAAAATTCATTATAAAAACTTTTTAAAAACATTTAATAATGAATCTGAACTTGAAATTGGGAATATTCTGGAAGTGAACTAAAAACCTAAAATCACAAACTGGAAATTTTTGGATACTATTAATAAATTTGATCTTCCTGATTTTGAAAGTGACAACCTAATAATCTCTTAAATGTTGTTGGATGAAGACTTTGAGTAAGTTTGTTTTGAAGAAAGGTTAATTGATGAACTTCCAATACCTTATTCACAAAATAATCATTTTTCTAAAGATTTTTTTAGTGAGATATAAAGTAATGTTGACCAACTTAGGAATGATTGTTTTAAATTATAAAATTTAGAATCTGAATTTATCAAAGGTGAATTGTACAATTCGTCCACTAAAATTGTACTGCAATACTCACCAAACTTTTCCTTTGATAATGGGCTTTTTTAATGTGAGTATAAGGAGAAGTTGAACACACACATGATGATTTAAGTAGTGTTAATTTTACAGAAGTAGTGGTTGAGATTTTTTTGTTTTAGATGGACAAATTTTGGAAGAGATTTTTAATATTTTCAAACCTCAATATTTGGATGAACAAAAATTATCTCTTCTATATTTTTCACATCAAACCTCAACTAAGTTGAGTACTAAAAAACTTTGTGGGACCGAAAGTAGTTTTGAAGAGGAACCATTTTTTATTAATAACTTAGATTTTGAACATGATTTTATTGATACGCATCTTCTTGAATTTTTTAGTCAAAACATAGCCACAAAAACCATTTAATTTGATATTTGTGGGGTTGATTTTGATATATATAGTTCTGAGGATAACTCCATACCCTTAGAATCATCTATTTCACAGCTGTCCCCTTAAGAAAATTATAATTTTCTCAAATATGAACATAATATAGAAGTTTAAAACACTACTTCCAAGAGTAATTTTGATGTTTTTAAACATAAAAGATTCTTGGAAGAGCTTGAGGGAGTCAATTCTTTTCCACCTCAACTTAATTTCCTTGAAAATACTAAAAAAATGAATTTGGATAGTGATTTTCTACTCAACATGAAGACTCAATTGAGTAATTCCTAAATGATATAGGGTGTTTATTATGGATATTTGTTTTTGTGAAGGGAGTCAAGTGTTCCCTCAGTTTTCTAAGAGCCCACAAATTTCATTATCTTGCTAAAAAAATTTGGGCAAAAAACATTTGGTGGTTCTTACATAGGAAACCACACCCACCTATTTGTTTGGTTTCTAGGGGAGTACATCTAGGGACTTTAAAAATAGCATTGCATGGGAGGCAACCCATTATTTTAATACTTTTAGTAAAATATTTTTTTTGGTGTTTTATAAATTCAATAAAGTATAGTTGAAGACTTAAAATTCAGTTATTTAATGGAGTTAACCCATGATTTTTCCATTTTTTTAATTTTTGTTTTTTTAAAATAAAATGTTGCTTTCTCTATCATTATATTTATTATTTATGATAGTTATTATATCTCAGTATTCTTAGTTTTTATACTATATGAAGGTTGCTGCTACTTGTGTCTATAGAAGAGCATCATTCCCATTGTACTCAAATTACAAGAAGCTGCATTTTGAAGTCTCACTAGATTTAAATTCTCTTTACTCATACATTTGGTTTTTAATTACATTTGAGTTTCATGTATTGATTTCATATTATAATATTTTTAATTTTTTTGGAACTTGAATTTAATATACCAAAGTATTAGATTCAGCTAATATTGAATAATTAATTTTAGACTTAATATGAAGAGAAATCTTCATAAAACATGGATTTTTTATTTTCTGTATCTCTTTACTACTCTTCTAATTTTTTTACTATCTTTGCTGCATGTGTTGGTTGCTGGAAATTTTTGATACATGCACTGGATTATATGAAATTTGTAATTTAAGGATTTAAAATTTTATCTATCTGTGAAATTAAGTGTGTGTGTGGGGGGGGGGGGGTATACCCACCTTGCTGGAAACTTTTTTTAAGTGAATATTCTTTTCTATGATGGTTGTTTAGCATACAATTTTTCTGTTCTATTTTAAAACCAATTGAAACAAATCTGATAACCTTTCTACACCCACTTAACTTAACTCAATTTATTCAAAAGTTATTATTTAAATTTAATTGAATTTTTTTATCACTAGATCAAATGATAACTCATGTGTTCCTGCTGTAAAATATTTTCGTGGAAAAATTATTTTTGAACTTCACTATGACCCTTGTATATGTCATTAACTAGCTAAATTGAAAATATTTTTTGATCTTTAAATGCCTAATTGTCATTATTCAACATTTTAATTCAACGTTGGGGACAAATTCTAGGTTTAAGTGTGGGGGATGGGGTCAATTTATGCTAAGATAATCTTTGATTTTATCCCAAAAAACCCCCTCCTCTAATTTTTTTATAAAAAATGGTTAAATTATTCAAAATTATATTTCAATCCAAGTTCATTAGGCTTCATTTTTCACTTAAAACCAATCTTGCTAAAGAATAATATCTTACAGGTAGTTAATATTTGTTTTGAATTTGAAATTTTTGAGGATGAATGATTTCTGATTGAATTTTCTTACTGATTTTATGAATTTTCTATTTAGAAAATACGTTTGAAAGTGATATAGGATACATTTTTGCGGAGTTACGATCATAACCTGAATAAACTATAAATTTGAACTTCATCCCAGGGGACTCACTTTTTAATTATTAAAATAATCACTTTAGTGAGCCAATTTAAATGGTATTCATATAAATATTTTGAAACTGAAGTAAAAAAAGGGCATTTGGGAACCCACAATGAACCATTGAGACACTATAAAGAATGTTTGTGAGTAACACCTTTATATAATTCTAATAATTTCATATGCACAATGATTATCACATATTACATGGATGAGAAAAATTAAAAAAAAGAAATAGTGTATAGTTGTTAAAAAATGAGTTCAATATGGTGAGGGGAATTTTGAACACCAGAAGAATAAGGGAAAATCAATTTATATAAAAATAATTTAGTTGTATCAATAATGTGATTAAGAAACTAATTTAAAATTTGCGTTTTGGATCCAAGGATTAAGTTAAAGTAAAAGGCACCTTTTGTTATGTTCTTAATTACACTTATTTTTCACCTTTTATCACTCGTAGATTTAGAACTAGAACTTGAATTGAAACAATTCAGTAGGAATCATCATATATGAGACATAATATTTTAAATAGTATATGATTATTTAATTCCTTGAATACCTAGTGTGTATTTGAATTTAGACAGGACTCGATTTTTACATTTCATTTGAAAAAGCCTATTTCATATTTTTTGTTCCTCTGATTTTAAATTGATTATCATGCTCCACTTTGAGCTATTAAATAAAAACATTTATCTATTTTAAGAAAGACACTAAATAATGGAATTGATTTAGGAAAATGAATGCCTAAGTGTGGTGGAATTTGACGTGGCCTTAAAATTCATGATTTTTTCACATAGTTTTATTAAGTTTATAGTGATTTAATTAATTAATTTTGTACTTTTTTATAATTTATTTAACCTTTGTAATTTTATAATTAAATTTATTATTTAATTATTTTTATAATAAATGTTTTATTATTGGTTCTTAAATTTATTAGTTTAGTATATATTAAAATAAATTAACTTTATTAATTAATTTGATCTAAATAATTAATTTATATCCTTCAAATTTAATATTTTAATTCAATGTATAATTCTATTATTATTTGATTCAATTGTTATGCTTGTAGATTTTAGTTAGTTTTAAATTAAGTTAAGTTTTAGTTTTTAGTATTCTGTTTTGAATTTATTAATTAAATAATTGTTTTATTTTTTATTAATTCAATCTTACATTTAAGTTTCATTCTTTAAATTAATTGAATTATGTTTTAAATTTTATTTTCATTTATTTTACATTAATGTTTCAATTTATCAATGGTTTTTATATATTATTTTTTGAATTTGTAGTAAAAATATAAGTCACCAACACCATTGGAAAATTTCAAAAGGTGACTCATACTTTTTCATTTTTTTAGATCCACCAAATGGTTTTCATGAGACACCGCTAGCCTTCCTTTTGCACAACACACCGCCAATCCACCACTATGAGACACCACTAATATAAAATCTATGACACACCACTAAACTTCTTCACTCCATCAACTTCACACAAAACACACTGCCAGAGTAACCTCCATTCTCACAATTCACCACCAGACATAGTAAACATGAGACACAACCATATCTAGAAGAAATGAATCCATTGTGTTGCTAGATCTGGGACCTCCCATTGTCGCAAGCCAATACACTCATGATCTACATATCTGAAGAACCACAACGAGCCACTATGAGTCCTCCACTAGGGACATGGAGCTGAGATGCCACCGAAGGTTGATGTTTCTTTCTATGTAGATGAATCTGAGCCTAACCACTGGATATAGAGCTTATCTTCATATGAATAAGCCCTCGATCATTGTAGATGATAGAAGACGAAGCTATAAAGCCACCACCTCATATCTGAAGCTTACTATGCTCACTATTTCCTCAGATCGAGATATCTGCTTCCACTAGAACTCACTTAGACAAACCACCACATAGCTATTAATCTAGGAGGTTCCAATACTAAAGGAAGAAGGAAGCTCCACTCACTGTCCAAAGTAGATTCCGTATTAGTATAATTTGACTAAACTATTTGAAACCATTTTTTTGAAATTTGACATTGAGTTAAATTTGAATTATACCACATATTAGTATATTTTTATCTAAAATTATATAAAAAATTATAGTTATTATTCCAAATTATCATGGTAGGTAATCCACAGGGGTAAATTGTAGTAAAACATGTGACTTAAAATTTTTCACCACCTCATGTATTAAAAATAACATATGACATAAACTTTTTTCAAACCCAAAAAAATTAATCCGAAATATATCAAAGTAAATGTATATACATAGTGAAAATTAAACTTTTTTTAATTTATTAGCTTTCGAAAAAGAAAAAATAGAGAGCAAAAACAAAAACAAGAAATGAAATTATAGGCATGGGAGAAATTAAGAGAATAAGAAGTACTAATTTACAAATATGATACCCCTCAAATGATATTTTAAATCATAATTTTATTTAAAGTACAAGGAGAATATATATACTTGATTCAAGGTATCATTAATGTTAACCTATCTAAATTAATGTCTTCCAGCCCATGAAACCTCTCAACTAAACCCATCAGAAGGAATCAATGTCCAAATCCAAACACTCTATGTTCATCCTTGGAAGCCCTCAACAAACTCAAATGGTAGCAACTCAGATTCCATAAATGAGAATATCATGATAAAAAATATTTTATATAGGTCCATATTTTTCCTTAAAAAACCTTTATCTCAAAGTATTGGAAACTCAATGATTACAAAATAAATTATAACTATTTTAAAATGAAAACCTCTCCATCAAAATATTAGAAGCACACTCATAAAAAAAATATTACACTAATTAGAATCCCTCATAAAAATAATGAATTGAATGACATCAAGTGATTAGATACTTTTATAACTATTTATTTGACATCAATATGGTCTCAAATATGTAGTCTAATTTATAGGAAAAAATAAAAGTTAGATTTTATATTCTTTGTTATTAGTTGTAACAAAATTAGAAGTATCTTGTTCATCTTCTAATTAACTTAGTGTATTTACACATCTTCAGATAAATTTAAACCTACACCACTACAGTACGTGTAGTTCTAGTGAATATATTCTCGAATGTGAACTCATTCCCTCATATTTTTATGCTTCAAACATCCAAAAATATAGTTTATGGAATTTTGTTCTTATGTGCAAAACATTTAAAATAAAAAATTTAATATAAGATGAATTATAACAGGAGTATTATGTAATTTTTATAACTAATGATAATGTGAGTCCATGAATCAAAATTATTCCCCTGAAAATCAAAAAACCAAATGAAAAATATAAAACCAAAATTCCCTTTGGACCATAAAATATCATTCTTTATAAAACAATACAAGTTTAGAGAATTTCTAATTATACTAAAAAAAATCCTTTGGAAAATAAAACAAAATTATCTCTTACATTGAAAACATCTCCCCATTTTAAATATAGAAATAAAAAGATATTCTTAAACCTCTCAACATTTGTGATTTTCAATAAGAATAATGAAACGAAAAGGTATTTATATTTTTTTAAAATGAACTCGCAATTTTTTTCGAACATAAAAGTAGAAATAAATTCTTGGGAAGATATAATATCAAAGAACATCTCCCCCTTAATGTTTAAATATTATATCCTAGAATATGAAACAAACACCCTAATTTACTTTTGGATCATTCATAATGACAAATCCAAAACCTTCATACATTAGAAAATAAGAAAAATATTAATGTAAAATAAATCTAGCATATGAGAAATGGGAAAAAAATTATTGGATATAGAATTTTAAAGTATACAACAACATAAATTTAAGATAAAATGTGATATAAGATGAAACATCCAAGTAATGGGAAATCAAAACCATTTATCAAAAAATCATTATAAAACAAAACATAACTTCTGAAATTAATAAAAGTTAATATAAAATGTTTTTTTTAAATTCTAACTGTTTAAGATATTTTTGAGATTATCTTATTAATACTTAATTTTCATTTCTCTTGCATCTCCACAATTGTTTCAAATACTTAATTTTTATGATTTTTCTTTTAAACAACTTCCCTAGGGAAAAAATACCACTTTACTAATATTCTAACATCTTCTCAATATATCTTAATTTATTTTAAATATTTTTAACTCTTTGATTTTGAGGACAATTGAAAAGGGAAAATTCCTCAAACATAATTATATTGTTTTCATTTGGATCTATCTTATACTTGATTTATTTTTCATTAAATTTCTCATACTTAAAAAACTTATTGAAATCTAAGAAAATAATTTCACATATTTATTTGAAAATAACCTGATTGGATTTTAATTCTGTCTACTAATCAAGATATGACTGCAAAATATGAGAAAACCAAATTTCTAAAATACCATTGTTCATATAATTTATCATGGATTTTATCTACAAGATAATGGAAATAATATTTCACATACTTTGTAATTAATTTATGAAAATTCATAATGATTTTTATTTCTCTCACTTATGATTCTATGTTCCAAATTAATTTTATTTTAAGTTTTTTTTCTTTTTTATTTCGTAACAAAATGATTTCTTAATGGGTAAAAATTTAAATTAAAATAGTCTATAAGATTATGCTTACTTAAATATCTGATCTTTAGAATTGGATAGATTGTATAATTCAGGCGACCTTTTCATTTTTTCATCCTGAAAATTAAAATTTGATGATTTTACTACTTTTTTCAAAAATAGTGATTTCATATTATAGTGAACCAATTGACACTAAAATATAGATAAAGGATATACAATATTTTTTAGAACAATATCATTGAAAAATTCACGAGATATAGGGTATTTATGATAAAATTTAGTCATAGTCAGGATTTATCTAGGTGTTAATGGTTTTATAGTTGACCAATAATGGTGGAGTTCAAGAAAATTGAATTTTTTTTTATTTCCATGCTCATCGGAAATTAATTGAATCTTAGGGGATGAGGAATATACCAAGACCTTCAATTACTATAATCTTTGTTGAAATTAATGTTCTCAAGATCTTCCATCTCAAATATGGATTCAAAATTGTGATTATGAATTCTTTATGTATGTAGTTTATGAAAATATACATGATGACTTTTATTATTTCCTTAATCTTGGACATGATATGAAGGTTTGTGACTTTAAGATCTCACAACCTGAGTCTAGAAGAGTTACATGGGTTAAAAAATCAAGAAGAAACTTGGATTACATGTTAGTCACAGAGTTGATGCTAGCCCCTCTGATTTTAGGACACCAACTAAAGGGATTAAGACTAATGTGAAAAAGGAACACATGGTAGAAAATGACCCATATATTTAATTTGTACACCATTCTATTGAAACTTAGGGAATTTTTGACTCTAATGATACCCTTTATCCCTGGTGGAGAAACATGAGAAACACTTTGAAACACATGATACATGATAAAAGGATCTGGGTGACCACTATTACTCTAATGAATATTCATCATAGGGTGATGATAAAAATAATAAAATTTAGGAATCCTACTTATAATCAGTTGTAAGGAAGGGAAAAAACTAATGGTGGATGTTGATGGATACATTTCACCAAATTCTAGAGAAATGAGAAAGAATAGGGACTACTCTCAGCTAGAAATAATAATTGTTACAAGATATTTCGATACCTCTAAGAAGAAAAAAATTGTAACAAAAAAACTTAAAATTGTGGTTGTTTACCCAATTTTAAACTATGGATTAGATGATGTTAAATATGAAGGAAAGATGAATCCTGTGTACACAAATGCTTGTTTGATTAATGAGTCAGTGGGGGAATAAGTTGATGCATGGATGTATAAACAAGATAAGATTACATACCAGGGGTTCTTTGATGGTGATATTACTTCTGATAATTACCTTTAAATAAAAAAGTGTATGTTTATTAGGATGTTGGAATAATATTAAAGAAATACCAGTTTCAACTTTAATGAAATACCTAGGGAATGACTTTTTACCCGCTCAAAATCTTTTCTAGCTTAATTTTTAGTGATGTTTGTATGCTTAGTGGCTTTTTTATATGAGTTATAGTTTATTTTTGATTCCTTCTATAATTAATGAGATTAACCTTCTTGGATTTGGATGGAATCCAATGGGATATCCTTGAATTTTGTGGTATTATAGTCTTAGAGGACCATAATTTTTCTGTTATGCTGGGCAACTGTGATGATGATTTCCTGTCTGGTTGACTTATTTTTTGATATTCATAACATCTCATTGATCTTTAGGACTACTGCTTTGGTTTTACTCATTGGTTTTGAGCGCGAATCTGGATGATTATTATATTAACATATCCTATTCTTCTGATGTTCTTAGGATTTCATGGAGTACTTGTATTTCAGGAGGAGTTTATCAATTTGGAGAAGATGAAGCCGGAGATAAAGCTTGTAAGTGAATCATTCACTATTTTTTAAGCATATTTATAGACTAAAACTCTTACTTTAGAGAGGTCAATGTACACTTTGTAGAGCTGGAATTATGATTTTAGTTACTTTTTAGGCAGTTGGCATGCTTCTTTGGAATATTTTTCTCCTTATTTTGATTTGTGGATGCTCTACATGTCATGAGAGTATTTCACAATCCTATCTGGATAGAATGGATTAATGAACGAATTTGTTATTTTTCTACTATGAATCTTACTTTTTTGGAAATGAATTTCATTCGTGAGCACTGATCCCTTGAAGGATGCTTTATTTATTTAATCAGAATAGTGTATATTCTGGAAGATGAATTGAATTTTGTTGAGAAAAATAGACAAAATTAAGATCAATCTCAATATGTTTTTTTGCACTTTCTATCATTTTTTCTCATGCTAGCTTTAAAGTGTATTGTTATCTTTAATTTTTTGTTGGTGTAAGCTCATCACAACTTATGCGTTAACTGTAACTCTCAATTTCTTTAATAAATTTTGTAGTGTATGGGCTGGGAGACAAAATCATATCTCATTTTGTTTAGAAAAAAATATAGTTTACCAAGGTATAACTCCTTCCACAAAAAATTTATTAGCATCCGATGGTTTTTATATTCCCTTTTTAGTGGATGAATATGAGAAATTCAATCTTTTATTCAGTGGTAAATTAATATATGATTATTGAGGATTTTTATTTTAATACATAAACCTAAACACTTCATTAGATAACTATATTTTATAATCCTGAGGAATAGTTAGATTTATATCTTTTAATCATGTTTCTCTCTACAACTTTATTTTTTTCCTTCATATCCCTTTTTGAGGTACAAATATTTAACCATTATTAAAAAAATTCTTTTCCAGAAAAACATACACTCGATTTATTCTTGAGATAATTTCTATCATTATAGGATTCTATTTTACCCTCTCATAAATAATAAGGTCATAAAATCATTATCATTTTGAAAAATTTACAAGAACTTTATTCATAATTTTTTTATAACGTAAAGTCTTTAACATAATCATGTTATAATATATGAATTTAATATAATCCCATATAAAATCTACCAAATTTGAATTTATCATATTAAAAAAAAGATAAAAATATGTAATTTTATACTGTATCTTTATCATATTTTCAAAGATGAAGAAATTATTGAAACCGCTGGAAAAAAATTATTCTAATAGGATACAAATGATTTATTTTATGTAATTTTTTCTTGATTAGAAAAGTATATATTTATCTTTATATTTAACAAAATATCATGAGATCTCTAGAAGTTTATGATAAATAAACTAAGACTCACCTTTTATAGGTATCTCTATAAGATATAATAAATTTTTCATTGAAATAGAAAATTCAATTCCATATATTAAAAACTTGATTTTCTTGACTTCACCAATATAAAAAAGATAAAAACTATAACCTTCCTAGATAAGGCATAGATATAAAAGCTCATGAGATCCAATTGTTAAAACCAAATCCTTACATCCTTATAAATAGTAAACTTCTTTCAATAAATATTTATGTTGTCCATACCATGCATGATTATCCATCCTGACCTTAAATATTTCTCTTGATGAAATGTTCTTGAAAGATTCCATACGTTAAATAGAAATTAAATATTATTCCAAAAATTATCAAGTAAAAACATGTGGAATTTTTAAATGGAAACAAATAATGGAATTTCAGACAATAGGGGTATTTTTAAGAAATTCATCATATCCTTATTTTTAATCTAGATAACTTATCCAATGGTCCTTAAAAACTTTTTCTAAAGATGATAAAAAATAAAATCTAAAAAAGATTTTATTTTGAAACACTTAAGTTTAAATTTAAAATTCTAAAAAAACAATTTGTTTAGAATAAAATATTGAATTAAATTTAATATAAAATTAAGAATATCATAAAATAAAATAAGTATAGGTAAAACTAAAAATTTAGTGAAAAAATATCCTATAAATGCTAAGATTAATCATAAATAAAATTTATAAAGTTATCTTCCAAATTAAATGATTGATTTTATTCTTTGGAGGATAGTTCTAGAAAATTAAATTTAAAATTTTCATTTAATCTACTAAGTGTTAAAAAACAGAATAATTAAAATCTAATGAAACTATATCTAAACAAAAAATGATCATCCTCAATAAGTTATTTTAATAGCTAAGAAAAAACTCTTATCACCCAAATATTTATAAAATTTTAAGATGAAAACATCCAATAAATCTAAATTAAGGATACTATGAAATTTTTATAATATTTTAGCTTCTAGTATGCAGTGGTTTCATCTCTTTATAAATTAGTATTAGTTAGATAAACCTTGTTAGGTGAAAATTATTTGAAAAAAGGATCTTTGAAACCCATAGATAATTTGTCTTCTAGTGCTATAACTGACTAATAATTTGATTTTATCATGAAAACTAGGGAAAGAAAAAACTGTACAATCTTCTTCAAGGTTTACAACATGGAAGAAAAGGTGAATAAATAGGCCTAAAACAAGTTAATAAATATATTGAACTTTCGGTGGACTTGCTTCCAATTCTAGAAGTATATATTTTAACTCTTAATTGATTGTACATTTTCTCAAATGATTTAAACCAAGTAGGGAATCTGGCCAAAATATTCTTCAATATTTAAACATCATATTTCAACTTGCTAATAACACTCATATCTATTGTAAACTTCACTTTCTTATCATTATTTCTTAAATTTTTTATCATCAGTATTAGTAAAATCTTCTAATTATTTAATAATACTTTTCTCTTAAAATTTGAAATCACCTATCTAGACTTATCCAAATCAGTAACATTTTTTTCATTTTCATTTTCTAATTTTATAAATCTATTCATTTTAAGTAATAGAATAAATACTTTATTTTAACCCACTAATGAATTTAATAAATTGACCTTTAAATTTTAGGTTTTTTGTTTTTTAAGAATTCAAGCTAAAAGTTTAAATATGATTTTTTGATTTACTCATATATGATTTATTTTTAGCTACTTCACCATTAATTCAAATATAGATTTTTAAATTTTTTTAAGACTCATCAACTACATAAATATAGTATTTTAGTTCCTCTTGATAGGTAAATTTATTTCTATCATCTAAATAATCTAATCTTCTATCAACACCATCCTAAATAGATAAATATAATATACTATTTCTTATAAAATATTTCGATACAATCTTAACACTATTTATCTATCCCATGAATAATTTCAATGTTTAGAAATCTTTATGTTCAAATATAAAATAGAAATCTTCCTGCTATAAAATTTCTTTTAATGAATATTCAGAAGTAGTGTCTCCAAAAATTGGACTCCAAGTATCAAAATCAGTTAATATTTTATTCTATTTTAATTTATACGATGTTTTATTATACATTTTATCTATTATTTTCAACTCATTAAAATGTGTTAATATATGACCAAGTTTCTTAAATTCATTACATATGGTTTCTGAAGAATATTTCTTATCTAGTTTTCTCTTTCAAATTTCCTGAAATATCTATTGAAATTTAAACATCTAAATATATTTATTGCAACATGTTCGAATTCATCCTCTATAATCTCTAAAAAATTATTATACCTAGGTATTTTATCATTACACTATAAAGAATATCATTATAAATTAAAATATAGGAAATCTGTGTAAAAATAAAATTCATTTTTTTAATTTCATTATCTATTTTTGTTTTTAAATGACTCTCCTATTTCATTAAAGTTTTGATGATGTAATCCAATATGAGCTTGGTAATATTTTTCATATCATCAATAGAAGTTCACAAGGATTCCCAGTCCTTTGGTAGTATTTCAATAACTTTCTCAAGAAGTTTTTCATATGGGAAATTATTTTATCTAAGCTTTTATTGACTATTAATGATTTTTATTAACCTTTTATGAATTTGAGATACATTATCATTAGGTAAGATATCAAAAATATGATAATAAAACTTAATAATAGGTCACTTAATATCAATAACATTCGATGTTTTGAAATTTGTAATTTCAAAATTCTTAAAAATTACACTAGAAGTTATATGTGAAGAAACTTGGATATATACAATATATTGGATTGAACATAAAAGAGTTTTATGAACATGGAATTCGAATTAAAATTCACTTTTCTATTATCTTGAAAAATTAGTAACATATTTCTCTATAATATTTTAACTATCGATAAATGTAATGAAATTATCCACACCAATATTTCTGAAAAATATTTCTATTCATATCTCTAGTATTTATAATCATTTTCATCAAATATAAAACATTTATTAGGATTGATTTTTTCAATACTCAGAATTTATATTCCAACCATTATGAAAAAAACTTTTCTCTACTACATTATTAGTGTGAGGAAAATGAGAAATGTAATTCTTAAAAACAAATTGAAAAACAATGAATACTATCTGGTTCAATATAAAATATATATAATTGATCTGATTCCATGTTTTTCTTATATTACCAAAATAGGTAAACTACAATAGGGGGTGGGGGTGAATTGAAGTAAAACACATTGCTGACATTTTTATTCAAACACAATTATTAAAATTAACATAAGATAAAAATAATTGTTCAACCTAGAAAAATTAACGCAAAATATATCAGAGTAAATGTATAAACATATTAGAAATTAAAATTTTCATAATTTGAAGAAATTATGAAAAAATAAAATATATAATAGAAAAAAGGTAACAAAATTATAGAGATAATATAAACTAATGAAACATGGTGTAATAATTTATAAATCAAGTGTATCTTAATGGATATTATAAATGAAAATCTTTTATAAATTATGAAGAGAATATTTGGACATAATTCAAGGTATCCCCAACTTTAAACTACCAAAATAACTATATTCTAATCCCACATAAGTATTTTACTATACCCATTAAAAGGTAACAATGATCAAAGAAACAAGTAAACTTCAAGTGATAAAAAACTTTCAAAATTTTTGATGTAATATCATTATATTCTCAAATATGTGGTCCAATTTATAGGAAAAACATCAATGATAATATTCTTCATTCTTTAGGATGAGTTTTAATAGCATAAAAATCATTTTCATCATCTTACAATAAACACTTTGTAGTTTCACATATTTTGATAAAGTCAAATCTAAACTACTAAAATGAATGCATGTACAGTGAATATAGTATTAATTGTAAAATTAATATTATAATATTTTAAAAATTCAAAACTCTGGAAATATAGCTACTATAATTTCAGTCCTGACAAAAAACACTAAAAACAACAAATATAAGTTATGAAAATTTATAACATGAGTGTTATGTCATTTTCAAAACTAAATATAAAATGTGTCTATGAATAAATAATATAAACCAATGAAAAGTTTTTTAAATGATAATATACTAAAAATATCAAATAAATATTAACTAATTGAAAAAAATTACTTTATAATTCAATATAATTATTCATATTCTTATGTAATGAATAGTTCATGCATGTGTAGTACAAGTAAAGTAAAGAATGACGATTTATAAATAATATTGGGAATGGATAAGGATATAATAATCTAAATATGATAAAAATAACGAATGACGAATTATTTTTATATTCATATTTTAATTTTAATGTTAAATAATATTATAGTTATCTAAAATTATGATGAAATATCGATGCAGTGATTGTACAACAGAGGAAATGTGTAAAATGGAGGCTTTAATATATATAAATTGATAATTTTTAGAGAAATTATAAGTTTTCAGGGTTTTTAATGTTAAATTTTATAGGTAATCAATGATTTAAATTATAATTAATTAATTTTAAAATTATCCATATATTTCTAAACTCAAATTACAATATTAACCTCTTAAAACAACATAAGTAGGTGTTTTACTCACCCATATCAAACTATTACTCTGATGAGTGAACTTCCATTATTTATTATCATTATATAATATCCATATTTTCCACTTTAATTTCTTAAACTCTTATAAATTTATTTATCAACCATATAACTTGACTAATGTAGGTACTTTAAAGATAGATAAAGGTATTATTTACATATCTTTATCAATTGTATACTTTTATTTATATAACTATTTCAGTTTGGGAAAATTATCTGTTTAACAGACATGATATCTAAAAATAATGTTCAATGCTTAAATTTTCATTTTAATAAATTAAAAATTACAAATAATAACTCTATTTTATATATATTTTAATTTTAATTTATTTTATATTCTAGTTTTTATTATTTTCTTCCATTTTATTTTTTATGTTTTTAAACCACTTCACAGATGGATATGAAACTTATGGACGTGTAATTAATATTTATTTTAAATCCATGTGTTATATGAGTTATTATACATGGTTGATACATAAATGTATAAACATATAAATAGTGGGTCAATTTGGTGTCCACTTAGTAATTTTAATATTTTATTCAATTTCATATCCTTTTATTTTTAATCAAGTCTTTTTCCGTGGGCGAGTAATCACTCAACGTGGTGTATTATTTCATGTATGTAATCATATGTTCATTAGGGCTTGGTATTATCACTATAAAGGAATCATATACTTAAATACTTGATTTTCATTGTAAATATAAAATTTAGAAAATTATTTATTCATTATTAAATAATATATCAATGATGGAATTTTAAAAACAAGTAAAACATTTCTTGAATATGAATATTATAACTCTATAAAAAATATTTCATTTATATTTTTGAACTCTAAACCTATATTGAGACCAAACTTTATAACAATGTAATTATTATATACCATGCCTATAAGCTTCAATAAATATGAATACCATGGGCATGAAACTACAAATTTAGTCTTAAATACGATATTAAATGAATTAAAATTATTATATAGAAATAAACAGTAAATTTATTTTAAATCTATAATAATGTATAAAATATTATATTTTATCCTTATATGGTAAAATTTACAGAGAAATATCATGGAATGAAGTAATGTATTTTCTTACTCTTTTCATATATTTATTTTCCATCCTTCTCTTCATATTGACATTTTTAATGACCTATAGATTTTTGGGTCATTAAATTTTAAATAAAGTTTAATTTTTTTTGATATGGATTACAATTTATTCTATTAATTGGGAATCTGATTAGAAATATGAGGATTTTAACATCTAAATGAGACATTAATTCACGTGGAATGAGGCTCATATGTGTGTTCAGGCACTTGGGTGAGCGTTAGAGTAAGGATGGGGAGGCCATGGAATTGAAATTTCAACTAAAGGATACCACTACAACTTAACCTTGAGGGCTATAGTGTAGAAACCAAAGGTAGGGGAGGACATAGAAATATACTAGGGGATATTCCATTTATGGATCCACTATTGGATGCATTATGTTATAATAAATAGGTGATACACAGTAAAGGGGGTGTAACACCACGAGATTTTGTGAAATCCATTTCAAATAAATTTGATCTTTTCTATATTTTGTGTGACACACAACACTTATTTTGGATTGTATTATAATTAAAACTTATTTTATATTTCAATAAAAGTAACACTAATTTCGACTTGTTTTACACATAATACCAAGTTTAACTTGTGTTACACACAACATTGAGTTTAAACGAAATGTTACATACTATTAAAATATTGTTACATGATAGCTATCACCTAACCATTGGAATAGAGGGTATAAGTAGGATTAATTAAAGTATGAAAATATATGGTTTAAACATGTGTATATAATGAATTATTTTATGAAAAATTAGTTATAAATGAAAATAGAAACCTTTTGAATTTAAAGGAAATCATTTTTTGAAAAATAATTTTTGTGCACATAAATGTGTTTTACCTCAGAAAATTAAAAAATTTCCATTTAGTGAATGATTTCAATACAATTTACATATTATAAATTCAATAAAATGTTTAACATTTATCTTATTAGTTTTTTAAACAACACATAAGAATAAATAAAATTTTATGCTTAAAAACTATTTTTATCTAAATAGCAGTTTTGTCTCCTTTGGTGCACTTATTTTAAAATTAATTTTTGACAGTTTTAGAAAATTAATTTCATAAAATAAACTTAATTTATATAATAAACATATTAAAATTATCTTAGGGTAATTTTTTGGGATTATTTTGAAGGGTTTCATATTTTGATGAATGGTGAAAAAATACTGAATTTTGATTAAAAAGTACAATTTTGTTTAATTTATTTTTAAAGTTAAAATATATTTTTAATATATTTTAAAGTACTATTATTTAAATTTCAAATCAATTAATCCATTTTTGATAATTGGAATCAATTTTATATTGAATTTATATATAAAAACTTTGTAAACGTTAAAACATTTTCTCATTGCATATGCGAGATTCATTTTAATTTTTTTTTTCCACTTATGGAATTTGGACAAATGGATTCCATATTTTGAATCATAATAATTTATATTACCTAATAATGAAAAATTAATTTTTTTACCAAAATGAATAGTGAGTGCAGTAAAAATTAATTATCACAATTAAGGTAAAAAATGGGTTTACTAGGGGGGGGGGGGTTAAACTAAAGAGATA
Source organism: Viscum album (assembly GCA_963277665.1). Classification (NCBI taxonomy): domain Eukaryota; kingdom Viridiplantae; phylum Streptophyta; class Magnoliopsida; order Santalales; family Viscaceae; genus Viscum; species Viscum album. The sequence goes on from OY728155.1 coordinate 139,757,601, forward strand.
AAGGTAAAAATGAACTATAAAATTTTATACAAACTATTGGGTGACCATATTTAGGTCATTAAACCTATATAGTTCTATAATTAACAATTTATTAACCTTTTTCATATGAAAAACAAGGGAGCACTTAATTCGTTTCAAAAATACCAAGCATGTCCTCTCACCCACTTTTAAAATGCCACCCATCTCCCCTCTTTTTCACAACATCAAACGATTTTGGTTTAAGAAAGACCTACCCAAATAAATTCAAAAATTTCACCATATCATCCTATAATCCTTATTTTTCAATAGAAATCCAAAAAAGGGATGATTTTAGTGTAAACCTATAGAGGATACCCAAAGAAGAGGTAACGTTCATCAATGAGTATTTTTAGGTTTTTTCTTTCTACACCCACTTAAATTATTCCCATACCATGATGATATAATATAATAATTATATTACATATAATAATATGTTTTTAAATTAATGTAATGACCTACAACCATGTCCACTTCCATCAAATGTGTTACAAAATCATCATTTTTTGTGTACGGTGGACTACCGCCTTGTGAACTGATGTCATTATTTTTTCCATTACACCTCACAGGTATAGACATGATGAAGGATTTATTTTTTATATATGATATTTATGATATAATTATTCCTTTTAAATTATTATATCACAAATAAATTTATTCTTTACATTTTGTGGGAATATGATAACATCACTCGTGTGTATGGAAGACTGCCGCCTCGCGAAGCGATGTGATTCGTTTCACACTTTACATGGAAGGTATTAAGGATGGTATTAATGAGAATATATGATATAAATGACATAATTATGATATTAAGGAAATATTTATCATTCTTAAAGTATAATATATATCATTTTATTTCTTTCCTTTTGACTCACTCAAAGATAATAACATCATTCGTGTAAGTGTTGACTACTGCCCTCAAGAATTGACGTGACTCTCTCTTTTCATAACCATACCACATTGATGATATGTATAATTATATTAAAATAAATAATATGTTATTTATTATATTATTATCATTCTGTAAAGAATCAATATCTTTTACCACCTTTCCATAATGATCATTGAAAAATGGAAATGTTACTCATGAGTACGTATGACCTACCATCTCCATGATCATAACTGAATTTATTCATCAAAACCATATTTCATGATTGGTATTTAAAGTCATATTTAAATATAAATGGTATAATTATTTCATGATTATTATTCTTTATATAATATAACCATGATCAATGTAATAGCATCAAAAATAAAAAATCAAAACATATATGAAAAAGAAAGCTATTATTACCTGAAATGTGTTTTTAACAAGGAATTATTAATAAAAGAGTAACATGAGGTCATGAAAAAAATAATACATGGTATGATATATATGATTAAAATTATTTAATTTATATATAATAAACTTATACATATTATACAGTAGGATCAAACATGTATGAAATAAGTCAAGACTTAAGGTAAGGGATTCCATCTCGCTTTTACATTCTTTGAGACAAATTAAAAATTTACCACATGTTAATTTTATGCATTTTATAATTCCCATGAATATATTTTTTGATTAATCTACTTAAAATTATTTTTATTTAAATATCAATTTTAGGATCCCTTTTTCTTGGGGTTTACGGTTCAAAAGTTACCAAATTGGTATGGTTTTTTTGTACCAATTTTCATTATTTTAGAAATATGTTATGTTATGCACCTATATTAATTTATGAGGTATATATAAAGCCCCTATGATGTGTATTATCATAAATATATTTATCCTCAGGATATTTTATGTTTTATCTTATAATATTCTATCATAGGGATTACGATTCAAAGTTACCAAAGTGGTAACGATTTTATGTTATTCATTGGGACCATAAGGGGATTCAATGTGTGGTATCTCCCTTCGGTGGAATAGGGTTTCCTAAAACCATTAATATTACTCCCTAAATTATCTCATCCTATTCTCTTTCATGTTAATGGCACAGTCAGAGGTTGGGTAGTGCGGTGATGGCACGATGTGGTGTCGACCGCTCCATAGTTTCATGGACCGGCAAGGCATTCAGAGGTATGACAACAAAGATAATCATTCAAAATCCTCTAAAAAATTGTATTTTTAGGTCTTTGATCCCATACTAGTGATTACAACACACAATTTATCTAGTGGAGATCCCTCTTTTCTTCTGATTTAGCCCCATTTTGTTTGGTTTTTCACTTAGATGGATCTGCTTCCCCTCGTCTTCCTCAACTATTTTTTCTTGCTCCTTCACACTCGACCCCATCTTGGATGGGTGTAATGGATTCCATAGAGATTTGGACTATGCTAGAGGCTTTAGTGATGGGTAGATCTATCTTGGAGATTATTCAGTTCGATGGTGACGTACTTGGCGGCCTCACTACGGTTGCGGTTTATGAATGATTCTTGGTGGTTTGTGGCTGGTCTGGTCATGGTAGTGTGTGGTTTAGTGTTCCTGCTCATTTAATTCTATCATAGTGGACTATCATGTATGCCAGTGGTCCCGAGGAGTGACTACGAGATGAGGATGTTTTGGGTTCACTGATCAATATGGCTCTCGAGGTGATCTACAGGATCATGGTGTAGTGTGTATAAGAGTGAGTGGTATTTTTGTATTCCGGTGCTCATCTCCGGTGTGGAATCTGGCATGGTAGTGGTGAATTATGTCACTGCATTTTAGTTGTGATGGGATGTGTGATGGGGTGTGTAGAGGGTGGAAAAGGGATGGGTGCTATAGGCCCGAGTAGTCCCCCAATATCTTTTGGGTTGGGTTGGTCTTGGATGGGGCTCCTAGACAGGCTCAATTTTTTGTTTTTTTCATTGCAGTTTTCTGGATGGCTTGTAAGGTTCTCACTCAACCCAAAAGAGATTTATTTGAAAAGTCAAGAAAAAATGTTTTGCAACAATATCATCATTTATCAAGATTTTTATGACTATGTTTAAGATGATAAAACAATATAATTCATTTCTTAAGAAAAACATGAACTCTATTATCCTTTGGTTTTGTCATGAGAAAACATGTTTTACATTCATTTTCCTCTCTTTATCTACTCAAGAGTTCAAAAATAATGTTTTTAATAAAAATCATTTTTTGTTGAAAATCATTATTCTTCAAAAACTATGTTCTCTAATTGTTTTTTCAAAAATGTTTTAAACATTATTCAAATGATTTATTGAAGGAACTTTTACCCATGTTTGACTTTTAACAAATTTTTTTAAAAGGAATATTTATGTTGTTTTCCAAAACTAATTCCTGTTTGGTTTTTACAGAAAATGTTAAAGGAATCATTGTTTTACCATGTACAACATGAATAGAATATTCCACCATCAGAACCGTTATTTTCATTGAATTTTCCTTTATAAGTTTTAAATGTTATTTTTAAAGGAAAGGATTTTTAAAATGTTTTATCTTTTAAATAGTGTTTTTTAAAGTGGAAATGATTTCTTCCTCAATAATTGTTTTATATTATTCATAAAGATTCACTTATATGTTTTCAATGTTATTTTCAAAAAAAAGTTTTAGAATTATCTATGCTTTAAAAATTGATTTTAAAATAAAGGTAATTTTTCTTAAAAATTTTCCAAGTGATATTTCAAAATTCTTTTCCATATAATATGACATGCATTGATATGATTTATGATTTACTAGGTACATAAACCATGTATACCATTATTATTATTTCTATAAATGGTGTATGATTATTATGTTTCTCTTTTAAGGGTTATACCAGGATATAACTCATATAAAACCCCCTTCTTTTCATGGGTTATGCTTTGATGAAATGATAAAATTATTATGAAACCTATCAATTTTTCACTGGTTATGATATGATGAAATGTTTATGAAACCCTTTTCATTTCATTAGTTATGATATGATGAATGTTTAATGATCTTTTTAGATATATATGTATGATTTTCATTATGTGAAAATGGTTAGATTATAACTAATGATGGAAGTTACATTATAACTAAGGACAATGGTTATTTTATAAATAAATATCGATGAGACCTATATATACCTATAATGAATTGGGTAAAGATTTATATCTCATGAGATATACAAGACTATAATTAGGAGTGAAACCAGTTCAGTATGATAGGTCTGGGATATGGAGTGAACCTGGTTTAGTAAGACAAGGATGGAATAGGGAGTGAACCAATTTCAATAATGGACTTTTTACACTATGATGTTTTTGGGATTGAACTTTGACTACTATAATGGTTTGGGGAGTGAAAAAATTCTAATTTTATATCCTTAGTTTTGATCCTTGACTAATATAGAAATAATTTTCTATGATTATGTTTATTCTAAAAATTCCATGTCTTATTCCAATGTTATTCTCTTATAGATTATGTAATTTGATTCCCATATGATTCATGTATTATAAAATTATAATATTCATTCCATGACTCAAGATTATGATCTTTGATATGAAAGGTATTGTTTAGAAATGATATACTCATGTTCACATATCCTTATGATCATGTTATGCTTATGTATCTCCCTTGATTACCCTTATCGAGCATCTGATCTCACCATTTCTTATGTTTCCTTTCCCCAGGTTATAAAGATATGTATTACGAATGACATGTATAAGAATTTTTCTAGCTATAAATAATGTAGTGGGAGATAATGTAGCTTAGTTATGGACCAATGCTAATGTTTCCATGTTTTTAAAGGCACAAAACTATTATGGTCCTTAGGTGTGTGTTTGGGTAATGTAATGGATATTCATATAAAAAGATATAAAATCCATGTATGAGAGAATGGGTTTCTATAGTTGGTATCAAAGTATAGGTTTTGTTAACCTTTTGAAAATAAGATGAGAAACAATTAGTGATATCCCTAAGTACCTGTCTAAGTATAAGTCTAAGGATGATATGAAGTATAGGAAAATATTCTAGAATTTTGGTAAAGGATAGAGAGAGTGGTTTCCAAGAAACTACATCATTATCTAGATACTACAAGTGGATGTTGATCTAGCACAGATGTAACTAAGGGTAACAATCCCAAAAACAATATATGGTTCACAACAAAAGGCCCTAATACAGACATATTTTGAAACTCCTATAGGATATTCTTTATAAATTCACAAACTAATTATGGACCATCATTAAGGATTTAAATATATGATGAATATGAATGACATAAGATAAAAAAGAGTTTTCATACTTTAAAAATAATGTGTCATGATTTATATATAATATAAGCAATTGTTTTTTTATAATTTTGTGGATTTATTATATGATTAGTATTTCTAACACTATGATTTTTGGTTTTAGTCAATTATAGGAACTGGATGGAATAGGGTTAACATTGAATGTGACAAAAAATTTACTAATGAGAAGAAAATTGGGATAATGAAAAGAGTAAAGAATATTATGATTATGACAAATAATTTTTCAAATAACATGGTTAACAACATGTAACTTGAACCAATCCGAGACTCACTAAATAAGAGAAGGAAAGTGTTTGTTGAGATTTAAGGTAGTGGAGACCATTGAGGAAAGAAGATTCATTTTCTTATGTGTCAATAATATGGGAATAAACACTGAAGAAGATTTGTTAGAGGAAAGGGAGATGTTTTGATCCTAGAAAATAAGGAAACAAAGGAAGTAATTGAAAATGGAAAATGAAAAGTTTAGTAAATCCAATAGATGAGAATACTGGTATCACTAAGATATGATTGACTATTTAATGTTTTAAATGTTGAAGTTATGGGTATTATACAAATTAATTTCCTAGGGGGAATTTTCGTGAAGATAATCATCAAGTTTATAGGAGTAATGGGTACAATGATGTTGATGAGGAAACTACGAATGACATATGAAATGAAGTATTCATTAGAGAATAATATGAGTAAGACTATTAAATAGATTAAGGATGAGGTGGAATAATCAAAGTGTATATGTATTGGAATTTAATAATTTTGAAATATATATATTGTTTAGTATAAGTTTTTCATTAAGTATTTTTATGAATATGTTGAATGGTTTTGATAACCTAGTAAGTTTATTTAATGAAAAAGTGAAATTTTATAAAAAACATGATTAAGGGAAGGAAACCATTCAAATATTCCTGATGTTGATAAAATGGATTTTATTTTGGATAAAAGAAGGATTTACATGGAAAAAGTGAATCAGATAATATTGATGAACTTATAACTAATGAAGGATTTTTTTATAAATTGGTTAATGGAGTTTACAACATTATTTGATCTATGGAACATATTCAACAATATGTGGTTTTATTCATGGAATTAAAAATCATTCATGTTTTAATTATGGTTATGTGGTAATTGAGGTTTCAAGAGAATACCTAATTAAGGTAATCACATGTTTGGTATGTGATAATTAAGAACTATTTCATGCTATTTTGGGGATTCATGATAAACTCATTTTGGAAATTTAGTGACCTTATTACAAAAGTTTTTTATTTGAATCATTCAGAAGGTTTATAAGGTTATCCATTTATGAAATTGTTTATGTTCAACATTGAATGTGGTTTTATATATTAATTTATTATTTCTCTATATAAAGATTTATGCATATTGGACAAACTGTGATAAACATTTTTTTGGGATGATAACAAAAGATAGACAAAATTAATTATCATTATATCTAGCGATCATATAATCTATTAGAGATTCAGGCATAAACAATTCACCTTTATTTCATAGAGTATGAGATGAAGTGGAAATTTATCATTCAAAAGAAAAAGGGAATGACTTTACTTACGAAATAAAATGAAATCAAGTAAGTTTTTCTTCTTCTAAAAATGCTTCAACATTAAGAAAATGAAAATGAAATAAAATATTATCCTATTGTCATATTTTTTATGACATGAATGGACTTTATCATGGATATTTAGTTTATGGTTTTCTATTCGTTAACCTTATCTAGATCACCCACTTTCATATGTTCATTGATCTTTATCACTCTCTAAAATTATTTATACTTTTCTTCCATATCCAGATATCCACTTCCAAAATTTCTTCTCCAATTTGTAAACCTATTTATGAGTTACTTAAGGTAACCTTTATGTTTCTAAATTTAATTTTTAAGGTATGTTTTATTATTTATTTTATTATGTGTGTTTTTATGAAGTAATTTTTAAATGTAAAACCTTTTATGACTGTGGATAATTTCTAAGGGAAAACTCATTTTAAGGGGGGTAGAATGTAACGCCTTGAGATTTTGTGAAATTATTTTCAATTAAATTTGATATTTTCTATATTTTTTTGTGAAACACAAAACTGATTTTCTCTTAAGTTAAAAGTACCAATGAGTTTATCCTATGTTATAGGAAACACTATGTTTGGATTATGCTACACACAATACTATGTTTAACTTGTGTTACATGCAACATCGAGTTAAAAAAAACGTGACATACTATTAAAGTATAATTATATGATAATTATCAAATAGCCATTGAAAATATTGGTATATGTAAGATTAGAAAATTAATAAAACTATGTGATTCAAAACATGTATATATACTGAATAATTTTGTGACCAATTAGTTATAATTGAAAATTAAAACCTTTTGAAAATAAAGGAAATCATTTTCTTAAAAACTATTTTTTATGCACATAAATGTGTTTTACCTAATAAAAGTATAAAAAAATTTTGTGGAATTATTGAAATAAAATTTATATTTTATATATTCAATAAAAATTTTAACATTCATATTATGAGTTTCCTATAAAAGAGATAAGAATAAATCTAATTTATTTTTTAAAAGCTGTATTTGTTAAAATAACAGTTTTTTCACCTTTGAAACACTTATTTAAAAATTATTTTTTGATACTTATAGAAAATTAATTTTATTAAAAAATTTAATTATTTATATAAGAACATGAAAATTGTCTTTCAGTGATTTTTTGGTATTTTTTTTGAAAGGTTTCGTTTTTGGAGGAATAGTGATAATACTGAATTTTAATTGAAAACCGCCTTTTCGTTTAATTTATTTATAAAGTTAAATAATATTTAAATTTATTTTAAAGTTAAATAAGATAAATTATAAATATATTAATCCAATTTAGGTCATTTGAATCAGTTTTATATAGAATTCAGATATAAAAACTTTGTAAACTTTTGAACATTTTTCTCTAAAAACCACACTTTCTCATCGCGTCTATGGAATAATTTTTAATTAAAATTTTCCAATTATATTATTAGAATTTTAAAAAAGGGATTATATATTTGGTATCAAAATAATTTATATTATCTAATGATTTAAAATTATTTTTTTAACAAAATTAATAGTTAAGGCAATTAAAATTAATTACGTTAGTTAAGTTAAAAATGGGTTTACCAGGGGGTTAAACTAAAAATATGAGGGTACAAATGACCACTAATATTTTATAAAAATAATTTTATATCCATATATAAACCCTTTAACATATAAGTATCTATATTTTACCATTTTGGACCCTTGTGGCTTATGGAAAACGTGGGATCACTCAATTCTTTTCAAAAATACCAAGTGTGTCCTCTCCCCCACTTATAAAAGGCCACCCATATCCTCAATTATTCAAACATTAATACCATTTTTTTCATCCAATACCTTCCAAAATAATTTATAATATTCCATTATCGAATTATATAAGCCTTATTTTGGGTAAAAATCTAACCAAGGAAGATTTTTAGTGCAAACCTAAGGGGGATACCCGAAGAAGAGGTAATATCCATCAATGAGAATATTATTTTTTATTTCTTCCTACACCCACTTCAGTTATTATTATACCATTATGGTATAATAACCTCAGTATCATACAAAAACTTATATTTTTTTTTTTAATTTAATGTAATTACCAACATCCATCTCCACTTCCATCAAATGAGTTATGAAATCATCATTCGTGTGTATGGCAGACTACTGCCTCACGAACCAATGTTGTAACAGCCCGAGATTTTATGAAAAATATTCTTTTTTATTTCACTAATGTCTTGTGTTGTACGCTACACCAAAATGAGCTTGCACAACACGCATCCTTGACTTGCCTTGCATTACACGCAATCGCAACCTTCCTCGATAGCGTGTGTGGTACGTAATACTGAGTTTCACGAAACAATGATATGCTATTAAAATATTATTAAAACTAGCCGTTATGAATAGTAATAACCACTTTTTAAAATTCTGTAAATCTTATTTTTCAAAATGAACTTCATTCTTGGATTCGGAGTATCGAATTTAGCCTAAGGTGAAATTTTGGTACTTTTCGGATAACTTTCACATTCTGATGAATAGTGAAAATTACTAAATTATAATTAAAAACAACTTTTTTAATCGAAATAATTAATAGTGATAAATTATTAATTTGAGTGGTTTTAAAGTATATTTAGAATATATTTTTACAATTTAATACAATGTTGGTCATTGGTTGTAATTTCACATTTAAACCAGACATAATCAAGTGCCAATCTTTTGATATATATTGTTTCCTAAAAACACGCTATTTATTTTAACAGTGGGATTTAATTATAAAATTAATTAATACAACTTCTATGTTATGAATTTGGTAAAATAGATTTCATTTTTGAATTCTGAATATGAAATATAGCTTAGGATGAAATTTTGGCATTGTTCTGAAAAACATCAATTTTTGATGAATAGTGAAACTACTAAGTGGTAGGTTAAAAAACTGAATTTTGCATAAAACTTAATTTTACCGCTTCTGTGAATAGAATTTTGAAAATCCGACAGACACGGTTAATATCAAGGACTAAAATGTGGTTCAATGAGATGAAAATAATTTTTGGTGAATAGTACCTTTTTACTTTTTTTTACCGCGGTTAATAGTAAATAGGGTAACTAAGGGTAAATATGATATTAATATTACCCTAACACATGTCCTAATTCTATTGGACAAGTGTAATTCGACCAAAAACAAACTTAGGAATAAAATATGACCATTTAGGCCCACTTGGATTAGATTAGGACATTTATTATTAATTTATTTAAAGAAAGATTAAAATAGTTAAAATCAAAGTTTAATAAGTAAATCATTTTTAATATGGGGTTATACATAAGATAAATTCGATTGTAAATATTAATTAGAAAGCTAAAAAGATTTAATACATGATGGTATTTTATTTGTAATTTTTAGACATCAAATAATTTAATTTATTTATGACACAACGATGATGCAGTAATTATCTTATTAATGAAATATTGACATAATTGTTGTTATAAACACCAAAATAAATGTAATTTGAAAATTTTTATGAATTACACTAATTTTCCAGGTTACTATGATATATTAATGTTGATTTAATCAACTTGGTTCGAACATTTAATTCTGTTATGACTTTCACAAAAATCATATATCAAATAGTGTCAAAATTGACACAAAATAGTTTTTAAATCAAATATTATATTATTAATTGTTATTTTATTCCTAAAAATCTAAGGTTCGGCCAAATGACTTAGATAAGGATATATATTAATAATAAACAATTTGGGGTTCGTTTGGCAGGTTATAGTAAGTGTATTAACCATATAGTGAAAGAAAACAAAAAGACACGGTAAATGTTAAATTATTTAACTTAGAGTTAAATCTAATTGATAAGGTTAAAATAATATCCTAAACTTGTCTAAATTCTATTGGTTGATAGGATTTCGACCCATCCCCACTTTAGCTTCGAAATAAGACCCTTTGGAACCATTATAAACCGATTTTGACTTTAATATAAAATAATATTTTGAGATATTCCTAAGGTGCCCCTCTCCTCCCTTATAAAAGGACACCTCCTTCCCCTCCTCCTCACACCAATTTGAGCACTCAAGCTCGGCCAACCCCTGCCAAAATCTCTTCTCCACTTCCCTAGAAACATCCTATTGGTTCTGGTCTTCCTCAAAGACCAATTCTAGTGCCCTAAGAGGAGGTCTCAAAGAGGCACTTCAAAGAAGAGGTAATTACCGTTACCAATTCTTTCATCTTTATTTCTTCTTCCACTTCTTCTTCTTAGGTTGTTTCATTATGAAGTAATAACATCAGTATCACTCATATACTGATATGTTATTATAAGTATAAAACAACCCTATTTCACCATCTATCCATCCTACGGAAAAAGAAATCACCGCGCGTGCGTACGTACGGAATACCGTCTCCACGCCGTGGTGTAATATATTTTCCACCACCACCTTACATGGATGGGTATAATGGTGTAAAGAATAAATATACATAGTTATTACAACATTATATTGATTCTGATATATTGTATAATCCACTCCAATTCAATTCAGTATTTATGGAAATGATATCATCGCTCGTGCGTACGTACGGACTACCGTCTCCACGACACGATGAGATTCATTCTCCATGTTAACCATTTAAGAATGATTATAATGTATATAGAAGAAATAATAATGAAATATATGACATTATAAAGCTACTAGATTTATGTATATATATACATATGTATGTCATCTACTTACTTCCATTTCAAGACAATAAGGAAAGAAAAACAGCATTCATGCGTACGTACGGACTACCGTCTCCATGAACGGTGTTTTTCATTTTATTTATCTATCTATTATATATATATATATACTGAATATATATGATATATAAATCATATTTTATATTCTGGAAGTAATTAAATCATGATATAAGTAATAATTATTTCAAGAACAACAAGTCAAAACACCTACGATAAATGAAACGATTTTACCCAAAACGCTTCTTTAACATGGAATTTACAAAAGAACGGGTAATATAATGTCATAAGTGAACCATATATGATATCATAACAATGAATATGATTCTTTAATAAGTCAATGACATTATTTAAATCATTATACAGGAGGTTCGGACACATACGAAGCAAATCGGACCTAAGGTAAGGGAAATATCACAATCTCATTTTATTCGAGATTGTTTATTCGTAAGTATTTACTGGGGTGTATTTTATCATCCACATCCATGTTTCATCAATATGTAATATTATTTCCATCCACCTACAATTGTTTAAATCCATTTTTACCCTTCGGTGAGTTTTTAGTAAAAGATATGAAAGGAATCTTTTGAAGTTTTTTTTGTACGAGGTACTTTTTTGACTTTTCCGACAAAAGTACGAAGAATGTTTTTTTTAACTTATACGGCATGAATGGATTTTTAAAACATTATTTCCAAGAAGCTTCCTTTATAAGTTTTCAAGATTATTTTTAATCAACTTCTTTTATTTTAAAGTTTTATGACATGTTATGAAAGGAAAAATGTTTTTGAAGTGGAAAGGATATTTTCCTCAAGAATGAAGTTCATGTATTTCATCAGAATTATTTTCCATCTAAGATAATAAAAAGGGTTCTGTTTTTATCCCTATTATTACATTGATTTGATCATGTTGTGATGGAACTATTTTTATTAATTCCTTTATCTTATATGAACGGATTTATGATGTCATGATGTTTCAAGAATCCCATTTTTGTTACATGTGTTATGCGATGATGTATGATTTATGATTATGTGGAACACATAAGAAAGGATTCATTATAAGATGGGTGGGACCTATATCTCCCTCCAATGCATTGGGTAAAGATTTTATATCTCATGAGATAGACATGGCTGAAATGGTAGGTTATACCGGTTCAGTGAAACAGGACTGAAACGAGGGTTACTCGATTCAGAAAGGGATTTTGTCCACTAAGATAGTCTTGGCAATGAGTCATGACTAACAAGAAATGATTTTTCATGATTATGTGTGCATGCCACAAAGTTTTAAGTTTAATGTTATGATTATGGTGATCTCATTTTCACTTCTATGATTTATTAAGATTTTATGATCTCTTTTGCAGGTTATGATTTTCAAAAAGATATGATATGATTTCCTTTATTGCCCTTGCTGAGCATTTGAGCTCACCCTTTTATGTTATCTTTTCCCCAGGATATAAAGAAAGGTTTTAGGAAAAAAAAGGGATGACCTTTATGGGAGATATTGAAGAACTTTCACCACGATTAGAAGATTACGTTCCGAGTTTCCAAAGACACTAAACTATTACGATCCTTTAGTGTGTGTTTTTGTTATGTATTAAGTATTCCGCAAATGTAATGTAATGTCCATGTACGTCAAGATACGGGTCTCTACAGTTGGTATCAGAGGAAAGGTTTAGTCAACCTTTGGAAACTAGGATGCGAGAACTTTAGTGAGATCCCTAGAGATATTTCTAAGGTATGTCTAGGGATGTCTCTAAGGTTAAGTATACGTATAGGTTATAGTCCTAGAATTGCGCTAACGATCTTAGAATTTAACCTAAGATGTTAGATATTGAGGGTACTCCCCCTTTATAATGTTGTTTTCCCTAGCATGATTTTTGCCTCTCACCGAATTCTTTTTGTGTTTTAGTTAATGGAGGGAACCAGAAGGAATTTGGTTAAGATTGAATCCAATGGACAAATTGGTGACTATGAGCAACAAAATTGGGTAATTCCTAGAGAGAAAGATATTGTGATTATGCTGAATCAGTCATCGCGATATATGATTAACAAGGTGAAATTTAGTGGTATGGCTAATTCATCAAATAAGAGGAAGATAAACTATTATGCATGTTCGCATGTTAAGGAGCATAAAGAAAGGAAGATTGAGATTTCTAAAGAAGGGAAGAAGAACCTTGAGGAATACCTCAAATGGAGGGACCGGTGTTATCTGTGTGGAGAAAAGGGTCATAGAGTGAAAGACTGTTATGGAGTTCAATGTCTTATTTGTGGAGAACATGGGCATTACCCAACTCAATGCCCTGACCTAAAAAGTTACTTCTAAATCAAGGAAGGACTTATTCCAGGATAATCATTGATGTGGATGGACTAAAGTGTTTATGTATTGGTATTCAAGAATAATGTTGATGAGGTACTTTTATGGTGTGTTGAAATATTTAAGTATTGGTCTATTGTGGTTTTCAATAATTTTAAGGTACCAATAACTATGAAAAGTGATTCAAATATTTTGGAAAGTAGATGATAAGTGCATAATGAAAGGATAAGAAGATAATGAGATGTTTGATTGTATTCATGAGCTCATGATTGATATAAGGACTAAGTGATATCATGGTTTGAGTATATAAAATTTTGAGGATTTTGGTATGTGGAAGGTGTTAACTTTTAACTGCATTCATGCTTTCATTAAGGTTCAATGGGTATTCAAGATAATACATGATTAAGGACTTTGAATGTTTGGAATGTGACTAACAAAACATATCTTATGATATATGGGGATCGACGATGGTGTTAAATCTCTGGTAATCGTTGTCACTATATTATGAGTGTGGACTGCAGTATTATGTATAAGCCTAAAGATTAGACTGGATTATGTTGGACATAAGTTAGTATTGTTTAAGGATAGAAGATTTTCGATATTATTGATGGGATGTTATAGTAACGTAGTTTTAGAAAAAGGACAACCTGCAGGACGGGCGACAACCCATCGCTTCGGACAACGCTGTAGGAATCGAACCCACAACCGAAGTGCGACTGGCCTTTATCGCCTACCACTGGCCTACAGGAAGTCCCTGTTTAGTAGAAACTAGTTTTATTATATTAAGCAGTATGATATATGAAGTATAAGTCCATTTTAGGAACCATATATGATTAATCTCACTATAGATCGACTTATGTATATAATTTTTGCTAACCTTTTGTTTGAGACAGATGGAATGACACGTCATTCTATCACATGATCTGCTAACACTTCACGAATAACAAATTCATCTTCATTTATTTAAGAGATGAAGTGGAAATTGTTCAAGGCACGAACAACAGTGAGATTGTACCAAAATAAAGTAAGTATTTGTTCTAATTCAAATTTTCAACTTTAGGGAAATGATCTTGAAAACCAAAAATGTTGTCCTAGTGCCCTTATACCCGATGAATCAGATGGTACCCTAGAGCATCACAAATTTATGGCTTTGTGATTGCTAGCTTTTCCATAGCCATGTTCTCTACCACTCTCCATCAGAACAGGATGGTTAGATTTCTCTTCCATATCCATATTTTCACCTATGTGGAAACCCAGTGATTAGTTTATTTGGGTAATCGTTACATTTCATACTTTAGTTTTTAAAGCCAAGTTTTGGTATTCCCTTTTACGATGTGGGTTTCTATTAAAAAAAACTTTCAAATAGTAAACCATTTATAACCCCGACGAATTTCGAGGGCGAAATTCATTTTAAGGGGGGTAGAATGTAACAGCCCGAGATTTTATGAAAAATATTCTTTTTTATTTCACTAATGTCTTGTGTTGTACGCTACACCAAAATGAGCTTGCACAACACGCATCCTTGACTTGCCTTGCATTACACGCAATCGCAACCTTCCTCGATAGCGTGTGTGGTACGTAATACTGAGTTTCACGAAACAATGATATGCTATTAAAATATTATTAAAACTAGCCGTTATGAATAGTAATAACCACTTTTTAAAATTCTGTAAATCTTATTTTTCAAAATGAACTTCATTCTTGGATTCGGAGTATCGAATTTAGCCTAAGGTGAAATTTTGGTACTTTTCGGATAACTTTCACATTCTGATGAATAGTGAAAATTACTAAATTATAATTAAAAACAACTTTTTTAATCGAAATAATTAATAGTGATAAATTATTAATTTGAGTGGTTTTAAAGTATATTTAGAATATATTTTTACAATTTAATACAATGTTGGTCATTGGTTGTAATTTCACATTTAAACCAGACATAATCAAGTGCCAATCTTTTGATATATATTGTTTCCTAAAAACACGCTATTTATTTTAACAGCGGGATTTAATTATAAAATTAATTAATACAACTTCTATGTTATGAATTTGGTAAAATAGATTTCATTTTTGAATTCGGAATATGAAATATAGCTTAGGATGAAATTTTGGCATTGTTCTGAAAAACATCAATTTTTGATGAATAGTGAAACTACTAAGTGGTAGGTTAAAAAACTGAATTTTGCATAAAACTTAATTTTACCGCTTCTGTGAATAGAATTTTGAAAATCCGACAAACACGGTTAATATCAAGGACTAAAATGTGGTTCAATGAGATGAAAATAATTTTTGGTGAATAGTACCTTTTTACTTTTTTTTACCGCGGTTAATAGTAAATAGGGTAACTAAGGGTAAATATGATATTACTATTACCCTAACACATGTCCTAATTCTATTGGACAAGTGTAATTCGACCAAAAACAAACTTAGGAATAAAATATGACCATTTAGGCCCACTTGGATTAGATTAGGACATTTATTATTAATTTATTTAAAGAAAGATTAAAATAGTTAAAATCAAAGTTTAATAAGTAAATAATTTTTAATATGGGGTTATACATAAGATAAATTCGATTGTAAATATTCATTAGAAAGCTAAAACGATTTACTACATGATGGTATTTTATTTGTAATTTTTAGACATCAAATAATTTAATTTATTTATGACACAACAATGATGCAGTAATTATCTTATTAATGAAATATTGACATAATTGATGTTATAAACACCAAAATAAATGTAATTTGAAAATTTTTATAAATTACACTAATTTTCCAGGTTACTATGATATATTAATGTTGATTTAATCAACTTGGTTCGAACATTTAATTCTGTTATGACTTTCACAAAAATCATATATCAAATAGTGTCAAAATTGACACAAAATAGTTTTTAAATCAAATATTATATTATTAATTGTTATTTTATTCCTAAAAATCTAAGGTTCGGCCAAATAACTTAGATAAGGATATATATATTAATAATAAACAATTTGGGGTTCGTTTGGCAGGTTATAGTAAGTGTATTAACCATATAGTGAAAGAAAACAAAAAGACACGGTAAATGTTAAATTATTTAACTTAGAGTTAAATCTAATTGATAAGGTTAAAATAATATCCTAAACTTGTCTAAATTCTATTGGTTGATAGGATTTCGACCCATCCCCACTTTAGCTTCGAAATAAGACCCTTTGGAACCATTATAAACCGATTTTGACTTTAATATAAAATAATATTATGAGATATTCCTAAGGTGCCCCTCTCCTCCCTTATAAAAGGACACCTCCTTCCCCTCCTCCTCACACCAATTTGAGCACTCAAGCTCGGCCAACCCCTGCCAAAATCTCTTCTCCACTTCCCTAGAAACATCCTAGTGGTTCTGGTCTTCCTCAAAGACCAATTCTAGTGCCCTAAGAGGAGGTCTCAAAGAGGCACTTCAAAGAAGAGGTAATTACCGTTACCAATTCTTTCATCTTTATTTCTTCTTCCACTTCTTCTTCTTAGGTTGTTTCATTATGAAGTAATAACATCAGTATCACTCATATACTGATATGTTATTATAAGTATGAAACAACCCTATTTCACCATCTATCCATCCTACGGAAAAAGAAATCACCGCGCGTGCGTACGTACGGAATACCGTCTCCACGCCGTGGTGTAATATATTTTCCACCACCACCTTACATGGATGGGTATAATGGTGTAAAGAATAACTATACATAGTTATTACAACATCATATTGATTCTGATATATTGTATAATCCACTCCAATTCAATTCAGTATTTATGGAAATGATATCATCGCTCGTGCGTACGTACGGACTACCGTCTCCACGACGTGATGAGATTCATTCTCCATGTTAACCATTTAAGAATGATTATAATGTATATATAAGAAATAATAATTAAATATATGACATTATAAAGCTACTGGATTTATGTATATATATACATATGTATGTCATCTACTTACTTCCATTTCAAGACAATAAGGAAAGAAAAACAACATTCATGCGTACGTACGGACTACCGTCTCCATGAACGGTGTTTTTCATTTTATTTATCTATCTATTATATATATATATATACTGAATATATATGATATATAAATCATATTTTATATTCTGTAAGTAAGTAAATCATGATATAAGTAATAATTATGTCAAGAACAACAAGTCAAAACACCTACGATAAATGAAACGATTTTACCCAAAACACTTCTTTAACATGGAATTTACAAAAGAACGGGTAATATAATGTCATAAGTGAACCATATATGATATCATAACAATGAATATGATTCTTTAATAATTCAATGACATTATTTAAATCATTATACAGGAGGTTCGGACACATACGAAGCAAATCGGACCTAAGGTAAGGGAAATATCACAATCTCATTTTATTCGAGATTGTTTATTCGTAAGTATTTACTGGGGTGTATTTTATCATCCACATCCATGTTTCATCAATATGTAATATTATTTCCATCCACCTACAATTGTTTAAATCCATTTTTACCCTTCGGTGAGTTTTTAGTAAAAGATATGAAAGGAATCTTTTGAAGTTTTTTTTTGTACGAGGTACTTTTTTGACTTTTCCGACAAAAGTACGAAGAATGTTTTTTTTAACTTATACGACATGAATGGATTTTTAAAACATTATTTCCAAGAAGCTTCCTTTAAAAGTTTTCAAGATTATTTTTAATCAACTTCTTTTATTTTAAAGTTTTATGACATGTTATGAAAGGAAAAATGTTTTTGAAGTGGAAAGGATATTTTCCTCAAGAATGAAGTTCATGTATTTCATCAGAATTATTTTCCATCTAAGATAATAAAAAGGGTTCTGTTTTTATCCCTATTATTACATTGATTTGATCATGTTGTGATGGAACTATTTTTATTAATTCCTTTATCTTATATGAACTGATTTATGATGTCATGATGTTTCAAGAATCCCATTTTTGTTACATGTGTTATGCGATGATGTATGATTTATGATTATGTGGAACACATAAGAAAGGATTCATTATAAGATGGGTGGGACCTATATCTCCCTCCAATGCATTGGGTAAAGATTTTATATCTCATGAGATAGACATGGCTGAAATGGTAGGTTATACCGGTTCAGTGAAACAGGACTGAAACGAGGGTTACTCGATTCAGAAAGGGACTTTGTCCACTAAGATAGTCTTGGCAATGAGTCATGACTAACAAGAAATGATTTTTCATGATTATATGTGCATGCCACAAAGTTTTAAGTTTCATGTTATGATTATGGTGATCTCATTTTCACTTCTATGATTTATTAAGATTTTATGATCTCTTTTGCAGGTTATGATTTTCAAAAAGATATGATATGATTTCCTTTATTGCCCTTGCTGAGCATTTGAGCTCACCCTTTTATGTTTTCTTTTCCCCAGGATATAAAGAAAAGTTTTAGGAAAAAAAGGGATGACCTTTATGGGAGATATTGAAGAACTTTCACCACGATTAGAAGATTACGTTCCGAGTTTCCAAAGACACTAAACTATTACGATCCTTTAGTGTGTGTTTTTGTTATGTACTAAGTATTCCGCAAATGTAATGTAATGTCCATGTACGTCAAGATACGGGTCTCTACAAATGTCATTAGTTTTTCCATTACCACCACTCAAGGATAGACATAATGATGTATTTATTGATTATATATGATATTTATGATATTTATATTCCTATTAAATTATTATATGACATATAACTTCATGATTTCCATTTTTTGGGGAATATGATAACGTCGCTCTTGTGTCTAGTGGACTACCGCCTCGTGAAGCGATGTGATTTGTTCACGCTTTACATAGAAGGTATTAAAGATGGTTTAATTAAAATATTTGATATAAATTAAATAATTATAATATTAATTAACTATTTATCAGTATTAAAGTATAATATCATTCTATTTATTAAATTTTCACTCACTGAATGATGATAACACCATTCATTTATGTGTGGAATACTGCCTTTATGATGTGACATGACTCTCTATTTTCATCACTACACCACGTGGATGATATAAATACATATAATTGAAGAAATAATACGGTGTTATTGATATTAAGATCACTCTTTAAAGATAAGATATTTCTTACGACCTTTCCATAGGATAATTGAAAAACGAAAACATTACTCATATATACATACGACCTACCGCCTCCATTATCATAACTTATATAATTTCTCAAAACCATATTCCATGATTGGTATCCAAAGTAATATTGATGTATTAATAAGATAATTCTATAAATATTATTATTATGGTTATAATTAAACCATGATCAAAGTAAGAGTATCAAAAATAACAAATCAAACCATATATGAAAAACAAAGCGGTTATTACCCTAAATGTGATTTTAACAAGGAATTGTTAATAAATGAGTTACCTAAGGTCATAATAAAATCTTATATGGTATGATATATATGAGAATGGTTTTTAACACATGTATAATAAACATATATTTATTATATAGGAGTTTCTAATGCATATAAAAGAAGTCAGGACTTAAGGTATCAGATTTCCGTCTCACTATTACATTCATTGAGACAAATTCCATATTCACCACATGTTTCTTTTATGCAGTGTATATAATTACATTAATTTTTTATTATTATTCCTCTACATAAAATTATTTATATTTAAATATTCATTTTTATATATTTTTGCTAGCACCGTTTGATTTTATAGTATGTCTCTTTTTAAATTTATCTTCTTTGATTACTTACGTTATACAAAACACCGAGCTTAAACAAATGATTAAATATTAAAATTTAGTTTTGATAGTTATCACATACCCGTTGGAATGGTGGAAATTAATGTGATTAAGTAAATTATGAAAATATTATTTACACATGTTTTTAAAATTAATTCATGGGTTACCAATTAAATAAAAATAAAAATAAAAACCAACTGAACATAAAGGATGTGTTTTTAGAAAAAACAATTTTAAGACAACAATGTAAATTTATCTTAATAAATTAAATTAATAAATATTATTGAATATAATAATGAAATTTATATATTTAATATTCATTTAAATTTTTTTAAATTCAAACATTAATTTTTCTAATCTTAAGATAGAAATAAATCCAATTTTAGGCATAAAAATATATATTTTCTAAAAAGAAATTTTACCGCCTTTAATGGAACACTTATTTTAAATATAAAGTTTGACACTTTTATAAATTATATTTGATAAAATAAACTTAATTTTTAAAATCATAATTTTAAAATCCTTTTAGGGTAATTTTTGGTATTTTTACAGTAAATATTTATTATCTAGTGAATAGTAAAAAATACTGATTTTTATAAAATTGTCAATTTCAGTATATTAAATAATATTAAAGATTTTAAGTTTATATAAATGGAACATAATAAATAATTATTTATAAATAATCTAACCTATTTCATTTTAATAATCCTTATATCTTATTTTGGTATAAGTTCTTTTTTGGACTAAAAAATACATTTTCAATAAAACCATTTTTGTTGTGTTTTGTGGGATTAATTTAAAATTAAATTCACAAAATTATATGTTTTGATTTTTGAAAAATGGATTTCATATTTTTATTCATAATAAAAAAATTTATCAAATTTGACGCTTTTATTTTTTACCAATATAAATAGTAACGTTGGTAATTTGTGTTAACATGGTAATGGGTAAATTGAGTAATTTAGGTTAAAAATAAAATTATAAGGATTAGAAAATTACCCTAAAATTTTAAAAAAATTTATCAGATGTTTTTTATTCGACCCTTAACACCTAAGGTTTTAATTTGAGTTATTTAATTGACACTTGTCCATGAAAATGACTTTGATATTATTTAAATTAAAGAAAACCACAAAAATCACAAAATTTCACATTCATATTTTTAATAACTATATTATTTTTAATATAGTGTAGTTAAGAATATATATGAAACTATAGATATTATTTTTAAATCTAAAATATTTATCTACATCATGGTATTTTTTTTTAATTTTCAATGAAGAAATAATTACCATAAATAACTATAAAATGATGATATACTAATTATTTTATTAATGAAACATTAAATTAAATTAAAATATTAATTAAAAATTAATTTTCTCATATTTAGAAAATTATTTCCATAAAATAGAGTCCATTTTTGATATATACATATTAAAAAATGATTAGGGTGAAGTTTTGGGATTTTTCTAAAATAGTTTAATTTTTGGTGAATAGTGAAATATGGTAATTTACAGTATTTATTTATATAAGTAAATAAATGATTTATTTAGTCATGAATGATGTATGTATGAGGTAATCACTAATTGGTTTGAACTTACATTATCTAGTTGCTATAATTAGTCATAAGAATCTCTAATATTGAAAGTCATGAGCCAAAATAATAATCTAAATAATAAAATAATAAAAAACACACCTCTAATTGCCCTATAAATACTAACCCTTATTGAGATGGGGGATAGAGAGAGAAAAAATATGATGATCCACGGAGCTCATGGCGACTGCGGACACCCTCAGAGTCTCAACCTATACTCATATGTGCCAAATAATCACATAGAACTACTTGAGTTGATTTCAAAATATCAAGACAGCGATGTCACTGAGGTGTTTTCCATGCTCGATGGTCCCTCAGGTGGTTCCTTTGAATTTATCAAGGATTATTATAAAAGGTAAAATTTCCCATGTTTTGGATTCTGAGGGAGCTATTTCTAAGCTAATTCAGCTCTGTAAGTACTCTATCATTTCACATATCTCATTATCTAAGGGTATGAAAATGTGGAATGTCTCCAATTTTGTTTCTCATTTGGATTTCATTTAGGGTTTTTCTGACATCAAATGTGTATCCTTAGGTTGTGGATTTTTTCAAATTATTTTCCCATCTGTGAAATTAAAAGGGATTTCTTGGAGCATTGATACGATTAATCTTTGAGTGGGTGTTCTTAGAATTCATGAATAGAATCTAAAATTTTACCTCAATGAGTTTAAATAAATCTATGCATAGGACTATGTAAAAGTTCATGTACTAAGTTGGGTACAATGGAATCTATAAATCCTATTTTATATAGCCTCTACAATTGGTATCCCAATTAGAATGGATAATGGAAGGGAAATGGACATTTTTGGTCACTTTGAAAGAGTCCTAGCTGAAGTTGATATATGTTCTATGATAATTGACCATGTAGTTATCTCAACCCCGCTAGATGAGGTTAGCCTGAGAGTTGAGTATGAAAGGACAACTCCTTTCTATAATGTGTTTGGTATCATCAACCATTTGATTACTAAATGTAGAAGTAATATAGTCTATATAGTTTTCCACTTAAAGGGGTATGACTCTAGTCATTGCAGAAGAATGAAAAGTGTTGATGTTGTTTCTAATACAAAATAATGATCTAGAAGAAGATTATTATAATAAATCCCCTGAAAAAGTGATTTTGTAAGCTAATGTGCTTTATAATTTTGTTGATGCCGAGGGACCCCCAAAGTTACTAGAACTGGATGGGCTAAATGTTCCAATAAGCCTAATGTGGGTGCAGAGATGCCTTAGACTACCCCTTACATCCTGATAATGAATCTAAATTATTTTTGATGGTTAATATGACACTAACGTCTTGGGATGACGTAGTATGTGAGTCCCATATCTCTAAACCTAGAAAAGGAGGTTCTCATTCTGGTTTAGAGAATGACCAGGCTGAAGACAAGTCAAATGATAGTCAGGGTGCTAAGGAATATTCCATTCAAGCTGATGTTGATTTATAGATGTGGAAGTAATAGAAATTGAGGGAATTTAAGATTTTAAAGGTTAAGGAGAAAATTGAGGATGTAATTTTTTGAAATAAAAAAATGCTACCTCAGAGCAGGGATATAAATAAAGTGCATATATACACCTGAGAAAGGCTATGTGAGGGTTAAAGTTACAAAATCTAATGAACAACCAATAGAGTTGGCTATCTTTATGTTTCATGTAGGGAAGGATATTACTAAACACAACAGGGAATCTAAAATTGAAAATTCTTCAACAATATCTCAAGCACTCTGAAAACAGGATGAGACCCAGTAGTTGGATCATACTCTGGTTATAAAGAAAAAATTTACCTCATTTATAGGTCATTTTCAAGGTTATAAAATAGTTGTATAATCGTATCGATGTAAAGGTTTGGATCCTGCATTTGGTAAGTGTTTCACAATATATGTTGCTGCTAAACTCGCTCTTAGGAGGGAAGTTGTTTCTGAAAACAGTGCTATGGCGATATCCTATAAGTAGCATATTGTTTCTCTTTTTGACTCAAAAGGTCTAAAAGATCCTAATTTTGAAATAATTTTACTAGAATTCAGTTTAGATCACAATCTTATATGGGCAGGGGTTCAATAAAGGATCCTTTTTCTTCTCTTTATACTCATGATATTTCTCATTTGGTTAAGATAAAATTGAATTTTAAGATAATTTTTCATAACTTGTTTTTATCTAATTGAATCTAGAAGCAGTAAAGAGGATGTAAAAGAATATATTCATGCATTTGGTGATGAATATATGAAGAAAATTGTTGGTTCTAGACTCCCAAATAATGGATGAGGACCATGGGATCAAGTGAAAACATGGAGAAGATGGGGGCACCCTCATGGTCGGGGTGGGCATTCCTCACCCCTTCTCCTCACACTATCTAAGCCTTAAGGATTGCTTAAATTCTTCCCAATTACATTACCAAGACTATTCCCTACTTCAATGACCTTATGGTCTTTCAGAAAGACTAAATCCATGTTCCTTAAGAAGATTTCCAAAGAGACGGTATTCAATAGGCAAAATCTTCATTTGTTCTCTTTTAACTTAATTTAATTTATATTATTATCCTCTCCTCCCCTCCCATATCCAAAGTGGAATGGTTAATACATTATAATATATATACTATAATTTTATTTTTCTAATGGAATGTCCCTCATCTAATCTCATATCTTCTCCTTTTATTTTAAAAAATTAAAACATCATCTGTGATGTGTCGATTCACCGCCTTTGTGGATGATGTGTTTTCATTAACGACTTCTTATCTAGACCTAAAAATATTATTATGGTTAAATAATATTTCTATATACATATTATAAGTTATATAATGTTTCGGAACCAACATATAAATATAATATTAAATAAAATGATACATGTTCATGATGGTCGTAAAAACTAACAAAATAAATTAAAACATTTTAATTAACATTTTATCTAATGAGCCATTATCATACTATATAAAAAAAAGATATATGAGACCATTTAAACCTATTTAAGTTTATTAATACTAAATAATTTTACTTTTATAGAATCTATTCACATTTTATAATAACACCCGTATTTATACTCAAGGGAATCAACCATAAAACCATAAAATAAATGCTCCCAAAACAATGAAATTAAACATTATAACTCATTGAAATGGGAATAAATAAAACTAAAAGAATTATAATAAATAAAATATATCTTTAATATTTTCTGAATTAAGTAATTAATGAATCTAATTTTATTATCCAAGACATTAAGTACTAGTACAGAATTCTTTTTGATATAAAGTAAGGGTTTCTCATCTCACTTTTACTTCTATTAGATATATTTCTTATTCAACACCTATTTATTGTGTGTGGTGCACATAATACACTTTAATATGTCATAATATTAATATAATTATTTTCAAAAAATTAAATGTCTAATTTTATGATCATTAATTCTATGGGGAATACGGTTCGACTCGATAAAAATTAATAATGGAATTCTTAACACAATTTCCATTCTTTGGGTTAAAATTCTACTCCATTGATTATATCATGATATGATTATGTATGAAATGAATTTTTATTATATTATATTGTATTTCCACATTTTTACATATATTTATAGCTAATTAACATAATTGATTCATTTTATTAACACTTACATCAATGATATGATATTTGTAAGAGACTTCATTTTAAAAATACTATTTTAAATGTTTCCTTTTAAAAAATTTAAAGTTTTTTTTTAAAATTATATGGTATGAGATTATTTTCCCACTTTCATTATACCTTAATTTTTTGAAGCTTCGTTTACAATATTAAAAGTTTCTTTTCAAAGAAAATGTTTTCTTTTATAATTGTAAAACTTTTTAAGAATAAGTGATTTGAAAGTTAAAAATAGTATTTTCTTCAAGAATTTTTCAATGAAGTTATTAAAGTATATATGTCAACATCCTTTTTTGAATATTACGATTTATTCAGGATGATGTATTATCATAATGTTTCCCATACATTATTTAATAGGTTATTATTAGTTTGACTAGGGATGTACTAATTGACGCCATTAACCATATTCCTTTGGATGGTGAATGATTATGCCTATTGAAAGGGAAAAATATTTACATTTTTTATCCTAGTGTAAATAAGAATGATTATGTTGATTACATTACACCTATATCATATAAGGAACACATTAGACTTAACAAGTGACAGGGGAACTGCTATTTCCTCCTCATGCATCGATATGTATCATGATATAAACTATAGTTGGTTTTGGACAAGGCCTTACCCATTTATATAGATTTCTTAGCAGATGCCTTGATGGTATGTTTTAGACATCCTCCATTATCAGTTCTCTCATTATGATATTTTATATTGATATTACATTTTAATTATTCTACTATTAGAATATTCATGGTTAATTTTCATTCTAATATGATTATTTATATGAAGTTATTTGATCTTTTTTTATTCCTGACATATTATTCACATGATTATGTTTTAGTAGAATGTGTTTTTATTTATTCAATGTTTCTTATTGTTTATGTTTATTTTTTATATCCTCCAATTTTTACACACCCTTACTGAGCATCTGATCTCACCCCATTATTATGTTTGATTTACCCCTATGATGCTAAGATATATATTATCATTGACATGTAGGGGTAATATAAAAGAATATTAGTGTTCCATATAGAGTAAATATGTTTTATTTAATTTCAAGTTGTAATTTAATACTTATTTTTTCATATAGTTCTCCAAATCTACTAAACAATTCCGTACTTTGGGATGTGATCTCTTGTACTTAGTACCAATGTAATAAAGTAAGGCATTGGTTTCAGGATATTGTGGTCAAGGTCTTTACAGTTGTTATTAGAGCATGTTTAGTAGAATCCTTTGGAATTAGATTTTATGAAATCATAGATTAAATAACATAACTCTATGATAGACTTTGAGGATAACTATAGAATAGCATCCCAAACAAACCATGTTTATGAGGTTAGAAATGCATAAAATTATCAATCTATTTTAAGTATTTCACTAGTTTTGGGATTATGCAATATTTTTCCTAATGATATGGCATATTATATCATATTTAGTCATTTTGAAATGGAACCTAAAAAAATTAATGGTAACCTCACCAATTCACGTGATCCAAAGAGTGTAGAGGATCAAATACTTTATAGTCTTAAGAATATATTTCAAAGGGAATAAGTCTCCCAAATATTATAATAATATGAGGAAATAATATCATGTGATAATGAGAAAAATAAAGAATTCTATAAGTATTATGGTTTTAGATGGAAATGAGAACAAGTGTACAAGTATGAAAAATTTGGATAAAGGAAAAAGAGAAAGAAGTATTTTTCCACAAGTGATAATTGTGAAAAGAAAGACCTTGGTACATGCTTAAAAGGAATGAGAGTTTGATATAAGTGTAGAAAGATATTCCACCATGTTTTTTATTGAAATGGTAAGAAAAAGTTTTCTAATGTAAAAATATTCAACTTTAAGGATATGGAACACTATGCAAATCAATGTCTCAAGCATTAAAGTAATATACCTTATAAGAGGATAATAAATCATGGTCAAACTTATTATACTACAATAGACAAATAGGAATGATTAATATGAATGTGTTTGGATTATATAATTATGTTATTTGATTATTTTATCAATAATTATATGGTTATAAGAATAACGAGACATATAAGGATTGTACTTAAAAAATTATTCATTAAATAATTGGAAACATGTGGTGAATAGAACTAGTAATCAAGAGAATTGGTTCTCTTGTATGTTAATCTTATTGAAGACACATGACTTAGAAAAGATAAACCTAAATATGTGCTTCATGTTGAGATAATAATAATATATGTTTATGGGATAGTATTGGTGACCATGAAGGTGGTGAGTGATCACATTTTCGAGTACGTTAAATTAGATGTTTATTTTTAACTAGAATTTCTATAGTACAACAATAACCCTAGGCCATCTCTCGATGGAGCCTTAGATAATTAATTCAAAAATGTGGTTCTTATTATAAAATTAAAAAAAGGGAAATGGGGTTTTATAATACTTGGGTTTGATGATTAAATATGACAATAGATAATGAAAGCAATAAAACAAAGTTGAAATGAACAAGATTAATTAAATGTGATCAACCTAGGGAAGTCTCGTGATGTTCATCCTTAATCGCTTCAAGATAAAGGGTATATATCTTTAAATCCCTACTTGGTATCAACTAGTAACATAATTTTATTGAGTTTATGCTAGGATACATCCTAGGGTTCAGTCGAAAACACACAATGATTCACTGGACACCACCGATGATTGGGTGATTTGTGTTTGACTTTATAACCGAAACTCACCAATATAAAAAATGAAGAATTAAATGAGCTTTCCAGGTTTTTATGTTATTTATTTGTGATAACATGACATAAACTTAAATTTCCTTGACAGTGCTTATGTGAGTTCAATTGACCAATATGAACCACACAAACACCGCAATTAAATAAGGAAAGAAAAAGAGATGAACAGTGTGTGAAACATCACATGAAAGGGTAACCCCAAACATGATCATTTGAGTTTGAGTATAACATAACAGTATATAAATCAGTTAAATAAGTAGAGAGGATGAAGAAAAACAACATACAACCTCGAAGTAAAAATATCATTCAACATAATACAAACATGAATCTCGGGATTGCATCACATTCCTCCCTGGGTGATCACAAGGGGTTTAGAAATACATGGGTGAGGAGGAAGAAGAATATGTGAAAGTAGCACTTACCATAGCCTATAGAACTTATATGGATGATGGATAGACAACTTTGTGACTTCAAAATGGTAGAACCTTTCCTACTGGTCTAACTCCAAAATGGGGTGCCCAAGGTGCCAATTTATATGAAAAGAGGGAGGTGTTTTTGGGAACCCTGATTTCGATAATCCTCTTGGTCCCTAGTTTTGGCCAATCAGACAGTCATAAATCACATTGTAAAAAACTAAAAGGTTTTTCCCAACACCTTTTATATCTCCATGTCAAATTTGGTGGCCAGATATTTAATATAATAAGATATATGTCTAAAATAATGAGGCAAATATTTGACCCCATGGAGATTAATTTTATTGGATAAATCAGTTCGGATGTGCCTTTTAATGGAAGAATTGGGCTTCAGTTTCTTCATGAAAGTTATATCAAATGAAGATATGAATCCATTAAAAAGCTTTCAGCCCATTTGAATGCACGTATTTCTTGTATAATACAAAATAGTAGACCTGAGTTCATGGGATTCCATGTAGTTTGACCCATTTTCCTTCTGCATCATTATGGGCTCTCCGAATCACCTCCACATTCAATGAAATCATCAAAACAATTGAAATTTATCATTTTAAAAGTGAAAAGAGCAAAAATATTTAATCAATAATGAAGTTTAATTTGTTATTATAATTATAATTTTCATTACATAACCAGTTTAATACATTGGTATATAGGTAAAATAATACAAGGAATCATAGTATGATCACACCCCCACACCTAAACATTTGCACTCCTGGGAAAAGTATAATATCCTAATAATGTACCATTCCTAAATCAAAGGTGTGAAGACATCCAAGATTATTTTGAAATGATATTCATCATGTCTCATTTATAGAATAAATTTTCCTTTCATCTTTCTTTTATCACATTCGAATTTGTTCAACTTCATTTGTTCACCCATGCACCATGTCGCAGCCTACCTCACTTAGAAATTTCCTCTCTTCATTCAAGGAACATATGAATGTGGTGCTATTATCTTTTCCTAGATTTCATGTGATCTTACCATATGCTTTCCAGGATTCTAAGTTCTCTACCAGTAGAAACTAGTGTTCTACTCAAGAGGACTTCCAACAGGTTGTTTTGAGGTTCAAGGGTTGATAGGATTTGATGTTTAAAAATATGAGACTTAAGAGGAGTTTTTAATATCTTATGTACAAAACATGTCAAAATTCTGAAAGTGCTGACAATCAATGTACACACTCAACCCATCAAAAAGTGTATTATCTCCCACTCACTATCCCCATTGTCTATTCATGTGGGTCATAATCAAGAAATGAATAATAATGAGTAAACATTATCTTTTATCCATTTTATTATTTTGTTAGGTTTTTTAGATGTACATAACTATAATTTTTTTGGAGATAAAGAGGGAAACATGTGTAAAACAATGATTTTATATGTCTTGTGAACCCATTGACGAAGGAAAATATAGGCACCCTTTATATCAACCCATAATAATGATTATCTTTCCAAAATTCCCATGGAAACACCCTCTCTCCCACACTTACTAAAAATAAAACAAGAATATACACAAGGGATGGATAGTTAGGGATACATTATCTTGTAATGTGGCTATATAACAGGAATTTCATGGTCTATAAGGATTAATAAGGGTAAAATGTAAAGGTGGACGAAAAAAGAGGATAATTGTACAAAGGGATTTTCAATGAATGTTTTCCTTTATCATGAATGTAGCATACTTGAATCTTATGGCTTAAAATAGAATCAAGTCAAGTTCTAGTTTCTCTACATGACCTGGGACTCTCAAGAAAGTGATTAAAAAGAATAATATACAATAAAGGGCTTAGAATGTCTCTCGGTTAAGGGATTAAAATATTGGTCAGTGCAAATGAGGCATAGAATTCAAAAATCCATTAAACACCTATGAATGATTTGGAAATAAAAAATCTAGAAAAAGATTCCATATCAACATTCATTTAAAAAACATTTTTCCAAAAACAATGTAATTTTCTACATATTCAACTCAATCATGAAAAATTATTTTGAGATATTCATTTTAATATCATTTTTATCTAAAAACACAAAATAAGGAAAAAGAAATCAAAAATAAAAATAACTTTTTATTTTTTTTGTTTTTTGGTTTTTTTGTTTAATCCTAACTATGACATGTAACCATCCCCCACACCTAAAAGTTACACTGTCCTCATTTAAAGTATTTTAAAAAAATAGACAAGTAAAGAAAGGCAGAGAAAAGGGACGACCTTCTAAGTGGTGTCATATGTAGCATCTATCAGTTGGATTTACTCTACAAGATGCTTTGGAAAATCCTCATAGAAGTGTTTGAGCCTCTTAACATTGACAATAATCCTTTGTCTACTCTTCTCATGCAAAACCTATATAGCACCAAAAGGGTAAACATCAATAACGGTATAAGAATAGAGCCATCGAGAATGAAGATTACCCGAGTAGATATTTAGCCTAGAAATATACATAATAACTTTCTCACGAATATGAAAATTCCACTGATGAATCATGCTACCACGGATAGACTTTGTCTTCACTTTATATATCCGGGAGTTCTTATATGCATCATGTGGTATTTCTTTCAACTATTGAATCTGCAGCTTCCTATGCTCTCCTGCATCTGAAAGATTCATATTACATTGTTTAACAGCCCAATATGCACAGTGTTATACCTCCACCGGGAGGTGAAAATCCTTTCCAAACACAATCCTGTAGGGTGACATTTTTATTGGGGTTTTAAAAGCTGTATATTACCCTCAAAGTTAATCATCCAAGTGCAAACTCCAATCTTTTCTATTGGGTTGTACAATATTTTCCAAAATTCGCTTAACTTCACGATTTATGATTTCTAATTGTCCATTAGTTTGGGGGTGATATGATGTAGAGACTTCATGAACAACCCCATACTTCCAAAGAATAATTTTAATGTTGTGATTGCAAAAATGTGAACCTTGATCACTAATGATGAATCTCGGTAAACCAAACCTACTGGAAATTTGTAACCTCAAAAAATAAATAACCACTCGAGATTCATCAGCCCTGGTGGCCTTTTCTTCGACCCATTTAGATACATAGTCAAAAACTAGTAATATTTACACAAATCCAAATGAATTTGGAAAAGGCCCCATGATGTAAATTCCCCATGCATCAATGATCTCACAAAATAACATGGGTTATTGGGGCCATTTCCTTCCTTTTAGAGATATTCTCTGTGAGTTGACATCAAATACATGACTTGAAAAATATATGGTCATCCCTATAAAACATTAGAAAATAAAGTTATGAGTCATGGACCTTTTGAGTTGTACGTTGAGAGCCAAAGTGGACCCCACAAGGAAAAGTGTGGTAGAAGTTTAAAACAAAGGTGAAATTATGGTTAGGGATACACTGACGAAGTAGTTGGTCACCACAAATTCTCCACAAATATGGGTCATCCCGAATGTACCACTAAGAATCATGTTTAAGTCTCTTGGATTGGGAAGTTCTGAAATTAGTGGGGACCCTAGATGTTGCTAAAAAATTTACAATGTCCGCATATGAGGGGGTAAGGTCCACAACATCACAAAGGTTCTCATGAGGAAAGAATTATCCAATGGGGAGGGATGAGTCAACATGGTGGTCCAGTGGTGTAGAAAACATACTAATGCAGCAAGCTACAACATTTTATACTCCCACCTTATCTCTAACATCAATGTCAAACTCTTGGAGGAGTATCTTCCACCGTATGAGGTGGGGCTTAACTTTAGGTTTCTTTAGGAGAAAACGAAGGGTTGCATGATCAGAAAATACAATGAATTTTGACCTGATAAGATATGAATGGATTTTTTCCAAGTAAAAAAATAGAAAGAAGTTCTTTTTCAGTGGCTGTGTATTTTACTGGGCAGGTTTAATGGTACGTGAGGCATACACAATGAGATTTGGAGCCTTCTTAACCCTTTGTGATAAAACTTCCCCAACTAGAAAGTTAGATGCATCACACATAAGCTCAAAGGGGAGATCCCACCATGGTGGTTGGATGACAAGAGGTGATTTGAGACGCCTTTTTAGTGAAAGTAAAGAATCCTTAAAATTTTTAACAAACACAAACTCAGAATCCTTCTATAATAACCGGGACAAGGGAAGTGCGATCTTACTGAAGTCTTTAATGAATCAGTGGTAAAAACCAACATGACCTAAGAAATATCGCATCTCACAAACACATTTTGGATATGGAAGGGTCAAAATTAATTCAATTTTTTATTAATCCACTTGAATTAACTCTTTTGAAATAACATTCCCATGAACTATCCCCCGTTCAACCCTGAAATGGCATTTCTCATAATTTAATACAAGATATTTTTCTATGCAACGACGGAGGATAGGACCTAGGTGAGCCAAACAGTCATCAAAGGAGGTTCCATAAACTGTGAAATCATCCATAAAAACATCCATGAAATTATCTAGCTACTCAAAAAAAATACTCAACTTACATCTCTAAAAATTACCGAGAGCATTAAATGGACCAAAAGGCATCCTTCTATATAAAAATGTGTCAAATAGACAGGAAAATATTGTATTTTCTTGATCCTCAGGGGAAATATGGATTTTAAAGTAACCCAGATAGCCATCAATGAAACAATAATGGGACTTACCAGCCAATATTTCTAACATCTGGTCAATTAAAGGTAGAGGAAAGTAGTCATTTCTCATGGATTGATTCAGTCGACGATAGTTAATACAGACTCACCAACTGTTTCACAGACATGTTGGAACCAATCCATTCCTTTCCTTTGAAATAATTGTTATTATTGTTTTTTAGGAATAATTTTCACTGGGCTAACCCATTTACTATCATATATAGGATAAATGATCCCCACAACAAGTAATTTACTAACTTCCAATTTTCCCACTTCAAGGAGAGTGGGATTAAACTAGCGTTGAGCCTAACTTATTGGATTAGCCTCATCATGAAAAAGTTTAAGGTGCATAAAAATATATGGGCTAATCCCAGGAATATTAACCAATGTCCATCCAATTTCCTTTTATATCCTGTCAAAAGATCAAACAGTTATGATTCCTACCGTTGAGAGAGGTTATTGGAAATAACGATGGGCAATTGGTCAATACCCTAAAGATATGCATATTTTAAATTAGATAGAAGTTGTTTTAAATCCAAAACTAGGGATTTTTGGACCGAGGGATGTGATTTAGGTGGATTGTGTTCTATTAAATTGTCTATCTACTCATGTTTATTCTCTAAAGATAGAGAATCCATTGAAATGATATTTTCAGGATCATCGACAGTCATGGGTACCTCAAAATTAACACACTCATCAATTAAAGCAAAAAATTTAAACTTTTTATAACCCA
Organism: Viscum album; assembly: GCA_963277665.1. Taxonomy (NCBI): domain Eukaryota; kingdom Viridiplantae; phylum Streptophyta; class Magnoliopsida; order Santalales; family Viscaceae; genus Viscum; species Viscum album. The sequence goes on from OY728155.1 coordinate 139,791,802, forward strand.
CAAAACACTCAAAACATGAATCAAAACTCAAATCATACAAGGGTGAATAATATGAAAATGAATCAGAGTATGGGTTATGGAGATAATTGTGTGTGTGTGCATCGTTTGAGAGTACTTATATCGAATAGACAAGAAGAGTGGAGTGTTCTTCAATGGGGGTGTTTCATAGCCTCAAGGATGTTAAAACTTACCTTTTATCCACTGATCTCCATGCATAGCATACCATTGTGAATGTTGATGAATGCCTTTGTTGTTTAGAAGAATGGACTCCCAAGTATGAGAGGGGAATGACATTGGGTTTGGGTATCTTTCAACTCAAAAATGTAGAAGTTAGAGGGGAAGATGAGATTCTTCACTCTGACAAGGACATCCTCAGTCACTCATGTTGGATGTGTTGAACTCCAGTTGGAAAGTTGCATGACAATTCCTATTGGTTGAAGCTATCTAACATGCAGAGAAGTATACACATAGTGAGGCATTACATTAATGGAAGCACATAAATCTAGCATAGCATCAGAAAATAAGGTCTCCCTTATGGTAAACGGTATCGTAAATGTGCGCAAACCCTTGAATTTGGTTGGCATTGCTGGTTGAATGAAGGCTGAGACATTCCTTCCCAAGTTTACTCTCTCATCCCCCTTCAACCTTCTTCTATGGGTGAAAATCTATTTAAGAAATTTAGCATATCGAGGGATTTTATTAATGGTATCCAATATAAAAATGTTAACTTGAACCTTTCTAAATGTATCCATTATTTATTTATCAATATCATTATCAAAATTCTTCTTAGATTTACAGAGTATTTTGTGGAAAGGAAGAGGAATGGATTGTTCATTTGAATCATCAATGATAATTTGATTCCCCTTTTTATTTTTTTATTCTTCATTGGAATATTTTATGGTTGGAGAAAGAGTGTTTTCAATAGGGGGACATACATGTTGGGAAGAATCATTAAAAGGAGAAACCTCTTTACCACCATGGAGTGTAACTTCACATACATTACCGTTATCCTTCGTATTTAAAATGGGTTGGGATGACAATTTTCCAAAACCATGCATATTAAGCTCACCTGTGGTGTTTTCCAATTTCCCCACTTGAGTTCACAGGTCTTAAATAGCTGATTGTGTTGTTTGTTGGAATTTTAGGTTATGGGTTTCCATTTTATTCACCATATACTTGAGTCTTGGTTCAGACTTTGGAGGAGGAGGATGATTGTTTTGAGAAGTTTAAGGATAATAAGGTTGTATACCTTGTCCATATTGATACCAATTCTGCTTGGGGTAGCTTGAGTTTCCTCCTTGTCAGTACCGGGGTTGTGCTTGCCACATGAGGTTTGGATTTGGACTAAATTTCTCTTGCTTGAAGGGACAGTATTGTTGGTATGGACGCCCTGGGAACACGGCTGCACAATACTTAGGTGAATATTGAAGTTCTGGGAACTGGTCAGAAAAATGAGTATTGTCAGAGCAAGTACCACAATGTAATGAAACTGAAGAAGAATGTGAGTTACCTTGTGCTTGAAAAAATTTAATTATAAGGGTATGAATATCATCATGTTTATTATGTATCTTTTGTTCCAGGGTTGAATGAATTACCACATGAACTCCTCGGGTTAGTGAAATAGCTTGTGTACCAAATTGTTGTGCATTTTGAGTCGTGTTTGCTATTAGGTCACAAGTGGTGGAAGAAGTTTTATCAACTAGGAAACCACCAGATGTTGCATAAATCATTCCATGATCCATAAGGATAATTCCATCATAGAATTATTAGATTAATATTTTTTCATTAATCTGGTAGTGGGGGCAGCTGGATCAAAGTTTCATGAATCTCTCCAAGTATTCATGAAGGGTCTCACCTTATGATTTCCTAATGCCACAGATTTATTTCATAATTGATGCAGTTCATTAGGTAGGGAAGTAATTTTCTAAAAAGATTCTTTTTAGGTCATTCCATCCCCCAATTTTGGTAGTTAAACAATATATCCAATCTTTGGCTACACCATCAAGGGAGAAATGGAAGGCCCTAAACTTAATTAAGTCCTCAAAAAAAATTTGGGTTTCATGGGGGAGAACATTATGTAAAAATCCTTAAGGTGTTTATGAGGGTCCTCACCAAGAAAACCATGGAATTTGGGAAGTAAGTGGATGAGGCCTGATCTCAGCTCAAAGTTGGATTCTTCCTCAGGATATTGGATGTATGCAGGTTGGTATTCTACATCCTGGGTGGTCAGTTCTTTTAAGGTTTGATTATTTACAGCCATGTTTTCATGTATTTTATTGGGTTTAATTTCTGATTTTTTATGACCACTTGAGGTTCCACAAGGGGTTCCTTTGTGTTACTTGATTGACCTTCTCTAGATGCCTTGATTTGTGTGTGAAGTGTCTTTTCAATTTCAGGGTCAAATTCAAGCAGTTTTGCATTTTTTGATCGGGTCATGAAAATAAGTTGTAAAGATTGTTTTTTATGATTTAATATGGATAAAATCACTAAATAATGGTGAAAATAGAATATAATGTTATAATTTTGAATTATAGAAATACAGATAGAGAATAATAGAGAGAGAGAGAGAGATAGAGAAAGAACACACAAAAACAACCAAAAATGGAAACATAAATCTAAAACTAAAACAATAAAATGGGGGTGGGGTATTGAAAGGAGTACTAATTAAGAAGTAAAATAAATAAATAAAAGTAAATAAAGAAAATAAATTATCTTGGATCCCCGTAAAAGGCGCCAAAATTTGATTGTGTTGTAGAGCATGTCAAATTTGATGTTTATTTTAAACTAGAATTTCTGCAGTACAACATCAACCCTTGGTCCTTTATTGATGGAGCCTTAGATAATTAATTCCTAAATGTGGTTCTTATTATAAAAGTAAAAAAAGGGAAATGGGGTTTTATAATACTTGGGTTTGATTATTAAATATGACAATAGAAAATGAAAGTGGTAAAAAAAGTATAAATGAACAAGATTAATTGAATGTGGTCAACCCAGGGAACTCTCGTGATATTCATCCTTTATCACTTTAAGAGAAATGGTATAGATCTTTTAATCCCTAGTCTTTAACAACTTGTACCATAATTTTACTGAGTTTTTTCTAGGATACCTCCTAGGGTTCAGTCGAAAACACACAATGATTCATCGGACACTGCCGATGATTGGGTGATTTGTGTTCGACTTCATAACTGAAACTCACCAAGGCAACACACGAAGAACTCGATGTTCTTTACATGTTTGGATGTTATTTATTTTTGACACCATGACATAAATTTACATGGCCTTGATAGTGCTTATGTGAGTTAAATTGACCAATATTAACCACACAAACACCGTAATTTAATGAGGGAAGAAAAAAGGATGAACAGTGTGTGAAACATCACATGAAAGGGTACCTCCAAACCTGATCATTTGAGTTTCAGTATAACATGCCAGTATATAAATAAATTAAATAATAATATAGGATGAAGAAAAACAACATACAACCTAGAAGTAAAAAACAATCATTCAAAATAATACAAACTTGAAGCTCGAGATTACATCACATTCCTCCCCGAGTGATCACAAGGGGTGTAGAAATCCATGGGAGGAGAGGAAAAAGAAGATGTTGAAGTAGCACTTAACATAGCCTCCAAAACTTCTAGGGATGATGGAAAGACACCTTTTGGATTCCAAAATGGAAGCACCTTTATTCCTGGTCAAACTCCAAAATGGGGTGCCCTAGGTGCCAATTTATAGGAAAAGTGGGAGGTGGTTTTGGGCACCCTGATTTCGATAATCCTCTTGGTCCCTAGTTTTAGATGGTCTGATATTAATAAATCACTTTGGACAAAACCAAAAAGTTGTTTCACGACACATTTTCTACCTCCATGTAAAATATGGAATCTAGATATTGAATATAAAAAACAAATATGGCTAAAATATTGGGGGAAATCTTTGACCCCATGTAGATTCATTTTATTGGATAGATCAGTTAGGATGGGCCTCTTCATAGACTAATTGGGCTTAGGTTCCTTCATTAAATTTTTATCCCACAAAGATATAGATATTTTCACAAAATTCCATCCCATCTTGATGCACTTATATCTCGTATCATGAAAAACAGTGGAAATGTGTCCATAAGATTCCATGCAGTTTGACCCATTTTCCTTCTGCATCACTGTGGGCTCTCTGAATCACCTAAAACTTCAATGAAATCCTCAAAACAAGTGAAATATTTATTAACTGTGAAAAGAGAAAAAATATTTAATCAATCATGAAGTTCAATTTTTTATTATAATTATAATTTTCAATACCCAAATAGTTCAATACATTAGTATAAGGGTGAAATAAAAAAGCGAATCATGGTATGATTAGCTAGTGATCTGATGGTTTATATTGGAATTATTAGATGTTTGGATTTAAGGAATATATTCAAAAAATTTAGATCCTATTTTTGGAAACATGCCTATTTTCATTAAGGTTTTCAGGTGATAAAGGTATTCATATATTTGGTATGTGAAAATTAGAGTAATGTTATGTTTTTAAAAAAAATATAAAGTTAATTAGATTTTGTAAATTTAGTGACCTTCCTTATAAATTCTTGGGTATTTTAATATAGGCAGAAATATTTTAGATGTTTATTTCAATAAACTATTAATTTAATAGATTAAGTTGAACATTGTATATAATTGTTTAAGGTTAAAGTATGATTTATTATATTGGATATTAGGTGATAACCGTTTTGGTTTTAGTAAACATTTAAAGGCTGGTTGAATGAATTCTAGACCATATGATTTATTAAAGTGGTTTAGGCATAAACAAATTCCACAATAAATATTCATTCCCTTATATGAGGGATGAAGTGAAAATAGATCGAATCACAAACAAAGGATGAGATTATGCTTATGACATGGAAAGAAATCCAGTAAGTTTATTATATCAAGTTCTTATCTATATAGTAAAATAACACCTCATGGAAAAGGAAAATAATTCTGGAATAAAACGTTTTTTGTTTACTATTCTTACAAATAAATAAATGGTATTTTAACCGATCACAAATTTACAGTTTTGTGATGGTAGAATTTCCAATGACCATGTTCTCTATCACTATACATCATAACATGACAGTTATATTTCTTTTACATGCCCATGTTTTTACTTCCCAATAATGTTCTCTTACAGGGAAGCCTAGTTTTGTAGCGACCTTACCATTTTCCTTTATGTCTATTTAAGAGGAAGTTTTATTAACCCTGCTGATGATGTGGGATTTCCCTAAGGGTTTATTAAAATTACAACTCCATGATTATCAATCACAAGTTTAAATCGATAGGATGCAATTTATTGAAGTATGGTGGAATTTAAAACCCCAATATTTTATGTTATGACTATTTTTAAACTTATCTTATTTGATATCTTACATTCCACAAAACACCGAGCTTAAACAAATAATTAAATATTAAAATTTAATTATGATAGTTATCACCTAGACATTGGAATGATGGGAATTAATGAGATTAAGTAAATTATTAAAATATTGTTTAAACATGTTTATAAAATCAATTCATTGTTTACAAATTAATTATAAATGAAAATAAAAACCAATTGAACATAAAGGATGCATTTTTATAAAAAACTATTTTTATGACCATAATGGAATTTTATCTCAACAAATTAAATTAATAACTATTATTGAAATATATTAAGAAAATTTATATAATAAATATTTAATAATTTTTTTTAAATTCAACCAATAAGTTAGATAGAATAAAGATAAGAATAAATCTAATTTTAAGCATAAAAATATAAATTTTCAAAAAGAAACTTTTATTGCCTTTTAATAGAACACTTTTTTATATACAAATTTTCATAGTTTTATAAATTATATTTGATAAAATAAAATTAATTTTTTAAAATATGAATTTAAAAATTATCTTAGGGTGATTTTTTGGTATTTTTCAGAAAATATTTATTTTTTAGTGAATAGTAAAAAATACAAATTTTTAGAAAATTTTCAATTTCATCAAATTAAAGAATACTAATGATTTGAATTTGATCTAAATGGAAATTAAGAAATATTTAGTTATAAAAAATCTATTACATTTCATTTTAATCATCCTTATATCTTATTTTGGTATAAGTACATTATTTGTCTTAAATATGCATTTTCAATAAAACTGTTTTTCATTGCCTTTTGTGGGAATAATTTAAATTTAAATTATTAAAATTTTACATTTTTATTATTGAAGAATGGATTTAATATTTTTATTGATAATGTAAAAATTTATTAAATATGTCTCTTTTAGTTTTGACTAATTTGAATAGTAGCATTGGTATTTTTTGTCAACACAGTAAATGGTAAATTGGGTAATTTAGGTTTAAAATAAAATTATAGTTAATATAAAATTATCTTATAATTTCATAAAATTTTATTAGATGATTTATGTTATACCCTTCAATCATAAGGTTCAAATTTTAGTTATTTAATGGAAACTTCTCCATGAAACTGCCTTTGATATTATTTAAATTAAATAAAATCACAAAATGTCCCATTCATATTTTTAATAACTATATTATTTTTAAAATGGTGTTATTAAGAAGATATATTCAACTATATATATTATTTTTAAATATAAAATATTTATCTACATCATGGTATTTTAGTTTTAATTTTCAGTGAAGAAATAATTACCTTTAATAATTATACAATAATGATACAATAATTATTTTATTAAGAAAACAATAACAAAATGACGATTTTAATTAGAAATTAAAATTATCATATTTATAAAATTGTTTTCATAAAATGAAGTCCATTTTTGAAATATAAAAATTAAAAAATGTTTGGGGTGATGTTTTTGTATTTTTCTAAAATAGTTTAATTTTTGGTGAATAGTGAAATACAATAATTTATGGTATTTAACATTATAAGTAAATAAATGAATTATAGAGTCATAAATGATGTATGGACGAGTTAATAACTCATTAGTTTGAACTAAATTCTATAGTTACTATAATTAGTCATAATAATCCCCACTATTGAATGTTTTGATCCAAAATAATAAACAAATGAATAAAATAATCAAAACCACCCCTCTCATCTCCCTATAAATACCACCCCACACCACCCCTTCTCCACACATATTATAAGCCTTAAATATTATCTAAATTCTTCCCAATTATCTTTCCAAGACTATTCCTTAAGTATAAGACCTTCCAGTCTTACCAAAAGACCAAATCTAAGTGTCTAAAGGAGGTTTCCGAGGAGATTCTTTTCAAGAGGTAAAATCCTTCTTCTTTATAATTTATTTTATTTTATTTTATTATATTTATATCACCTAACCTATCCAAAGTGGAAAGGTAAAAATAGTATAATATATATACTATAATTTTACTATGATATTTTCCATCATAAAGTCTATTCTCTTATCCTTTTATTTAAAAAATTAAGACATCATATACGACGTGTCAATTCGCCGCCTTCGTGCATGAAAAAGTTTCATTGATAACGTAAATTATGGTCATAAAAACTTTATTGTGGTTAAATAATATTTTAATATACATATTATAAGTTATATCATGTTCTATAACTAACATATAAATATAATATTAAATAAAATGATACATGTTCGTGATGGTCGTAAAAATCGCCAAAATAAATTAAAACATTTTTATCAACGTTTTATCTAATTAGTCTCACTCATATATTATAACAAAATTAAATATGAGACCATTTAAAATTATTTAATTTCATTAATACTAAATAATTTCAATTCTGGAGAAGCTATTCTCATTTAACATGAACTCCCATATTTATACCCAAGGGAACCGACCATAAAACCATGAAACGAAATCTCCCATAACAACGAAATTAAACATTATAACTCATAAAAATGACCATGAATTAACTTAATAACACTACTATAAATTAATTTTATGTTTTATAGGTTATAAATTAATTAATTTATGAATCTATGTTTATTATCCATGAAATTAAGTACTAGTGATGAACGTTTTCATACTTAAGGTAAGGGTTTCTTATCTCAATTTCACATTTGTGAGGTATATTTATTAGTCAACCCTTATTTATTATGTGTGGTGGAAATAATACCCTTTAATATATCAAATCATTATTATATTTATCTTCATATTATTCAATTTCTAATTTTATGATCATTAATTTTATGTAGAATACGGTTCAAGTGATTACAAAGTGGTAAGGGAATTATTAAAAAAATTTCTATTCTTTGGATTAAACTTATACTACATTCATTTTGTCATGATATAATTATGTGTGAAATGAATTTTTATTATATAATTTTATATTTACACTTTTATGTGGATTTACTGCTAATACCCATAATTTATTCATTTTATGAACACTCACATCAATGATATGATATTTGTAGGCGACATTATTTTAAAAATATTCTTTTAAATGCAACTTTTTCAAATTTAAAATGAATGTATTTTTTAAAAACTATAAGGAATGAGAGGATTTTCCGTATTTATAATGCCTTGTATTTTTGAAGCTTTATTTACAATATTACAAGGCTCCTTTAAAATATAATATGTTCTTTTAGAATTGCACAACTTTATAATGATAAGTGGTTTCAATGTTAAAAATTGTATTTCCCTTAAGAATGTTTTAATGATGTTATTAAAGTATATATTCTAACATCCTTTATTTAATCCTATGATTTATTGAGGTTGATCTATTATTGTAAAATTTACTATACTTTATTTAATAGGTTATGATAAGTTTGATTGGGGATGTACTAACTGACACCATTCACTAAGTTCCTTTGATTGGTTTATGATTATGCATATTGAATGGGAAAAGTATTTAAATTTCATATTATAGTTTTAATTCAAATGTTTATGTTGATTATTTTTCACCCATATCATATGAGGAATGCATTAGACTTAGTAAGTGATGGGCGGGGCTCACTATAGCCTCTCGATTCATCGGTAGGTCTCATGAGACAAACTAGAATAGGTTTTGGCCAAGGACTTTCCCATTTATGTAGACTTATTTTTTTTATGACTTAATGGAATGTTTCAGATATCCAAAATTATTAATTCCCTCATTACGAGATTATTTATTGATATACCATGTGAATATTTGACCATTAGAATATCATTGTTATGTTTCATTCTAATTTGATTATTTATATGGAATTACTTGATCATCTTTTATTATTCTATATTATGATCATGATTATATTTTAATGGTACGTGTTTTTATTTATTCACCTTGTCTTAATATTTATGTTTGTTTTTGATAGCTTCCGCAGTTGTCTTACCCTTACTAAACACCCGACCCCACCCCTTTCTTATGTTCCATTTTCCCCCACAATGACAAGATGTATAATATGATTGACATGTAGTGATGATCTAGGAGAATATGGGTGTTTCCAATGGAGTTAATATGATTTATTTGATTTAAAGTCCTAATGTAATATTTATGTTTTTATATTGTTTTGAAAAGCTACTAAACTATTCAGTCCATTGGGATGCGATCGCTTGTACTTAGTACCAATGTAATAAATTAAGGCACTGGATTTAGGCTATTGGGGGTCAAGGTATTTATAGTTATATCATATCATGTTTGGTAGAAATTTAAAAAACTATATTTTTGAAGTCTTAGATTAGGGAAAAAAAATACTATGATAGAATTTGAGGATAAATATTGAAGAACATCCCAAACAAACCATGTTTTTGAGGGCATTTACACATAAAAGTTTCAATTTATTTCATGTATTACAATACCTTTGGGATTATACATTATGTTTCATAATGATATGATCTAATATATCATATGAAGTCATTTATAAATGGAACCTCACAGAAGGAATGAGAACCTCAGTAATGAACATAATCCAAAGAGTAAGGAGGATCAAATATTTTATGGTCTTATTCCAATATTTCAAAGGTAACAAGTCTACTAAACATTCTCATCATATTAGGAGATAGTATATTGTGCTAATATGACATAGAAATAATTATATAATTATTATGGATTCAGAGGCGAGAATAAGAACAAGAGTATAGATATGAAAATTTTGGATAAAGGAAATAAGAGAAAGAAGTATTTTCCCACATGTTATAATTGTGGAAAGAAACACCCTCATACTTTCTTAAAAGGAATGATAGATTTCTAAAAGTGTGGAGATAAAGGACACCATGCTTGTAATTTCAAGGATTAGAAAAAGGTTTCTAATGAATAATGATTAAACTACAAGGATATAGGACACTATGAAAATAAATGTCTCAAGTGTCAAAGGAATATACCCAAGAAAAGGATAATAGATCATGTTCAATCTTATGATACTAATACAGATGGAGAGGAATGATTAATATGAATATGTTTGTATTTAATAATTTCTTTATTTTATTATGTTATCTATAATTATATGGTTATAATAATCATGATATATATAAGGATTTTACTAAAATACTTATACTTTAAAGAATTGGAAGCTTGTAGTGAATAAAACTAATAATCAAGAGAAGTGGTTTCGTTGTAAGTTGATATTCTTGAAAACACATGACTTGGGAAAGATAACCCAAAATATATTCTTGATATTGAGATAATAATAAATATATGTTTATGGTATAGTATTGGTGACCATAAAGGTGGTTAGTGATCTGATGGTTTATACTGGAATTATTAGACATTTGGATTTAAGGAATATATTTTAAAACATGAGATCTTATGTTTGGAAGAATGATTTTTTATTAATGTTTTAAGGTGATCAAGGTATTCATATATTTGGAATATGAAAATAAGAGATACATTATGTTATTTTTGGAAAATCTAATGTTAAATTTGTAACGACCCGAACTTTTTAATTATATTTGTTTTTTAATTCAGTGTGATATTTTATTTTATACTCAAAAAAACTATATCCTTTAATTAATGAATTGGGTATAATTAAAATGAGACCATTGGGTTTCGACTGTTATATGACCATTGGTCAATATGACTATTGGAAACTATAATCTTAACATTGTGTTTTTATAAATACAGTTATATTGGTCAATTAATATAGAAAGAAGATTGAATGGCCTCATCCAGTAGACTCGATCCATATGAAGCCCATCTGTCGGAGCTTGGGAAGGAGGTAGCATAACTGGGCGTTGCTCTGGACCAAGCCCAAGCTAAACTTCAATGTATGAAGCTTGAATAGAATCTCCTAATTGTTGACGCTCCTTTCATCACAGAATCTAAAGATCAGAAAAGGGTAATATCTGAGCTCAAAGTGATTCATCCTTTGAAGAAAATATCAAAAATCAACAAAGGAATGAACAAAGAGAAGATTTCCCATAAGTCGTGCAAGTTCCCTCATAGTCGCGCAAGTCCACTTGCGTGACGCATGATGGTCGCGCAAGTGACTTGCGTGACCTGAGTGATAACCGCCCGGGGTGTTCTCCTGCCTATAAATAGACCCTGTGGGCCCCCCATTCGAGGAGGATTTTTTCCAGAAACTCAGATTTGAACTCCCGACGGCCTAGTCTTTTCTCGAAGCTTCCGAAACACTTCTAAGGTAAATTCTTACCTAGAACGGAAGATCTAAAGAAGGGGAGGAAGACCTAAGTGTTGAAACTCATCAACACTTGCGCGCCTGAGTGGCCAGCCCTTAAGAGAAAAGGCCCCACTTGTGCGCCGCCTTACTCCTTCAATAGAACTTGCGCGCCCCTTTTTTGGAAGAACCACAAGAGGATTCTAAAGGCTTTAATGAAGAGTCGCTCAAGTATTACCCTGCTGGTTAACCGTCGTGCAAGTACCCCATATGTCACGCAGGCATACCTACGCGACCATGACTTGCGCGCCCACGCAGTACCTGCACACCTTCCAGGACTTGAGCACCCCTGCCCTTTATGGTGCCCTTCTTGCCCATTTAACCCCTCTTAAACCATTCCACCTTTCCTATTCAAGATTTAGTCTTCAAGACACTCTTCAAAGACATTTGTGGCATGATTTATTGATTTGACTTCCTTATCTGAAAGGAATTTTGTGGAAAATCTCTCAAAACCTAGTGATTTACACATCTTTATGTCACTAAAGATTGAGATTTCATTCATTAAACCTCATCCTTTAATATGAGAGATCCACTAACCTGGGCCTCCTTTTCAGGAGTAAGCTCCAGTCATAATTCCCTTAACATGGGCCTTCTTTTCAAGAGTAAGCCCCAGTCATAGTTCTCTTAACCTGGGCCTCCTTTTTAGGAGTAAGCCATAGTCATAATTCTCTTAACCTGGGAATCCTTTTCAAGAGTAAGCCCCAGTCATAATTCTCTTAACTTGGGCCTCATTTTCAGGAATAATCCCCAGTCATAATTCTCAAATCTGGGCATCCTCCTTAAGAGTAAGCCCCAAGTCCTCATTAACCTGGGCCTCCTTTTCAGGAATAAGCCCCTGTCCCCTAATTTGGGCATCCTCTTCAGGATTAAGCCCCAAATCTCTTAATTTTTCAAGTCTCTTAACCTGGGCCTCCTTTTCAGGAGTAAGCCCCAGTCTTAATTCCTCTTAACCATTCCTAATTTACCTTTGATCTGGGATTCCTTCTCAGGAGTAAAAAAACCAATCATAAGTCCTCTCCTAATTTGGGCCTCCTTTTCATAAGTAAGTCCCAAGTTAGAGTATTCAAATCTCTGTGAAGCACATATACGTTTATGGACCCTGTTCCTGGATCTATTCCCTGAATTAAATCCAAATCTTCATTTATCTGGACAGTCATACATACATAAGTCCCACCTTTTTTCTTATGATTGCATCTTTCATGGCACAATTGTCTGATTCTTACTAATACCTCTTGTTTATCACACCGATCATGACTCATGTGAGATTAGAGTGTAAAAATAAATATGACATCCTTCTTTGATACATCAATCATAAACAACATACTCCCTTACTCGAACTACGTGGGTTCTGATTCCTTTTCTCAACAAAGGATACATAGGTAGCCCATCTGCGGGTTCGATCCCAACTCTGAAATAATTCACGTCCTTCTGAATGACAATAAACTTCAAGTGCCCCACTGAGTGGCTTTAAAACCAGCATGGTCATCATAATGACCAAGATACTTCTATATAAATGTGTCGAAGGGTACCATTGGCGAATAATCTCTAATAAATACAGATGATTCTCTATCGATAAAGAACCTCGAATACATATAAAAGATTCTCTAAATTTCCTACATATCGATCATTGATTGTCAAATCTAAAGGAAAACTCATTTTATACTTGGTAATGTAATAAGGATTCACGAACATAACTTAAATCTATAAAGAGAGTCCCAGAGTAGACAATAATTCCCCTAAAAAAGGTGTGATGAGTCCGACCTCCCATCCTCTCGACCAATGAAAATTCCTAAGCCTCATCAGTCCACAAACTAATGAGCACCTACCTTTGGAAAGTAGGTCCGAATGGATGTGGAATCATTAGATGTTTCCAGTTCTACGAACAAACCCGTTAGAAACCGATCAGAATATTTGAACCTCCCATCAAAGGAGATCATCCCCGGAATCCGAGGGAAACAAAAAATGGTGAACCCGACGTGAATCCTTAACCAAGTTAAAAGAATGTTTTACCTATTTTGTTAGGCCCCTATTTAAAACTCAATGAGAGGGAAAAAACAATCATTGACATATGTGCTCATCCAAAAGATGTAGTGGTTGAATTTATCTTGATTACGTCTGTTATTGGAAACATGCACTCTTTTCAAAGATCTTATGCATTTCTAGAATGGCTGCTCTCAAGTTCACACCTGTGAATACTGCTGCTACAAATGCCACTGCTATTACTCCTGGTGGATCGTCGTCCGCTCTAAGGACGATATCACCTACTCAGCGTCTTCAACGCTGGGTATCAAACACACTGGTTAAGAAGTACTGTCAACACAGTACCATCCCAACTCTGGAGGCTTCCCGAAAATCCTTCCAAGTAAATAACTCACATCAGTCGTCCGGACAACGACGACCAGTGATCAAGAAGCAGGCGGTGCTGACTACCGTATCCAACCGTTTCATGTCGTTATCCCCGGAACGCAATCAACATTCGCTCCCTTATTCTGGGGAGGTGAATGAGTAGGTCCCTGAGGTCCTTAATTCAAACGGACAAGGGTCCTTCCTGAGGGCTCCCACCATCAATCACCGTTAGACTCGTGCGGCAGTGCGCCCTCAACATGATGAGGGTACCGACTCCAGGCGTTCGGCTCAGGTTCCTCGAACCCGAGCAAGCAAGACGAACCACCAGAGGCGGAATCCGGTCAACAGTGAGCAGGTTCTCATCTCTGCCATCTCCAGAGAAGTCCACCAACCTAACTTGGTGGCAAGCAACGAGCAGGCACATACAACTACCCGTTTTAATTCCGCTATCCAGCAGACTCGTTTGGCAGCATCACGCCAATCCCTCCAGGCAATTCTGGCAGAGTACTATAGGCAGGAACATACACCTATTTATACATCATCAGCTAGTCAGCAAGCTCATCTGAATACATATGATGGATCTCGTCAACTGCGTTTGGTGAAGTGCAATCAGCAGGCACATACACCTGCTGTTATTAATCAAGCCTACCAATAGTATCACTTGGTAGCATTCAGAGAAGTTAGTCGGAAAGCCCCGACAACAAATAGGAGGTAGACTCAACTCTCTGCCCCCACACATGAGTACTATCAGGATTCACTAATAAGAAAAGGAGGACAGGAGTAGGCACATACACCTGCTTCAAACCCGGAATGGACGTATATTCCCGTTCCGGCAACTGAAGTCACCAAGAATATTCTATCAATGGTGAAAGAGCAGAAGCAAATCCCTGCTCATATTATAGAGGCATGCCAGGATATTATAACAACTTTAGCTGCATCTCAGGGAAAGACACATAAATATATCCCTACCAATGGAGTGACACATCAACAATTCACTCCGAAACAGACACACACATCTTTTCCAGTCCAAGAGGGTTGTGGGGCATACTCCCCCATATCATACGGACAACCATGTCAGGCACATACACCTGATTTGAGTGGAGATCGTCAGCCTAACCTGGCCATCTTTCCTGATCAGGAATATACACCTTCTCAGAGCAACCACTTTCATCAATAAGTGGTTTCAAAGGCAAGTAATAAGGAGTCTAAGAAAAAGACCCGCCCAACACAATCAGGAGATCAAGAGCCAATCGGTAACAAGGCCTTGCTCGATGATGGAGTTCTTGAAGCCCTCAGACAATTATCTATTAAAATTCAAGATTCTACTCCCTCATTTCCCAATAGTGGGAACATTAATTCCGAAGGTCTTCAATAGAAACTTCCTCATGAAGGCTTGCTTCATGACAATTCGGTCGATCTCGATGTTTCACCTTCATATGAGAGCCACAAGAACCCTCTGTGTGGTCAGAAGACCAAGGAGCAAGAGATCTTATATTTTGTTGTAACCCATTATGGTGGTCCTCCCCATGATGATTAATTTCGCTGTGAAAGTCCTCTCCGCAGTAGTGATACACATTTCCCGGAAAATGCTCCAGTGGAAAATGTAGTGCCGAGAAACCCCTCTTATCTTGAGGCACTTGCAAATGCGAAACCAGTCATGTCTGAAGCTTCATCGCTAGCAGGTGAAATAATTTATCAATCAGAAGATAGGCTAGGGTGTAGGTCATTCTCCGAACCACCCCTAAGTCATGCATCTTCTAGTTTGATCAATGATTTCTCTACCAATCCTGTTGAATCCAATGAAGCATCAAGGAAACACCAACTCTGGTCAAATCAGGTATAAGAATCTTCATCAAATGACAAAGAGGAAATGCTGAACATGAGAAAACAACTCACGAAAGGTGAAGTGCCAGTCATATTTTGGCCTTTGGCTGACTCTCAGTATAATATTCCAGAAATGTTGACAGAAGATGAAATTCATAATATTCGTCTCAACATATGGAAAACTCTTTGTTAGTTGAAAAAGAAAGTATTATCTTATGATGAATATGAAAATCATCTTAAGATAATAGAAGGGTTACAATGTCAGATTGATTTGGCGTCTCTATCAGTCTCTCGATATCCGAAGGCTGAAAAGCAGCAGAAAGCCCTTCAACGTTCATGCCTTGGCGCACTAAGAAGATTGCGTCAGTTAATTGCCAATTCCCCATCTGGTATTCGTGTTAGAGTATGGGGTGTTCATGGAGCACTACATTTCATGGTGCTCTCTAGTCAGAAAATCCCACCGAAAATGGTCTCATGCAATGTTATTGCCCATGGCCGACCACAGTCAATGGGCTTTGTTTGTAATGAAAAGCTTGCCCAAGAATAGGCTTCAACTAGTTCCTCTCAAAATCAAGAATACATA
This sequence comes from Viscum album, assembly GCA_963277665.1. Classification (NCBI taxonomy): domain Eukaryota; kingdom Viridiplantae; phylum Streptophyta; class Magnoliopsida; order Santalales; family Viscaceae; genus Viscum; species Viscum album. The sequence continues at coordinate 139,808,116 of OY728155.1, forward strand.
GAACAAGTTGTCGAATTACTCTTGTATCAAGCAAACAAGAATATTAAACAGGCCTCTCGTTTGGATCAAGCACGTCACCAAGTGACAGAAGTGTCAGAAATCATCCAACGGTCTTTTGAACCGGGTGATAAAAGCGGATACAGGTTAATGCATCCAGCTAATTTCCAGACTAACGTTCACAAGATCAGAAGGACTTTCAAGAAAGTCTCAGACATAGCATTTTAAGAACCACCCCAGCTCGCCAGACTGGGGAATCTTTTAAACCAACCCTCGAAATCAACAAATAGGATTCGAGGAGTTGAGCGAGAACAGCAAGAACAGCCCCAGTACACTAGACTGGGGACTTTTTCAAATCATTAACCCCCTCCTCAGAGAAATTCGGTCTTTTATCGATTGGGGAAGAAACCTCAAGAAGAACGAAGAGCCAAATTATAAGGAGATTCTCTCCAAATTATGGTTCGTCAAGAAGTTCCTGAGGGATCGAATCAACAAAAGGCAATGTCTCATCAAAGACATGGAAGAAGAAAATATCACAGAAATGCTGATAGAAGGGATGCGATGAGTTATACATCAATCAATGTCATCAATGCCGTTGTTGCTGATCCACCAAATGAGGCTCACTCAGGGGACTCAAATGAAGAGGTTCCTTCTCCAGAAGATGTACGTACCGACACAAATGAAGAAGGTGTGTGTACATGAAGTCAAAGGATTACTCAGAACCTAGGTAATCCTTCGAGTAACCCACTTTACCCTCTCCGAAAAGGATCTAATAAAGGGAAGGGAAAGAACGAGGTTACATATCCTTCCTCTGGAGAAGGTCAATCGCTCTCACTAGAGCAAAGGTTTTCACAACAGGAGGAAGAAATGAAGGAATTAAGAAGGTTTAATGCAGAACTACTTCAATGTAGTCTTCTTTTTAAGCATGCTGGAGTCAGTTAGTGAAAGGAATTTGTTGCAGCTACTGAGATGGATCAAGAATATCCTCCTCTATCAGTACACCCTCACAGGTCTAATCCTACAAGTCAAGTGCAACAACAGTTGACAGTGCTACCATCAATTGTAGCACCAATCGCAACATCTGTCCAAGCTCCAGTCATTACACCTACCCAAGACCATGTTCAACCAGATGTTTTTCAAAAGTTAATAACTACTATTGAGTCATTAACAGCTCGGTTAGAAACTATGGAAGTGAAACGTGCGCAAGTTCAACCAGAAAAAAATGTTTACCCTGAATGGGTAGATTCAATTTATCTTCCATCCAATTTTGAGAACCCTATATTCCCTATTTTTAATGGATCAGGCGATCCTGAGCAGCATTTGACGCATTACGTATCTTGTTGCGATCCTATGATGGGAACTCCGAAGCAGCAAGAAGTAGTGAAACTCAGATGCTTCGTGTGAACCTTGCAAGGACCAGATTTTGTTTGGTATACAAGCTTGCAATCCCGGTCAATTACCGGATGGGAGGATCTTCGCCAAAAATTCCTCCTTCAGTTCAGCTCAACTTTGCCAAAGACAACAATTTTCAATCTTACAAACTGTAAGCAAAGGGAGAATGAAAGGGTCTCTGATTTCATTGCTCGATGGAAGGGATTAAAATATTCCTTGAGTTTAGAACTCCCTCAAGAAGAATTGTTGCCAATCTGTGTGGAAAATCTCCGTGACGAATTATGCACGCCATTAATCCCTGTGAAATACACAGGAGGGTTTCGAGACCTTACTTCAATCGCTCAGCAGATTGAAGATTCCCTTATATAGGCTAAGGCTAAATCTCGTGTAATTCCATCAGCTCCAAGAAGGAGAATGGGTAAAGAAGAAACTGCTACAGTTAAGCTTAAACAAGCACCTGTACCTATTTCTACCTCAAAACCTTCATCTTCTCGAAGGTATCCACCTTCTGAGCACCAACAAAAAAGGCCTTTTTGTCTAGACGATCAAAAAGATCAAAGAAGAAAATAATTTGAGGATCTGAAGAGAAAAACATACTCTTTCTGAAATGAACAAGTTCCTGGTTATTTCATTTCTGCTCTGGAAAACAATTTGATTCAATTGCCAATACCCAAGAGGCCAAACAAGAAAGGACATGAAGACCGTCCTAATTATTGCCCTTTTCATCAAATGTTGGGGAATACCATCCCGGAGTGTTTCGTCTTCAAAGACCTCCTGCAAAAGATGGTCGACTCAGGACAAGTCACATTGAAAGGCTCCTCAGCCCAGGTAGCATGTGTCACTGCTATAGTTCTAGAGGAGGAAGGTGAATGACAAGAAGTCAAAAGAAAAAATGCATAGAAGTATAATGATTGGATGGTCAGAAAGACAATCAGTCGAACACATTCTATTTTGCGAACATAATTAAAGAAACCAATTTTGTCTTCTGCCATGAATGTTGCGGCAAAACCCTCTTCATCAGAGGGAAAGTCCTCAAAGAAACGACATGATTTAAAGAAATAAAAAGAAAAAGAATCAGAAGAAGATGAGTATGTGTCAAAGCCTAAGTTATCTTTGACTTTGGCGGACTTCATGCCATCTACTTCAAAGCCACAGGCACCACCCCACCAAACGGAACAGCCTAAATAGGCTAATCAGGCAGAGTCTTCATCAGACGAAGAGTTCATATTTGGTTCTGTTAATATGATTCAATTAACAGATCCATATTCCAGTCGCAGTTTCGATTTCAATGAGTCTGAATTCCCTGTATCAAACAGAGGAATCAGAGGAAGTTCCAAGGGCTCAAGATACAGGGGAATACGTGGATATTTTAGAAGCCACTATTCCAATTCTACCCCTTCTAGAACTGTGTACGCCGCACAAACTCGTGGTAGAGCCCTTCAGGGAGCTCAGAAAGAACAAGCAAGTTCTTCCACCAATAGCAAATTCAGTCCTGGCACAATTATTTTGGAAGACCGGTTCAAGGTTCCATCTTCTTCCTCTAAGAAAATAAATGGATATAATCGGTCTAATCTTCCAAAACCAAGAATATTTCCAACTCCTATCCTAATATAAGATACATCAACTTCCAAAGAATTTGTTTCCAAGGTACCTGCTAAACCACATATTCCTATTGGGAAACGCAGACCTCTGGATCAAAAGTATGATATATTGAAACACTTGGCCCAAGTACCAGCCAAGTTATCAATTCTGGATGCTCTGAATCTGTCAAAAGATCTTCGGGAAGAACTCATCGAGGCTTTGTCAAGTCCTAAGGAGTTTGAAACATAAATTGCTGCAGCTGAAGTCTATCACATAGAGAATAATCCTGCAGAATGCCATGCAATAATATCCTTTACTGATGAAGATGAAGATGATGTTGTGCATGGACATATTAGACCATTGTACTTGTCTGGTAAGGTTAATGGCGTGGATGTTCGGAGAGCTTTCATTGACAATGGTTCAGGAGTCAACCTCAGGCCCATTCGTATACTTCGTCGATTATGCCACACAGAATTTGATTTATCTCTTTCTACCATGATGTTACAAGGATATGATAAAAATGAACAAGAACCACTGGGAAAGGTTACACTCAGAACTCATTTTGGAGATCTTGTATCCAATTCAGATTTCACGGTTGTTGATCAAGACTCAGCCTTCAACATCTTGCTTGGAAGACCCTGGCTACATCAACATGCGGCTATCCCTTCATCATACCATCAATGTTTCAAATATTGTTTCGATGGTCAAGTTGGGACATTGTATGGTGATAAGGCCCCGTTCAAGACATGTGAGTCTCAATACATTGAGGTGGAATTATATCACATGAAGCAAAGGGAGAAATCCATAACAAAGGAGATTACCAAAGTTAATGCTCCATATGGTTTGGAAAAAATTCCAGTAAATCCATTTACACATGTGAGTATAGATTATGTGTTTCCTATCAGTCAAATTGACAAGATATACCCAAATCAAAATACTCTTATGGAAAGATCCATAATGTCAATTACGGAAATCGAGCCAGACAACATGGGAGAAATTGGTAATCTTCCAAGCAGTGATGAAAGCACAAATAGTGACGTCTTCATTTCATCTGCTGAAATCCAACAAGTCAATGCTTCTCCAATTAGGACAAAAGAAGTTATAGCAACATTGGAGGAGAATAATGATGTCGATTCTCAATCCATAATCTCCTCTTTATTACCCAAAGAAGACCCTTCATCATCAATCGGGTCGGAGATGGAAGCTTCTTCTTCAAGATATGAAAATTTTGACATCTCTTCGGATCATGAGAATTCTACTTTATCATCTAACATGAAAGAAGAGAAGGAAGAAATAACACATGATGAAGAAGAAGAGGAAGATCTCAGAGATGCTCCTCTAGCATTTGAAGAGGGTGTCTCTACCACTATGGATGAACTCAGAGAAATAAATCTGGGTACAAAAGAAGATCCACGCCCCACTTTAATCAGTGTGGCCATGACTCTTGAAGAACAAGAGATGTATATTTCTTTTATAAAGAAATATAGAGATATATTTGCTTGGAACTATACACCAATGCCCGGGCTTGATCCTGATGTTGCTACTCATCATTTGGGTTTACCAGAAGAACATCGAGGATTTAAGAAAGCCTCGAGAAGAACACACCCAACCTATGCTTCCAAAATTGAAGCTGAAGTGGATAAGCTTAACAAAGCTAACTTCGTCAGAGAAGTTCAATATCCCAAATGGTTGGCTAATATTGTCCCTGTAAAGAAAAAGAACAGACAAATTAGAGTTTGCATCGATTTTAGAGATCTTAATCAGTATTATCCTAAGGATGATTTCCCAGTTCTGATTACAGAACTTCTAATTGATGCAACAGCTGGCTATGAAGCACTTTCCTTCATGGATGGATATTCCGGATATAATCAGATCCGAATTGCCCCAGAAGACGAGGAATCTACAGACTTCAGAGCCCCTCAGGTTGTGTTTTTCTACCGGGTAATGCCCTTCAGCTTAAAAAATGCAGGTGCAACTTATCAACGTGCCATGCATCGTATCTTCAAACCATTCTTAGGGAATTTTGTTGAATTCTATGTAGACGATTTGGTTGTTAAATCCAAACAACTTTATAAACATTTGGCTGATTTGGAAGTCATATTCTGCAAGCTTCGACAACATAATTTAAAGATGAACCCCTTAAAATGTGCTTTTGGGGTAACCTCAAGAAACTTTCTCGGCTTTGTTGTACGCCATCATGGTATTGAAGTCGATCCTGAGAAGACCAATTCAATCCTTGGTATGTCACCTCCTCAAAATTTGAAAGAATTAAGAGGACTTCAAGGACACTTAGCCTATATTCGGCGTTTCATCGCCAATTTGGCAGGAAAAAGTTTACCCTTCACCAAATTGATGAAGAAGGGAGTCACTTACCTGTGGACTGAAGAATGTCAAGAAGCATTCGATATTATCATGAAATACCTCTTGAGTCCACCGGTACTCATTACACATGTTTAAAGAAGACCACTTATCCTCTACGTGACAGCACTAGAGCGATCATTGGGTGCCTTTCTTGCTCAAAAGAATGATGCTAGGAATGAAAACAGTCTCTACTATCTCAGTCGAACAATGCTTGAAGAAGAAACCCAGTATTAAAGTATTGAGAAGTGCTGACTGGCATTAATCTTTGCAGTTCATAAGTTGAGACAATACCTACAACATCACGAGGTCCAATTGGTATCTCGCAATAACCCGCTCAAATTTATCCTTAGTCGTCCAATGCTTACAGGATGTCTGGAAAGGTGGGAAGTTATTTTTCAGTAATTCGACATTTAGTATGTGTCTCAAAAGGCGATAAAGGGCCAAGCTCTGGCTGATTTCCTAGCTGAACACCCTTCAGTGGAAGACACATCTTCAGATATTGAACTCCCTGATGAGGAAGTCTTCCCTATTCAAGAAAGTCCTCAGGCATGGGAAATGTATTTTGATGGTGCTTCCATAAGTCCAACAGGGAGGAAAATGGAAAATCCTAAATTCAACAATGTTGGATTAGGATTTGTGCTCATTTCTCCAGAAAAAGAAGTGTTACCTTATTACTTCTTATTGTGGGAAGGTGGTACCAATAATGAAGCAGAATACCAAGCTCTCATCGTAGGCTTGGAATTAGCACTTCAAGCACAAGTGAATCACTTAAAGGTGAAAGGTGATTCAAACCTGGTAATCAAACAAGTCAATGGGGATTATGCCATCAGAAAAGAAGAACTAATCCCTTTGTAAGATTATGTCAGAGAGTTAATGGCGGAATTCCCTTTGGAACCGAGATTTTCTTATGTCCCAAGATCACAAAATGATCAAGCTGATGCATTGGCTAATATAGCCACAGCTCTGGCAGATCCAAATTGGGACGAGACAACCATCAGTATTGCTCACTTTCATGAAATTTCACCTTATGTTCGAATCAAAACAGTGGAAATTAATTAAATGTGTCCCATTCCTGAACCGTTTGGTCATACTACCGGATGGATATCACCTATCATGGAATACCTTCAAAATGGAACACTTCCACTTGATAGAGTTGACAAAGAACAAATCCGGCGACGTGTGGTTAATTTTACTCTTTATGATAGCCCATATCACCTAGAGAAAATTCTCTACAAATGTGGTTTTGATGGAGTTCTCTTTAGATGCATTGATGGTGAAGAGACAATGGATGTCATGAAAGAAGTTCATGCAGGAGTCTGCGGTGCCCACCAGTCTGGACATAGACTGTCTGATCAGATTCGAAGGCTTGGATACTTTTGGCCTTCAATGATATGAGATTGTGTCGATTTCACAAAGAAGTGTCATTCATGCCAAGTACATTCCAACTTCATTCATAAAACTCCAGAGTTGCTTCATACAGCTAAATTCTCATGGCCATTTTCCACATGGGGAATGGATGTAGTGGGACCTTACCCTTCAACTACAGCCAAGCAGTTTAAGTACATTCTTACTGCTACTGACTTCTTTTCCAAATGGGCAGAGGCAATACCTCTCAACGAAGTCAGTTCTAAATGAAATGTTTAGATTCATCATGTCTAACATCATTACTAGATTTGGTGTCCCTCATACCATATTGATGGATAATGGCACCAATTTCTGTTCATCCGAGGTGAAGAAGTTGTATCAAGAATACAACATCAAATCCAATCATTCATCTTGGTATCATGTAGCGGCCAACAGCCAGATAGAAGCCTTTAACAAGACTCTTTCAAATATACTGCAAAAGATGGTGGATAAAGATAAGAGGTCATGGACTGATAAACTATTTCATGCTTTATGGGCTTATCAGACTACCACCCGCATTGCAACTCGGTCAACTCCATATTCATTAGTATATGGAACAGAAGTCGCCTTGCCCATTGAAGTTCAACTTTCCTCACTCAGAGTTGCCATTTGTGATCAATCATCTACAAATCAACAATATCAAAAGAAATTTAATGAATTGGAATGGTTAAATGAGAAAAGATTGTGCACTTTTCACCACTTGGAAGTCTATCAGAATCGAATAGCACAGGCTTTTAACAAAAAAGTTCCTCTTCGTTCATTCACTTAGGGAGAATTGGTATTAGTTCTCAAAACTCCAATGATACCAGGAAATAAACTTCCAAAACATGGGCCAAAATGGGAAGGACCTTATTCAATACATAGGGTCTACTCCAATGGAGCTTATTCATTAATCTCGATGGATGGAGAACTCATTACTACTCCAACCAATGCCAGATTTTTGAAGAAGTATTTTGTATAAACTGCAAAGTATTGTACTTCGTCCTTACTATATGACGTTAAACTATACAGCAACGGTCCATACATATGACCTTAAACTATTTGTATTAATTTCATCCCACACAACGTTAAACTATGAAAAAAAAATTTTCCCTACTTTGTCCTCACTGCATGAAATTAAACTGCAAAGTCCCTACTTTGTCCTAGCTACATGACGCTAAACTATACAAAAGTCCCTTAATACATCCTACATGACATTAAACTGTACTTCGTCCTTGCTATATGACGTTAAACTATACAGCAACGGTCCATACATATGACCTTAAACTATTTTTATTAATTTCGTCCCACACGACGTTAAACTATGAATTTTTTTCCCTAATTTGTCTTCACTGCATGACATTAAACTGCAAAGTCCCTACTTCGTCCTAGCTACATGACGCTAAACTGTACAAAATTCCTTTAATACATCCTACATGACATTAAACTGTACTTTGTCCTCATAGAATGACATTAAACTGCAAAGTCCCTCCATCGTCCTACATGACATTAAACTGCAACTTGGTCCTATATGACCTTAAACTACATCAATGGTTCAGTATGACCTTAAACTGCAACTTCGTCCCACACGACATTAAGCTATGAAAAATTTCCCTAAATGGTCCAGTATGACCTTAAACTATAACTAGGTCTTTTATGACCTTAAACCGCAACTTGCTCTTGTATGACCTTAAACTGCATCACCAACAGTCCATGCATATGACCCTAAACTATTTGCAAGTCCCTTACGTCCAGCAAGACGTTAAACTGTGATGTCATAACTACATGACGCTAAACTGTATAAAAGTACCTTACATCCGAAAAGATGTTAAACTACATAATCATCAAAGGTCCTGTATGACCTTAAACTACTCACACTTTCATCCAACATGACGCTAAATTGTGGAAAAAAATCCTTAATGCGTCCAACAAGATGTTAAATGGTGTACTCTTTTGTCCTCACTGCATGACATTAAACTGCACAGTCCCCCTTTCGTCCAACATGACGTTAAACTCTATTGTCCCCATCGTCCTAACTACATGACGCTAAACTGTACAGAAAGTCTGTGATACGTCCTACATGACATTAAACTGTACTTTGTCCCTGATACATGACACTAAACTGTGCAGCACCAATAGTCCTAACTGCAAGACTCTAAACTACATAGTCCCTTTATATTTCCTACATGAAATTAAACTATACATCGTTAAGGTTGTTGTTACCTCTTGTTTCTCACACCGAGTATGACTCACGTGAGCTTAGAGAAAACATCAACCATAACACTCTCTTTGGGCCACTAACCATGTGTAAGTCCCAACATCATTTTTAGGTCGTTTTCCCTAAGAACAACTTGATCATTAATTCATTCTTTAATTGAACTACACAGACTTTGATCCTTGACTTCTAGGCTGGGTATGTAGGCAACCTCCCAAGGTTCAAGCCCAAAACCAATCTCTTCACATCGATTCACCTCCATCTCATACGATGTTGATTCGTGAAACCGCCCCTAGAATCAATATCTTTACATTGGTTCACTTTCATCCTTATTATACGACGTTAAACTATACAACACTTTTGTCCAGTATGACAATAAACTAAAATATTGTTTGATACCCTCACCTAAGAGGGAACCATTATTTACATTGATTTTTCAATCATGTTTCATTTCAAAGACTACGTGCATACATGGCAACGCCCAAACCTTTTATCTTGGGTTAAACCATCATTGTACTAAAGTCCCATTTCACCCTTCATATGTACGAACCAAATTTGTACAAAGGGTATTTATAGAACTACGTGGGCTTGATTCCCATCCTTATGGGATACATAGGAACGTTCGAGTGTCCCTCGAATCTAGCCCCAAGTCTTTGGGCCTAACCCCAAATTCCACTTTCAGTCCCTTGGCTGAAAAGTCCCCATGAAAACACACACTGTGAATTTCTTACAATGGTCCAAGCTCTATGACCCTAAACTAAGATATCTAATCCTTTTGTCCCACACGACATTAAACTGTAGTTTAAGAACTACGTATGGCTTGATTCGCATCCTTTTGGGATACGTAGTGAAGTCCAATATTTCAATTCAGGACCCAGCCACAACATGATTATGGTTAGCATTGATTTTTGTATCTCTGTATACATTGAATAATACCCATCTTTATTTATCATAATCCTAACCTTAAATAATTTCAGATCCTCATAACCCTTTTCATCACTTCTAGTCACAAAAATGTCAAACTTCTGAGAGTTCTTTTGCTTGACTATGCAGCACATGCCCATAGGCGGCCTTGCATAAACAGTCTACATAACATACTTGTTAGCCAAAAGATACTATTATTTGACTATGCAGCCAATGCCCTTAGGTGGACCTGCATAATTCAACCCCCTAATGGGTTTGTCGGATAGTGGTAACTTCATTCTTGGGAAGAATTCCCCTTTTGTCCTTATTTGTCTTAAATGACAGTATGTAGGGATCCACAAAAAATAGCCATCCTTAACATATTTGTCCCATATCCTTTTTCATGATTTGAAAGTATTAAAGTCTATGGTTTATATTTTCCTTCCCTAAGTTTGGGTCAGACCTTCGTAGGAGTGATATTCATCCAGTTCTTCGATAATCTTGTTTGGAAATATCTTCTCCATATTCAAGTACCTCTTTCCATACAACAAACTCTATACTTTGGAAGATTTGAATCTCCATAAACTTTCACTATCTTTTAGCACTATGAAAGTAAATTTTTGAGAGTTCTTTTGCCTGACTATGCAACACATGACCATAGGTGGCCTTGCATAAACAGTCTACATAATAGACTTGTTAGCCAAAAGATACTATTTTATTTTACTATGCAGCCAATGCCCTTAGGTGGCCCTGCATAATTCAACCCCCTAACGGGTTTGTTAAATAATGGTAACTTCATTCTTGGAAACTACTTCTTCTAATGACTTTTAGCTCTTTCTCATATCATTTCTTAGATTCAAATATTCTTAAGTCATAGCTTACATATTTTCCCTCATACTTGAGTATGGTAATATGTTTTTCAGATGAATTTTTAAGGAATCGAGTCAATTCTAATCCATTTCGGTCAAAGCTATTTCGACCTTAAACATTAGATTTTTTATGTCTGACGTGCATGACTTTAAACTACCCACAAAAGACAAGGGAACTCTGAATAAAAGTCATGTTCCCAACTCACTAAACATACATTTTTTATGATTTCGGTAACATTGAGCAATTAAAAGGTTCGAAGTTTTTAGGGTTATTTACATTAATCCTAGTAAAAATAAAACTATGATTACTAGGCCCATTGGCTTAGGTAAAATCTAAAGCAAGTAGAAAAAGAGAATGCAGGTACAAATGAGTGAAGGTGAAAGTGTTTTTCCTTGATGCACATGAGTTAGAAGGACATCCATAGACTAGAGTCTCTTCTCTTTTTCGAGAATTACAAGAGGCTTTCAACATAACTCTTCATTTGATTTATGACATCCCGAGATTCATCAGCAACCACTTGAAATTCATTCATTCAACTGGATACAATAAGAGATGCATTAATACTAGCTCTTCTTGGAACAGTTGTAAAAGGATGTTCATGAGTGCGGTTTGAGAGAATTTTCTGCTGATCAAACAGTGACTTTGTTTCTATCCAAGAGACTTGGAATATGGATACATGGATTTGAGAATGGAGTATTGGAAGTAAAGAGAAATTTGGAGAGAGTAATCTTTTCAGATATTTCTCTAATACCATGTTTGTCTTCTCTCCACCAACTGACAGTGGAAAACATTTTAGCCCATGGGTTTTCCATTTTTATATCTGCAAGAAAATGACCTGGAGGAAGAATTTGAAAGTTCACACCATTGTTGTTGATCTTAATGCACAGCATAACTGAAATAGAGGAGTAGCAGTGCAGCTGCATTTCAGGCCTATAGTTCTTTGCATCTGGAACATTGACTCCTTGCAGATGACCATGACCGTATAGAGGCAGGTAGATGCTCTGTGAGAAATTAAGATGATATTTCTTCAAGTACTTAACCAAATCTGGGAGAGTACTGTCAAAGATATCATAATAATCATGGCCAATGATGTTCATCATGTCATCAATCCGCTTGCTAGCCAGTTCATCAGCCGTTTTAATTCCCTTAAGAGCCATTGAATCTGCACAAAAGTTGAATAAACTAACTCGTAAATGGGTTTATTTTTCATAAAATTTGTGAAAGAATTCAGAAAAATGGCAAAGTCATTAAGACGCGCAAGTCTAAAACTTGGCGCGCAAGTATGGATATGCCGCGCAAGTATTTGGCGTGCAGGTATCACCACACAAGTCAAGATACCTTGACAGCAGTGCGCCATCAAGGAAACACCAGAAAACAGAGCAACCTGCGCAGTTAAGGTGACCTGCGTGGTGATAGCTCGAAAGTTTTGAAGTTCGGAAATCTGGATGCTTTGTACGGAAGGGAGGCCCTCTATTTATAGACGCGGCCAGAACCCTGCGTGCCGTACCCTGGGTGACTAAAGGCCGTACCCCTGCGCGCCAAACTCTATGCGCCCGAAGCTCATTTGCTCACCCAAACTTGCACGCCGCCTTTCCTTTGGATTTCTTATTTTCCTTAGAGTCAAATCCTCTATTCTCTCCGGATCCAACTCTGAGGGGGGAATTTTGTTGATGCTCCTTTCATCACAGAATCTAAAGATCAGAAAAGGGAAGTATCTGAGCTCAAAGTGATTCATCCTTTAAAGAAAATATCAAAAATCGATAAAGTAATTAACAAAGAGAAGATTTCCCATAATTCGTGCAAGTTCCCTCATAGTCGCGCAAGTCCACTTGCGCGACACATGATGGTCGCGCAAGTGACTTGCGCTACCTAACTGATAACCGCCCGGGGTCTTCTCCTGCCTATAAATAGACCATGGGGGCCCCCCATTCGAGGAGGATTTTTTTTCCAGAAACTCAGATTTGAGCTCCCGGCACCCTAGTCTCTTCTCGAAGCTTCCGAAACACTTCTAAAGTAATTTCTTACCTAGAACGGAAGATCTAAAGAAGGGGAGGAAGGCCTAAGTTTTGAAACTCATCAACACTTGCGTGCCTGAGTGGCCAGCCCTTAAGGGAAAAGGCCACACTTGCGCGCCGCCTTACTCCTTCAATAGAAATTGCGCGCCCCTTTTTTGGAAGAACCTCAAGAGGATTCTAAAGGCTTTAATCAAGAGTCGCTCAAGTATTACCCTGTTGGTTAACCTTCGCGCAAGTACCCCATATGTCGCACATACATACCTGCGCGACCATGACTTGCGCGCCCACGCAGTACATGTGCGCCTGCTAGGAATTGCGCGCCCCTGCCTTTTTTGGTGCCCTTCTTGCCCATTTTACCCCTCTTAAACCATTACACCTTTCCTATTCAAGATTCCGTCTTCAAGACACTCTTCAAAGCCATTTATGGAATGATTTCTTGATTTTACTTCCTTATCTGAAAGTAATTCTGTGGAAAATCTCTCAAAACCTAGTGATTTACACATCTTTATGTCACTAAAGATTGATATTTTATTCATTCAACCTCATCCTTTAATATGAGAGATCCCCTAACCTGGGCCTCATTTTCAGGTGTAAGCCCTAGTAATAATTCTCTTAACCTGGGCCTCCTTTTCAGGAGTAAGCTCCAGTCATAATTCTCTTAACTTGGGACTCCTTTTCAGGAGTAAGCCCCAGTCATAATTCTCTTAACCTGTGCCTCCTTTTCAGGAGTAAGCCCCAGTAATAATTCTCTTAACCTGGGCCTCCTTTTCCGGAATAAGCCCCAGTCATAATTCTCAAATCTGGGCATCCTCCTTAGGAGTAAGCCCTAAGTCCTCATTAACGTGGGCCTCCTTTTCAGGAATAAGCCCCAGTCCCCTAATTTGGGAATCCTCTTCAGGATTAAGCCCCAAATCTCTTAATATTTCAAGTCTCTTAACCTGGGCATCCTTTTCAAGAGTAATCCCCAGTCTTAATTCCTCTTAACCAGTCCTAATTTACCTTTGATCTGGGATTCCTTCTCAGGAGTAAAAAAACCAATCATAAGTCCTCTCCTAATTTGGGCCTCCTTTTTAGAAGTAAGTCCCAAGTTAGAGTATTCAAATCTCCATGAAGCACATATACCTTTATGGACCCTGTTCCTGGATTTCTTCCCTGAATTAAATCCAAATCTTCATTTATTTGGGCAGTCATACATACATTAGTCCCACCTTATTTCTTATGATTGCATCTTTCATGGAACAATTTTCTGATTCTTACCAATACCTCTTGTTTCTCACACCCATCATGACTCACGTTAGCTTAGAGTGTAAAAGTAATTATGACATCCTTCTTTGAGCCATCAATCATAAGCATCATACTCTCTTACTCGAACTACATGGGTTTGGATTCCTTTTCTCAACAAAGGATATGTAGGTAGCCCATCTGCGGGTTCAATCCCAACTCTGAAATAATTCATGTCCTTCTGAATGACAATAAACATCATGTGCCCCACTGAGTGGCTTTAAAACCATCATGGTCATCATAATGACCGAGAGAATTCTATATAAATGTGTCGAAGGGTACCATTGACCAAGAATCTCTAATAAATACAGACGATTCTCTATTGATGAAGAACCTCGAATACATATAAAAGAATCTCTAAATTTCCTACATATCGATCATTGATTGTCAAATCTAAAGGAAAACCCATTTTATACTTGGTAATGTAATAATGATTCACGAACATAACTTAAATCTATAAAGAGTGTCCGGGAGTAGACAATAATTCCCCTCAAAAAGGTGTGATGAGTCTGAACTCCCATCCTCTTGACCAATGCAAATTCCTAAGCCTCATCAGTCCACAAACTAATGAGCACCTACCTTTGGAAAGTAGGTATGAATGGATGTGGAATCATTGGATGTTTCCGGTTCTACGAAAAAACCTGTTAGAAACCGATCAGAACATTTGAACCTCCCATCAAAGGAGATCATCCTCGGAATCTGAGGGAAACACTAATGGAGAAGTTCAAGCTGATAAAAATCACTACTCAGGAAATTTTGTCCGAGCCACCCCAAGATTCTATCACCATATCACACCTTACACTTAGGTCCTATGCTGGTGTTATAAGGGGATATGTAATGAGACCTTAGCTTCTTTGTGTAATCCTTTTATATAAATAAAATTGTTATTTCTTTTTATGGACAAGTTTGTGAATTTCAAATATCTGGATAAATATAGGATGTGTATTATTGATGAATTTAGGAAAAAAGGTTATTTTAAAATGTTTTCGTATTCATTAAATAATTAATAATGTGAAATGATTTTCAAAAAATGGTCTTCTATAGTTGTGATCAACGAGAAATTTAAATTCTAATAAGATCAGCTTGGTTTTTAGTGAATAGTAAAGTAGGAATAGTAACATTCCCATATGAATAGTAATGAATAATAATTTGACCAAACAATAGAAACCTCACCCATAAATGTATAAATACATTTTAGACATCTTAAAAGTGAAAAAATAATCATAGTTTAAGTTTTGGTATTTTTGTACGCCATAAATATTTTATTTAAAATTTTATAATTAATTTAATAACATAAAATAGAAATGTATTTTCATAAAATTTAATCATAAATTGTTACTTTATTGTCTTATTGTTATATGATATTTTTATGGGACCTTGATTACTTTTTTAAGGTGTTACAAAATGAGTTATAGTTTTAAAGTTGTATTTTTGGAATAAATAATGATTTTATTTAAAAATTAAATTAAAAATATTTAGAAAATTATTTTCATGAAATGGACTTCATTTTTGATTTCAGAGCATTGATATTAGATTAGGGTGAATTTTTGGGTTTTTTCTGAAATAGTTGAATCTTCTATGAATAGAAAAAATGCAGTTTTGAGTTTTGGGTGTTTAATGACATCATTAATTATGTAACAATGATGTAATACTTTTGGTATACTTATGAATAGTGAGATATTATATGAGTGGTCCCAAGTGGCCAATACCATGGGCAAGCCCATGGTTTTGCGAATACCACCGATGAGGTGTCCCTTGGAAATTAATAATTTATTCACTCACTTTTCCTATAAATACCAAGCCATTTCCCTCATTCATTTCATTCCAAAATAATACTCAACAAAGTTCTGGTCTCCTTAAATCCAAAGGATTCCTCCCAATGTGCCCTAAATCCCCACAAGGTTTCTACCTTCATGCTTTCGAAGTCACTCTTCAAGGTAAGAGATCCTTTCACCCTTCTCTTTTAAGTCATGAATTCCTTTATGTAGTGTCTTCTAGTTTCCATATCTTTATGTTGAGGGTATGTTCTTATATGTTATAATTACTTTCCATTTCATGTATAATTGGTGAGAGACCCTTTCCACTCTCATCAATTTTTTTTCTAAATTTTTAAAGTGACAACGTTAGGCTTCCGAATTTCTCGTAAAAGAAATCGCATCTTCTCTTTACTTTCAAGTTTCCTTTTCTTGTGGTATATCATTCAAATATCCATACCATTATCTTATGATCATGTTATTATGTATTTATATTGTAATATGAGTTATTTATGAGTGGGTTACCCTTGTACCCTCTCTTTTTATTATTTTCTAAAACCATGTTATATAGCCGTTATGCTGTAGAAATTTCGTCTAACAATTTCTATCTCTTTCTCAAAACAAATTATCTTATTTATTTATGTGAATAACCAGACATATTTATTTTCTATGGGTGTTCATAAATATATAAAAATGATATATTTTATTCTGTAATGGGCATACATATAACCTTCACTCCCTTTCCATGAGTTATAAATGATATAATGATCTTATTTTTAAGAACTTTTAAAACGTCATGATTTTGAAATGAAACCCATTTCTTTTTTTCTATATGGGTTATTTATGAAATGTTTGATTATGATATATGTGGATCACATGTAAGTAAATAAATATTAAGGGGGTTCCCTAATAACTCTCCAATGCATTGAGTAAAGAATTAATCTCTAGAGATGACAAGCTTCACGATACCTTGGTGAATAACCTTGGTGATTTTTATAACACCTCGGGGATAAACCTTGGTGATATGTTCATGAATGTCTAAATGAAATGTTGTAGCCACATATTGAAGTTATTATTCAAGTTCTTTTTATTATGATATGCCTATAATTCCATTTCTCATGTCCTTATGTTTCTATTCAAGTTCTTATTAATGTCACAAGTAAACTGATTCCCTTATTTACCTTACTGGGCCTTCTTCTCACCCTTTCCTTTTAATGTATGTCTCCAGGTTATGAGATGCAGTAATTGTACTTAGGATGAACTTATGATGAAGCATTAAAAGTGGATTAGAAGAATTTTTTATGTTGTTTTTCATATATTATGTTCCTGATTTCCCAGACACTAGACTTTAAAGATCCTTTATTTGTAAAATGTAATGAAAAGTTATGTAATAAAAAGGCGGGATGCCATAAAGTTAATTTTGGAAATCTAGTGACCATACATATAAATCTTTGGTCTTTGAATTTAGATAGACATATTTAGGACATGTCTTAAAATTAACTTCTTATTGAATGGATTAAGTTGAACATTGTATAATTTTATTTCAGGTTAAAGTATGTTTAATTATATTGGATATCATATTCGAACCATTTTGGTTTTAGTAAACATTTATGGTCCGAAGGAATAAATTGTGGAACTTATGATTCATTAAAGTTTGTCAAGAATAATTATTTTTCATCACGAACAATCATTTACTGGTGTAAGGGATGAAGTGAAAATAGATCGAATCACAACCAAAGGATGAGGTTTTTCTTATGATATAAAAAATAATCAAGTAAAGATATTTTATCAAGTGACTATCTATATTTTAAAAAAATACATCAACTCTAGGAAGATGTTTTTGGAATAAAAAATTTACCTGTTTACTATTATTACTAAAAAATCAATGATATTATAACCGATAAAAAATTTATGGTTTTGTGATCATAGAATTTATAATTACTATATTCTATATCACTCTCCATAAGAACTTGATAGTTATATTTATTTTCTATGCCCATGTTTTCACTTTCCATTAATGTTCTCTTATAGGGAAACCTAGTTTTGTAGTGACAGTACCATTGTACTTTCCCACTATTTAAGATGATGTTTTATTAACCCTATTGATGATGTGGGATTTCCATAAGGGTATATTAAAATGACAACACCATGATTACAAAAAAAAATTAAATTAAGAGGATGCTATTTATTAATAGAGTGGAGAACGTAACACCCCGTGATTTTATGGTACGTCTGTTTTTAAATATATCTTCTTTGATAGCTTATGTTACACAGAACACCATGCTTAGAAAAATGATTAAATATTATTATTTAATTGTGATAGTTATCACCTAGTCGTTGGAATGGATGGAATTAATGAGATTAAGTAAATTATGAAAATATTATTTACACATGTTTACAAAATTAATTCATCGATTACTAGTTAATTATAAATGAAATAAAAGTAATTGAACATAAAGGATGTGTTATTATAATATACTATTTTTATGACCACAATGAAATTTTAACATAATAATTTAAATTAATAAAAATTATTAAAATATATTAATGAAATATATATATATATACATTAAATATTCAATAATTTTTTTAAATTAAGATAATAAGTTTGATAGGCTTAATATAGGAATAAATCCAATTTTAAGTATAAAATATATATTTTCTAAAATGTAATTTTACCGTCTTTTAATGACACACTTGTTTTAAATATAAACTTTGAGGATTTTAAAAATTATATTTGATAAAATACACTTTATTTTTAAAATATTAATGTCAGAATTATCTTAGGGTTAATTTTTTTGTATCTTTCAGAAAATATTTATTTTCTAGTGAATAGTGAAAAATTTTGATTTTTATAAAATCTTAAATTTCATTATATTAAGGAATATTTATGATTTTCATTTTATATAAATAGAACATAAAAAATATTTAGATATAAATAATTTAATCCATATAATTTTAATCATCCTTATATATTATTTGTTTAGAAGTATATTTTTGGGCTTAAAAATACATTTTCAATAAAACTATTTTTCGTTGTGTTTTGGAGGATTAATTTTAAATTCAATTATGAAAATTATATGTTCTGAATATTTGAAAATACATTTTATATTTTTATTCATAATTTAAAAATTTATTAAAGTGGTCTCTCTTATTTTTGACCAATATGAATATTAACATTGGTAATTTTTGTTACCACGGTAAATGGTAAATTTGGTAATTTCGGTTAAAAATAAAATGGATTAGAAAATTACCCTAAAATTTTCCAAAATCTTATGAGATGATTTATATTTGAACCTTAACACATAATTATATATTTTTATTTATTTAATAGGCATTTTAAATAATTTTTTTTGATATTATTTAAATTAAAGAAAATCACAAAATGTAACATTCATTTTTTTAATAACAATATAATGTTTAATATGGGTTTATTCAGAAAATATATAAACTTTAGATATTATTTAGAATGCTAAAATATTTATCTATGTCATGGTATTTTATTTTTAATTTTCAGTGATGAAATAATTACCTTAAATAATTATACAACGGTGATACAATAATTAATTTATTCATGAAATAATAAAATAAATGACGATTTTAATTTAAAAATGAATTTATCATATTTAGAAAATTATTTTCATAAAATTGAGTCCATTTTTTAAATCTACACATTTAAAAAACATTGGGTGTAATTTTTGGGATATTTCTAAAATAGTTTAATCTATGGTGAATAGTGAAATAAGATAATTTACGGTATTTAACATTATAAGAAAATAAATGAATGATTTAGTCATAGATAATGTATGGATAAATTAGGAACTGATTATTTATAACTCACATAATCTAGTTAGTGTACTTAGTTATAATAATCATAATTATTGAAAGTCTTCATCCAAAATAATAAACTAATGAATAAAATAATAAAAAACACCCCTCTCCTCTGTCTATAAATACTACCTTCACTGACCCTTCTCCCAACATCATCTAAGATTTTAATCTTGTATAAAATTTTAACAATTCCCTTCCCATGTATATTCCACATTTCTAAGAACTTATATTCTTACCAAAAGGACAAATCTTAGTTCCTTAAGGAGGTTTCCAAGGAGACGATATTCAAGAGGTAGAATCCTCTTTTATCTTTTAATTTATTTTCTTTTTCTTTTATTATACTATCCTGTACTCCCCAATTTTAATGATAAATATAGTATCATATAGAAAATATACTTTTATTATTCTATTTTAATATCCATCATCAAATCTATTCTCTTCTTTGTTTATTTTAGGAAAAGAAAATATCGTTTGTGATATGACAATTCACCGCCTTCATGGATGATGAGTTCTCATTACCACCTTCAAGTATGGTCATTAAAACATTATTATGGTTAAATAAAATTTTAATAATAATATTATATGCTATATAATGTTTTAAAACCAACATATAAACATAATATTAAATAAAATAATACATGTTTTTAATGGTTTTAAAAACCACCAAAATAAATTAAAACATTTTCATTAATGTTTTATTTAATGATCTATCCTTATACCATATAACCAAATGATATATGAGACCATTTAAAATTATTTAATTTCATTAATACTATATAATTTCACTTATGGAGAAGTTATTCCTATTTCACAAGAACTTCTATAGTTATATTCAATGGAACCGACCTTAAAAAAATAAAACAAACTCTCTCGAAACAACAAAATTAAAAATTATAAATCATTGAAAGGACATAAATGAACTTAATGAAATTATAATAAATAAAATATATGATTAATATGTTATGAATCAATGAATTAATTAATATAATTTTATTATCCATGGCATTAAGTACATGTGCAGAATGCTTTTATACATAAGGTAAGGGTTTCTCATCTCACTTTTACTTTTGTGAGATATATTTCTTATTTAACCCTTATTCATTGCATGTGGTATACATAATTACATTTAATATATCATATAATTAATATATTTATCTTCAAATAATTCAACGTCTCATTTTATGATCATTAATTTTATGGGGCATTTGGTTCGACTGATTACAATGTGGTAAGGGAATTCTTAACCTAATTTCTATTCTTTGGGTTAAACATCTACTACATTGATTCTGTAATGATATGATTATGTGTGAAATTATTTTTTATTAAATTATTTTTTATTTCCACTTTTTTATGTGGATTTACAGCTAATACACACAATTTATTCATTTCATTAATGCTCACATCTATGATAGGATATCTGTAAGGGACTTTATTTTAAAAGTAATTTTTTAAATGTGCCTTTTTTTAGAATTTAAAAGGAATGTTTTTTAAACTTATAAAACATGATCTTGTTTTCCCATTTTCATGATGCCTTAATTTTTTTTGAATTTTATGTTACAATATTACATGTTTCTTTTCAAAGAAAGTGTTTTATTTTATAACTGCACGACTTTTTAAGAATAAGTGATTTCAAAGTTAAAAATGGTATTTTCCTCAAGAATTTTTCAATGATGTAATTAATGTATCTATGTAAATATATATTGTTGAATCCTATGATTTATTTAGTTTTATATCTTATTGTATCATTTACTATACTTTATTTAATGGGTTATGATCAGTTTGACTATAGATGTACTAATTGACACAATTAACCATATTTCTTTGGATGGTGTATGATTATGAATATTGAATGGGAAAAATATATAAATTTAATAAAATAGTTTAAATATGAATGTTTATGCTGATTATGTTTCACCACTATCATATTAGGAACGTACTGGACTTAATAAGTGACTAGCGTGACACAATATAGCCCCTTGATGCATCAATAGGTCTCACGAGACAATCTAGATCATGTTTCAGACAAGGCCTTAAATATTTATGTATAATTCTTGGATGAGCCTTTGATGGTATTTTTTAGACACCCCATATTATGAATTCCCTCATTATGAGATTATTTATTGATATTACACATGATTATTAGACTTTTATAATATCAATGGTTAAGTTTCATTTCAATGTGATTATTTATATGGAATTATTTGAACAACTTTTATTCTTACTATATTATACTCAAGACTATGTTTTAATGACTTATGTTTTTTTATTCACCTTAAATTATTGAATACGATTATTTGTGATAGTTTCCTCTATTTGTATACCCTTACTGAACATCTGAGCTCACCCATTTCCTTTTTTTTAATTTTCCCCAGGATTCCAAGATGTATATTATTATTGGAATACAAGCATCATATAAAATAATAGTGGCGTTTTCAATGGAGTTACTATTTTTTATTTCATTTCAAGTTTTAATATAATACTTTTGTTTGTATTTAGGTTTTCAAATCTACTAAACTATTCGGTCCATTGGGATGTGTTCACTTGTACTTAGTTCAAATGTTATAAAGGCATCGACTACAGGCTACTAGGGTTGGGGTTTTTACACTCTCTCATTGGGTTTAAAGTTCAAAAACTATCAAATGAATAAGGTAATTTTGTCTTAATTTTCCTTCTTCGTGAAATATGTTTTATTTTCACCTATATTAGTATATGAGGTGTATATATAGATCTTATGACATGTATTATAATGAATTTATTTATCCTCGTGATATTTGGAGTTTTATCTTATTTTATTCTTTTATAGGGCATATGATTTAGAGTTACTGAAGTGGTAAAGATTTTATGTTACAATCTCATAGTTTATCAAGATTGTTTATGACCATGTTTCTAATGATAAAATATTGTAATACATCTCTCAATAAAAAATTACCTTTATTCTCCTCTGTTTTTTCATGAGAATACATGTTTTCCATCCATTTACCCCTTTATGTACTCAATATATCAAAAATAATGTTTTTAAGAAAAATCATATTTTGGATGAAATGCCTTTTACATCAAAAATATTGTTTTCTATTTTTTTTCAAAAATGTTTTTAAAATTATTTGAATGATTTATTAAGCAAACATTTAAAAATGTTTAAAATTTTATAATTTTTTTGAAAGGAATCTTCATGTAATTTTCTAAAATAAATCTAGTGTGTCTTTTTTTGAAAATGTGAAAAGAATATGTGTTTTAACATGTATGGAATGAATGTAATTTTATGATTTCCTAGGCATTATTTGTATAGAATCTTTCATTTTGTGTTTTCAAGGTTATTTTCAATAAAAAGTATTTTTAAAATGTTTTATATTTTAAGTAGTCTTATTTTCAAATTGGAAAGTATATTTTTCTCAAGAATAGATTTAAATGAAATTTAAAGATTCCTTTATAGGTTTTCACTACAATTTTCATAGAAAAGTTATTTTAGAATGTTTTATATTTTAAAAATTGATTTTCAAAGAAAGGTTATTTTCATTAAGAATTTTTTCAAGTGATCTTTTGAAATCATTCTTTATCCAATACGAATACTTTTGATATGATTTATGATTTAATGGGGACATGATCCCAGGATACCATTATTATTTTTTGGTAATGGTTTTTTTTATGATGAAAATATATTTGTTAACCCCATTTATATTCCATGGGTTATTCTATGATAGAACTCATATGAATCCTGATTCTTCTCAATGGTTATGCTATGATGAAATTTTGAAATTATTTTTAAACCTATAACTTTTCCAATGTTTATGATATAATGAAAATTTTATGAAAACCTTATAATTTCTTGGGTTATTATATCATGAGTGTTTTATGATCTTGTGGCACAAATATATATGATTTTAATTTTGTGATAATGGTTACATTATAACCAAGGATAGTGGTTAAGTTATAACCAAGTATGGTGGATACGTTATAACCAAAGATGGGTGGGACTTATATCTACCTCCTATGCATTGGGTAAATATTTATATCTCCTGAGAAAGATAATACTAGAATGATGAGTTAACCTGGTTTAGTAATACATTAATTGAAAGAGGAGTAAATCCAATTAAGTAAGACAAGACTAGAACATGGAGTGAACCATATTTAATAAAGGAATTTTTCCACCATGACGTTCTTGGGATTGAACCTTGACTGTTATGACTTTTTAGGGAGTGAAACCATTCTAATATGATAGTCTTGGAAGTGATACTTTACTATTAGGGAAATTATTTTCTATGATTATGTGTATGTCAAAAATTCAATGTATTATTCCAATATTATTCTCTTATGTATAATGTTATTTGATTCCATTATGATTCATGTCTTATGAACATACAATATTTAGTTCATGACTCAAGATTATGATCTTTTATAGGTAGGTTATGGTTTTCAAATGTTATGATCATGTTCTCATACCCTTATTCACATGTTATGAATATGTATATCCTTTATTTACCCTTAATGAGAATCTACGATCACCCTTTCTTATGTTTCCTTTCCCCAAGTTATAAAGATATGTATTATGTATGATATGTCTAAGGAGGGTTCAAGTTTTGAAGAATTTTGTGTGATATGATGTATATCTCTTATTGAATAGTGATTATGTTTCTAAGTTCCAAAGTCACTAAACTATTTTTGTCCTTAGGTGTGCATTTGTGTAATATAATGAATATTCATATAAAAATATGTAATATCCTTTTATGTTAAGCTAGGGTTTCTATAGGGGGCCCTTGAGTGACACCATATAAGAGATCCCTTTGGTTGGGGGTTGGGGTAAGGAGTTCTATGGAATAGAGCCCTTCTTTATGCTATATCTAGTGTCTATGAAGTCCTATTATGCCAAAAACCATGGGGTTTTTCCATAAGAGGTCCCCTTATTAGGTTTTTAATAGGGGAATAATGATAATTTACTAGTCACCCATTTGTGATATTAGTAGGGAAAGGGGTTATGTGAAGGGTCATTTTGTAGGATCCTCCCATATTATACCTTACATTGATCCCCCATGGAGGGTGTTTATTCTAGTGGAATTTTTATAGAAGTTCTGAGTTAAGATCTCTATTTCTTCCTTAGTTTATATTCTTAATTTTTTTGACATATTTTAGGATTTATTTTACTAGTGTTTCAGTAATACTTTTATAGGATCATCATGAAGTCATCATGTTTCAATAATGTTTTTTCATGAAATGACTTAATGAGGTCTCAAGAGGTTGAACTCATGAGTTTCTATATGGTTTCGATGTGATAGTGATTCCTGATGATTTTCCAATCAATTATACCTCTTTGGTTTAAATTATATAATTAATTATAACTATTTTTAATTAATTATTTATATTGTATAACATGACACGAGAGTTTGGGTAGTGGTATGATCATGTATGATGCATCGATAGGCTTGTTAGAGGATCAAGAATGCTTATCATGGATGATAACCCCATTAATACAAATTCACAAGCCAATTTATGATTGATTTTTTATTTCATGCATAATTCATGGGTTTAGATAGTGGGATAGGGACCAAGAGTTCCTTGGATAAAAAACATAAGATTTCATTTGACCAGTTATTATTGGGAAAATTTCTATTTAGCAGCTCGATTATTTTAGGATCACTTGATGAATTTGTCTTAAAGGGGAAAAGATACCAGTTAGGATGATGTGAGGCCTTGTGTGGGACTTAGGGTGAAAATGGTGATGTGGAAAGAGTATGTTGTTTTCCCTTGGTCTATTTTGGAAGTTAGGTGATGAATAGGCCTAGTGGAATGGGTAAGATGGTCATTCATCTCATATTTGGTGAGTGACTCCCTTCTGAGTGTGGGTTGAGGCTTGATGAGTGTTCTGAGTTTGATACATTCTATAGAAAGATACATGGTACAACAGAGAATGGTTTCATCTAGGTGATGGGATAAGATATTTCCCTTAGGAGATGTGATATAGTGCCTAAGTGTGGGTCATGATAATTATTTGATATTTTTCATTGGGTACAAAGGGGATTTTAGAAGGGCAGCTTGGGACGATCCCTACATAGTGAGAACAAGACTGATGAGGGGTTTTAACGAAATTAGACCAGTCTTGGAGGTTTGGTTTGGAAAATCATAAGGGTAAATTTTCACCTAAGAGTGATGGATGAGTGGTGGAATTAATGTTCAGAGACCAGGAATGGTCTAGAGGAACCAGTGGATTTCCTAATTGGTGAATTGATACATACTTTTATGAGGTGATATGTCTTGAGAAACTAGATCCTTGGGATCATCTGATGATCTATATGATAGGTTGTGGGCCATGTGTGTATCTTCTTGTGTGTGATTGATTATGTTTGTGATATGAGATGGACACAATGAAGGATAGGGATCCTAAATATTAGCCCCAACATGTGTGAGATTGAACTGAATAGAGTTTCTTGGGAGAGATGAAGTACTAATGTTCATGATAGACCCTACATTGAGAGGCTTGAGTCATGGTAATTGACCTTTACTTGAGTAATAAGTCTTGGTTTCTAATAGTGGTATACCTCGAGTGAGAGGGATATGTCATGGCATGATGTGAGACATAAAAGAGGGAACCTACCTTGAGTGATAAGGTATCCAATTTATATTTGGATGTACAACCATGCCTTTTTACTCTAGGTGGTGGGTCAAGGTTTTGGATGATTTTTATACGAAGTATTCAGTTACAGGTTGTGGGATTAGATGAGGTCTACCATATGTATTCGGGGATGAGCTAGGTATCAGGTATGATGGAATGATGTGAGGTGATGAGGTGGATTCTCGCATGTTTATAAAATAGGTATGGTTAGGTGACGTGGTGTTCTAGTTAAGACACAATAACTTGACACCTAGGAAGCCATGGAATCCTGGTTAGAACATGAAATACACACATTTGTGTGACATATTTACTTTCCTCATGCATAAACATATAAGATAGTATATAATAGAGTCACTTGGTGAGACCATATTGAGATTTATTTCTCGCAACCTTCATGGGAACCCTAGTGTTTCTATAGAGTATATGATTACATTAAGGTTGAGTATAAGATGTGCACTGGTTCTAGCTTGAGAATCATGATGGATTTGTGGAGATGAAGTTGTTGAGGGGTAGTGATGGTAGTAGGGTTGTTGTTTATTTTAATTTATTTTGTTAATTTTATATTCCACTAACCTAGTGGGTGATCAGTTGTATGTTTTGTATGGTCATGTTTTAATATAATTCATTTCATATATGAAACCAATTTGTTCATTTGATTAGGTGTAATCTAATGATTATTATGGATATTTTTTGGTTATTTTACATTTTTGTATGACTATTATAAAAGGTCATAATATCTCTATGGTATAAATTAGTTGTTTGCCACTATTTGGAAGCCTTTAGTATATAGGGAGGTGTGGATAAGGTCACATACACTACAGGGAAAAACAAATTTAGCGGCAGTTTTGAATAACACCGCAAAATGTATTTTAAATATATATATATATATTTTTATTTTTTTCAAAACAAATATAGATATATTTTTAGCGGTGGGTTTTTAAAAAACCTCCATAAAATAATGGTTGTTTAAAAAAAATACCACTAATTTAAAGGAAAAAATATATAAATAAATTATTCATGATTTATTATTTATTATTTACTATCATCCATAATTTATCATTTATAATTTAATTAATTATAATTTTTTATTTAATAGATATATATATTTATTTGTTAATAATAATTTGGCACTTAAAACAAATATTTAATAAGATGAAAATCAGACTTCGACATCAAATGACCACAACTTTTGATCTAGGAATCCATTTTAGCTCCATCGCAAGATCACACTTGGGCATACGTTGACAAATTATTTCAATTTATAGGTCTAACAAAGTTCTTGGTACTTTTACTAAATTAGAAAAATGTAACTTCTTTGACATAAACCCCATCTTGGGTTATCATTTTTCACTATTATTCATCTGTGATGATTCAAAGGGGCCAAGTGCTACTGCCATTCAGATCTGAGTTTGGCATCATTGAACTTATTGGTGCCCTTGTGTCTGAGCTTGCTAAAGGTCATTGATTCCACTACAATTTGATTTCAATATAGACTCAAGACGAAGTTGATGGCTGCACTACTAACCATGAAAGTGAACAAAGCTACTGAACTGATGGTTCATCACAAATGAACTAATTGTTTTCTATACTTAATTAGGAATTACTCACAAGTTATTCTATGAATGACCTTTAGGCAGTTTCCTAAATGTACGAAGGTTGCTACTGGACTCGTGGGTTTACTGTTTCTTATGATATGATCATAGGGGGTCTCTGTGGCTATAGTTTAAGGTGCATGGAGTTGGTACCATGCTTCACCAGATGTCAGTGGTTCATTTTAATTGACGAGGAGTGGATGCCTTCTAGATTGATTGAGAACACCAACTACTCAATGAAAATATTACTATATTGATCGGACTATGATGCAATCTAAATTATAAAGAATTTTAGGCCTGAGGCCTAACTAATGGCAACCCATATGATCCTTGAAATGTGTCATACCATACCACTATAAATAATGAAAAATGGTATATAATACTACCATGAAGTTATTACAATCCAAAGGAAGATTCCCCTGGTGCTACTGCCACATTGATAAAAAATTTAGAATGTACTCTTATTTTGTCTATAAATAGTGACTAATTGATTACTACTAATTGATTCCCCATGAAGTGAGAGTATAATGGGATTATAATTTCCTTTTTAGTTATTTGTTTTTTTATTTCAATATAGTGTGTCATTACAGTTGGCATAATTTTTCCCTTCATTTCTTCATTCTATTTCATTATAGTGGTGTTTCCTTCCCAATAGTTGTAATATCATACCTCCATTCAGTGTGGAGAGCTAATAGAGGTTCAAATGAGTGAGGATTCCTTGTGTTCTCAATCTATTCAATATTTTCTTACTTTTTTTTCACTCTAAGGATCAAGAGGTTTAATGAACTCGACTCAATCAATTGAATGACATTGGGCCGGTCCCAAATCTTCATGGGATACCCTTGTCTCAGGTTCTTGAGACAACTCATGACAAGGACTTGAGGGAATTCCGAATCATAATGGGATAAAAAATAATGTATAGGCATCAATGATACAACATTTGAAACATTTTCTCCTAATAAATCCAATAATCATCAAAAGGGTCCTAACCGAGGACCCGACATGATCCATGTCGATAATATTTTATTTAGGTCCAATAGTCACCACCTTGATTTTGTAAAGGAAGGATGGAATGGTTGGTGGGGTGGGTGTCCAAACCCGCCCATGGAGTTCAATAAAGGAGAGGTGGTAGAGAAGACGATTTCCTATAAAAGACAGAGCCCTGTGATTGTTTCAAAATCATCTCATTAACTTCACCATTCATTTTTCACAATTTATATTTGAGAAGTATTTTTTGATATTTATTTTTATTATTTAGGAGAGATAAATTATAAGGATATTGTATTTTTAATAGTGAGAGGAGTGTGTACTCAAATTTTACTATAGTGAGATCTTTCTATTTGACTTTTTTTGTTCACTCCTTTCATTTGGGGAGTTTCTCTATGTTACATATGGTGCCCACTTTTTCAACATTTTTTCACTTTAGTTTTATCACACAATTATCACTGCACTGAAGGGATACTTATTTGTATTCCCAAAAAGTGGTATCAGATAAAGGTTTTGGCCCACTGTAGTTTATTTTTTGGGGTATTAACAATTCTCATAAATTTGAGCATGCTCCGTGATTGTGACTAAAGTTAATATTTCACATCAGAAAGGATTTATTGAGATTATTAAATAAACTATTGTGAAACAAAGGTGGTTCTGGACTGATATAATATCTAGATGGTGGTGAATTTCAAGATAAAAAAAATTCAATGAGAATAATTTTCTGTTGTGGAAAATGAACATGCAAGAGGTACTATAGAAGGATAATTGCTTATCAGAAATTGGAGAAAGACTAGAAAGTATGATAAAGGAGAAATGGAATGACATGTACAATAATTATATTGCAAACATCCAAGTTATGATTTTCAAAAAATGATGAAAGAAATATTTATATTTATTAGTTAATGATATTTTGAGACTTAAAACAAATCTTTAATAAGATGAAAATCAGACTTCAACATCAAATGACCATAAATTTTGATTTGGGAGTCCTTTCAAGCTCCAAAAGTAGTCAAATAAAAAATTATAAAATAAACTAAAACCACATTAGATTTAAAATTTGTAATAATTTAAAAACTAAAATTTATTATAGTTTCAAAAAAAGTAAGAAATCAAACTTGAACTTTAAACAACCATAACTTTTCATCCGGGTGTCTGTTTGGGCTCTACCACATATAAAATCAAATTCCGTGATGTGATCTACACCCTCATGATTTTGGAAGACCTTAGTCATATTTCTTGAGGCCAAAAAGGTCCAGAAGGCCTCCAAAATAGAGTTGTTAGTCAGTGTATCCTAATTTTTTAACAATCGATGGAATTTTAGCTTCATTTAAAGGGGTATAATGGTCTTTTTTTTGGGGATTTAATTTTTTAACAGGTATTACATTCATATTGATATTATGGTTTTTATATTTTATCATTTTTCATAATTTAGTTTTTTTATAATTAAATATTATAATATTTTCATATATTTACTTACAATAAATCACTTGTACAAATACATATTTACAATGAAATGTATTTCTAAAAATATAAACCATATGGAAATAATTTTTTTATTCATTTAATTTAAAATAAATAATTATTAACTTTATTTGGCTTATAAAAATGCATTAATTTATATATATATACCCATACAAGTACTATTTATATATAAACATGTGTGTGTCAATAAAATATACATATATTTATGGTATATTCAAATATATTTAAATAAGTATATATATATATGTAAATATTTGTGTGTGTATTTGAGAAACATAAATATGTAGTTGTGTGTCAATAATAGTGTGTGTATACATCATATATAAATGTATTTTTATATAAATTTATATTTTTATAAATATATCATTATGATTAAACATAGAATATAAATTAATTTATAGTAAAACTATATGAATATATATATACAGATATATAAATATTGTTAATATATAAAAATACATGTGTGTTGATAAACCGATATATATATATATATATATATATATATTCTAATATATGAAAATAAATATTAATATATATGATATATTTAAATAAATTTATGTATATATATATATCACACATATTCAATGAGATTTCAGCTTTGTTTTAGGGTGTCTTCATATGTTTTTATGTCGTTTATGATTTTATTCCATTGATTTACATTCATATTGATTTGATGATGTTGCACTTATTATGCTTTCCCCTCTTTTTGGTAATTTATTATCAATTATATATATCTATTTATATGAATTTATGGACATTTGTGTATATTTATATATATATTTAAATATTTATACGTATTTATGTTTATATATTTTTATATCATATATGTGTTTACCTATATCGATATTTGTATTTACTTTTGTTTATATATATATTTATATTAATATACAAGTATATATATGAGTGTGATTATATATAATTATTTAACATAAATGTGTGTTTACATACATTTATATATATTTTGTTATATGTATATATATTTATAGATATTTATATCCATTTATTATTTTATTATTTTATTAATTTATTATTCACTGTATATTATTTATTCAATTATTATTTATTAATTATTAATTTAATAATTATTTATTAATATTTATTTATTGATTTATGTTTATTATTAAATTGCTATTAAATAACTATTTAATAGTTCTTTACTATTTATTATTTATATATTGTTTATATACTATTTATTTATTATATAATTTTTATTCATCAATTATTCATTCATTATTTATTTATTATTAATTAATTTTTTGTTTATTTCTTTATTATTTATTCATTATTTAATATCTATTTATTCATTATTTATTTATTAATTATTAATTATTTACTAATTATTTATTAATTATTATTTACTTATTTACTTAGTTACTTATTATTTATTTATTCATTATTTATTTATTATTTATTTATCATTATTATTTAATTATTTTATATTTTATATATTATTTATTTTATTATTATATTATATTTTTTTTATTTTTTATACATTAATTACTAATTTTTTTTTATTAATTTATTATTAATGCATTATTAATTACTTATTTATTATATATTCATTATATATTCATTATTTATTTATTCATAATTTAATATTTATTATTTATTATCTTTCTTTTATTAATTTGTTTTTTATTTATCATATTGTAATGTCTTGGAATTTCTGTGTAATTGTTTTTAATTATATGAAATTTTTTCGAGGCTACACGCTCTGACGACATGTGATTCCGAGGTCCAGTGAGCCCGAAATAGAATTTTGAACCTTTTTTAAGGTACACTCAATAAACATGCGAGTGAGTTTTTATAACTTTTGAAACAATGATCAGATTGAAAATTCGAGGGCACCGTTGAATTCAGAATGCTAGAATTCACCTAGAAAGGACTTAACTTCAGCCAGTATGGGCTGAACAAAATAGTTAATTTTTAGAACTTTCAGAAAAAAAATAAGTTTAAAAAGATATTTTATTTCTTTTCCTCAACTGAAAAGTGGCAACACAACGATGCTGCAATGAGGAGATGAGTCGATGATAAGGTGCATTAATGGAACTCATTAATGGCTTGAAAACCTGCAGTGTAACGACACTTTAATGACGTGTAACAGTGACAATGTTTCATAAATGAAATAGCGTAACGACGTGATGTCGCAACATAACAGAAACGACCTGATGTCACAACATAACAGAAACAATGCGACATGTTTTCTTTTTAATAGTTTAACGCGTTGGGGGAATGATGATTAAACTATGAGGATTCTCTGATGGACCTTCGACTGATTTCCTCCCCAACGAAGAATGATGAACGCCAGCAGGACGTCATCGACTTCGACGTACCTCGAAGAACGACAAATGCCATCGACCTCTTTGACCCTCGAGGACGAAGCGCAATGAACATCAAAGAGGTAGGGGTTTTATTTTGAAGTATTCCCCATCCTTTATTTATAAATGAATAACGTGGATCAACACACAAACAGGTTGATCCGCGGGTTGCTCATTCTTGCGGGATGGTACTTTTTTTAGGGTTCAACATCGGGACTGAATTATCATGGATTGAACATCTTCCCCAAACCTCCCCCCAGTTTTAAAACTTCTAACCCGGAGGGAACGGGCTAACACAAACAAGGCCCATGCCCCTCTGTATGTGCACTCATTGTTAATGGATTTTCCAAGATGGCGGCAAGGCGCATCCATGACCATCATGGTGATGGTGACACACTACAAAGCCCATAGGCGTAGGCAGATCGAGAAATGTACCACCAGAGTAACTCCGGTGTCTCACAGAAAGAACTGCTGGCAGTGGCTACGAGTAGAGGGAGGCGGCGCACTCATTGGCGCTCCGTGGAGAGAAGAAGGAGTGGCGCCAACCGGCGCTGCGTGGAGGCGCAACCCGCATTCGGGCCACCCGGGCGACTTGGTGAGACACAGTCGCTCAACCGGAGCAGAGGGGAAGTCACGACCCGTCAGCCGTGACAAATATAGGACATGGCGCCTAGAGCGAGCTGCGTAGGAGGAGAAGACTTCTCTTTGAGGGTTGCATTTGGACAGAGGAGGGGATGCGGCGACGATTGTCGTATCCCGGGAGCACACCACCAGCCGAACGTGTAGACGACCTTCAGCTGGCGGCCCATGCCCCCAGTCAGTGGATCGGTCCTGCGCCCAGTGGGCTAGACCGATGCCGAAGGGATGGATCTGTACCCAGTGGGCCAGACCCACATCGATAGGCTGGACCTGTGCCCTTTTGGCTGTGCCGGATGAGACCGGGTCGCCGGGTGACCCGACAGGCTGGACCCTCGGCAAAACCGACACGAGTCCGGCGAGGCCCATTGGGCCTGGCCGAACCAGACTGACCCAGAACCGAACTGGGTCAGGTTGAGTTAGTCAAATTAAACCATGGTATGTGGGACCCCCGGGCCAGGTTGGTCAGGTTAGTCTGACCAGGTCGGACAGGGTCGAGATGCAACTGGTCCCTGTTTACTAAAACACTAATAACATGCATACTGTGCATCCAATTGATGAGCTGTTTACAGCGTTGGAACCCTCTCTATGAGGAAAAAATTTTGGTATGATTTGTGGAGACATTAAAGAAAGTTGAATTTCAACATATGGCTGGGGGGAGAGGTTCTCCTGGGATCAAGCGCGCAGACGAGCAGCAGCCACGTGGACCTCAGTGGCCAGAAAGACGAGCAGCCACATGGTCCTCAGTGGACCGACAAACGAGAATCTATGTGAACCTTAGTGGCCCGACATACCATGTAGACCTTAGTGGCCCGACATATGAGCAGCAGCTATGTGGACCTTAGTGGCCCGACAGACTTCAATTACTCATTAGGGATGAGTCCCTCAATAGTATGAATTGTTATTCACTATAACCAATAAACCATTCCTAAGAGTATACTTGGTGTGAGCTGGCTTGTGCTTCATGCTTGTGTTTTGTGCTTATGCTTCATGCTTTTCTTTGAGGATTTGGTGGCCTAGGACCACGTAGGGCCCAATAGGATCAGGCAGACAAGATGTACCACTTCAGCTTACAGTACCTACACCTATCTTATTGTCAGGTGGGGTTTTCAGTGAATAGATACCTGAGTCCTTTTTTACTTTCCTGTTTTCAGTTATTTTGTTGGGTTTGTATTATGGCCCACTTGTTTTCAGTTGTACTTGTACTCAGAAATTTTTTTCAGTATACTTGTTTTCCCCTTTCAGTTTGTGGGACACGGTGTGTGAGTACAGGTACTCAGGAAAATGCCTCCCACTTATAGGTTTACACCTTCAGCGCTAGTCTCCATCCCCTGGCATTTGGGAGGTGGGCTTGGGGTAGTGATGACATGGGCCCCGGGGGACGAGTGGTGAAAAAGTGGTATAAAAGGTGGTTGGTTCTACCTAAGTGACCGAGAGTCTATTGTTTTTGTTTTGGGGAAATAATGTTAGATACTTTGAGTATGACTTTCAGATTCGAGGATTCCAGTGTTGGTGCGGTGACCGACGTATCCACACACCAGGACCTTGAATTCTAATTTTCAGCTCAATGCATAAAAAAACTAATTGTAAAAGGGTCTCCTTATTTTCTTTTTTATAAGAGTCAGCTCATGAGGTATAATCTATTGACCATGGACCATCTTGATCTATTTCAGGATGCCTCCCTGAGGACGACCAACCAGGATTCAGATACGTGGTTGGGAGGAAATCTCGCCTAGTGTATAGGATTCCGTTTGGGGACCAGTTCTTAAGATGGCCCCACCAGGCAGTGCACCAATGACACCACCACCCGTTGGTCAGCATCTACTACCGGCAGTACCGGCAGAGGACATGCTCAGAATCAGTGCCTTACACGAGTTTCAGAGATAGAGACCTCTCAGGTTTAGTGGAGAGATGGATCCCAAGGTTGCTAAGGATTGGATCGATGCAGTGGTTCAAGTCTTATGCTTAGTGAGGACACCACTTGACCATATGGTGATCTTAGCTACAAACCTTCTTCTAGGCTTGGTAGGGAGATGGTGGAGTCTGAAGATCTAGATGAATGATTAGGCAACCCTTACCTGGATGGACTTTGAGTAGATTTTTCGAGAGGTGTTATTCCCTATGACTTTTTGCTTGGTGCACATTCAGGAGCTACTTTACCTTCAGTAAGGTAGCATGGTGGTAGCTGAGTAATCAGTGAGGTTCACCGAGCTTTCCCACTACTCAATAGACAGTGTTCAAGACCCTTTCTTCAGGGCTCAAGCATTTGACCAGGGACTCAGGTAGGAGATCTAGGAATCAATGGGGTCTCTCAGCATACCCACACAGGTTGGAGTGCTGGAACAATCTCTACTAGAAGAGAGCTTCCTCGTAGAGCAGACGCCGACAGTGGGTGCCACCACAGAGTGACAGGTAGACTAGCCATCCATGGTAGGCAGCCGACAGATGGTACAATGGTCCAAACGGGCTAAATCATCTAGTGGATGACCACATGACTCAGGATAGGTGGTTCGGGGCTTCCAGGATAATGGGAGAAAGTAGAGGAGTAGGGTGTACTACTCGTGTGGCAGACATTAACACATGGATCATGATGACCCAAACCATTGTGCAGATGATCAGTAAATGGTCAATGGACCACCGAGATAGATGCATAGTTTTGAGCGAGGAGGGTCGTAGGGTGGTAGACATGGTAGGGGAGTAGGATAAGTAGTAGGCTGTGTGTGACGATTCTAGGTACTATCTTCACCACCTTCAGGTAGTCCAACCCGACCTCAAGGAGAAAGTAGATAAAAGTGATCTCAGCTTTAGGCTTCAAAGGCTTATGATCATGAAACTCTAGAGTTTATTTATGGTATGATATGTTTTTTCTACACACTAGATACAGTTCTTATTAACATAGGTTCCAGTCACCGTTTCCTTGCCACAACTCTCGTTTGGATCTCGAAGATTCCAGTGGAGCCATTGGGTGTATCCTAACGGCTAGAGACTCTTACAAGAGGGGATTAAATGATTACACACTGGTGTCGATAGTGTGATATTACTCTAGGAGGAACGATCTTTGGCTGGTATCTCCTAGTAGCAGCACCGAGGCCTTACGACGTCATCTTGGGCATGGACTAGTTATCTATAGTCCATGCTCAAATCGACTATTTTAGGCGCAAAGTGTGGTGTCGTAGTGAGGATGGGACCGGGTTTTCCTTCGCCGGTGAGAAATAAATCTTTTTAGAACAGGATGGAATTTCTCAGAGGAGGGTGAAGTTGATTAGTCATCAGTTGGCTAGCCTCACCCTCAGTGCGGTGGAAGAGAGGAGTCCAAGATTTCCTATAGTGGTGGAAAAGCACGGGGATGTTTTTCCTAAGGATGTTTTGGTACTACCTCCTCGCAGAGAGGTAGAATTTTTCAACAACCTGTACCCTAGGATGACACCGATATCCCCACCAGAGTATCAGATAACACCCACAGAGCTTCGTGAACTATGGTAACATCAGCAAGACTTGTAATAGAAGGGGTTAGTAAGGCCCCAAATTTTCCCATGGTCCGCCTCACTGTTGTTTTCCTAGAAGGCAGACATGAGCTTGATGCTATGCATAGACTTCCGGTGCCTGAACTAGGTGATCGTGAAGAAAAATTATCCACTACCCAGGATTGATGACTTCTTCGATCAGTTTAATGGAGTGAGGTGGTTCTTGAAAATCGACCTTACATCAGGCTATCACCAGCTTCAGGTATGAGAGAAGGATATGCTGAAGACAACCTTCAGGTGTTGTTATGGCCACTATGAGTTATTGGTGATGCCTTTCAACATGAATGATACCCCAACAGTGTTCATGGGACTCATGAATAGGATATTCTAGCCTTACCTTGACTAGTTTTTCATGGTCTTTATTGACAAAATCTTGGTGTACTCGAAGTTGTAGGAGGAGCACGCTACACACCTGAAGATAGTCCTAGATACACTCCAAGAGAAACAATTTTATGGTAAGATATTGAAGTTATAGTTTTTGATTTGGGAATCCCACTTTCTGGGACACGTCATCTCAGAGGTTGGAGTTGTAGTGGATCCAACAAAGATAATGGAAGTGCTCACTTGGGAGGCACCCAGGAGCATGGTGAAGGCATGGAGATTCTTGGGTTTGGCTATTTACTATCGGAGGTTTGTGCCTAAATTTTCCAGACTGACAGCACCCATAACTGCTTTTACATGGAATATAAAACCCTTCTTGTGGATGGAGAAATGCTAGTAAAGTTTCCAGGAGTTGAGGTAGAGGATGACTAGTGCCCCTATCTTGAGACTATCATAGGCGGATGTTGAGTACATAGTTTTCAATGATGCATTAAGGAATGATCTAGGTTTTATCCTGATGTAGGAGAAAACAATGATCAACTATGGCCCACAAAATTTGAGGCAACATGAGTAGAACTATGTGACCCATGACCTGGAGTTAGTAGTAATGGTATTTTCCTTTAAGAGGTGGTGGTTCTACTTGATGGGTGAACAATTTATAGTTTACTCCGACCACAAGAGTCTCAGGAATATCTTCTCCCATAAGGACCTGGACTAGAGACAACAGTGATGGCTATAGTTCCTCCCGGACTATGACTTTTAGATAGTATATACTCATAGGATGAGGAACGTGGTAGTAGATGCGCTTATCAAGAAGATCGGTTTGCAGATACTGAGTGAGGTGATAGAGTAGATAGTTGTGATGTAGATATCATTCATGGATGATGATAGAGTAGCTTAACTTTAGTCGATGAATGTTACTCCCCCAATCTTATAGCTAGTCAGGGAGGCACAACTGGTGGATGTTTAATGTGAGGCCTGACATGCTCAATTATCCTTAGGACATGCTCCTGATAGATTTTTGATAGGTGGAGAGCACATCATCCTTTTTATAGGGCACACCATAGTACCGGTGGAATTACTGGATGAGGTATTGAGGGAGTTCCATACATCCCCTTTGGTGGTACATCCTAGAGTGGAAAAGATGTACTAGGACCTCCGATGTCAGTACTTGTGTCTAGGAATGAAGGAAGAAGTATTTGATTTCATCTCACGATGCCTCACTTGTCAATAAGTGAAGGCCAAGCATCATGTTCCAGTAGGATTTGATAAACCATTTGAGGTATTAGAGTGTAAATGGGAAGGTATCTTGATGGAATTTGTAACGGGGTTACCATGTACATCTAGAGGCCATGATTCTATCTGGGTGATCGTTGATTGACTTACCAAGTAGTCTCAATTTCTACCCATCTGGGAGTAGGGAACGGTAGTGGGATTGGGACAACTCTATATTCAGGAGATATTGAGGCTTTATAGGATCCATTCAATGATCATCTCAGACCATGATGAACGCTTTACATCCTGATTTTGGAAGGGATTACATGAGATGTTTGGGACTTGGATACGGTTTAGCACAACATTTCATACCTAGATGGATGGCTAGATAGAGTGGGCCATACATACCTTGGAGTAAATGTTTCATGCTTGTGTCCTTGATTTTAGATGTAGTTGGGAGGACCACCTGCCTAACTCCACCATAATCATGGAATCGTTCAAGGCCTTGTACGAGTAGCCTTACATATCACCTCTATGATGGAAAAACTCAGGAGAGTCAAAACTCATGGGTCCAGAGTTGTTACGGGATACCACTAAGAAGGTGCAGGTCTTCCAGGAGTGGATGAGGACTATAAAGAGTAGATAGAAGTCTTATGATGATAGGAGATAGAGACCCATGGAGTTCGGGGAGGGAGACCATGTGTTCTTTCAGGTATCACCCCGAAGGTGATTACAGAGATTTGGACAGGGTGGTAAGCTATCTTTGAAGTTAATTGGACCTTTTCAGATCTTGAACAGAATTGGAGAGGTGGTGTAATACCTAACTCCTCCCCCACTGATTCACCAGGTTCATGATGTTTTCCACAGGTCGTATATGAGGATATACGTGAATGATCCATCGCATGTCATCGACTGGGATGAGCTGGACATTGATGATGGGGAAACGTTTTCAGAGTTCCTGGAAAAGATAGAGGATCAAAAGAGTTGGTCATGTGTGGGTAGTTAATTCCTTTAGCACCTGTTCTGTGGTAGCATGAGAATATTCATGAGAACAGATGGGAGAGGTAGGATCAGATTCGTGCTCAGTACCCAGATTTGTTTGATTAACCCTTGTTTTAGCTTTTGGGGATGTAAATCCCTATAGCGGGGAGAATATAAAATCTCGGAATTTACATGTAATTGTTATTAATTATATGGAATTATTTCTAGACTACACGCTTTGAAGACATGTGATTCTATGGCCTGGTGAGCCCAGAACAGAATTTTGAACTTTTTTAAGGTACGTTTAGTAAATGTGCGAGCGGGTTTTTCAAAACATTTAACAAGTGCTCAGATTAAAAATATGAGGCCACCGTTTAACACAGAATGATGAGATTCACCTAAAAAGGACTTAATTTTGGCCGACAAGGGCCGAACAGAAAAATTAATTTTCAGACCTTTCAGAAAAAAATAAAATAACTATAAAAATATATTTTATTTATTTTCCTCAATGGAAAAGAGGGAACACAATGACACTACAATGCGAAGACAAGGTTATGATGAGGAAAATTAATTAAACACAGTAATGGCTTAAAAACCCATAGCGTAATGAAAATTTAATGACGCATAATAGTGACGTTGTTTAATAAATTCAACAGAGTAACGACGCAATGTCGCAACATAAAAGAAACGCTGCAACATGTTTTATTTTTAATAATTTGATATGTTGGTGGAACGAGGATTAAACTATGAGTATTATCTAACAAACTTCTGATGGATTTAGTCCCTAATGAAAAATGACGAATGCTGGTGGGATGTCATCGACTTTGATGTACCTCAAAGAATGATGAATGCCATTAAACTCTTAGACCCTTGAGGATGAAGTGCAATAAAATTCAAATAGGCAGGGGTTTTATTTTGAAGTCTTCCACATCCTTTATTTATAAATGCTGAACGAATATCAACCCATGAATAGGCTGACCCACAGGTCGCTCATTCTTGCGAGATGATACTCTTTTTGGGGTTCAACATCAGGACTGAATTATCATGGATTGAAAATATTCCCCGAACCTTCCCCCAGTTTTCAATCATCCAACGTCGAGGGTTCTAGATGACAAAAACAAGGCTCAAGCCCCTCCACATGTGTGCTCATTGTGAAAGGATTTTCCAAGATGGTGGAAAGGTGCATCCAATACCATCATGATGATAGTGACACTCTAATGAGCCTGTAGGTGTAGGCAGATCAAGAAATGGACTACCATAGCAACTTCAGTGGCCCATAGAAGGAAACGCTAGTGCACTAGTGGTGGATGCATGCAGAGGGAGGTGGCGCGCTATTATCACAATGTGGTGGTAGGAGGTTGCGGCCAGCTGACCACGATGACAGGGAGGAGGGGCACCGATCGGCGCTGCGTGGAGGCGGCAGCCGACATCCGGGCCACCCGTGCGACCTGGCGAGCCGCAGTCGCTTGACCGCAGTGGAGGGGACGCTCCGGCCCGTCAGCCATGGAAGGTGCCTGACACGGTGCAAGGAGGGTTCCACTCAGGAGGAGCGTCTCGATCCTTTTGGGCCACGTCCAAACTGAGAATGGGATGTTGTGGTGGCTGCCGCATCCTGGGCGCACACCACCGGCCACACGTGCGGCCGGGCTTCAGCTAGAAGGCCATGCCCTTAGCCAGTGGGCCGGACCTCTTCCCAGCGGGCTGAGTCCAGTGAGGCCAATTGGGCCTGGATCACTAGATAGGATGGACCAGACTGACCCAGACCTAAATTGGGTCCAGTCAAGTCAGTACAAATTAAATCGGGGTATGTGGGACCCCCATGCCGTGTTGGTCGGGTTGGTATGACCGGGTCGGACTGGGCCCAGACACAACCGACCTCTGTTTACTAAAACACTAATAACATGAAAACCAGGTGTTTGATTGATGATCTGTTTGTAGAGTTGGGACCCTCTCGACGAGGAAAATCTTTTGGAATACTCTAAGGATACATCCAAAGAAGGTGAATTTCAATGTATGGCTTGGGCGAATGGTTCTCTCAAGATCAAGCACGCAAATGAGCAGTAGCTGTGTTGACCTCAGTGTCCCAACAGAAGAGAAGTTTCATGGACCTTAGTGGCCCGAAAGACGAGCAGCTGTGTGGAACTCAGTGGCCTAACAAAGCCATGTGGAACTCAGTGGACCAACAGACAAACAATAGCTGTGTGGACCTCAGTGGACAGAAAGTCTTCAGTAACTCATCAGGGATTAGTCCCTCAACAGAACAAAAACTTTATTTACTATAACCGATGAAGCTTTCAAACTCTAGCATATACATGGTGTGATCTTTCTTGTGCTTCATGCTTGTGTTTTGTTCTTATGCTTTATGATTTTCTTTGAGGATTGCTTTGGGGTCTTTACTTGGTGTTTCAGGGTCCCTTATTGAGTATTTTGTTACTCACCCCTACATGGGATTTTCCCACACGTGTTGTGTCGGGCGCTGATGATCGATGATTCGACGGAGGACTTTGTGGCCTAGGACCAGGAGTGGCCTAGTAGGATCAGGAGGACATGATATACCACTTTGGATTTTTATAACTACACTTCTCTTACGATCAGGTGGGTTTTTTCAACAGATGGCTATTAGATTCCCTTTGTATTTTCCTATTCTTAGTTCTTTTGTTGGGTTTTTATGCTGGCACACTTGTTTTCAGTTGTAATTGCACTCAACACTTGTTTCAATATACTTGTTTTCCCCTTTCAGTTTGTGGGACATGGTTTGGCATGTGTGTGTGTACAGGTACTCAAGAAAATTCCTCCCCACTTTCAGGTTGACACCTTCGGTGCTAGTCACTAGCCCTTGGCCTTCGAGAGGCGGTCTTGGGGTATTCACGGCACGAGCCACATGGGACGGGTCGTGACACATATATTATGTTATTTTTTAATTAATTTATTATTTATACATTACTTATATATTATATGTATTATATATTATATTTTATATATTATATTTTTTATTTTTTATTATTTAATTTTTACTATTTTTTATTTACTATTAATTATTTACCATTTATTACCATATTATATATATATATATATATTATACAATTATATTTTATTCATTTATCATTCATCTATATATTATTTATTAATTAGTAATCATTAATTATTAAATATTAATAACCACTTGTTAATTATTAGTCATTAACTATGAATTATTAATTATTAATTATTAATTATTAATTATTAATTATAAATTATGTTTCATGTATTATGCATTTTTTTCAATAAATAAATAAATATATATATACATATATAATTATATAAAATTCTATTTATTCACCATATGAAGAATCTACTAGAGTGGTAAAGTCTTTGGAAAATAACCAAGAGGTAAATGGTTCTAATCTCACTGAAAGAAGAATCTCTATATATGGCATATACGTGCATGTGTATGTGCATAGTAATAAATAATGAAATAATTAATAATTAATTCCAATAATAATAAAATAATAAATAATAATAATAAATAATAAGTAAAAAATACTAATAATAAATAAATAAATACTAATAAATAAATAAAATTTTAAAATTTTAAAATTTTAAAATATTTTAATAAATTAATTACGATAATTTTTAAAAAATCCAGAAAAAATAAAAAAACCACAGTTAAATGATTTCCCCGATTTTAAAAAACCACAACTAAATCTTTCTAGAACAGTTTTGGAAAACTGCCATTAAATGTACGTCGATACGTGATTTAGTTGTGGCTTTCCAGAACCATTGCAGAATGATTTTACAGTAGTTTAAACTGCTGCTAAAATCCTATTTTGGTGAAGTGATTGTGCACCAAGATAATGAACTGATGAGTTTCCACTAAACCTGAGCATTAAAAAATGATATCAAAGATTTTTTTTCTATAATATTATACTGGGAGATAGTATACTGGTGGTTTATAAATGTTTCGGATCTAGTGACAGACCTCAAACTGGTGAGTCATGACCACATTTCTAGTGGGAATTCATGGTTACTCAGGTGAAAAGATTAATATTTTTTATTTTTTATTTTATGATTGAGGTGTTTATTAAATATGATGTGTTTATTAGAGTTTGTTCTTATGGTTTATGGTTCTTGGATCATTATAAGGGGGTCTATGTAAATGCATCATTATAGGAACATAGGATTAACATGGTATACACATGCATGTGTGTGATTGATTTTACTAATGGGAGTTTTAACTATTTAAAGTATCAATAAAAAAATATATGGTGTCTTCACATATAAAATTTTGGCCACATTTTACTTAATTAAACCATGATATTACATTCTAATATTACGTTATGTGGTTCCTAGTGCAAAAGGTACTATAGTGGCAACTATATTCTTTGTTCATGAAAGAGACATATAGAGACTAGTAGTGGTTTTTTATAGGCATGAAATGATTAAGGAAAAATCTAAGGACAAGCATAATTTTCTTTGAGGATATGGTTTAGTTAAATAATTTTTGTACAACTAATTATATGCTCTTTTCCTATATAGATTCTTTATGTAATTCTGATTAACTGAACCGACCAGTTGTAGAAAGGCATGTAAATTCCATAGGCTTTCAGATGTGAATCAATTGGAGTGTTTAGAGTATATAGGCTAGCTGAGAGGACATGATCATTTTGATTCCTGGTACTTTTCATGCTAAAGGTGCTTCTTTTTCATGGTAAGAGTGTGGGTATCAACTTATTTTTTTTGGGACAATGCTTTTGTCACAGGTGATCATGTGGTTATCCTTTTGATGAGCGAGATACCTCAGGATGTTGAATGATATTGACATGTATGAGTAGGATGGTTAGTGGATTAAGAATTTCAGCATATGCTAGATGAGATGCAACTCATGGGATAATGAGTTCAAGTGTGATATCTAGTTGCACAAGAGAGTCCACCCATTGGGTTTGGGTGAGATCAAGTAGGATCATGGGAGAAAACCTTTGAGAGGGTTCTCAGTGGATCACTCTACCTAAGGATTGGATTTAGTGTTGGATTTTATTTTGGAGGAAAATTCAGGGTGTGTGAAGGTAGGTGCATGCTAGTTATGCATAGTGTATGATCGTATTGAAAATTAGTGAATGTGAACTTTTTAGTTATGTTGAAAATATTTCGAGTTGTGTATGAACCCAAGATGTATCTTGGAGGCATTGTGGTGGTGAGATGATCATCATAATTGTGGCCTAGGGTTCTAGTCCTTAACACTACTTGTTAGGGATAAGTGATAGTGGCTCGTTGGGAGTGGCACATGAGTGGTAATGGGACTAAATTTGGTCGGTGCTCATGGAGGGGTGTACGGAAAGACATATAGTGG
Source organism: Viscum album (assembly GCA_963277665.1). Lineage (NCBI taxonomy): Eukaryota > Viridiplantae > Streptophyta > Magnoliopsida > Santalales > Viscaceae > Viscum > Viscum album. The sequence goes on from OY728155.1 coordinate 139,852,685, forward strand.
GGAGTGTACAATTATCTATCGAGGGTGATGTTCTTAGTGGTCCAGGAAATGTAGGTAGATGTGTTTTGAATTAGCACTTAGGTATGAGTTGGTTGGACACATCTAGTTACTCTATGATAATGGATGGAGTGTGCATTGATATTTATGGTTAGTTTAAAATAGTGATGCTTATGATACTTGTTTCATGACAAGAAGAAAATCATTCATGGCCATACAACCCTCTTTTCATAAATTTAATAGGTGTGTTGAGACTTTTCGATGGGTGGAAGAGGTAACAATGTGATACCGATGTGTGGTAATATCCATTAACATCTATTTATTTTGACAATACCAAATTTTATGCTGAGTTGTGGTGTTGGATAGAGTTAGCACATTAGAATTAGGCTTGTGTAGAGTTGTGGTGATCCAATAATGATTTGGATAGGATGTGCGCCCATGCTTGGGATGGGTGCCTAATAATAGGAATAGTTGGTTAGGGATTCAACTGTATAATTACTCTAGGAGTCAGGGTTTAAGCTTTGGTGTGGAAATTTCAATAATCACATAATGACCTAAGAGGTTAAGTAATTAGGACCAGGCAATGAGGTGTGGTGACATGTTGGGGGTTGAGACTTATCTTTTATAGGAGAGTTCAGATAGCAGAGATGTAAATATTGTTTTGTGTATGTTTGGGTATGGTGAGGTGGGATCTTCATCATGATAATTTTTCAGAATATGTTTGGATGGCCTGTAGACTATTGGTAGTGTCTTTTCAGAAGAAAATTCCTATGGTAGGGAGAACTATGGAACAAAATCAACCTTTGTGAGTGTATCCTTATAGAGGGGAGAAAAATTATCTTTAGGTTGAATCTTTTGAATACACTTTGTTGACTTATTGATTTCCATATTGATGTTGGCGTTGTGGTGACCGGGTGGCCCGACCTTTGGTGAATAGCAAGCCTGGTCTATAGAGTTTCTTAATGAAAAATAATTTTACGTTTTTAAGTATAGTGCGCTGACTCCTTGGGGAATTTATGACTATGGTGTGTTAGGTTTTTTCACTTTAGTACTACCATAACTTCTTGGACTATGAGAAGTGTTATAATAGAGAGTTTATAATACCCTGTAAATTTTCAGGTCATTATATTTTGAATTATGATTGTTTTTTTGATTTGGTATGGGGTTTGTTCCATTAGGTGGAACATTAATCAGGAATTATATATTTCTAACATCCCAAATAGATGTTTTAGGTTATTTAATGAGGCTAAGTTGGGTATTTTGGGTTTTCGAGTGAGTGGAAGAACAATGATGGAATGGACCTATAGCTGAAATTTCTTTTGTAGTTTGTAAAAAAGGTGTAACCTTGAGGGATTCTATGTAGTAGCCAGAGGATGAGGAATCCATGAAACATGTTAAGGTCTATTCATTGGTAAATTACCTTAGTGGAAACAATTTTTTATAACCCTTATGGTCTACACCATAGAGGGGAGTCCCTCAGTGTTTGGAGCCCCAGCCTGGGTGGTTGTTCTTCAACCTAGAAGTCACATCGCAGCATATCCTTGGCCTAGATTAGGAATGTTATAGTTTGGCCTAAGGGGTTATACTACGTAGGAGAGGGAAGGGTTTTTAGGGTTAGATTTTCCCCTTGGGGTCTAGCTATGTTGCATTTGAGGTGGACCATTATTTCATAGCATAATGGGGAGGACTATTACAAAAAATTGAGTTTTGTTCCATAATAGGGAGGCCACAGGGTGGTGGTGGTGGGGTGGGGTGGGTTGGGGTGGGGGGGTTCTCATGGAAGGATATGGCATGGATCCTAACTCCATGCTGTAGGTCTCTATAGGGTTGTTATGCAAGAGGTCCCCACATCGTTTTTTTAATAGGGGAAGATTTATAATTTATCATTCACCCTTTATGTGATTTTATATAGGAAAATAATTATTGGGAGGACCATTCAGCAGACTCTACCCCCTATCCCCCCTTTTATCCTCCATGGCGGGGGACTATTCTTGCGGAGTTTCTATGAAATATTTGAGGTATAATCTCAATTTATTCCTCTATTATTATTCTCATTTATGCTCACTATGTTTTTGATATCTTTGGATAGGGTTTCATGATGATTTCACTAAAGAATTGATAAATTATAATGATTCAATGAGGATTTTTTCTAACATGGATAGAGGAGGACCCAAGATGTTGAATGAATGAGGTTTTGTGTGGTTTCAGTGTGATGACATCGCCCAGTGATTTTTTCATCAAATATGAATCTTTAGTTTGAATTTGATAATTAATTAAAATTTATTAAAATTTATTATTTATGTTATATGTATAGGATAATTGGTAAGGCAGGGATATGAGCTTGGATGAGGAATAGACGATATTTGTCAAGGATTGACATAAATTATCATGGATGATACCTCTATGTTTGATGTGGGTGAACCCTTTAATAAATTTTTATATGCTTGTTTATACATAATTTCTTACTATATAAATGATTCATGAGTTCAGATACTGGTATAAGTATAGGGAATTCCATGGGTATAAAGAGATAGGATTATTATTTAACTCATTTTCTAAGGATATATCTCTTAAGCACTTTGAGTTTTTTAGTGATTAATAATTACTATATCACCATGGGGTGATGATATTTTCTAGGAATACCTTAGGCCTTAGGTGTGCCTTGGGGGTATGGTCAGTGATGTGGAAAGACAATATTTATTTCTCTAGGGCTAGTTAGGCAGGCATGCCTGGATTAGAGATAGTAGAAAGGGTGAGGAGACTGTTCATATCATGCTTGGGGAGTAACACCCTCTAAAGGGTGAGTTGAGGCTTGTTGAGAACCATGAGTGAGGTGATTACCTTTGGATATGATGAAGTGTGATTGAGAGGGGTTTTTTCAAGGTGAAAGGTTGGGAGATCTCACTTAGAATATATAATATGAGGCCCAGTTTTGGGTTGTTGTAATTTTTTTAGGACATTTAATTGGGTGCCAATGGTCTTTCAGAAGAACATCTTACCATGGTCCCTAGGAAGTTGGGTTAGGAATAACAAGTGGGTTTTATTATTTTGGAATGATCTTTGAGTTATGATTTAGAGGATCCTTTGGGTAGTTTTTCACCGAAAGGTGACAAACATTAGAAGGTATTGATGACCAAATATGCTGATCGGTATGGAGGACCCTATGAATACACTATTAGGTGAGGTGATATGTGTTTCATTGAGTGGATTGGTCTCAATAATATAGAACTCTAGGATTAGACGATGAGCTATGAGAAGTGATTCAAGCCCTATGTACTACTTATGTTTTTTTGTTATTGTAATAGGAAAAAAGTTGTTGGTTGAGAGGCATCTTGAGGTCTGGCCTATCCATGAGTGAGATGGAATTAGATGAAATAACATGAAAATAACTAAGTACTCATGTACATGTTGGACATTTCCTTGAGAGTATAAGGCATGCTACTAGGCCTTTCCTTGAGTGAGAAGGATTGGGTTTTAATAGTGGACCATCCAAAGTGAGATAAAATGGTCATGGCATGGTATGAGATGTGGATGAGGGACCATACTTTGAGTGATACGTTGAGATAAAGATCCCTAATTTTTCATGTAGCGAGTCACGATTTTGGATGAGTCCTACCTAGAGTATATTGGGATGTGTTGTTTACTTGGATGATGAATCCCTTGAGTTTTTGGGAATGGACTGTGTATCAGGTGAAATGGTATAAGCCAAAGAGACAATGTAGATTTTGGCATGTCACCTAAAAAGTTATTTTTAGGTGTAATGATGGTCTGGTTAGTACACAATGACCTAAAACATAGTGATTTTGTGTGTCATGGTCATGAAATGAAATCCACATCTCTATGAGACATAATTAATTTCTTCATGAATGTAGGTATATGTTGGATTATACTATGGAAACGTGATAAGCCCCTATTGAAATATATTTCTTATACTCTTCATGGGCACCCTGACATGTGTTAAAACTTTATATATATATATATATTCATGTTTAATGTACCATGTGTAGCCGATCATGATGGGGAAACTTGATAGGTATGTGGATATAGGGCTGTTGAAGCCCAAGGATATACGTAGAGCTATTAAGAATTTTCAATTTCTTTTCTTATTATATATTCAATCAATATAGTGGATTATAAGTTTTATTTTTTATTATTATTCTGGGTTATTATGTTGCATTCAATCTATTACAACATTGCATTTATTTGATTATTCATACTCCAATATATTTTATAGATATGTTTTGGTTATTTTACACTATTGTATGACTCTAATTCAATAGAATAGTTTCTACAGAGTATAGATTAATCCATTTCCACTTGTTGGTAGCCTTTGGAAAATAGGGATACACACATGAGGTAACATAGCTCCTTATCTCAGAGAACCTTTTAGTGGTCCATAGTCCAAGGTGTTATAATATTAAATCTATCTATAATGTTATATAATAATATTATTTCTTATATTTTTATTTACCTTTATTCATATATATTCTTTGCTTATCTTCCATTTTCGTCATAACAATAAATTGGTTAAACCATTCTATTTCATTCATTATCTTTTTTTATGGATAACTTGATGTGTATTCTAATGTATTTAAATGAAAAAATCAGTGTGTTTTATTCACGATATAATTATTAGAAATAGTATATAATGGTAGGTGGGATAAAAAATATATACACCCATAAAATTATTAGGTAATGATTTATTTTCCAAAGATGTTATGTTTTAATTAAAAGGCTAGGTTATTCGATTATTGGTTATTACAGATGATTAAAAATGATATGATTATGATTCTTTGAAAAACATTCATGATTGTTCGATTCTATTTTTGGTTATATATGTTTCTTATTATGATCCTATTTGGATTTCATTTATGCGAGTAACATTTTATTTCATGATTAAATATATGTTTTCATCTTATACGAGTTCAATGTTTCTCTTTATATTCTTCTTCATAAGTTTCCTAGTATTTAATGATTTAATGAGTTTCTTGTCTTTGTTGACCCATTAATGGGATTTACATGGTTATATAATTCTTTTAATGATTTTTATAAGGTTTAAGGATGGGTATGATTTCTAATGAAGTCAAAATACGTGTTATGAATATTGGTTTGGAATGAAGTAATCTTATCATTTAAAAACAAAGTTGTGAAAAAATATACATAAAGTGGAAAAGTGATTGTTTTGTTGTGTAATGAAATTTCTAATCTATTTTAGTTAGATTTAGAGAAAGGTTTATATAACTCTATGGGTTTTGATGGTTGATATTATACATGTGAAAAATAATTTAAATACTTTAAAGTACTTAAAATAATGGTCTATATAGGGATTCAACATTCATTTGTGGGTTTCATTGACTTAAGGCAATAATTATTTCATGAGAGTTTATAAATTGATTCATCAAATTAATTTATTTTTTAGAATGGTTTTACATATAGATAAAAGATTGAAATATGTTTAAATGAAGAAAGGTAAAAATATCATTCTAAATCAACATCTCAAAATGATTGGGTTGGGAGTTGAGTAATTTGTGGTACTGTTAACTCAACTGACACATTATATAAATAATGGTACTAATATAAGGAAGAGAAAAAATTATTTTGTGATAAATATATAAATAGTGTAACATTTCATGTTATAAAATCCTATATCATTTAGCAGAATATTAGACCTTGTGATAGATTAAGAACATATAAATCCATTGAAAATTAAGTTTGAGGTTTTTCATTTATTAAAGAATCATAAGTTAACTCTTACTATTTATCATATTGAAGATGATATTTATTAATGCTGGTCATTGATTAAGAATAACAAAAATAAGAATAAAATATAAATCATGGAATGTGAGGTATTTAATGAAATTTTTTCTACCTATGATGCCTCGATGAAAAATTTAAAGGATATTAATAGAGATGATGAAAAGGTAATATGATGTAATTTCAGTTTATGAATATTTTTTCAATATTTTAATTTTTTACACCAGATTTTGTTTCTCAATAATAAAATTAATATTTAAATATTTTAAATAGTTTTGAAAGAAATTATAAAGGGAAATGGTCACTCGTGAATTTTCAAGTTATAAATTTTTTTTCTGTGTGAGGAGAAGGAGGAGATGGAATTTATTGAATCCTATAAATCTTAATGACTTGAATATTAATTTAACGTTATTGAAATATATAGAGGATTCTATTATGAAAATAACTATTGGTTAGAGAATAAAATTTCCTTTATATATTAAATATGATAAAAAGTATTTTGGTGAGTATCTTATGGGGCCAGGTAAGTGTTACATGTGTCATAAATTTATAGAGATGACTCAAGATTAAAAATAGATATTGAAAATAGTTCAGATCATGGTTTTGGTAACCCAAAACCATGAACCCAAAAATTTATTAAAAAAAGTAAAGGTAACATACAAACATAAGAACATGGGCTGCAGACCCCCAAAAATAAAAATTAATTCCATAAAGACACCCCAAACCGCATGTAAATATTTGTCTAATACAATTATTTGTCCTGAAAACTAGTAAAAAAATGAGAATGCTAGCCCATAGTCCATAAAGATCCAACCTACATGCCCTTAGTAGCTCCACCCCTCACTACAAATTGTTTTTCCTCCCATCACATTTATAACCAGCTAACTGACTACCCGACTCATCAAATCCAAATAATTTGATGGTATTTTATCAAATATTGAAAAATGAAACCCATGTACAAATAAACCATCATGTCACCATCCACCCCTCGTACATCCTAAAGTCTTTAATCCCATATCCTGAGGTCTCCCTCATTGAAAAATTTCTTATCACCATCCTTCTCACAACCCTATGATATCGTCCACCATCTTAGTTCATCCTCCCTGTGTCATCTCAACAATCATAACTGCCATCCCAATCCACTACCATCCCGACCATCATCCATTGTGGTCGCTGGCCAACCCCCGCGTCATGTTGTATCCACCCCGCATCACCAGTTTCATCGCTGAGATCCGAGATGGAACTTACTACTCCCTATTTCACATAGTTTCTTCCAGGATGATATTCATCCCCACTAAAATCATGTAGGGCCTTAATCCCAAATCGTCTCATTAAGAAACAAAGATCGCATATCATCTTCAAGCCATCACATTCCAACTATGATAATAATGAGAAAAATGGTGAACCAAAGCCTTATCAAGGTAATCAATTGGTAGTAAAATTATTTAATTATTATGAAATTATTAATTATAATCAATGTAATAATAGAATGATTTGATTAGTAGATCAATAATATTTGAAGAAAATAGTTTTTTTGAAGTCATTTTCTATTACAGATAAAGATGAAGAAACTATAAATGATATATGTAATGCATGAATTTATTTTCATAATAGTACAACATATATTTTTCAGTATAGAGTATATTTAGATTAGTATCCATGAATCTGAAGTCATAATTTTTTTATTGTAGGAAATAAGTATTAAGTAATAAGAAAATATTTTTGGTTAAGGGTTTACAAAGGATTTATATTATTAAGTTTTCTATATAATGTGTTTCAAGAGATATGAAGTGGTGATATTTTTTTCAAGGAGAAAAACACTTCCTGAACAAAATTGTTTTAGTTTGGGGTATGATGTAATAAACCTGACACTGGGGTGAATGGGTGTGTATCTATTTTCAGTCTATAATCTCCTATACCTAAAATAGATAAATTATAATTTTTGCATATTAAAATTTTATTCTATTATGTAGGGTTTAAATTCAGTATAAAATAAAATAAAATATCATTATTTCATTATAAATTTAAGATGGATTCATTCCATAATATTAATTCAAGTATAATTGGATAATAAAAAAAAGTAAATAAAAAGATGATAAGCTTGATATATTCTTAATCGCAGTCTCATATGAAAATCACTATGTGAAGTATAATTGTAGTAAAAATGAAAAAAGTAAAAAATAAAAAATTTATCTTTAGGATTAAATGAAGGATTAACAAGAATGTTTTTAGAAAAGTATGTAAGGTTCTATATATGAAAATAAAGAGAAATATATTCATTAGGGGTAGGTGTTACATGGCCGTTGAGGGAAGCTATTATATAAATATGTTTATTTCATGTTAGTAATTTAAATGTAATATAAAATGTAAATTATTAAGGTAAATTTAATATGATTAATTAGATAGTAATTTCACATTAGAAAAATAATTATTTTTAGTAAATTTCAGAAAATATGTTTTATTTAATAGTTAAGTATATTCTTTAACATGATTTATTTTATTTATTTATTAAATAAATTATTAGATATTTTATAAATATAAATCTATATTAATTTCATGGATTTATAATGATATTTATTAAAATAATAATCTTATAAATATTTTTTCAATTGTTTGAAATAAAAATATACTTTTTTTGTTTAAAATAAAAATATATATGTTGTTATACACACACACACACACACACACATATATATATATATACATATAATTTGAAAATATTATTCATTTTATTTTAGTAGTTAATATTTAATAATTATATATTTTATTTTATAATATTAATTTCATATTTTGATTCATCATTATATATAAATTAATTTATTAAGACTTTATAAATAGAAAGGTATGAAATTATGCTGTAAATTTGATATATGATAACATTTTTTGATAAAAAATCATAGTAAAATATTGTAAATGATATATATATTTTAATTTATACATATTTTTTAACTTTAAATAATTTATTTTTATAGAAAAAATTAAAATTCATTTTGAATGTAAGTTATGTATTGAATACAAATTTGAATTTTTTATAGAAAATATGAGTTTGAATTCTAATTAAATTATACTACTCATTATTATATAAGTATATAGAATATTTTAGACCAATTATTAAATATATTGAATATGTTAAAATATTATATATATAAAACATTATTTTATAAAGTAAAATATCCAAAATTATATTTGACTAGATGATGAGTATTGAATTCTAATTCATTTTTTTAAATTAGCGTTTATGTTATAAGAGAAAATTTTGACCAACTATAAAATCTGTGTCTAGAAAGTTATTGATCACTTGAAAAAGGTATAGAACGTGTTATAAGAATTAATGTAAATAAAAAAATTAATTTTTAATGTTAACGGCTGAATTGAATTGGTTACTAGTTGTGTAAAATATTTGAGATCATTTTTCATATAAATGGTTTAGTTCAAAAAACATTCTACTAACTATTATTATATTTTTTTCTAAAATGATTAAAAATATTATATAAACCTATGTAATGTGTTTTTAATTCGAAAATAAAAAATAAAAAATAAAATGTAATTAAGAAAATCTAATTCATATTTCAAGATAATTGTCCTTATGCTCATGTAATGCTAATGCATTTCCAAATAAACCTAAATAAAGTAATAATGGTTGAATTATAAATATGATGGAGAAGTAATAAATATATTCTTCAATTAAGAGGATAAAAATTACAGATGACAATTTTTTAATAATTTGACTTTAATGTTAAATAATAGGATAATTATCTAAAACATTTACATAATGTTGATGTAGTGATTGTTGAACAAGATAAAAGTTCAAAATAGAGTGTTTAAAATATATAGAGTGTTATTTTTTAGAAGAATTAGATATTTTAGTGGGTTTTAAAGATAAATATTATATGCGTTAATTGATTTAAATGTAAAAATTTGAAATTTAAAAATTTTCAGATATTTTTAAACTTAAATTAAATGATTGACATTGAAAAAAATCTTTAAATAGAGGTTTTACTCTCTTTTATGAAACCATTCCTTTTATAAATGAATTTATATCATTTATTTTGTTCATATAAAATGAAAATTTCTCTCATTTTATTCACTATACTCTATATATGTCATTTATCATAAAAAAACATGATCAAAGTCGTTGTTTTAAACATTAATAAAGATATGTCTTAGCACTCTTTATCAATTGAATACTTATTTTCTTTATTTAAGTAATGATAAAATATATTTTTAACATAAATTATATCAAAAAATAAGATTTAATCCTTAAATTATTATTCTTAAAAGATAAAACACCCAAATAATAACTCTGTTATACATAACATTTAATTTAGTTTATTTTCTCTTCAATTTTCTGTTCTTTTTATCTATTTTTTAAATTTTATATTTTATACACTTTTATCCTAAATATTCATTTTATGGATAGGTACTTAATATTAATTTATATTTATGTTAAATACATTCGGTGTCATAATTATTCCTTATAGTGGATATATACTTATACAAACATATATAATAATGGTTAGATTAAGTCTTCACTTAACAATTTTAATAATTTTTATTCATTTTATTTTTAATTAAATCTATTCCCATGGGTGTGAAATCACTAAACATGTTGGATTATTTCTTGTATATAAATATATTTTTATATTGATTTAGTATCATCACCAAAAATGAGATATATACATAAATACATGATTAACATTGTTAATATAAAACCTCCAAAATTCTTCATTTATTACTAAATAACATGCTGATGATGGAATTTCAAAACTAATTCAAAATGATTGTGAATATGGATACTATAACTCCATAACAAGAATTTTAAATGTATTTATGAAATCTTAATATACAATTAATATAATCATCATACAAATGGAATTCTAGAAAACCGTAACTATCAAACTTCAACAATCATAAATACCATGGGCTTGAACCTTAAAATTTAAATTAAAATATAATTGTAAATAGATTAAAATAATTATATTTAATTAAAAATAAAAAAATTAAAATTTTATAATAATATTTAACATATTATAATTTATTTTTATATAGGAAAAGTCATAGAGAATCATCTTGGAAGGAAGTATAGAGTTTTTAAATCCATTTGTTTACGGTCCTTCTCATTATATTGCACTTAATTGTATCTTTCTAATGTTATCCAATGTTTTTTAATTATACTATTATTGACATTTATTCATCTTTATTTTATTCACTTTCATTTTCCAATCAATAGGGAATTGGTTAACACAATTTACTTTATTAATTATCTATTGTTTGGTTAATTTGATTCTTATGTTTATGCTTTAAAATGAATTCTCTTATGTTTTTTAGTCATGATATGATTCTTAAATAGTGTACTTGATAATAGGTGGTCACAAAATTATATTCCCCTTAATGAATTACTTAAGGATATATTCCCTAGATAAGTTATGTTATAATTAATAAGTTTGGCTATTCTATTTTCAGTGATTATGGTGATATTATTATGATGTTCCAAGAATGATTAAATAATATTATATTCTACTTTCATATGAATATGATTTCTATTATTATCCTATTTGAATCCATAAATGCATGTAAATCTATTTATTCCATTATTGAATATAAGTTTGTGATATTATATGAGATACATTTTTATATTTGTATTCCTCTTCATGAGTTTCCTTGTATTTATATCATAACACCTTTATTTTCTTTCCTTTACCCTTATTGAGATTTATATTCTCATCCCATGATTTATAATAATTTTTAAATGGTTTATGTATGGGTATGAAAGTTAAAAAATTCAAAATTAATGTTATGGTGATTGTTCAGGAATGAATAAAGTACATCATTTAAGGCGTAGTGTTTATGTAAAAAATATACCCTGTGTGGAAAAGTATGGGTTTCATTATATAACTAGTTTTTATAATCCTATAAAAATATAAACTTAAAGGACTTGGGGATGTGTGTTATGTAATATTTATTGAAATTATGAAATTATTTGATGATTATTTTTGGATATTTTTATGTGATGTAATATTTATAGAAAAATATTAAATTATCAGATGGTTATATTCAGGATATTTTGATAATTAAATTCAACTTTATAGTTTTTTATATACTGATGGGGAAGACAATATTGGACATCAAAAGTCTACTTCTAGAGTAGAATTATTTATTTGATAATATGTGTTAACTGATACTCTAAAAAGAATATTTAAGTCACACTTAGAAAAACATAATCAAATTATGTTGTTGCATCACAAGATAGAAACCAAATGATTTGGATGGATTAAATAAATGAAAAAATGATAGTGTAATCCCTGTATACTTTTGTAATTTTTTGTAATAACCAAAATGAAATTATGTTTTCAAATAATCAGGAAAAAATTATTATGTTGATACATATGGAAATAAAATAAGAGTTCTTCTTGTAAAAGGTGTAACATGATGTCCTCAATTTTAATTATGATTCAAATAAGGATCCAATAACATATACCTAGATGAATCCATTGATAAATAATTACTTTCAACACTTGAGAGTATTATATAGTTTAATGTATTTTCCAAAAATCTTTATGAGTTCCTAGTTTATATTTTCTCTCTTTCATTTTTTTATATTTATTGAATAAGGGAGATAATACAGTAGGATATATTCTCAAAAATGGTAGAATTTATAATCAAAAGAGGATAAGAAAAATGGAGATGGAATATTTAGTGGGAGTTTTTTTACAATGGGATAAAGGATGATTTTTCATTTTATTAAAAATTTTATTTTTTGTTCTATTAATTTTACCAAAAAATAAAAAGGGGAGATTGAAAAGACATTATGAAGTGAGTTTTAGGGAGTTTTAAGATCCCTTATGAAGTGGGTTGACAATTGGGGTGTTTTAAGGTCCCACAATGATCCTTGGTCAACATAGTAATTTTATTTAAATTTAGAGTTAAAGTGTTCCAGCAAATGATACTTTATATTAAAATTTGGTCTTTCAAAAACTTTCACATTTAGAGTATGTTATGACTTAGTTTATTGAGTTTTTGATTTATGAGATTTGAATTCATTTTAAGTTAATATTTATTGTTAATATTATTAATGATTTGATTAAGTTTGATTAGATTTTAATATTCCACAAAAGAATAAATATATTCATGGGAAATTTAATATATTTTTTTATGTGTTATAAATCACATTATGGTTTATGTCTTAGAAACATGCATTGTGAGGGAGAAGGAGAAAAACACAGATGGTTCTGACCATGGTGGATATATTTGGGGGGTATCACTTACTATCTACCATATGGATAAAAACACATCAAGGTTATGGTAACAATGCCATTGTTTTTGAAAAATAATCATAATATATAGACATATAGTAATGAAGACTACTAGAGAGGATTTTGAAATCCACTATTCACCTAATAGAGAAACTATATCATGGATTAAAAAATTATATCAAGTTCGGATGACAAAAAACACACGTTCATTGATGAAATTTGATAAATAATTAGAGAAAAAACACTTGTGGTATGATACAAAACATTTCATGGTTTCAATAATATTTGAGGAAGTATTGATGGAAATGATATTTAAATTTTTAGGGATTTTAAATATTTGATAATAGTTTTATGATAATATATTATCCCTATGAGACCACAATGTTGTTTTGGACACCATTTCACGACTTTTAATATTCTATATATAAATATGTTTTTCTTTATATAAGTTAATGAGATATCCTCCCATAGTCTCTAGAGAGTTTTAATGAAAAAATGGTCATGTTTTAGATAATAACAATATGAATACATTATTTTGGACCACAAGAACCTGAGAAGGAGAGAAGGATACCAGATATGATTAATGACACTAATCATTGTTCTTTCTTCTATTTTATTGAATCTTGAACTCTTATATGAATTCAAGGAATATCTTCCATGTCTATCCTTTTTTCTATGTTTATAATAATACAAGAATATATGATGTGGGATAAAAACACTAATTACTAAAGATTAACCACTGATACAGATTTGGAGAACCTTGTAGAAATATATTTTATTCAAGTTATGTTCTTTTTCTCTCACTATATCTCATCAAAATCGATGATTTTATCATTTGTGTGATCTTACACACTAACCAACATGAGAGTAAAGTTATTACTGGGAGATAGGTTTATTTTTGGGGTATTTATTCACCCTCCCTCAATGCTTGTAATTTTTATACCTCGGCATATCAATAGAAAAATAAAATAATTCTCTAATTTACTATATGTATATAAATGAATATATTACTTCTTAATTAGTTATTGGTAGAATTATTTAACATTTATTCTATCTAGGGAGTTGGTATCCATATTAGTGATCAATTTTATAACTCTTCAAAAGGAATGGTATAAGAATCCATTAGATTTACCTAATCCAAAAATTATTGATTTTATAATATACATATATGAATGTTGCAAATATTGAGCCAAAAAATATGATATATAAACTTTTATGAAATATAGAAAGTTTCAATGTGTATAAGTTACGGTGTATTAGAAAAATATGTCTCTGAGAAATATTATTATCAAAGGCATAAAATTTTATATATTTTTTAAAGGTTTCCATGTAATTCTATGACTTGGGATTCTTGGTCCTGAGATGAACTTGGTATAAACCTTAATTTACCCCTATATAACAGGGAGTACCATATAATAGAGAGGTACCATATATAAACATATAGAGATTTTGGCCTTGATGAATTAAATTAAATTGTTCGACACTAGATTCGACCAAATAATTGGCATGAATCATTCGAAAATCAGACATAACTACCCATAAAAAAATAAAACTAGTAAACATAATTAGAACCCCCTATATCTAATATATAAAATAAAAAGAACCATATTAATGTCCTCTAACCTAATAGATACAACTACATATTTATCTTTAGCCTCATAGACCATATTCAACATGAATCACTATCTCACATTAGGTTTTATCACTGCAACATTTATCAAAATGAAAATTATACTCATAAACATTGGAACCATACCATTTTAATGGGTAGGGGTGAGCCTATTGACCTAGTAGTTTCCCCCTTATATCATATACTCTCCTTTGTGAATGTGATAAATATTAATTCCTGTATTAATGTGTTTGAGTGACTCTAAACACATCATGATAATTCAAACACTAGAGAAATAATGATAATAAAATAAAATAAACTACATGTATAAAACCATTAAATATAAAAAAGTTAAAAAGAAAATAAAGAAATCACACAACTTTAAAGTCCTCTGTACATGCCTCAAATTACAAGGTCATCCTACCTCTTTTAAAAACCCAAAATACCACAAATTTCAACATCAAAACCATACCCAAATTATAATTCCAATAAAAGACTAGTCAATTTAATCAATACTTTAGATAAACTCATTCATTCCAACATACTATCAACGATTTATCATTTGGTTGACTTCAATTTGACACATAATGAGTTATCATACCCCACCAACATAATCAATAAATGTTTCATGGACATGTAATTATTTAGTAAACCCCTTTGGAAATATTTTTTTATAATTTGTAATTATACATATATCACATCTCCTAGGATTGATATACCCATCACCCAATGAAACTCATCACTCACTATGTAGTTTCTAGACTATATGTAGAGAGTGTGTACTAATAAAAAGAAAAAATAAGGAAATATATTACCTCATAATAAGAATGAGAGCTCAATTAAGGATAAACTACTCATACCCATGCCCATAAAAAACTATATATTTCTATAAAACCATCTTTAAAGACCAAATAGAATGATATGATATCATTCCAAAACACCATTTTCAAGAAACTATGTGTAAACCTACTCACCTTACAAAAATAAAAAATAATGTGTTTATAATAACCTTCTTGAAGGCCCCAATCCATCCACTACCAATAAACACTCTTAATAATCCCATTGAATAACCATGAAAGTTCACAACCCATCTCCAAGAGTCCAAACACCAAAAGAATGAAAAAAACCTAAAAATAAAATGTTTGGTAACTTATTTTCATAGTTTAAAAAACATAAAGTAAACCATGATAATCCACTATCTTAAATTACAAAGACTAAATGAATTATAAATCTTGTAGTTAAACTATCTCTAAATATTATAAACTATAAAAAAACTTAAAAACAGAACTTCAATATAATTTTTAATTTTTTCCTATATAAATACATGATAAACATTTTGAAATCTTAATGTACCCAAAATATATGTGCAACCATCTTCAAGAAAATCCAATCCTACTCTGTCAATCCATACCAAAACATCTTTATTCCTAAAGTCTCACTTACCAAAACCAAGTCGATACTTATAGAATTGATCATGTAGTCACTCAACCAAAACAAACTAAAAAACCTAACAAAATATATGCCAACTAATATCAAACTATGTTTCCCCAACTAATGTTGAAAACCCAAACCACATGAATCAAAATCACTTCACAGAGTAACATAATGGCCAAAAAATATTCAGCCAAACTCTCAAATCAACCATTAACCATAATTTACAATACCAAAGGTCACTCAACCAAACAATCAAAGAAGATAAACCCAATCAATTATTAAATTTCTTAAATACTCCAAATTATACCAATATAATCAATTATAATGAAAGGATTTTCTTTAAAATATGTTTCACTTTTATATGGAAATAAGAAACTGACCTTCTAAAATAAAATTCAATAATTGTATTTAAAATAACTTTTAAACATTAAAATAAAATTTAAATTTTAAAAACTCTTGTAAAATTTCATTAAAAACATTATAAATACCCTACCTATTTGAATAAAAATTTCAAACCATTATTTTATAAATAACAATGAACTATACTTCTAATAATAAACAACACTCTAACCCATAAACTAGAATAGACACACTTTACCGAATATGATACCATCAAAAGAACTATTTTACCATTATTATATGATTCTTATGTTTAAACAATTACTATACCATTTTAATGATTTTGAAAAAATAATAGAAAACCAAATAATAGTCATCAAGGCAATCTAAAATAATAATCCCATAATAATAATAATGATAATAAAAACAATAATAAATTTAAAAAATAAGTAAACACTCATTCAGGCACTTTAATAAAAAATATCTATATTATTAAATGTTACTTCCTTATAATACATTTATAAATCTACCTCCTTGAATTTCAGAATTTAAAATTTTTATTCGATATCACATTTTCTAAGATATCCAAATTCAAAAAAATTATATTGTTAAAAAATTCACTATAAAATATATTATGATGATAAAATAGTCACTAGAAAGTGTTACAATGTTAAACTAATCATAATTTTTTTAGCTTTTCTAATCATATTATAGACCATATGAGAAAAACCATGCATCTATATGAAATTCAGCCATAAAAGGAAAACGTCATCGAGGTGAAAAGATATATTCCCTTAGGTGCACTGATCTGGACTTTAAAACACATGTTTTTTCCATATTTATATTTTTAATTTTTAATGATTTAATTGGTTATTCTTGTACCTTATAATAAATATTAACACTTTTGGGGTTCTATAAAAAAATTTATCAATTAATCGGTTTTTATAATTAATCGTGTATTTCAAACAATAAATTTTCTAATTTAAGTTTTACTTTATTTTATATTCTATAAGATTTTTATTTATCTAGTTGTTTTTTTCAGATAATTTAATAGTTTAGCTCTAATTAATTAATTTGGACTTTGTATATGATTAATGTATTCTTAATCTAACATTGCATGTATTAAATATTAATTAAATTAAAAATAATGTAATCTAAATTTTAGTTGTCTTTTAACAATTCCATTTTTATAACTTTGAGTTTATAAACTCACTGTATCTTAATTTAATTTCACAAATTAACATAATTGTTTAATAAAAAACAATTATCTGTCTAACTTAAATTTATTTAATTTGATACATAAGACTTTTATAAATAATTAAACTTTGTTTTATAATTGTTTTAATTAACTTTTAATGATATAATTGTTTCTTAATTTCATTTTTAGTAAAGTTCTAATTTTAGTTAAGTTTAAACAGTTTTATTATTTTATTAAAGTTCATGACTTATTTAAACTTTCTTTTATTTTAATTAAGTTTCAGTTTTATTAATTATTTTGTTCATATTAAATTTATGTTTTAATTTATTTTATCCCTCTGTTTATTTTGCAGTTTCATGGGTCGCCTCGGTCATGGTTCCACCACGCACCATTTTCCTTTACGGTCTCACCGTATCACTTGTGCCACTGGTTCCGGTCCCTGCCTCTTCCCACTTTTCACAGTGGCACTGTAACCTATCTTACTGTCTCAACCTTTCATGGTGCCACTCCAAACTGTCTCACTGTATTCTTCTTACGATTTCTTCTGCTAGCGGTTCCCTTCATGTCACATTCACGGTTCCATGAGTTCTTTCCTTTTTCAAGGTGTAACCCTTCTCCCATGTCGCAGCTCTATCAAGTTTAACAACATGTTTTTCATGATATCTTAACCTCACACCGATTTTATTTCCGCAAACATCGATCCTCCTTATCCTTTCACTTACTCATGCAACAACTTCATCTTGTCAGCGAGAGTTTCTCCATTCCTACAACACCCACCATCCTTTACAATGATGCCACCATCTCCATAGAATTGATCCAAAATGTCTCAAAACCAGATAATCATCATAACTCATCAACATTTCAGACTCATATTAGAATTTTCATATAAGACTCAAGTAACAGATCTTTTGCAAAACCAGATTCAAAATCAACCAAAATTTCGACCTTAGAACTAAAACCATTGTAAGAAGGTTGAAATGTTGTGTCGCAAGACACCATCAGGGGAAAATTCCTTCACCAGAACCATCTTCTGACTCGCCCCTTCCATACCCTCAAATCCTAATCCAGAACGATACTCACTTTTTGAGACCCGGAAATCAGACCAAAATAGCAAATTACCAGATTAAACCTGAACGTTAATTTCGAACCCTCACCATGCCATCTGGAGGAGAGGCACAACGAGGAGGACGAATCGTGTTATCTGAAACCGATATCTCTTGTTTACCATTGGCTCTGTTCGAAGAAGTCAGACCCTATTCCCCCTTTCCTCTATATGTGGTTGCGCCTATATTTGGGGGGGATGAAGGATAGATAAAAAAAATAAAAAGAAAAGATAGAAATAATAATAATAATAATAATAATAATAAATTAATCAAATAAATATAATATAATATAAAATAATTTTAATATAAAAACATTTATAATATTTATAAATAGATACGTTATAAAATAAAATATAATTGAAACTAATAAGAATTTTTAGTTATCAAATTATAAACAATAATATTTAATAAATTAAGTTTAATATTAATTAATAAATTAACACTTTAATTTTATTTTTAACAGAATAATTATATTAATTAAAATAATAAAGTAATTAATATTAATCTATTTTAAGATTAAAAATTAAGTTTTACTAACTAAATGTTAATAATACTAACACTAATTTAATAATTTATTTAATAATAATAAATTAAATACTTAATAATTTTACTTATTTAATAAATTAATTATAATAACAATATTTAATAATAATTATCAATTATGATTATTATTAACTAAATTTAGTTAATTTTAAATAAGTATTATAACTTTAGTCTTTAAAAAAATAAAATATTTATTAACTTTCTTCGTGTTTTAATTGTTTTATTTTGTTTTTAATTTTGTAGGTTCATTCAAGAGATGTGTATATGTTCATATTAAAAC
This sequence comes from Viscum album, assembly GCA_963277665.1. Taxonomy (NCBI): domain Eukaryota; kingdom Viridiplantae; phylum Streptophyta; class Magnoliopsida; order Santalales; family Viscaceae; genus Viscum; species Viscum album. Next base: position 139,872,195 of record OY728155.1, read on the forward strand.
AACTAACTTAGAGGGAGTTACTTATGTGATAAAAATTAGTGTGACATGGCTGTCGTGAGAAAAAGCAGATGCGCGGTGAAACAGAAAAAGGCGAGTCCAAGTTGGTGAAAATTGAGTAGCGACTTGCAGTAGATGACAGAGGGTATAAAAATAGAGATGTAGCAGAATTTGATGGGGGGGGGGGGGGGTAATTAATAAAAAAATTCATTCGATCAACCACTTCCATTGAGAGCAGAGTAGAGAACCAAGAGGCGAACCTTGGAGTTGTGCTCGGAGAGCCATTCTCTAGAGATCTGAGGGCCTGGAGTAGTAGTAATTCGAACTAGCAGAGAGTGTTTTCTTCCTCTGTTTTCTTTTAATTATCTTCTTTTATAATATAATTATTTTAGTCTATGTGGTTGAGACAATGTTATGCTAAATACGTACTATTCTATGTTAAAAATCGAATATATAGGTTATCTTCCTTATCACTTATCACTATCATTTTTAATGTGATCAGATTTGATCGGTGAGATCAGTTCTGATTGCATTCAATTTCAATCTAACACTTGAACTTAATCTTGGAATTCCACATTCATTCAGTGAGTTTTATTGTGGATTAATTTTCTTAAACATTTAAATTGAAATGAAAACTACAGAACATGTGGCGATTACCTTCTGTCACTCTTTAAAAAACAATATTCTCAAGATGATTGATCTAGGAGTGGCGAACTCTAAGACTTGTTGACTTGAGTGATTTATATCCTGGAGAGGGAAATAAATCAATCCCTTCAGTAGTATTGGTTTTGAATATTATTTTTAGAAGGAATACTTTCTAAACCAATAGAATTTAAATTTTCCCCGAGCTTTTTACAAGACAGTTCGTTTATCAGTGTTGTTATATCTCTGTTTTCCAATGTTTTCAACTGTTTCTCACTTCATCTTAGTTTAGATATAGGTTATGTATTGTTCTGTCACTTTACTACTTAAAAAATAATATAAAAAAGTTAAAATAATAGAAAATTTACTCCACTGCTAACAACTATGGGGTATTTTTTAAAAAATATAAGATTAATGGTCAAAATTGCCTTCTATGTGGGTTCGACCCTTCTTGCCACATATACTGTAGTCAGTATAATTATAAATTTTAAACATTGACCTACTTCAATGACAATTTAGGTAAAGTTTTTGGCACCATTTTCGAGAAAGGAACGAGCCATTAATTCAAAAATAAAACACTAGAAAAATCACACATAAAAAATTTGAAAAAAATTGAAAATAGTTTAAAACAAATCTGCTTGAATTTATATTGAGTTGATGATGTTCATTGTATTGATTGAGTTACTTTTTAGTACTACTGTGTGCTACTTGAATTATTAATATACTTTTTATGAGAACAAGACCCTCTTCTATTTGTCTAGATCCACTGAATATAGAAATAAACAAACATCTCACTACTCTAAGAAAGAAGAAAAAAATTGAAATGGAAAACATAGAAAATAGAGTTCCTAATAATAACTTCCAAAACAATCCGGATGTCATAGAAGAAAATGAAAGGCCTAGGATGAGGGAGTTTCAACTTCCTCATGTTTCAAGGAATCCATCATCTATTAGGTTATCTCATAAATCCAAAAATTATGAATTGAAATAGTCACATATTTCATTGTTTCCTGCTTTTAATGGACTGTATAATGAGGACTCTATGGCCCTCATTAGAGTCTTATAAAATATTGTGCAGCAATTAACTCTTATAGGACTCATAGAAAATGAACATAGAATGAGAGTCTTTGCCTTTTGATTTAAATGGAATGCTAGAAATTGGTTTTTAATTCTAGATGAGAACATTTTTGAAAACTGGAATCATGTGTATAACTCTTTCATTACGAAATTTTATCCCCAAAGACATAAATGTGAACTTAGAAAAAAATAACTAGTTTTTCCCAAGAATATAGAGAATCTTTTCATGAAGTCAGGGATAGATTTAGGAATATCTTTCGGCAGTGTCCCCATCACTAACTCCCATCACACCTTCTCATGGATACATTCTATGAAGGGCTATCCTCCTCTGGACATAATCTAGTATACCAAGATGTTGAGGGTCATTACAATGATAAAACAGATTAAGAACTTAAATTTTTTTAATAATCTTTCTCGGAATTCACTACATAAAAATTCAATAAGGAAAATATTCAATAGAAATGTTAATCCAAACACTGCTTCAATGAATGAAACTCAAGCTCAACTTGCTGAAATCACCAACCAACTTCAATATCTAATGAATCAGAATTCTAAAAAAGCTATTAACCAACTTGGCTATCAAAATACCAACCAATATTTTAGGGAACAATGTGTCTAGTGTGGTATGTTTGGACATACTGAAAACTTTTGTCCTAATTTTGATATGCCAGCCTAACAACAAGAAAACTCAAACTTTGTTAACTATGGTTTTAGAATGCCTCCTAAAGAATATCCATTTTCAAACAATTTTAACCAAGGCTATATGAACCATTGAAATTTTTCCTCGAAAGATCAAGGCTTAATCAAACAATCCACTACCCCTAATTACTCTAATCAACCAATACCAAATTTTCAGAATCAACAAAGGGGAAAGTCTTCAAATATACAAGCAAAAAATGATAGTCACATGACTTCTAAGCTTGATCTAATTTTAAATAAAATTAAATATCAAGTGGAAAGGTACATGAATCAGCTGTCCAAACATCAAAATCTATATGATTCTAAAAACAATGAAAATTGATGTGAGAATGCCAAAAATGGAAAAACAAATAGGCAAACTTGCTAGAGATTTTTCATCTAAGAAGAAAGGTAGACTTCATAGTACCACTAAGGTTAACTCTAGTGATAATGCTATGGCTGTTGTAACTAGAAGTGGGATTAATACTAAAACTATTGCTGAAAAAGACCTTGAAAATTCCCAAAATTAAAATCTGCTTCAATCTGAAAAAGATTGCTTTTTCACACATACTGGAAATTCACAGAAAAGTAATGAAAATAATCAAAATTTGAATTTGTCACCTGAAACTGAAGATAAAACTTCCTCTTAAAATCAAAGGAATAAAGGAAAATAAAAAGTTGATGAAGAGGTGAGGGATATACCTACTGTCTTGAATTTTTTTCCCCACCCACCCCTTTCTATGAGAAGCTAAAACCTCAATGTAACACCAAGGTTGATCTTCTTCATTTCCTTGGACTTCATTTCATGCTTCAAGTAAACATTCCTTTCATTCAAACCTTAACTCAAATCCCATCTTATCTAAAATCTTTGAAGAAAACTATTTGAATCAAAAAAAACTATAGAATAATTTCTTACTTACAGCCTCACTAAAGAGTGCATTGCTGTACTCCAAATGAAAATTCCACATAAAATGAAAGACCCAGGTAGTTTTGTCATACCTTACACACTAGGAAACTCTAATCGGCTTAACTATTTGTGTGATTTAGGTTCTAGAATTAATCTGCTCCCATACTCACTATTTCAAAAGTTGTGGTTGGGTGACCTTCAACCCACCACCGTCATACTATAGTAAGGTGATAGATCTTTCACTCATCTTATGTGTAGGGTAGATGATTTTCTAGTTAGGATTGGGAAACTATTTCTACCTGCTGACATTTTAGTGTTAGATATATATTGTGATCAAGAGGTTCCCATTATCTTGGGTCATCCATTCTTGGCCACAGGAGGTGCTGTAATTGAGTTTTCTAAGGTTCAATTAATTTTTAAAATTGGAGAACAACAAGAATATTTCAATGTGTTTAAAAATGTTAATGGACGAATTTTTTCTAAAAACTGTTCAATGGTAGAGTTATTAGAAGATGAGAACTCAATCGAAAATATTGAAAACTCTAAAAATCATTCCTCTATTGAAGAAAATAATTGTGAAGCTGAAAATCCTATTAAATCTATTTTAAATGTTCAAAATTCTGCTCGAACTTCAAATATGTAAAAATTTCTAGAACTAGATAGCTGTCTAGTTTCTGCTATAGAATATTCCATTGTTTCTGAACTTAGAAGCTTTTTGACTGAATTTGAGGGTGTTTCTATTAACATAAACCTTGCTGAACACTTTTATGATATTGAGGGAGAACTTATAATACAATTATATGATTATTCTCTGATAAACTTGTTAAATTCTGATCTTGAATGTCCATATAGTGTACTGCCCACATTGGACAATAGTACTGTTACTTCTGAATCTAAACATGAAATAAATTTTTTTTCATTTCAATAATCATTACAAGAGATATATTGAAGATATTGGAACTCCCTAGCCTAAGAGTCTTCCTTTAAGTGTGGAACCACCCACTTTTGAGATAAAACCAATCCCTTATCATCTTAAATATTCATTTCTGGGTGAGAACTCCACTTTTCTTGTAATAATTTATGCTGAACATAATTAATATCAAGAGGAAATATTGTTGACTATGTTGAAGAAGTTTAAATATGCCATAGGCTGGACTATAGATGATATCAAGGGTATTAGTCCCTCATTCTATATTCATAAAATAGCTATGGAGCCTGACCATAAGACTAGGGTAGATTATCAAAGAATATTATATCCAAACATGAAATATGTAGTGAGAGAGGAAGAGATCAAATTGTTGGACCTAGAATGATATATCCCATTTTTAATAGTTCTTGGGTCAGCCCCATCCAGGTTTTTCCCAAGAAGGGAGGTTTCACATTTGTTAAAAATGAAAATAATGAAGAAATTGAAGTAAAGAAAGCCACAAAATGGAGATTTTGTATAGATTATAGGATGCTTAATGCAGCCACTTGGAAGTACCATTTTCCAATGCCCTTCTTGGATCAAATGCTTGATAGGATTGCTAGAAATGCGTTTTTCTATTTTCTAGATGGGTATTCTAGTTACAACCAGATTGTTGTTGCTCTAGAGGATTAGGAAAAGACCCCTTTCACATGCCCCTTTGGAATATTTACCTCCAGGTGGATGCCCTTTGGGTTGTGTGGAGCTCCAACCACCTTTCAAAGGTATATGATGGCCATCTTTTCAGATATGATTGAGATAATTATTGAGGTTTTCATGGATGACTTCTCCATTGTGGGTAGTACTTTTGATAGTTGTATTAGAAATATTGAGTTAGTCTTGGAGAGATGCATTGAAACCAAACTTGTTCTTAATTGGGAAAAGTTTCAATTCATGGTCACAGAAGGTATTGTGATTGGTCATAAATTGTCCAAAAGAGTTCTAGAAGTTGATAATACTAAGATTGATTTTATTAAAAAACCACCACCTCCTGTAAATATCAAAAGTGTTAGAAGTTTCCTAGGTCATGCCAATTTCTACCAAAGATTCATAACATATTTTTCCAAAACAACTAAGTCCTTGTGTTCTTTGTTGGTCAAGGATGTACCTTTCAATTTTGATGAAAATTATTTGAAATCATTTAATATGCTTAAAGAAAAACTCACTACATCACCAATCATCACTGCACCTAACTGGAAACTACCTTTTGAACTTATATGTGATGCTAGTGATATGGATGTAGGTTCTATCCTTGGAAAGAGGAAAAATAAGAAGTTACTTGTGAATTATAATGCTATTAGACTATTAGATGATGCTCAAAAGAATTACACCACTACTGAAAAAGAATTGTTAGTTGTTGTGTTTTCTCCAGAAAAGTTTAGACAGTATCTCTTAGGTTCTAAAGTCATCATTTTCACTGATCATTATACCTTAAAGTATTTGATATATAAGAAAGAAACTAAACCCATGCTGATTAGATGGATTTTGTTTCTACAATAGTTTGATTTAGAAATTAGGGATAAGCAGGGAGCTGAAAATTTGGTTGATGGCCATGTTTCTAGGCTTCCTCTTACTCAATCGATATCTGAAGATCCTAGGGAGATAAACTCATCATTTACTGATAAGAAGCTTCATACTGTGTCAATCAAGAAATCTGCTTGGTTTATGGATTTTTCCAACTTCCTGACATTAGGATTTTTCCCCAAGAATCTGTTGAATAACCAAAGAAAGAAATTTATTTTTGAGCTTATGTACTATCATTGGGTTGATCCCCTGCTGTTTAGGAGACGTGATAATGGTATCCTTTGGAGGCTGTTTCTTGAGGAAGAGATGTTTCCTATCTTAGAAAGTTGTTATTCTTCACCTCGGGGAGGTCACCATGGTGGTGAAAGAACAGCTCAAAAATTCTTACAATCTGGTTTCTATTGGCCCACACTATTTAAGGGTCCTCGAAGCTTTGTGGTCGGCTATGATAGGAGTCCGAGGCTAGAAAATGTTGGTAGAAAGTAGGAGTTACCCCAAAAAGGAATTATGGAAGTCGAAATTTTTTATGTCTTGATTTTAGATTTCATGGGTCCATTTTCATTATCTCATGGGAATGAGTATATAATTGTTGTTGTTGACTATGTTTCGAAATTGGTTGAGGTAGTAGCACTGCCGAACAATCAATCCAATTCTATAATTAAGTTTTTCAAGAAGAATATCTTTACAAGATTTAGATTCCAAAGATATTTTATCAATGATAATAGAACACATTCTAAGAACTATATTTTTAAATCTTTGATGGGAAAATATGGTTTTGTTAACAAAAATGGTACTTCTTATCATCCATAGTCTAGCGGATAGGTGGAAATTTCAACCAGGGAAATGAAAGAAATAATTGATGAAACTATGTCGAATTCTAGGAAAGACTGGTATCTTAAATTGGATGAAGCTTTATGAGCATATATAACTACTTTCAAGACCTCAATAGGTATGTCTCCTTACAGGAAGTTTTTTGGGAAATGCTGTTAGTTACCTGTGGAGTTGTAACACAAGTCTTATTTGGTAGTTAAGGCTATGAACTTTAATTTTAAGAGTGCTGGTGAGAGGAGGTTACTTGTGCTGAGTGATGTTGATGAGATCATGAGAGAGAGTTATAATAATTCAAGTATTTATAAAGAGAGAACTAAAATATTTCATGATTATATCATTCAATCCAAAGAATTAAAACCTGGATAGAAGGTCTTCTTCTTTAACTCTAGGCTTAACCTATTTCCTAGAAAACATAAGTCCAAGTGTTCTGGACCTTTTACTTTAGTGAGAGTGCTTAATAATGGAGCTCTTTAAATAGTATGTGAAGTGAATAAACCCATGTTAGTCAATGTACAAAGAGTGAAACTTTATTTTGAGGGAAAACCGAAGAGCTTGGATGCCTTCACAATGCTTGAAAACTGAACTTGAATAAAGTTTGGTTAAAGAATTTAAAAGTTAGCACTGCATGGGAGGCAACCCATGGTCCTTTTTGTATTTAATTTTTTTTCATTTTAAATATGAATAAAATTATTCTTCTGTGTTCTGTTTTTGAAAAATTCCTATTATTGGTTGTTCTTGGTCTCTTGGTTCTGTCTCAGGATGCTGCTGCTTATGTCAATAAATGAGTATAATTCCTATACTAGAGGGAAATTGACAAATATATTCAAAGAAGTACTCAATTCATAATTTTTTCATTTAGTTTTCTCCTCCTATTGAATTAAAGGATAAAATTTTCTACATGTTTTGTTATAAAAATTCTTTATATGTTTAAAATTCTACTTGAATTGGAATGAAATTTTGTTGCTTGTCACTAAGTTGAAATTAAAAAAATTCTACATGTACTTCACTATTAAAAACTGAATTTCATTATAATTAAAATCATCCACTACTTGAAACTAAGTGTGGGCGGGTACATGATACTGGTCTTTTGAATCTGATTAATTTTGGGATGTCTAGCATGAACTATGTTTGTTGTATTGAATATCTAACTAAATAAATTCTGCTAAACATTCTTTCACCCTAATTAACTATTCACCCACACCTTATATGTTGCTAATCAGCTATATTGAAAATCTTGGTCACTGGACATAAATGTTAATGCATGTATTTGCTAATGAAACTGCTATTAAGTTATTCCTTCTGGTGAACAATATCTATGAACTTTAATGTGACCTTTATACATGTCATTTATCTACTGAATTAAAAATTTGATTTGAAATTTAATTGTTTAATTGTTCTTCTCCACTTTTAAAGACAACTTTGGGGAAAAATTTGGGTTTTACGTGTGGGGGAGGGGGTCATTTCTTGATTGTTCTAAACTGTGCTTAATTGAAAGCCCATAAATTCCCACTACAACTCATAATTTATTGTAAATAATGGTTATTTTTTTTTTCAAAATTATTGCATATTTTTTGGTTTTATATAGTACTCAATTGGGTATTGACTTAGGAAAAGTACCTTGCTGGAAGTTAATAATTGATTTGAATATGAAATTAGTGATAATGGATGATTGCTGTGTGGTATTTCTTAGCGGTATAATAAGATCTTGGTTTAGGACTACCTCTGAGAGTTATATGGGTGAACTGTTAGTGGAGTTATGATTATAAACCCTAGAACTGGAAGTTTGAATTGATAGTAGGGGATTAATTTTTCTTTAATTTATTAAATTATTTACTTTAATGATCCAATGTAAATGGTTTTCATTAAAATGTTTTGAAACTGGAGTAGTTTGGGAATCTAGGATCCCACAGTGAGTCTCTGAGACCCTAGATGCTGAGTGCGTTTTTGTTTACTATAAGCCCTCTGTACACTTTGAATAAGTGAATTGCACAATGCTTAACACAAGATTCATGGATTGGGAAAAATAAAATAAAGTGTCTAGGGTCAAAAATGAGTTCATTAAGGTGATGAGAATGATGAACACCAGATGAAGAAGTGGTCAATTGGTTTATATGGGAGTCATTTAGGTTGTATCAATAAGGTGACTCACAAGAAAATATATTTATTGTTGGAACCTAGGGGATGATTCAAAGTACAAAGTTCCATTGGTTAATTTCTTAATTCCATAGAAATTAAACCTCTTGTCACTCTTGTGATTAGAACTTAATCCTGGATTGAATTTAGTCACCTAGCAGTATCACATATGAGGCATGACATCTTCATTTCACGATGATTCATATTTTTTTGATAACCCTCTGAGTATTTGTTCTGTGCAAGACTTGTTCTGAAAATTTCACTTCTAAAAGCCTATTGACATGTTTTTGAAGTCCTCTGTTGAAAGTTCTGGACATGTTACATTTTGAGCAATTTAATAAAAACATTTCTCTATTTCTCAATGATAATAAAACATGGGATTGTTTGAGGACAAACAGTGATTAAGTGTGGGGGAATTTGATGTGACCTTAAAACACATGTTTTTATACAGTCATATCATTAATTTTTAATGATTTAATTTGTTATTCTTATACCTTATATTAAATATGAACACTTTTGTGTTTCTATAAAAAAATTTATCAATTAATAAATTTTTATAATTAATCGTGTATTTCAAACAGTAAATTTGTTATTTAGGTTTTACTTTATTTTATAGCCTAAAAGATTTTTATTTAGCTAGTTTTTTTTCTACCAATTTAATAGTTTAGCACTAATTAATTAATTTGGACTTTGTACACGATTTATTTATTCTTAATCTACCATTGCATGTATTAAATATTAATTAATTTAAAATAATGTAATATAAATATTAGTTGTCTTTTAACAATTCAATTTTTATAAAATGGAGTTTATAATCTCACTACATCTCTTTAATTTAATTTCATTATTTAACAAAATTGTTTAATAACAAAATAATTATCTCTGTACCTTAAATTTATTTAATTTGATATAGTATACTTTTATAAATAATTAAACATTGTTTTATAATTGTTTTAAATAACTTTTAATGATTTAAATGTTTCTTAATTAAATTTTTAGTAAAGTTCAAATTTTAGTTAAGTTTAAACGTTTTTATTATTTTATTAATGTTTATGACTTATATAAATTTTCTTTTGTTTTAATTAAGTTTTAGTTTTTATTAATTTTTTTTTTCATATTCTATTAATGTTTTAATTTATTCTATCCCTTTTTTATTTTGGAGGTTCACGGGTCGCCCCAGTCACCATGCCACCACGCACCGTTTTCCTTTACTATCTCACTGTATCACTTGTGCCATCGGTTCCAATACCTGCCACTTCCCACTTTTCACGGTGGAACTGTAACCTATCTAACTATCTCAACCTTTCACAGTGCCACTCCAAACTGTCTCACCGTATTCTTATTACGATGTCTTCTTCTACAGGTTCCCTTCATCTCACATTCATGATGCCACGAGTTCTTTCCTTTTTCACGGTGTCACCATTCTACCATGCCACAACCTCCATCAGGTTTAACATATAGTTTTTCACAATGTCTCAACCTCACAACGATGTTATTGCCGCAAACATCGATCCTCCTTAGTCTTTCACCTACTCATGAAACAAGTTCATCTTGTCTGCGATAGTTTCTCTATTCCTGCAACACCCACTATCCTTTACAATGTTGCCATCATCTCCATTAAATTGATCCATAGTGGCTCAAAAACTAAAGAATCATCATAACTCCTCAAAATTTAAGACTCGGATTAGAATTTTCATACAAGACTCAATTAATAGATCTTTTTCAAAACCAGATTCAAAATCAACCAGATTCTAAACCTTAGAACTGAAACCATTATAGGAAGGCTAAAATACTGTGTCGCAAGATGCCATCAGGGGAAAATTGCACCATCGAAACCATCTTCTGCCTCTCCCCTAACATACCCTCGTATCCTAATACACAACGATTCTCACTTTTTTAGACTCAAAAATCATACCAAAATATCAAATTTCCAGATTAAACCCAATTGTTCATTTCGAACCCTCACCGTGCCATCTGGTGGAGAGGCCAAGCTAGGAGGAAGAATCGTGCTATCTGAAATCAGTCTCTCTTATTTACTGCCGGCTCTATTTGAAGAAGTCGTACCTTATTCCACATTTCCTCTGTGTGTCGCTGCGCCGATATTTGGGGGGATGAAAGATAGATAAAAATAAAATAAAAGGAAAAGATAGAGAAATAATAATAATAATAATAATAATAATAATAATAATAATAATAATAATAATAAATTAATCAAATAAATATAATATAATATAAAATTATTTTAATATAAAAAGTTTTATAATATTGATAAATAGATATGTTATAAAATAAAATAAAAGTGAAACTAATAAGAATTTTTAGTTATCAAGTTATAGACAATAATATTTAATAAATTAAGTTAAATATTAATTAATAAATTAACACTTTAATTTTATTTCTAATAGAATAATTATATTAATTAAAATAATAATGTAATAAATACCAATCTACCTTAAGAATACAAATTATGTTTTACTAACTAAATGATTGCAAAACTAACACTAATTTAATAATTTATTGAATAATAATAAATTAAATACTTAATAATTTTACTTATTTAATAAATTAATTATAATAATAATGTTTAATAATATTTAATAATTATTATCAATTATGATATTTATTAATTAACATAAGTTAATTTTCAATAAGTATTATAACTTTAGTATTTTAAAAAATAAAATATTAATTAACTTTCCTCATGTTTTAATTGTTTTATTTTGTTTTTAATTCTGCATGTTCAATCAAGAGACATGTATATGTCCAGATTTACACAACTAACTCAGTGGGAGTGAGTTACATGAGAAACATTAGTGTTACGCGGCTATCACGAAAAAATGCATGTGTGCGGTGAAACAGAAAAAGACGAGTCTAAGTCGGTGAAAATTGAGTGGTGACATGCAGTAGATGATGGAGGGTATAAAAACAAAGATGCATCAGAGTTTGAGAGGGGTGGGGGGTTCATAAAAAAATCATTTGATCAACCACTTCTGTTGAGAAAAGAGTAGAGAACCTGGAGGCGAACCTTGGAGTACTCCTCGAAGAGCAATTCTTTGGAGATCCGAGGGCCTGGAGCAGTAGTAATTCGAGCTAGAAAAGGGAGTTTTCTTCATCTGTTTTCTTTTAATTCTATTATTTTTTAGTATAATGATATTATTCTACGTAGTTGAGACAATTTTAAGCAAAATACTTACTGTTCGGGGTTAAAAATTGAATCTACTGGTTATCTTCCTTATCTCTTCTCATTATCATTTTTAATGTGATCGAAATTGATCGACGAGATCAGTTCTGATTGAATTCAATTACAACGTACCACCTTACCTTAATATAGGAATTCCACATTAATTTAGTGACTTTAATTGTGGATTAGTTTTCTTAAACATTTAAATTGAAATGAAAACTACAGAACATGTGGGGAGTACTTTTTGTCACTCTTTACAAAACAATATTCTCAAGTTGATTAATCTAGGAGTGGCGAACTCCAAGACTTGTCATCTTGAGTGATTTATCTCCTTGCTAGGGAAATAAATCACTCCCTTCAGTGGTATTGGTTGTGAACATTATCGTGAGAAGGAATACTTTCTAAACCAGTAGAATTGAATTCTTCCATGAGCGTTTTACTGGATTGTTTGTTTATCAGTGTTGTTATATCTATCTTTTCCTATGTTTTCAACTGTTTCTCACTTCAACATAGTTTAAATATAGGTTCTGTAGTTTTCTATCACTTCACTTCTTAATAAATAATATAAAAAATGTTAAAAAAATAGAAAATTTACTCCACTACCGACAACAGTGGGGTCTTTAAAAAAAATAAAAGATTAATGGTCAAAATTTCCTTCTTTGTGGGTTCGACCTTGCTTGACACATATACTATAGTTAGTAGGATTATAAATTTTAAACTTTGACCAGCTTCAATGAAGGTTTAGGTCATGTACTACAAAATCATTAGAGGTTACCAATTAGATCAGAGGGTTTTTAAGTATTTCATGGGGAGTGATTTACATTCAAATGGATCATCACATAAAAGTATAAAAAATAAAAATAGAATGGTACAATGAATAATGATATTAATTAATCTCAATAAAACTTAATAATAATTACCAGTAATTCACCTCATGTAATACAATAAAAAAATCCACTAAAACAATCCCAATACATTAATTATAATGTAATACGAAAGAGCCAACACAAAATAAAAGAGAGTGATACTCTTTATCAATATATTTAAACTATGATTTTTTCACCATGATCTAGAATCCAACTCTATGTTACATGGGGTTATGACCCATTACTACATTTACACATGTATATCATTATTATTATGAGATGTGAACATGTAGAGTCTGAGAAATAATACATAGTAGGATACCACCATGATCTGAAAAAACTTTGGGTTTCCATCATACCCACAAGTGTATAGTAAGAAATAATACTAGAATTTATAGCAAGAAACCAGAATAGAAAAATTATCATTATACACTTACTGAAATATTTTTTTGAGTTTACATACTTTGGAAATTGATGATATAAATATCATAATATATATGAGAATGTATCATAGCCAAAGTCATGGATCAAATAGTGAAATATCCAAACATATGGAAAATCATCTAATTATTGAACTCATGATATATATTAATCTTTCCGATCACAAGTGTTAACTATAATACCAAATAAATATATAAAAAACAATTTTATTATTAATGACACAATAAAAATAAAAATATAGATTTCATAGGATAATTATAGATAATAACAGAAAATAAAAATAATAAAATAGTATGAGTACAATGTAAATGTATCCTAACCCATACTGTTTAATTGACATCATAACTACAACCTGTATAGTGAAAAAGAAAAATAATACAAGGAAAAATCTATAAATAACTTGAAAATTATGTTTTTTATAAGAACTATGTAAGAATATTATTATATAGGAATTAAATATGTCCTATGAGTATTATAACAATTTGAAATTATAACTTTTGATAATATATCAATTAGGATTTGTGTATATTATAAGGGTAATAAAACAAGTTAATAGGTGAATTAAGAAGAATCAAAGGATTATAATAATTGGAACATAATTTATAAGGAACATTTATTAGATTTTGGGTAGGAGGTATCATCTCAAGGGGTTTTCCTAGACCAAGATGAAGATTAAATTCAACAAATAAGGTTTGAGAAAAATAATATCTAAGAGAAGTTCAAGTTAGTGGAATTCACCACAAGGTCAATATTAGTAAAACCACCCTATGAAATTACCACCATTTCATACCTTAACATTATAGATAACACTTTTTCTATAAAGAGTTATGTATCTTGGGGTTAAGGTGGTATTAATATGTATTTTATTTTATTTATAAAAAGTATTTTATTTATATACTATATTTTTGTAAAATATTAAATTATTATATAAAATTTAAATTGCACACACTTGGAAAAAGAATATGTAAAATGGATTACATATTTTGAATTAAGATTCCAAAATTAGGTAAGGGCTGAAATTAGGAATTTAAAATAAATTTTAAAATGTTAAAAATGGTGAAATACAGTTGAGAGAAACACTAAACGATTCCATTTGATTTTTTTAACAATAAGTGTAATAATATCTTTTGGGAAGAAGATGATTCACTATTTTTATGATAATGAATAAATTATTATTGTGTTGCATACATTATCCACAAATAGGAAGGACAGAAGTCCAGAGGAAATCCCAAAATGAAGATAATGGAAGAAAGGTTCACAACAATGCAAAAAAAAAACAACGAAATAAAACCACATCATGGTGGTGTTTATGGCGAAGTTTGAAAAATATATGTTTAGGTGAAGAATTCCATAAAATATTATATAGTTAAGAAAGAAATTCCCAAGAAAAGGTAACTAGAAAGGGACCATACTATGGTTGTTCCCATGGTGGAATTCTAGAGCACCAGTGTAAAATGGTGAAAGAAAATATAGTAAGGGGGAAAATTATAGTTAATAATTGGGCAAGAAAACATAAAAATTACTACATCGTGGACCTTGGTGTGATGAAATAGATTCATGTATAATAAAATACGAACATGGAGACCATGTGGTGAATGTGGTTAATTGGAAGTAATGATCTGAAGACCTAAAGATAAAAAGGGATAATAGAGGACAAACCACACAATAATGTAATGTGTGGAAGTCTAGGAGGATACCTATTAAACACATGGATTCCCATTATGGGTTTTGTAGTGTTTGATGGAGGACATGGTGGATAATAATATCTGGAATCCAAAAATAACCAATATAAGGAAACCATACTATAGTGACAGATATGTTGGAGTCACAATAGGAAACATTTTGGCACCACAACATGGTGGAATCCATTGTTGATAGGTAAAGTCACATGGAGAACATGTTTTAGTTTTTGATATGATGGAGTTATAATGGGAATTTTTTTATCATGCTATGGTGAAGGGTGTATCGATGAGTGACACATAATATTTGTGGGAAATAATTATGGAGATTCTTGGATGGATCTCTAATGAGTACACAATCATTTGACTTAGTTTTAGACCATGGTTCTATCCAGAATTTATGGTGATTCTAGTGTTAAAAATTTCAATTAAATGGATATTTATTTCATGTTTTTAGGAGATATAAAAGTATCCATAAATCAGTGAGTTTGTGGACTGTAGTTATGGAAAATTGTAGAGATATTCATGGGAGTTATGGGCAGTTTTATTTACCCATAATGATTCTAATAGGTGTTTACTTTTTTGGAACATGGACTCCCTATTTAAATAGGGTATATTTAATGAAGAAGTTTTTATAGAGAGAGACCTAAATCATTTAATATTAGATTCTTAGAAGAAGAAATAATTTCTAGTTGAGGGGCTGAAAAGAACAAGAAAAAATTGGAAATCAGTGAAGATCATTCCAAAAGAGAATAATAATAAATTATTGTCCAACTCTAATGTGAATTAAGAATACTAGATTCATTAAAGCAAGGTACTACAATATAGGATATATTTATATTTCATGAAGGATCATTAAAACTAGACTACAACATATAATTTACCCATTATCGAAGATATAATCCAAGAATGTGATGTTGGAGAAGGGATCTATAAGTCCTTAAATAGTGTTGAGGTTATAGGGAATATTCACGGGAGTGACACTTTGGAATCACTGAGTTGTCCCTAAACATTTTAGAGGGTGTGAATCCTTGGAGGGGTAGTGATATTTATAGTGATTTGGTTCCGGAAAAAACATTTATGTATTCTCCTTGGATGTAGCCTAGTGAGGGTGAACAAAGTAAATTATCACAAAAATATTTAATTTATTAATTCACAACAAAATAAATCAAGTAGCTTAAAGTATACTAGGTAAAATGTTCAAAATAAATTAACCTCAAGGTGTAGGGGTCAATATCCTTTTAAGGAAAGTGTGGCATTAAACCAAACTATTTTTTCAATTGTTTAATACATTGTATACCCTAATTCACCCACTTCTTAGGATAATGTCACACTAAGACACTATTGAGGGACTAACAAGTGGTATCAAAGGGAAGGTAAATGTATCTTTTATAAATCTATTATTATTCTAACTTTATCGGAAGTTATTTAAGGGAAATGGAATTCATAGTGAAGGTTCCAATATTTTATAGGAAAAATTAAAAGAATGGATAATGGAATTTATTTCCCCCATGTAATATTCTATTTGAGTTTTAAGAGATGTTGTGAAGTATGGAATTGTTCTATAAAGTTTACATTAAATTATCATTGAAGAAAAAAAACATAGAGTCTTATTACTCATTTAAAATGGATTTAAAGGATTCCCTTAGAGAAAAAATTTTCAAGTAAGTTTCCAACAAAATGATCTCCAAGGATATACTGATGATGTTATAATAACTCCATAGAAAAGTTGATGATAATTTCATTATGTCAAAAGGAAAAAATAAAAAGAAAAAGATGATGTTATCCCAAAAACAATGCTCTCAGTATAAGGTAATTTGTGCAAATATTGTTCTATATAATACTAACTATAGGTTGGAGAAAGGATGTTGTATTTTAGACACAATCAAGGAACTAAAAATAAGGTGTGATTCTAGTGACCAAGAGGTGACAAATTCAGGTTTATATTCTAGTGGATGATCATGCAGTACTAGAGAGGTGATATAATCCTTAAAAGTAAAGGAAGAAAAATGAAGAATTATGCATGAAGTTGTTTATTTAGTGATCAATAATCCCTCATTGGAATTTAAGAGTTCAAGGAGAGAATAAGTTATAGTGACCCTATTCTTTTAAGCATATTATTAAATGATTTTAAGAATAAGTAAACATTAAATCACAAGTCAAGGATCCTAATTTCTAGTTCCTTAGAAGAATATGTACATTATTAAACATCATGAAACCAAAATAAAATCATCTTATATTTAATATTAACAATAATATCATAACTCCATTTGACCCCCTATATATATATATAGGATAACCTGGGGAAATACATGAAGAAAAGGGATAATCTAAAATGCCTAATATTGGAATAAGAATAGGAAGAAAACATAGAACATGGATTAGAAGGAATAACATAATGATATAAAGGAATGGAACATGAATAAACATAAGGAAAAATAACATGTATAACAAGGGAACATATAATCATGGAATAATAGTAATTTGGAAACAACATATAACTTGACATAAACATGAGTGAAGGATAAATACTAAGACTATATCACATGGTGGAAAAAGTACCATAAAGGAATTATGTTCACTCCCTATACCAACATGAAGTATCATGAGACTAAACAATACCCAATTCCTTGGAGCGAGATCTGGGTGCACCCATCATAACATGTTTATGAATATGTGTGCCACATTAAAAATCATACATAAGGAATAAAACATAAACATAAGGGTTACCCATGGAAAGAATTGGTTATCATATCCATGTCAAAAGGAATAACGAAATGGAATATCATAGTATTATCCATGAAATAATGAATTTAAATAATACATGGACATTAATAAGGGAAAATCGACATAGCTCATTATAAGTGACATCAAACTGGAGTGAAAACATGTAAAAAAAGTGTTTACGAAACTTTATAAATAAATCATTTTTGTGCGGTTTATGGAAAATATTAAAGAGCATTTAAAGAGGAAAATGCATAATATTTTGTATAAAACTAGAATTTAAACAATATAGTTTTTCATAATATAATTATTTATTTTAAAAAAGTATTTGTGACTTAAAACAAATTATGGTGTGCACTTGAAAATGGGTATGAAATTAGGAAGTTCCTTTTAATTGGGCTTTCTTATCGGGAATATTTGAGAATGGAACCTTTTTAAGACATGTATTTCACCATTAAATAAGGATGATATGATTTGGATACACGATTTTGGAATATATACACATAAATTAGTAGAATTAAATAAAAATAAAGAATAATTACACTTGGGTAAATATAGATAAAGAGTAACCTGATGGAAGATGGAGGTTTGGTTGAATCCCTTATCTTATGTCCGAAAGTGTTATGCACTTGATATTAATGTCCTAGATAATAAAATTATATTAATTTATTATTTAATTAATACCTTTTATACATTTATTTTATTTATTATAATTTTATTATGTTCATTTATGGCCTTTTTTATGGGTTATGAGATTCGATTTCATCATTTGGGAGCGTTGGTTTCCTTGGTTTTCATGATTGATTTACTTGTATACATGTACAGAAAAGAATGTAAAATTAGAATGGTTGTATGAAATTGAAGTTATATGTTATTAATTAACATATATAATATTAAATGGTAATATAATTAATTAGGTAATTTTGTGTGTGGTGGAATCATTAGATTAAACTTTAGTGATAATCATATATATTATTTTTACGGTTTTCGACCGTTACAAACTATTTTTGTTTTATTAATTAATAATATGTATATAAAATGGTTAAATAACATTAAACAGGATATAATAAAAATATTATAATATTTTTTAAACATAAAAATGGATTTATGAGTTTTCTTGAAGGAGTTAATGGAAATGGAAAACTTTTTCATCCTTGAATGTCATAAATTAACACATCACACACGATGTTTTAATTTTTAGAAAAAAAGGGGAGGGTAAAGAAAGTATGATCGATTAATCTATTATCATAATAAAATTCTAGTATATTTAAGGTAATTTATTTATCATACCATTTGGATGAGGGCATGTGAGGAGAGAATAATAAAAGAAAATAACTTGAAATGAAATTAAAAGAAAAAAAGATGATTTTACATCTTGGATTATTTTTATTGAGAACCTCTTTAGGGGGATTGATTTTGGTATTTTTTTGAGAAAAATGGATCTTGGAAATGGTGTATGGGGTTGAGAATATTTTTATTAGAATTTTTATAAGACTCAATACTTGAGATATGTGAGTAGAAGAGGTGGTGAGGTTTGGGATTTTTAGAGGAGATGGGTGTTTTCTCATTATTTTACTCATTACTTAGTTATTTTGTCTTAAGAATATAAATAGTTTGAGAATTGTCAATAAATTTATGAAAATAATTAATGTAAATTCATGATTATGGTTCTTACATCAGTGATGAATCTATGAATAGTGTATTTAAATTATAATGTATATATACCTTAAATTATCGTATTTCACTATTCACAAAATTCAACTATTTTAGAAAAATCCCAAGAATTCACCATAAATATATTTCAATGTGTAGAATTAAAAAAATGGACTCCAAATTAAGAAAATGATTTTATAAATATGGGAAGTTTAATTTTTAATTAGAATCATCATTTACTTGGAAAATTCCAATTTTAAAATAATAACTGATTTTATAACACTGTGAAAAATTAATTAAGGTATCATAAAATTATCTTCGAATAAAAACAAAACAAAATATTATTTTGGGATTACATATTATGGAAATAAATTTTCATTTAAAACATTATATTAATTATAAAATTGAAAATAAGAACTTATGTTTTATAAAAATATCAACACTTAATTAATAATTTCTAAAACACTTATTTACTTATACTATGATTTAATTATCTCATATTTTAATTTATAAAATGGATAAATTTTATTTATACCTTAATAGGTGGGTTTACTATTCTGTTTTCTAATTTACTATTAAAAATGTTCACATTTCTATTCCATAGGTTTAGTTATTATTTTGTTGGTATAGGTTTTTTAACTTATAGAAATACTTATTATTTCATTAATTATTTATTTATAAAGTTTTTATTATGTTATCTATGTGATGTTTATGTTATTTACACTATATACCATAATTATAAGAAGGTAATTTTCATTGATATAATTTTGGGTCATTAGTTTCTTCCCCATTATGAAATTCCACCCTCGAAATTTTATTTTACAAGATATTGTGAAAACAAGTGAGGGTAATTATCCTTCACCACTTGATCTGGTTCCCATGTTGCCTCTTCGTACTTATGGTTCCACAATAGTACAATAACCAGGTGACTAGTCTTATTGCATAGAACATTTTCTCTACGCTCTGATATCTTCATTGGATGCTCCTCACAAAAGAGATCATTCTCCTACCATACCACCTATGAATTTAGTACACATGAATGATCCATTTTGTACTTACTGAATATGGATATGTTGAATACATCATATACTTGAGAGATAGTAGATGAAAGTGATATTCGATATGCCACAACTCTTAAACAATCAAGAATATCGAAGGGGCCGATGTACCTAAGACGTATATTTCTTTTTTTCCAAAAATCTTGTGATTCTATTCCATGGAGATATGCAGAGGAATACCATGTCTCCAACCACAATCTATAGGTCTCGTCGATGATTATCTACATAAATCTTCTGTCAAATTTAAGATACCTAGATATAATACTAAATTGTTTTCACCTTTTCTACCATTTCTTCAATAATTTTAGGTCCTAAAAGATTAAGTTCAATTACCTCATCCAAGTATGTTTGTGTTCTATAGCTTTTCCCACAAAGGGATTTATATGAATCCATTTTGATGCTCGAGTGGAAACTATTGTTGTAGTAGAATTCAAACAGAGGTAGATGTTGGCCCCATCCTCCTTTGAAGTCCATAGAACACTCTCTCAACATGATTTACATTGTCTAAATAGTTTGGTCAGATTTGCCATCAGTTTTAGGATGATATGTCATAATGAATTTCAACTCAATGTTTAGAGAATGTTTGAGAATTTTCTAGAACATGGAATTGAATCAAAGATATCAATTATATACAATTGATAGTGGTACTCCATGACCCTTACCACTTCTCTGATTTATATCTGTGCAAGTTGATCGAGTGATAAGTCCTCTTGAATTGTGATATAGTGTACTATCTCTGTAAGATGATCCACAATAACCCATATAAGACTATTTTTCTCTAGATGTCTTTGTATGTCTAGTGGGAAAGTAAATGGGGATATTTTACCATTTCCATTTTGGTATGGGTAATGGTTTCATCATCCCATTACACTTTTGTCTTTCAACCTATACTTGCTAACATACTAGGCACTTTGATGTATATTCTATGATCTCCTTCTTTATATTTTCCCACCAAAATTTCTCTCAGATATCTTGATACATCTTTGTGCTCCATGGTTGAATAGAGAAGGTTGAGCAATGTACGTTATTAAGAAGATCATTATCTATCTATGGATTTGATGGTACACATAGTAATGACCCAAATCGTAAAACTCATTCATCATCAATTTTAAACTCTGAGGATTTACAATTCTTTTAGATTCTATCTTCTTCTGAATTTCCATATCATTTCTTTGAGAATCCTTTATTTTCTTCATAAGGTATGATTGAGAAATAATTTGAGAACATATTGATTATTCTTCTCTCTTAATGATTCCCATGTCCATCCTTTAAAAATCAAGGATGATTGGATCCTTCACAATTATCATCATTGATAATGTTGTAGTATCTATTATACATAGATCATTTACCACTTTATTTTCCTTACCAGGATGATAGTGGATTGAGCAGTCATAATCCTTAATGAGGTATAACCATAATCTCTGGTGTATATTAATATCCTTTTGTGTAAATATATATTTGAGGATATTATGATCAGTATATATTCCACACTCCCCCAATAGAGATAATTCCTCCAAATTTTCAACATAAAGATCACAGATGGTAACTCAAAATCATGCATAGGATATTTTTTCTCATGAATTTTCATATTTTTAGAAGTATAGGATATAAATTTATCATTTTTAAATATTAAAAATCCTAATACATTTTTGAAGAATAATTATATACCATAAATAGTTTCGCACTTTTTAGAAGTGTGAGTACTAGTTCGATGATAATCCTATTTTTTAACTTTTTGAAGCAGTATTCACATTCACTGGCCCAAGAAAAATTTTCTCCCTTCCAAGACAGATTGGTTAGTTGAGTTTAAAATCATGAGATGTTCTTCAAAAATCACTGATAATTTGTAGTTAGACCAAGAAACTATAGATCTCTGTTATAGATGTTGACTTTGGACACTTCTCAATTGCCTATGTCTTGGAAGGGTCCATAGATATTCCGTTTCTGGAGAGAAAATTCCTTAAGAATGATAATTCCTCCATCTAGAACTCACATTTACTATAACTTGCATATTTTTTATCCCTTCAAATATTCTTTAGCACAGTATTAATATGCTATTCATTTTCCTTTAGTATCTTGGAGTATATCAGAATATTATCACTAAATATTACCAAAAATTTGTCTAGGTAATATCTAAAAACTCTATTCATTAATTCCATAAAAATTGATGGATCATCAGTTAGTTTGAAGGGCATCACTATTAAATCATAGTGTCCATAACTCATTTGAAAAGTAGTCTTGGGAATATCTTCCTTCTTCTCCTTTAACCGATGATATCCCTAACAAAGGTCCACCTTAGAGAAATAACTGGCCACACGTAGTTGATAAAACAATCCATCTATATTTGATAGGGTATACTTTTTATTTATAATGATTTTTTTGAGCTCACAATAATGAATTAATTGGAACATTGATACATCCTTCTTCTTGATGAAGAGGATTGGCACACCCTAAGGTGAAACACTCAGGCTTATAAAAACATAGTCTAGATTCTTCTGTAACTGCTTCTTTAGTTTTTCTGGCTCAACGGTGTCCATTCTATAAGGTGTATTTGATATAGGAAAAGATCTAGGAATAAGTTCAATTGATAAATGAACCTCTCAATTAGGAGGAAGATCATGAAATTGTTTAAGGAATACATTAGTGTAGTCCCTTACAATAGGGATGTATTGAGTCATGATTCTCTCTTTTGTATTAATCATTTGTGTTATATATTCTTGCTTATAAGAAAATAATATCCATACTTGAGATGATGATTATAAAATAGATTCATCCTCCTACTTACACTTGTATAGAATAGGAGGATTATTTGGGATGTAAAGAGTGATCTCCCTTCCCCGATAGTCGATGTTGGATTTATATAAATATATCCAATCCATGCCTAATATAGAATCAAACTCTACCAAAGGGAGTATGGCAAGATATTTTGGGAGGTTCAGTCCACAAATATTAACCGAGGAAGAGTTATAAACTTTGGAAGCAATAATTTCCACATTCACTATTCTCATAGATAACTCAACCACCAAATTTTGAGGTGGTGATTGAATAGTTATACTAAACTTGAAAGATATGAAGGAATGTGCAGAACCAGAATCAAATACTATGTTCACTATTCTTGAATGAATAACTAGTGTACTTTTCCCCCATCATTTTCATGCTCCACCTCAAAAGTAGTGATGGAATAATCGTTTCCTTGATTCCTTGGAGGTTTTTGTGGTTGATTGCCTCCAACAAACCTTGGATTAGGTCAATGGCTCGCATAATGCCCATGTTACTTGAAGTTGAAGCACTTCACTACAAGCTGTGTGTTGATATGAACCTTCATTTATTCTTATGAATTAGTAGGATTCTTCATATACCCTTGGCAGTTATTTTTTATATTATCTTCTCTTCCATATTTTAATAAACTCTTGGTTGCTATTAAGAAGTTTCTAGGATGCTTCTTCCCACACTTTTGACACACGGGATGTTGGGTCTTATTTCCATTATGGTATTTATCTATTGATACACCCATATTAAAATCAATTTCCCTCTTTATGTCATCAGGACCATGAGACCACTGAGAGTGTCTGATCTCTATTTAAATCTTATGGGAACAACTAATAATCTCCTCATAACTATCAAAGTGTTGAATAACCAATTACTTTCATAGTCTCATATTTAGTCATCTAGAGAATAAATCCACCTTTATTTAATTGTTCATGATAATGTAATTGGTATATCTTACAATACTCATGATGTTTTCCTCATACACCCCGATAGACTCGTCTTCCTTATGCTTTAGTCTGAGGAATTGCCTTTCTATCCTAATATGGATGTTTTAGGGAAAATATTTATTGAAAAATATTTTCTTGAATTACTCTTAATCCATGGAATAAATTTCCTCTTTCTACTTTGTGTTCTTGGTCAATGTACACCACTGATTGGTTTTCCCATCAAAACAATAGACTGCCAGCACAACTTTCTATTCTTCTGAGCGCTATAGGACATATAATATATTCTAAATGGAGTTCATCCATTGTTCTACAAAGAGGGGACCAGAAGATCCACACAACATGGGATGCCTTTTATACATGAAGGATTTAACTATAAATTTTTCTTTAATAAGATAAGGAGGGAGTTTCACACGATTCAGTTTATTATTCATAACTTGAGAGAGCCGAACAAGTATCTTCATGAAGTTGTGAGAACCCGTTCCCATTATATTTGGAATATCAATAAGTAAATCATCACATTTCCAATCAAATTGATTGTTAGAACATGTTATTCTATTTCCAGCCATTAACAAATAAAAAGAAAGCATAATTATTGGGATTGAATACTTATCTAATAAACATGTAAAAAAGAAAACATTGAACATATAAGTGTAAACTTGTAATGGAAAAGTATGTCCTAACATTTCACACCATAAGTTTCAATCTAGTTTATAAATGGTGATAGAATTATCCCTAGTGTTATTACTAAAGTGCTCTATTCTTAATCTCCAAAAATTATTAGACCTTGATCTAATACCAACTACACTGGCCCTAACCTTTTACACATATTATTACATGATTTTAAGCATAACTAATCATCAAATAACAAGCCAAGGATCATAAAGTCTAGTGTATTGGATGATTAGGTATATAGTTAAACATCATAAAACCAAAATAAAAACATATTTTATTTAATATTCATAATTATATCTTAACTATATTTGAGCCCTTATATTTTCATTAGATAACATGGGGAAATACATGAACAAAAGCGATGATATTAATATCCCAGTAAGGGAATAAGAATTGGAACAAAACATAGAGCATGGGTTAAAAGACATAACAAGATGGCATAAAATCATAGAAAATTAATAAAAATAAGTAAGGATAACATGGATACATATAATCATTGAAACAAAGAAACATGGAAATAACATATAACATGATATAAACATGGGTACATGCTAACTGCTAAGACTATATCACATAGTGGACAATGTACCATAAAGGAATCGGGTTCACTTCCTTTCCCAACATGACATCTCATGAGACTAAACATTACCTAATAAAGTACAAATATATATGGTCACACCCTTAATAACATGTTCATGAATATGTGTGCCACATAAGGAATAATATATAAGGAATCAAACATAAAAATAATGGTTACCCATGGAAATAATTGGGCATCATAACCATGTCCAAAGGTATAGCAAAAGGGAATATCATAATGGTGTCCATGAAAGATAGATTAAAATCACCCATGGAAATTCATAAGGGAAAATAGTTGTATACCATTATAAGTGATTTCAAACTAGAGTGAAAACATATAGAAAGAGTGTTTCAAAAACTTTGGAAATAAAACAGTTTAGTGTGATTTATGGAAAATATTAAAGTGCATCTCAAAGGGAAAAAGGAAAATCTTTCATAGAAAACCATAATTTAAAAAATATATATTTTTATGATAAAATGAGTTATTTTAGAAAAAAATGGCATCTTAAAACATGTTATGGAGTGCAATTGAAAATGGGTAAGAAATCGGGAGGTTCCCTTTAATCGGGCTTGCTTATCATGAAGAATTAAGAAGGGAACCATTTTAAGACTTGTATTTCAATGTAAAAGAAGGATAATATGATTTGGATACATGGTTTTAGAAAATATAAACATAATTTATAATAATTATACAAAAATAAAGAATATTTACATTGGTCTAAAGAGAGAGAAAGAGTAACCCTATGAAAAATGGAGCTTTGGTAAAATCTCTTACCTTATATATGAAAGTGTTCTGCACTGGATCTTAATGTGTGGGATAATAGAATTAAATATATTAATCACTTAATTCAGAAGGTTTTTATTTATTTTATTTATTAAAATTTTATTATGTTCATTTATAGTTTGTTTGATGGGTTATGAGATTCAATTTCATCGTTTGGGAGCATTGATTTCCTAGTTTCAAGATAAGTTTACTTGTATACATGTACGAAAAATAATTTGAAATGAGAATTTTTGTTCAAAATAGAAGTTATATTTTATTAAAGAAAATAAAAAAATTATTAAATGGTATGATAATTAATTTGGTAATTTTGGGAGAGGATGAATCATTTTATACTATGTTAGTGATAATCGTTTAGATTATTTTGGCGGGTTTTCAACAATCACAAACCAGTTTTGTTTTATTAATTAATAATATGTATATAAAATGGTTCTATAACATTAAATATTCTCTAATATATACATATATTATAATATTTTTTCCTAAAAATGGTTTTATGAGCTTTATTGAAGGAGGTAATAGAAATTGAAAACTTCGTCATCCTTTAATCAGGTAAATTAACGCATCATAAATGATGTTGTCATTTTTAGAAAAAAAAATGAGCGGGGAAAGAAATGATGCTGGATTATTACATTAGAATAATAAACATAAAGTATATTTAAGGTACTAGAATTATTGTACCATTTGGATGAGGGTATGTGATGATAAAATAGAAAATTAAATAACTTGAAAAGATATTAAAATAAAAGAAAAAGGATTTTACCTATTGCATCCTTCTTCTTGAGACACTCATTAGGGGTATTGGTTTTGTTATTTTGTTGAGGACAAAGGATCTTGGAACTGTGGGAGGAGATTAGAAAGATATTTTATCCAAATTTGGAAAATTCTCAATGCTTGAGAGGTGTGATGAGAAGATGTGTTGAGGGGTGTTAGTTATAACGGAAGAGAGAGGTGTTTTCTCATTATTATATTCATTAGTTTATTATTTTGGCTAAAGTCTATGAATAGTTTGAGAATTATCCACACAAATATTATAATAATTATGTTATGTTCTAGATTATTGTTTTTAAATCATATATGACTCAAGGAATAGTGTATTTAACTTATATTGTATATATAATGTAAATGACCAAATTTCAGTATTCACAAAAAATTTAACTATTTTATAAAAATCCTAGAAATTCACCCTAACCATTTTTCTATGTTTATAATTAAAAAATGGACTCCATTGTATGAAAATAATTTTTTAAATATTAGAAATTTAATTTTTAATTAAAATCATCACTTACTTGGAAAATACCAATTTTAAAATTATAACTGATTTTATAACTGTTTGAACAATTAATATAATCATATAATCATAAAACATAAAAAATTAATTTATGATTAAATTTTATGGAAATAAGTTTTCTTTTAAAACATTATATTAATTATTAAATTGAAGATAAAGACTTATGTTTTATAAAAATATCAACACATAATTAATAATTTCTAAAACATTTATTCACTTATATAATGATATAATTGTATCATATTTTACTTTATATGATAGATAAACATTATTTATACATTCATAGTAGAGGTTACTATATTATTTTATGTTTTACTATTCATAAGGTTCACATTACTATTCCTAAGGCCAAGTTACTATTCCATTGGTATAGGTTCTTTAACTTATATAAATAACTCTTATTTAATTAATTCTTAATTTATAAAGTTTGTATTCTATTATCTATGTGATTTTTATGTTATTTATACTATATAAAATAATTATAAGAAGTAAATTTTCATTGATAAAATTTTGGGTTGTTACATGAGTGTCCCTGAATTTCTATATGAATAAAATGGGAACAATGATGAAGGGAAAAAGTAATTTTATTGGAGAAATATCCTAAGTGATCATAAATTAAATGGTCATGGAAAATTAATTATAGATGAACATCATTAAACTCAAAAACCAACTCTATGAAACATTCAAATGAATAATGGATGATTGTTCAAGATTTAAAAAATGGATACCAAACTAAATAGGATGGATGAGGAAATAAAGGGGCTCGAGGAGAAGATAAAAAATATCAATGAAAAGAATAAGATCAACCAATATGAATGACTCAACATGTATATCAATTACAAAATTAAAATCTATAAGAATATATAAATTACATAAAATTGAGTATCCCAAAAATAAATTGGCACCAATGTTCTACTATTGTGGATGAACGGGGAATACCATGAGTTAGTGTTTTGAATCCAATAAAAACTATGATGTGACAAAAAATACAGTAGTTTCTATTATTCAATCTAGCAGTAAAAAAATGAGTCTTGATTATCATGGTGTATGTTATATATTTCTATCCTTGGTTTTAAGAAATGGTCCTAAAGTTATAATAATTCATGTAAGGGTAAAAAATTCATACAGATACACTCCATCACTATAAATTATAAAGAGAATCCTTACCCATCAAGAAGTTATATTAGAATAAATAATAGGATCAATGTTTTTGGAGAATTATAATTATCTTAAATTAAGGGTTTGTTAAGAACCAAGACTAATATATTGACCAAATTTATATTGTAAGAAAAGAAAACAATCCTAGAAGTAGAATAAAGTGTTTTTACCAACTGTGAGGAAGGTGGAAGAACAAGTAAACGAGAGTCCACCAATATAGAATAAGTATTCCAAAATATATCTCTTAGATATTAGGGAATAATTTTTACAAAGTGGTTTAAACCAACCAAATAAAAGGAAAATTTGAATATGTAGTGGAAAATAAATCCAAAGGTGATATTCATTATTGATACAACACATGAAGATTCTTATTAAAGAGTGATCAATTCCCCAATTATGGATAATACGAAGACAATCAATAATAATAATAATTATATATTAGAAGAGATGTGTGTAAGTGGTATCACAATATAGATATCCTTTAGTATAATTTTGAAAGTTTTTTATTAAAATGGTTGAATCGATGATGGCATTATATTCCCAAAATCTGAAAAGGGAAAATGAAAGATAGAAGTAGAAGGGTTGGTCTATCTTGACCATCCCCATTCCTATTATCGAGTAAACTTGAGGTACCCCTATCCCCATATGATTTATTATTTCTACAAATTTGTTTACATATATATTTAATGGGGAAATATTATCCATGGGGTTATTGTGATAGAAAAGAATATGTAATTAAATCTGAAAGAATATCTGATATAGCCACAAATTAAAGTGTTTGAGGACTCTAAAGAAGAAATATCCAAAATCAATTGAGATAAAATATTTTTTCCCAAAAGTGGAAAACCTAATTTGAATGTAAATAAATTGGACCAAAACATAATGTCATAAGGGGATAGGTGATCAAAATTCATTAGTTTCTTAGCCTTATCTAGATTTTTGAAGATACTAATAATGATTTGGAAGAGAAAAAATTCAACGAGTATCAATGTATATTGCTCAATTAGTATCCATTTTTAAAAAGTGGTTTGAACAAATCTCTAAGTTATTTATTTTTTATCCACTAATGGTTTGATGTGAACGTTTTTTGGAGATTAAATGTTGTTTTTGAGAAGATAAAGATCCAAATATACATGAAATTTTGTTGTTTTTCCTAAGTAACAAGGATAACATTGAAGATGTTTTCAAAGTATTTTGTTTCCCACATATACCATATGCTCAGTAGTCATAAAGGATATGTTAACATTCTAACTACAATGTTGGAGTTTCACTCAATGGATATGTTAATGATTATATCTATTAAAGAAAATAACTTATGGAATTTTCTAGAGTTAGTTATTCCAACCAGAAATTATTTTTTATTGTTTTTAGAGGATTAAGATAACTATTATTTAGTTGAAGCAAAATTAAGAAGATATGATCAAAAGGGGAGATGACATTACATGAGGAAGTTCTCCCTATACATATAAGGGGAGCTGAATCCCATGAGGGAACCCTATTTAAATTTGAAGACC
This sequence comes from Viscum album, assembly GCA_963277665.1. Lineage (NCBI taxonomy): Eukaryota > Viridiplantae > Streptophyta > Magnoliopsida > Santalales > Viscaceae > Viscum > Viscum album. Next base: position 139,902,261 of record OY728155.1, read on the forward strand.
AAGGTGGAGTTGATATTTCTTTGAGTTTCTTTCCACACATAAAGAGGGAGAAAAGTTTGAAAATGAATGGATATGATCCCATGAAAAGGGGATATTTATCATAAAAAATGTAACATTATTTTATAGAAGATTAAGCTACCTTTTTATTTGATTTACAATAATGGGTAGTAATATTTTTTAGAATTGGAAGTGTTATATTTTTCCAAAAAAAATATGGGAGAGATTTCTAATAATCTCGAAGGATTCCATTTTATTTTCTAACAAAGAAAGCATTGAAATTATTATTGTGACAAAATATGATTCTTGTATTTGTAAATAATAAATCAATGGTTATTGAATTGGATAAATCATCCACACCAAGGAAGGAAGAATGTCAGGAGGAAATACAACAGTGAAGATAATAGAATAGAGTTACTAAAGAGTGCAACAAGACTAACCAAAGAAGACTCCGATGTGGTGATGGTGTCCATGGTATAGGTTGTAACATAGATTTCATAGGTGATATATGATTTACTAGATTTAGAAGTGTTAAATATTGTCAACAAAATAAAATTTTGGATATTTTTTATAATCCCAAAGTATTCTATTGTATTTTTGATAATAAATATTGTTTAAAAAACTTAGGGGAGTTGACGGATCTTAGATTTTATGACACAACATCAGTTAATGTTGTGTTGGATACATTATCTATGCAAAGGAATGAATTATAAAGGCAATATGAAAGTGAATATAATGTTAGAGAGTTTCACTAGAGTGAAACATAACCAACTAAAAAATATCATTCCATTGTGTTGGTCATGAATCTGGTTGAGAAAGATATTTTCAGGTGAACCACATAATAACACATTCCATGGTGGAGAATGAAATTCATAACATGGGATACTAGAAAGGGACCATTCCATAGTGTTCCATTGTTGAAATTATAGATAACATGAGAACAATGGTCATGTTCAATATGGATATGGGTTAGGATAATGTTGAGCATTGAGATGGAAAATATTACTAGTAATACATTGTGGAGCTCTACATGGTACAATGAAGGTCTGGTAGGGGAAAAAAGGGAAAAGAAGACCATAGTGGTGTCTATAGTCAAAGTTATGTAAAAATTTGAAGATCTGTAGTCCAAAATAATCAACATGGATGAACCACACTATAGAGAAATGTTTAGTGAGAAAGGAGGATCCCTATGCAACAAGAATAATCCCATTGTGGGTGTGGTGGTGATTGATGGGATATGTGATTGATAAGAAGGGTTAGAACACAAAAATACCAATAATAGGAAACAAAATCATAACTCTTAATATGTTGGAGTCAAAAAAGTAAAAGGTTTTACACCTCACCATGGTGGAATCCAAGATTGACATGAGGAGTTTCAAGACAAACTAATGAATAAAAAGAGACCATATAGTATTGCCTAATGTATTGGATTAAAAATATAAAATGGTATTCTACCACACCATGGGGAAGGTAATTTGGACTGGTGACATGAAAAATTATATAGAGTTTACTATGTAAATGTTTCTATGGATCAACAATGATTATATAATCATGTGTCTCTTTTTTACACCATTATTTGTTCTTAATATATGGTGATTATAGGGTTCCAAAAGTGAATTATATGGATATTTAATTCATGTAATAAGAAAAGAGGAATGGATCCATGAAGTAGTAATTTTTAGAATAAAATTAGGGGAAATCATGGAGAGATTTATTGAAGTTATGGGTGGTTTTATTAAATCATAATGATTCTTATATGTGTCTCATTGCTGGGAACATGTCCACCATATTTCAATAGGGGATATTTTCTGGAATCAAGTTTCATAGAGAGAGACCTAAAATAATTTAATATCTGATTAACATAAGAATAAATTAGATCTAATAAAGGGGGAAAAAGAATATTTACTTAGAAACTACTAAAAATATTTCCAAATAGAAATAGAAGAAATGTTTCTCTTACAAAAATATGGATGTGGAATTCAAGATTCATTTTCAAAAGGTTCTACCAAAGAGGAGATATTCACAGTTCATGAAAAATAAGGCAAAAATGACTACAATAGATAATATACCTATTGTCTATGATTAAATCCATGAATGTGATGTTTGATAAGGGGCTTATAATTCTATAAACTATATTGAGGTGATCCTTTCCACTGGTAATGAGAGTTTGAAGGAAAATTCAAGGGAGTGATCCTTGGGAAGCAATGAGTTTTCTATAATCATTTTTAAGGGGAGTGACCCCTATGAAGATAAATAAGATTTATAGTAATTTATTTCAAGTTAATATATATATTCACGCTCATTGGATATATCTTTGTAAGGGAGAACAAAGTAAATTCTCATATTCCTATTGAATTTTTCAACGCATGCTAAAATATACCAAGCAACCTAATGTATATCTGGTAAAAAGATAATGAAAAATGAATATTAAAGTTGAGATGTCAATATCCATTTTGGGAAAGTGATAAATTAAACAGAATAAGAGATTTAATTGGTTAATACAATATATACCCTAATCCACTCCCCCTTAGGGTGATCTCACATTAAACCCCTATTGAAGGACCAACAATGGTTAATATGAAATCATATATATATATTTATGAACAGTCCTATAATTATAGTGATAATATCCTTATTTTGGCACTATGAATTATATTTTTTAGTCAAGGGAAGTAATGGTTCAATATGGCTATAGTGGAGAACATTATACAATAAAAAAATAAAATATTGAATAACTAATTCCATGGAATTACACTCACCATAGCTATAATCACCCACCCCTATTTTTATTTGATCAAACAAAAAATTTGAGTTTTATTTTAATAGTTTTATCAATGTGTATTTCTCATATCTCTTTATTCAATCTGATTTTTTGTGGTTGTAAATCCTAGTTATAATATAAGAATATTATTTAATGTAAGACTTTATAGTTTTCCCTCTTCATATTAATCTGTGATTTTTTTCTTTTAATATATTTAGAAATTTATTTTAATATGATAATATATTTCAATTTCAAGTATATTATCATCAACTTTATATATGGACATGATATATTATTCATTCACTCTCATTATTCCCCTCCACTTAAGATGGTATTATGCTGATGTTTAGGATAATAATCATCCTCTTTTATTTTCCAAATGAGATGTTTTGGTTTAAAATATTTGTAAACTCCTTTATATAATTACACAAAAATTATTCTATTGTTTTATTATCTGATTAATATTTTATCCATGAGTTATCATAAAATCCCATTTTTTATAAAATTTTTAAATATTATACCATATAAAAGTAAAATGATTCTATTAATTTCCCTTTAAATTCATATTATCATTATTTTGTTATAATAATTTTTAAAATATTCATTTACTATGATTATATAATAATATATTTGGTATTATATCGTCACTTGTATCTATTATCAAGGTTATATTATCCATTATTTAATTACCCTAACAATTAATACGTGAAAATGGACAAATGAACCAAAATCTATTACATAAGTTCCTATACATCTACGATGTTTTGGAAATGAAATATATTTTATGGGATTGATACATCACTATATATATATTTCATTTATATTAGGTATTCATGATTATAAATTTTTATACCAATAGCTTTCCATATATTTCAATTATAACAAAAATCATTGTCATAAAAATATCCATGTGTCCATATGAAGGAATGTTGAAGGCATGTAGTTTGAAAGGATAATTCCAGGGAAGTGAGGGGCTCACTTAGTATTTATTAATTTTCATAGAAATATCACACGTCTTATCTATACTCAATAGGAGTCTAGTCAGAATCATTTTCTTGGATTCTCCTTCTGTGTTGATACACTTAAATGTTACATTAAAAAATTAATTCATAAAAACATTTCAGAACCTCGATGTAGAAGTTTCTTTTAACATATAATAAAAATTGTAAATACCCCACTAATTCTATATTTTTATTGATGTCTATTAACCTAGAAAAATTTTTATTCCTTTGATTGGGGAGTTTCCAAATTGAAACTCATGTTCCCTACTGATGAGTAAAAATAAAATGTCGATTCAAATTATGAATGTTTTTTATTTTTTATCTCATGAATATATATATATATATATATACTATGTTATGTAATTTATACAATAAATTTTATCAAATGGTTTTTATTAGTTAAAAATCTATCTAATGTATTGGGTAATGTTTTATATCTAGAGATACTAGGTAAATGGAATGATTATGTTTCCATGTCATTAGTGGGTATTCTTTTCATAGTTTCCATCAAGAGACAATATAACTGAAATATTAATGTTATATTGGAATCTGATAATAGCCTCTTGATGTACCACCTAGTTCCATCACCACCTGAGTGAATGTTTTAGAGTTTATAATTCATAATGTATGGCACCCCAATCACTAAAACTATGAAAAGGCAGTATATGAATTGTTAGTCAGGAGCTCAACCCACCAGGAACATGAATAGACTATCCAGTTCAACCATTTCCAAATTATTGGTATGTTAATGTTGGGTAAAAATAAAAAATGGAAATAGATTTAGGAGAAGAAACATGATTGAATGAGACATTAGAGAAAACCAATAACATGAATTTATGAAATTATTTTATGATGAAAAAGGATGAGGGATTTTTTAGGGGGCATGTTTTAAAAATTGATGATTACTTTTTTATTTTGAATTAACATGATCAATTTATTAAATGAATTCTTAAGGAATGTTGTCCTATATGGCAAGTAATGAATAAAACTACCTATTTTTTCAACTCTCATGGTCAAATATTTCTAATACGATATAGATACATTATGATTTAACTATAATAAAAAAGATAATTAACAATTAATCTCATAATACCACCATTCTCTATCACATTAGGGTTCATTACATAATTTCAATAACTCTTACTAGGACAGTTAAGGATACGGTTTAAATTATGATCAATGTGACACAAATCTAATACATTTAATTAAAATGAAAAATTAAGAATTTAAATTAATGAACCACTCTCTTAATATTAATCCACGATCCCACAATTAAACTGCTCACTCATGATGGAATTATTAACTATCATGAATGAAATAGTTCTCTAGAATGATGGAATAGGTACACTAATTGAATGAAATTGAAATTAATATATATAAGAAATTAAACAAAACATTATTAACATAAAACTTATTATTTAATCCAAAAGTGTAAAATCAATACACCAAATTTCTTGAAGAAGTGTTTAGGTATCTCAAAGAAATTATCCCTCAGTTGTGCTCTTATCCCTGGTTCAATTCTATCTTAAAAATAGATCCTATTTTAATAATTATTGTCATGCATAATATAACATCTTGGAAATCACCATGATGTAACCATATGGATTATGACAAGACACATTAAAATATTGTATTTCTTATATAGCTATATTTATGGTTAAAAGGAATGGTATGAGACATGGAAAACAATATATCCCATTAAAATCATAGCAATTACAAAGATCATGATGTGATCATCCAAAGTTTTCCATCATAATTTAAATATCTTTAAACATCCTGAAACAATTTCATGATGTAGGATGAGGGATATAGAATGAATTTCATATATCCCAAATCACACGATTCTGCTAATTTTCAACCCCCATTTAATGGTACCTATTTTGGTGGGTGATATCATCTCATTACTTTAAAGTTATTCTAACATTTCATTATTATGACACATAACTTAGGACCTTGTGTCAACAACTATACATCTTTAATTTATGTTATTCTTTTGTGGTTCTAGATATGTCATAGGGGTCTTAACCATGAAAAAAGAAGACATATTTCTCTTTTAATTTCATTCATACATAAATCTAATTTAATATTCTTCATGAAACATTTTTGTATAATTTTAGTGGTAAAAACACAAATAAAATATTAGTTCTCCAGGAACTAATCTTGTATTGTAATTCTTAGAGTGATAATTAATCAAAGGTATGTCTATCTTAATCCTCCATAACCTTGGATACATTTTATTATATCCCTCTATGGTGTAAATATTACATCAACATTCTAAATTAATGTGGAAAAACATCTAATTTAATCATCCATATGACGATTCTGACATGTTGATCTATATTTCATCTTGGTTTTTTATAATTACTTATTTATGCCTTCTAAGTAAACCAAAATGTGTTTCATAGTAAGGTGGCATAATTTTTTCCATTTTGCATCAATAATTTTCAAAACATATCTAAATTCACCTTTAAGAGGAACATATTAGAAATAACTGGAATAATACAATCCTGATGTAGTATTTGGTCCACAAAAAAACTTAGATAATTTAAAATTTTCAAACATGTTTTTGGATCCTAAAATATCTCCCCACTTGAAAACATTGTTATATCCATGAAAAAAATAATTATCAAATTTACGAGGAATAAAATCTCAAAATTGTAAACACAAAATCAATTATATAAATAAACAATATAGATATAAATAATTTTTTTATAAATAAAAATCACCCATTCAAGAATGTGTATCCTACTCATGCTTCATCTATCATTTTAATTCAAAAAAATTCATCTTTTTCATTCACATTATCTATCTTTTTATTTTTATCCATTAAACTTATGATATGTCTCACCTGAAAAGAAATTACTCATCAATCAATATCATTATATTATTACAATATATCTCAAGTAAATTAACTATATCCAAAATCTTTCAATTCATCTAAATATTTAATAAGTTATCAAACCACAAAAAATTAAGATGGAATTTATTAAGGTTATATTGACTTTGAGTATGAGGGTTGGTAGGTAATGTTACAAAAAATCATAAAATAATGATTAAAATTGGAGTCACAACATTAAATTATAATGATATATTATTAATCTTTACTTAGTGAACAAAAAAAATCATTCTTCTCCATTATAGTGAATTATCCCCATGACGATTCGTAATTTTTCTCTTCATTGGTTCATAATTTTAACTTTTATCTCAGTGATAAATCTTATCATTTTAAAATTTTCATCTTTTGTTTAGATGAAATTAATTCCATAATGGTTCTCAAAACATGAAAGTAAAACTGATCCAAAACCTCAATCTACACCATAAACCTTCATCCGATACTATTCATGATAATTAGAAAAAGAAGAGGAAATATGTCAAGTCACGAGTATCAAAGGTATTCCATTTTATCACTTATTTATTTCATGAATGAACTAGGATAAAGTAAGTGAATTCATAAAAAATATATAAACCCTTCTTCTTCTAAAAATCAAGATATCAATCCAAAAATTCTTCATTTTAGAAAAAAATAATTATAAGTACTAATAAATAATCCAAATTCCTTTTGAAACTCAGCAGAAATCATGTAATCATTCTCAAGAGTTAAATATAGAAGGGAAAATATGTTTTAATGTATATTACTATAATGAAATTCATGGTCTATATAGTATTATAAGAGAATTAAATGTAGGTGGTGTCTCAAGTTCATGTTGGATAAAAAATGAACAGTTTTTGTACCCAATTATTTTAATATGGTTTCATATAATTATTCTATGTCATTATAGAACAAACATTCTGGTATGCATTCATGTAATTCCCTATAAAACAATCAACCCATAGTTACATGATTTATAATAATGGTTGTAGTTTATTACATTTATAGGATCTTTTTTATTTATAGATTTTTAGAATTATGTAAGAAGTTATAATAAAAAGTTAGAACTTCCACATAGTGTACATCTTCCCCCCAAAAATAGGTTTATAAATTTACACCACTATTTTATTCATGAAACTTTTGTTTCATCTAAGATGAGTCACTATAACATAAATTCTGACATTTGTAAATTTTTTAATCATCTTAAAATCATTTAAAAACATTTGAATATATGGGAGGAGAAATAAAATCTAAATAAGTTATGTATAAAATAATGGAATCCCATTAGTCTAGTGATAATGACATGAAACCCATTAATATTTTAAACTTTATAATGATAAAACTTTGAGCACCTGAATAAAATATTTAAACATGTGAAAATTGATATTTTATCAAATAAAACCCTTGAAACCTACTATAAATCATACAAAAAATTATTTAGGCATCCTAAATCACATGGGAACTTTTGAAAAAACTTCTTTGAAAAACAAACGATAATATTTAAAAGTTCATAAACTTTCCTTACCTCATGGAATAAAAAGAATTCAGTAAAAATTTTTTGTAAGAATAATAAAATTATATAAAATAATAATATTCATAACCCTTGATTACTCAATTTTATACCATGTAAGAATAATTTATGCTCAGTTAGTTCCATAAGAGTAACCAACCCAGTTATCTCACTCATTCTTTCCATAAAAGAATACATCATTACCTAATGAATTGGAGAGCTATATTGGGCTCACCCATCATAATTAATTATACCAAGAACACACTTAATCATCTATAATGATCAATTATCATATCATGATATTTTTTTTAATCTGAAAACTTTCATCATAAAACCATTTAAAAACATAATTAAACCCATAAGAAAAAGATATTTCTATTTTCACAAAGAATTACAAAGAAATACACCTTTCCTTTTAAAAACTATTAAAAATAAAGAATTACTAGAATAGTGGGGATATGATATTATATAGAAAACCATTTTAACTTTGATGGAAATATTTATAATGAATAATGTATATGAAAATACAAAAAATTGGTCAAACTGTATAAGTTAAAAAACATTCTTTTCACTTTTAAAAAAAATTTAAAAATAACCTATATAGAAAATATAAAAAATATTAATTTAAAAATTTATAAGGAAAGAAAAATTTAGCATAAAATGACCATTATCAATATTTATATCATAAATAAGAACATTATATTATCCTCCAAATATAAATTTTTATTAAAAAATAGCCACTTTAAGGACAAGTGGGAAACCATCATTCGAAAAACCAAAACAACTTCGTGATAAAGGAGCTCACAAAATTGTTAAACACCAGACTAAGGTTATTTGAATCATCCACTCTATATAATTCACAATTCAAAGTGATAACATGTGTGTTTAAATCATCTCTGATAAGTTCTTCGAGATGTGAGATCATCCTATCCATTGTCTGAATGAATTCTTCTAGAGATATTTTTCCTTGATTGAAACCTCGAGCAATTATTCGATCGTGCTTGTAGATCCACGCTACTAGCTCCTCAGTGGCCTCAACTAAGAAAATTATATTATTATTTCAATATGGACATGGATGAAAAATAGTTGGAAGGAAAAAATTAAAAAAATATTTTAAAAGAAAGTACCTTACCTCGAGTCCCGGAGTGTTTCCTTCATATGTCTACCATCCCAAGTAATAAAATTATATTATACATTTAATTGATTAAAATAATTTTTATGTTAATTATCTCCTCATTATTAAATTTATTTTGTTTCATTCCATTCATTATTTAGTTTATAAAATGTTTAAGTTCTTGTTGGACATTTTGAGGATGTTTGATTTATATTCCCCAAACAAAATTAGTGAATTGACCATTTTAAAATGGGGTAAGGTTGCATTAGTTAAAGAATTTAGAAAAAATTATAATTATCACATTTAAAAATTAAATAAAATTTTTAAACAAATCATCTAAGGAATCCATGTAAAATGAACCACATCATTTCACGATGATGACAGTCTGTAAGTACGCATAAATGACATTTTGTTTTTATTAGGGGGGATAATTAAAGTAGATAATATTTAAATTTTATAGATTCTAAAATATTTTATAAATTTCATATTTCTTAATTAGTTCTATTATTATCAATATCCTTTTAATGTTTAAATAAAAAACAAATCACATTACTTCGTAGAGGTGGTAGTCCATACATATGCATGAACGATGTTGTCATTTTCAAATGAATAGTAGGTAAATAAGGTAAGTAATATATTATATTAAAATAATAATATTATTCTTATTAATATAATATTCATTCATTTTATCTATCATTTTAACTATACATATGACTCGATGATGAAAAACAAAACACATCTCTTCGTGGGGGTGGTAGTCCACACATATGCATGAGAGATGTTTTTATATCCAATATAATTGAAAATGTGATAAAAAACGTTTTAACATAACAATAATTTAATTTAATTATATTTTATAAATTTAAGTTATTATTTTATTATTTTATCATTTTGATACGTTATTTGAAGGATATAGAATTAGAAATTATCATGAAACTCTCAATTAAGAATTATAACTCTTCTTTGGAAAACCGCCCTTTAATTACACCGTAAGCTTTCTTAAAATGGTATTTTGGTAATAACATTACCTATAGTAAATTTAAGGGATATTTATGAAGTAAGTTTTGTAGGTATTGGTTGATATAAAGTGCTAAATGTGTGGGAATAAGTGAGGATATGAGGTGACATTTTATAAGCTAGGTGAGTGGAACACTTGTATATACTACACACTTTCAAATATATTAAATGTCTTTCTAAAATAAAAGTGGAAAAAATTAAAATATTTGAAATATATGGAGATTATGAGTCTAGATAAACTCAAAAACAAAATTTTAATAATTTTTTATGATATTATAAACCTTATCTCTTAGTTTTAACCGCCTCATGAAATCTTTTAACCGTTACCACGATGACAATGTTTTACCAAAGTTACTTTCAATAATGATTAAAATATAAATTAAAAATTTTAATATATTTGAATATAATTATTAATAATATTAAATCCATTTTACCACATTTAATTTTCAAAAGTGATAAAAATTAATTTAATATAAATACACAAACTGTAATGAATTCTTTTTAGAAAAATGCTTGTTTTAAGAATTAACAATTTTCTTATACCTAAATGAAGTATAATTATGCAAAATATTTAATTAATTGTATTAATATTAGTGAAATGATAATAATTTATATTTAGAATCAATATAAATTATAATGGGAACTTTTTAGTACTTGAAAATAAATTATGTTTTCAGTAAGAATAATATTTTTCATTATTCAAAAAAAAAAGAATATTTTTAGAAAAATCATAAAAATTAAACATAAGATAAATATATTGTTATGATTAGAAAAATAATATAATTTTTATCATATTAAAATTATAATTTCAGGAAATTTATTTTAAAAAACATTTAACACCTAAAAAACATCCTAGTTAAATAAAATTATTCATTTTCTGATTTTAAAATTTTATAATTTTATTTATACAAATATGATGAATATGATTCCACAAAAAAATGAATGCTTATAAATCATAAGATTGATTGATTTATAGTATTAATTGTGTTTTAACAATATTCTCCCCTTTATTAAATTGTTCCATTATAATTTTATTCATTAGTTAAATGTGTGAGAGTATTTTTCCCTCATAGATTTTTTTGATTCCCATGTTGATTATTTCATCATGTGATTGTTCCATAATAAATTAACCCAGTGAATTAACTTATTTCATAGTACCTACTCTCTATGATCCAAAATATAAACTCGATTTTATTCATAAGATTTATTATCCTCTAATTATACCACTTCTAGGATAAACACATGAGATAAATCATGTGAACACTTCATTAGTAAATAAAACATGTAACAGATCATGCACCTGAGATAAAATCAAAGGAAACACTAATAAATAATAAAATGATCCTAGTTTTCTAGAATTTAATATGGTATAATAAGATATGTAATTAAATTTCCCTCCAAAACACATGATAGTTTTACAAGGAGGTACTTTAGGAAAAACATGATCTCCCACCTCAAATAATATATCATTCCATCAGTTATCAACATTTTTTTGACTTCACTGAGATACCCACATACAGTGGTAAATCATCATTAGGATATCGACCATATCATCTACCAACTCTATTCCCAACAATTTACCTTCATTGTCTTCTTATCGACATGATGGAGTTTCACATCACTTTCCATATAATAATTCAAATGTTTCCATCTATATAACGTAATGAAAACTATTATTATAAGAAAATTACACCAATGAAATATATTTATACTAAATTTACAAATAAATAGATGATAAAGCATAAATCATTTCTTCCAAATTATGAATTATTCTCTTTGACTCGCTATCAAATTAAGGATGAAAAATTTCACATAATTAAATTCAATTCAAAAAAATTATGATGTAATTTCCAGAAATTAGAGGAAAATCTAGGATCACATTCATATAAAATAGATAGAGGGACTCTATCCAATCTACTATATCTTTATTATATAGTCTAATAAGTTGGTCTAAATACATATTATCAAAAATTGGAAAAAAATCATAGATTTAGTCAAATGATCAATAATAACCCAAATCACACTATTACATTGAGATGTGTTTCGTAATCTCTCTAAGTGTTCCATTGATATATTTTCCAATTTTAATTCAATACTTTGTAACAGTTGAAGAATTCTCTTTGATAGTAGTCACTCAACTTTAACATACTGAAATGTTAAACATTTCTAGGTAAAATAATTAGTATTATTCTTCATTCCACCCCATCAATAATACTCCAGAAGGCCTCTATACATTTTAGTTTTGTGGGTATGAATATAAATTAGAGATCTATGAGTTTCACTCATTAATTACTTCTTCAAAATAGAATCACTTCTAACACAAAAACACATTAAAAATTTCATAACACCTTCTTTTTCAATGTTAAAATTTGGAATGTTACCCTTATTGACCAATTCCACAATTCTAGAAAATCACAATCTTCTTTTTGAGCATACTTAATTTTTTATGAAAAAGATATCAACAATGAAAGATGATCCAAAAGAGAGAGAGAGTTTATACGTGAAAAATTTCTAGGAAAACATTAATTGAATCATTAAACAAAGGATTATGGTTCAAACATGGCATGATTAATTATGTACTATCATTTAGACTCATGTCATCATCTACTTTGTTTTATTTTACTAGATGAAAATTTATCATGTAATCATAATAATTTTTCTGTCTTAACTATCTTTTCTATCTCACCTTCAACTCTTTTATAGTGAATATAAATGTTAAAATTTTAGGGTTAGTATATATTTCACATTTTAACCCATATAAAAGATGCCTCCAAAATTTTAAAGTAAAAACTACTACAAAAATATCATGATCATGTATATTGATATTATTCTCATATAATTTCAATTGATGAAATTCATATACAACTACCTAATCATATTTCATCAATACAAAACAATGTCTATTCAAATAAGTATCCATGTAAATAAAAAATCACAAATTTTTATTAGAAAGGCTAATATAAGATTATTAACCAATCAACTTTTCAATTGTTGGAAACATTCATCCTATAACTATTTTCAAAATAATATTACCTATTTTTGAGTTAACTTAGTTAGTTTGAAATATATATAAGAAAATATTTCAACAAACTATCATTAGTAACCTAAAAATCCAAGAAAAATTTTAATCTCCTAGCCATTTTTGGGCTTTTACTGTTATTCCACAAATTTAGTTTTTGAAGGATCAATGGTTTTTATATCTTTAGATACAATATTACCATGGAATAAAATCTAGTTTAACAAAAATTTATATTTACTAAATTTTCAATAAGACTTATTTTATTTTAAAGAATATAAATAAATACATATTTTTTTTCATTTTCCTCATAGATTTTAAAGTAAACTAGAATTTCATTAATTAAAAATACAAAAAATTTATCCAAATAATAATGGAAAACTATATTCATATGATCTATAAATACACATGGTTCATTATTAAACCTGAAATTCATGACTAAAAATTTAGAATATCTGTACCTAGTATGAAAATATATCCTCATAATTTCTTCCTCCTTCAATTTAAGTTAGTTAAACCTAGAAAAAAAACTAATCTTTAAAAAATACTCAACATACTATAGATATAACCACTTAATTTGAGTGTCCCACATCTATTGTAGTAGTAGCAACAAAAAAAGCATCACCTATTTCTAATATTGATAATTCCCACCCAGGGTTAAAAATTGTCACGAACCAACCTAGATACATTGGTGCCCTGATAACCAGGACGGTATTGACATAGAATGAAAGGAATTTCAAATCTCCACATGTTTGCAACAAGAACCTGGAATCAAATAATACGAAAGTGGGAATGAATTTTTCACAAACAAAACAGAAGCAAGAGAAAAAAGATAATATGCATACAATAAAACTCTATGTGGATAACTATACAAAAAGTCAAATAGGTATAAATATACCAAATTATAACCACAAAGTACTTGAAAAAGGATAACAACTCATATCCTAATGGGAACATCATCTCAAATCCCAGAGATCAACAAAAACTACCTCCTCCATGTGGTTCGTTCCCTGATCAAATTTGGTAGGATAATGTATAAAAATTCCCAAAGTCATGGGTAGGGTGTGAGCTAAAATCCTAGTAGGGTCTAACCAAGGATTCCATAATAAGATGGAAAAATTAATTAACCAAACAAATATTTCAATTTTAAATAAACATGCATGGAATTTCAAAAGGATATTTTTAAAAAATCATGATTTTAAATTTCAAATGATGGAAATATTTCTAAACAATGGCCTAAATAAATACTTTAATATAATATTTTTTATAAATTCACAAGAAATTTGTGAAATAGTTTACAATAAAAGGTATATATATCAAAAAATTTGTAATTAGAAATATGTTAATCTTCCAAGAGGTACGATAGTTACACATTATGGGATCCTCACACACTTATAAAATGAAAATGTACTTTTCATACATATCCCTTTGAAAATGGTCAAATTGGACAGGCCAACATCCCACTGAGGATAAGAAATACCAATCAGTTTGTGTTAGAGTTTTAAAACATTAATCTATTACTAGGTAATTCCCATCCAAGTGTATTTGTCCCTAATAAGTCACTAACTTCCTAGGATTTCATGTTCTCTAACAATAATCAATCATGGGAAATTTATAGAAAAACTGTTTAAAATCTAATTAACCCATTTTTCCCATTCCAATATGCCAATTTAAATTTTAAAACAAAAAGGTAATTAATCATATCATTTGTTTTTATAGGATAAAACCACCAATTTTCTATCGAAAAAATTAAGCCATTTTTATCAAATATGAATTTGAAATAATTTTCACAATTTAAATTATGAAATTTAAATTAAAAAATGTCCTTCTAATTTTCACAATTAATCCCAATTAAATAGAATCGGGGGGGGGGGTTCCAAAATATTACTCCAAATCAAATAAAAATTCTTAATTCACTAGAATTTGATTTTTAATAAACCAATTGAATGAAATTTAATGTAAATCAATCAATTTAGGGTCAAATAAATTGTTCAATCATAAATAGAGCCACCTTCCATAGATTAGAGAATCACATAATACAAATTACACAATGGGATTCTCTAGTGAAGAACATCGATGAAGGAGATCCATGAATCAAACCAATATTCAAGATCTAAAACAACATTTTTTAGATCCTCCAAAAAATTGGACATCTAAAAAACCCTAAGGAGGAGAGTAGAGGAGAGAGGGAGATAGAGATTGAGGATTAAAAACATATTAGGAAAGGATCGAAAAATGATCACCACACTTCGATCCACCTTGGAAGAAGTTTGGAGGAGCCAAAAATTCTTCTTGGGAGCCCTAAAGACCTAGGTTATCATATTAGGGCGAGTTAGGCTCGAGAAGGGGTTAAAAAGAAGCTATGTTATTTTTTAATGAATTTTAAGAATAATAAAAAGTTACACACATGGTTTCCTTGGTAGGGCTACATGGTTAGACAAACTATGCGCCCCTACTGGCGGGGTTGCACAATTTCTCCTAGGCTGGTGCAAGATTTTTCAAACCATGCATCAAACATGAAAACCCTCACCACTTGGGTTTGTATGGTTTTCACTAGTAGGGCACACAGTTTGGAAAAACCATGATCCAACTGTTCACAACTGAACAACATCTGAAATCATCCAAAATTTCACCCAAAACACCCCTAAATGAAACCCAACCAAAGAATGATCAAAATCGTGGTTTAGGATTACCTGAAAACTATAACTGGAATTTACAACCTCCCCACCATAGAAACTTTATATTCTCAGAAATCATGTTACAAAGCTTCCAGGTCAAAATGATGAGGTGACTTATCTCTCATCAGTGCCTCCATATCACATGTCTCATGAGAATCAAAACTATACTTCTATAACACTCGAATCAATGGTATCTTCCTCTCACAAAGTACCTTGGTTTCAAAATAAACTATCCTGACTAGCTTCTTAGTCATGGATAAATCAGGTTCAACATTATGATCACTCTAACTCAGAACATGATATGGATTACATAAATAATCATGGAGCTTCTATACATAGAACATGTTATGTATCGACTCCAGCTAAAATGGAAGTGCTAAATGATAAGCCACTTTTAAAACCTTGTCAACAACCTCAAGATGTCCCAAAAAATGTGAAGCAAGATTCCCTTTCCTCCCAATCCATCGATGACCAAAATGTGGTGAAAATTTCAAGAATACCTGGTCAGCAATAGTTTACAATGATAATCAAAAGAAGACTTATACCATCTCTATGACATCAAAATTATCTGAAAAATCAACTGAATATTTGTTATCAATTGTTGAACAAATCTCGATCTAAAAAAGGATAATTCATCAATCTCCAACCAACACAAAATATATTTTCAAGGCTGACCATACAAGGACTCTAAAAGAGCCATCCCAACTTTGGATAGGTAACCTGTTTTTTAAGAAAACTCAACAAACCCCAAATGGACTTCCCAAGCTCCACCACAGTCAAGAACATAGTAATGAAACATATCCCCAAGAACCTGTATAGATCATATTTTTGTACATCCAACTATGGATGGTGTGCCATAATCAAATAAAAATAGGATCTTAATGACCCCTAAATGCATTTCCAAAAGTGATAAGTAAACCGGGGATCTCTATTAGAGTTTATAATAGATGGAACTCTGTGAAAATCAAAAATATATTTCACTTAGATATTTCCCTAGTCCTCAACTTTTTTTTATCACAAATTTTTATAATTTGTTAAAATTTAGTTAGCCTATAGATTACAACTCATATCACATAGTTATTTCTCTAGGTACACATCAACCCCAACACAAAGTCCATAGAGGTATCATCTCTCTTAAAATTCAACACTAGAAGTGGATAAAGTAATCAATAAGGTCTCTAGTATTTTTCCTTGACTTTTTGGCATGTGTAACAATAGGAGAGAAAAAAAAATCCCCCCTCTCATACAAGGACACTAGAATCTACGTCGCATTTCATAGAACATATTTGTGGTTTCTAGATGCACTACCCACTAGGAATTATGGAAATACCCCATCACAAATTTCCTAGCCAAAAATGGTATAATAAAATGATTATGATAATATAAAATTACCTATGTGGAGAAAGACCGGATAGAATTGTCTTCCCACCATAAATAGAGTCTCTAATTCCACTGAACTCATCATTAAGCTTATATTCCTGAAGAATAATATTGAGAGGAGTGGAGGTAAACTGGAAACTGGCCAATGAAACCTTGACCCTTGATTCTCGAACTCCCATATTCAACTATGAAAAATGAGTAATCAAGTTACACTCTTCCAATAATTCTTTCATGACTTAGGCTATAAGTTTCCTACTCAGAGCATCTATGAAGAAATTCCCATTACCTATGGTATAGGTGATGTCAAAGTTTAAAGATTGTAGGTATTACATAAAATTCCTCTAGAGGATATTAAAATATCTTGGAGATAATATATAACTGAATCTGTTGTGGCATGAAAACATGGTAAACCATTATTCAAAAAGATAAGGGAAATGACTCTTAAGAACGTGCATCACATCTATGAGTTCATGTTCATGGGGTGGATAATTAATCTAATGATGCCTTAGCTAATGAGATCCATAAGCAACAACATGATCACCCTACATAAGAACACATACCAAAACTGAACCCGATGCATCACAGAATACCACATAGCCTCGACAGACCTCTGGAAGAGTCAAAACTAGTGTAGTAGTCAAAAGACAATTCAACTCAACAAAAATAATTATATGATCTTTCATCCTAATCAAACTTTACTCACTTATGAGTAAGAGAGGTCATCAGAGAAGAAATCTTTGAGAAGTTCTTTGCGAAATGGTGATAATATCCAACCAAACCCAAGAGGATCGAAATGCTGAAAACATTACACAGTTGTTCCCATGTCACAACAGCTTTAATCTTCTTAGGATCGAATGAGGTAACATGTTTTGACACCATGTGTCCCAAAAAATTCACTTATCAAATCCATAAATCCCATTTTTATAGCATGTCATAAATTTAGTGATTTCTCAAAAATTCTAGAACTATTCTTAAGTGATGTACATGATCGTAATCAGTCATAGAGTAAATAAGGATGTCATCCAAAAATACTACCATGATAGTATCAAGATACTCATGGATGATCCTATTTATTAAATATATAAAAACCATTGTAGAATTAAATAGATTAAATGGAATGAAGAGGTACTCATAATGGTCATACATTCTAAAAACAGTGATTTTCAGAACTTCATTTTTTTATTCTCAACTGATGGTAACCAAATCAAATATAAATATTCGAGAAGCACTTATCCCCCTTCAACTAGTCAAACATATCATCAGTGCATGGAAATTGATACTTTTTATTTACCATAACCTGATTGAGTTTTTGGTAATAAACACAAAAGAAAAAGTGACCCATCAGCTTTATTAGCAAAGAGAATTGGCATCACCTAAGGTGAAACACTTGTTCTTATAATGATTTTCTCTTGAAGATCATCTAAGCGAGACATAAAATATTTAATTTTAGCTAGTTTGATGTGGTAAGTGGGAATTGAAACTGGTTATGTATCATGAACTATATTAATAGAAAACTCTACCTCCCTTACCAGTGGAAAACCAATGAAGTTAGAAAGAAAAACATTGGGAAAATCGAAGAAAAATAGAGGGAGATCAACGATCAATGATTCCCACTCCAGATCAAAATAAAACACTAATATTACTTTCCCCAAATATGGAGAAGAAGTTATGGATCTACTTGACCTTGGGTTTCACTCTCCCTAAAAGATACATAAAACACCATCAGGTAGAGTGAAGGAGACACGTCATAGATAACGATCAATACAAGATTTATTTGGAAATGACCCAATCCATCCTAAATATTATTTAAATAGGTTTAAGGCTTAGAAACAGAAAATCTCAAGCAATCTCGATATCCAACAATGAGAAAGAACAAGTAGGACTATAAAGACCCTACTCTATATTTATTCTTAGGGGTGTAGTAAAATTCATCACATAAGATAAAAGCTCCATATATATGTTTAGAATATTAACAATATGGGTTGAAATAAATGAATGAGATTCACTAGTATCAAATAAATCAGTCACCAATGAAAAATATATAGTGATGGTACCTTTCACAGTCACTAGGCCTATATCTAATTCTTATGGAGAATCTTGTACTGCATTAATAAGCTTTATTTCAGATGCCTGTGGTTGGAATCCATTTGTTCGTGAAGCATACAATTTCACTGTAGTCTTAATAGGCACTTATGATCCCATTACACTTTTTGTAGTTGATTAGATATGGATGAACATCTATAGGTGAACTGAGAATCCACTATAACTACATACCTTGGGTGCATCCGTGCGAAACCTCTTCATGTTCCTAGGTTTTACGCACTAGTAATAAATCGAAGGGCCTCATCTAGGCACTGAAGGAGGTCTAGAGAAACTAGGATGATAATATCCACCAAAAAAATCATAACGCTTCCTCTTCCCTTTAAAAAAAGTCTTAGAACTACCAATAGGAGAAAAAGAAAAATTCAGCCAACCCTGCCTTTATAGCTACATCCATTTCTACCGTTAATGCTTTATCCAACACATCATTATAAGAAGGATGATTCAATAAGAACAAATGAGAACAAATATCTGATAAAGGTATTGTTTAGAATCATCAATTCTTCATATTTTCATTTATCACAATCACAAGTGAATAAATGAACAAGATTAACAAATCAATTTTAAAATTCTGTCACAGTTTTATCTGTCTACTTGAGATTAAAAAAATCTATATCCTTGTCCAACAAAAATTGAATATGGATAGAACTAGTTGGTTAAACGAGTTTTGTAGTCTTTCCACTCTAATTGCTCAGGCTTCATAACAATCACCATCATGTACCAAAATCTATTTCTCAATCCCTCTAACATGAAGGTATTACACTTTACCTTGATTTCATCAGGTTTCTGTAAGAACTCAAATAAATACTCGATACTGCTCAAACAATCCTCATAAGCTTGAGGATTATTGGAGAATTTGAATTTTGGTTGACTCTAGAGAAGGAAATCCTGAACATGATTTTGTAAAATATCCCTTTGAGGTTCCACAATTGAATCTTGAATAGAAATTGTCATAGGTACCAATCACAGAGCTAGGAAAGTACGTATAACAAATTCAACTGGATTCTGTTCCATGAGAGGATTTTCCTATCGTGCTCCATCATAATCTTCCTTTTGGATCTAATTCACATGTCTTCTGGGAGGCATTATGCTACAAATCATCAACAAAAAACATTGAAGACGTCATATTAACACTCAAAAAGAGTAATAATGAAAATTAATCCCAACTAATAGATAAAAGATATTTTGATTTCAAATAAAAATATCAAAAGAATGGAAAATACATGAACTAATCCTAAATATGTCTTTTTGAAACCACCCTTCAAAACTTAAGGATCATTACCGTGAGAGATGGTTGATAACTCAATCATAACTATCTCATATGTCTTAAAAATATTACTCAAACTTTATACTAACACCAAGGAAGGATGCTTAACATACACCTTTTGATAAAAAATATTCACATACTATCCCGGATACCTTGGTACCCTGATAACTAGTCTGGTCCTCACATAGCCTATAGAAAGTTCCCAATCCCCATGAGTTGGTGAAAAGAACCTATAATCAAAAAATACGAAGGTGAGAATTAATTTTACACAAGAAAACGGAAGAATGAGGAATAAGACAATATGCATACAAGAAAAATCCATAAAGATAAATGCACCAGAAGTCAAACAGGTATAAAAACCCCAAAGTACAACCACAAAGTACTAGAAAATAGGAAAATAACCCAATTCCTAACAGACACAAAAACTCAAATCCAAAAGATCAACAAAAACTACCACCTCCCAGTGGTGTTTTCCCCTTACTCAAACCCAGAGGAAGGAAATCTAAAAATACCCAAAGGCATAGGTAGGGTGTGAGCCAAAAATCCCAATAGAGTTTTACTAAAGATTCTATATGAAGATGAGAAAATTAATTAACGAAATAAATATTTCAATTTTAAATAAACATGCATGGATTTTAAAAAATCATATTTAATATAAATCATGATTTACATTTAAAATGATGAAAGTATTTCTAAATAATGGATTAAATAAAAACTTTTATATAAATAGGTTTATATAAATTCACAAGGAAGTTTTAAAACAATTTATAGGAAATAAATTATATATCATAACATTTAAAATAAGAAACATGGTCATATTCCAAGAGGTACGATAGTTCTTGGTTATGGGATCCTCACATACTTATGTAATAAAAACAAACATGTGAACACATGTCCCTTTGATAGTGGTCAAAGAGGACTGACTAACATTCCATTAAGAATAAGACCAACTAATCAGTTTATGTTGGAGTTGTAAAGAATCAATCCATATTAGGGAATTTCCCATCCTAGTGTGTTTTTCCCTAACAACTCACCTGAATATTCTCTAAATACAATTAATCATTTGAAATTTATTTCAAAATGGTTTAAATTACAATCAACCAATTTTATTCCATTTCAATATTCCAACTCGCATTTGAAAACTGAAATGGATCTTTAATAAAACCATACATTTTTCTTGGAAAAAACCACTATGTTTTTATCAAAATAAATTAAAGGTATTTTTAAAAAAAAAATTTGAAATCAATTTCATAATTTAATTTCACAATTTAGTTTCACAATTTAAATTACAGAATTTAAATTAAAAAATCTCTATCTAATTTCTACAATCAATCCCCAATTCAATGGAATTAGGGGTTTTCCAAATTTTTTTCC
Organism: Viscum album; assembly: GCA_963277665.1. NCBI lineage: Eukaryota > Viridiplantae > Streptophyta > Magnoliopsida > Santalales > Viscaceae > Viscum > Viscum album. The sequence goes on from OY728155.1 coordinate 139,924,345, forward strand.
AAATCAAATAAAAATAACCAATTATCCTGAATTGGGTTTTTAATAAACAAATTAAAAGAAATTAAAAGTAAATAAATCAATTTAGGGTTAAATAAATTGTCCATCCATAAAAAGAACCACCTACTGTAAATCACTGGATCACATAACACAACTTCCACAATGGGATTCATCAATGAAGAAATCTGACAATAGAGATCCGAGAATCAAACATAGGATCATGATCTAAAAAATCATGATTATATCATAAAAAAATGGATATCTAAGAAACCATATGGATTGGAATAAATGATAGTGGGTGATAGAGAATGGATATTGAAATATTATCGAGAAATGATTGAATGATGATCGACATAAATAGATCAATCTTGGTAGGAGTTTGGAGGAACAAAAAATGATTCTCGGGGGACCCAAAGACCTAAGATTTTATATTAGGGTGAGATAGTCATTATCCGGGGACTAAAAGGGGTGTTAGGTATTTTTGATGAATTTTTTGAATAATAACATTCTACACGCATAGTTTGTTGGGAAGGTTCGCATGGTCAGACAAACCATGAACCCTATCCATGATCCCCTACTAGTGTGTTTTCACAATTTCTCTTAGGTTGGAGTATAATTTTTCAAACCAGGAATAAACTATGAAAACCCTCACTTTCTATGTTTGAATAGTTTTCACTAGTAGGGTGCATGGTTTTAGAAAACCATGTACCAACCATGCACAACACAACAATTTCAAAAATTTTCCAAATTTTCACCCAAAACACGACTAAACAGAACCCAACCAAAGAATGATCAAAATAGGGGTTTAGCAGTACCAAAAAAGAGTAACAATATGTTACAATAATGGTGGACACGGATTTGAGTAAGGACCCAACTAATTAAAAAAACATCTTTCTGCTGTCTTACTATCTATTTTCCTAGAAATGTTTTCCTCAAATTTATGTGCCAAATGACCAATATTATCACATTTCTAAAAAGATATTCATCCTATCAAATATTATTTTTTACCACATTTGGATAATTTAGGGGGATTAACTCCATATTTTTTTAATTAAATACTTATCTATTGAATTCCACCTTGACTTCTTCTTTCCCTTTTAATCAAAAAATTCATAAGTGATAGAAAACTCCATATCAACTTTATAACCACAAAAAATAACCTCATAATAACTTTTAAATTCATGAGGGGAAAAATTATTTTTATACAATTTTTCAAAGAAATGTAAAATATATCAATTTTACTCTGATATCCTTGAAACAAATTACTACATACCAATCCAGTTTGGTAAAATTTATATCATCAGTGGCTAATTAATCTTCTTCCATTTTATTAAGCTCTAGAAATTTCATTTCCATTCTATTTCTAATAACTTTAAGAAAATAATTCTCAAGAAAAATATCTTGAAAACCTTATATTCCATGTAATCAATTTAATCCCTTTCCTTAGTATTCTTAATTAGATACCACCAACAATTGGGTTCAACTTCAAAATTATGAATAATAAGAATTACTTTTGACATTATATGAATCTCAAAACATTAAATATATTATCCAATGAATTTATCCATCCACCATCTTTCACCATGTCTGAAGAACCACCAAAATCCAAAGGGTGTTGTTTGATTAAATGATCCATTATAAACATGTTCCTCTGTTGATAATTCGATCACTCTATTTCATGGGTGCCCCCATTAATACCTTACATAAACTGAGTAAATACTATCACAAACTTCTTAGTTCCATTTAATATTTTTTTTGACTTATAAGGTTATTTTTTTCTCAATGCTATACTACTTTATTTTTCATATTTCCTCTATAAGAAACCATTATAAATAGACATGGATTTGATAAAGTAATATAGAAAAAAATAAAAATATATATTATTATAATATAATAATAAAATAAGGTCTTTTTAAATTTTCTTTTAACATTTTACTAATCTATAATGTATCAAAACCTTTCCTTTTATACCAACTATAATTCCTCATAATACAATTCAACCATAATTACATAATTTTTATAATGGTTTGAAATTTTTTACATTTCCATGATATTTTTGGTTTATAGATTTATATAATTCGGTAAAAAATTACAAAAAAAGTTGGAACTTCAACATAATGTACATTCCCCCCACAATTATTTTTTAAATTTAAACCCATGTTTTAATCATTATAATATTTCTACATTTAATACAAGTTACCATTATAAAAATATTTACTTTGATTAAATTTATACTCATATTTATATCATTGTATTTTTTTTGAAAATGTGGTATAATGAAATAAATACTCAGTAAGGGATATATAAAAATAAATTAACCGTCTTATTCCAATGAATAAGACATGAAAACCCATGAATACCTCTACAACTTTTTAAAACAAATTGATCATATAAATAAAAAGTTTCCACATGTGAAATCAATACTTTCTCAAAGAAAACATTTGAAACCTATTATAAAGCGTAAGAAAAACCATGAAGGAAACCTAAGGCTCATAGAAACTCATCAAAAACTTTCTTTTAGAAACCAATATTTAACCTTTAAAACATAATAAATATTCCATACCTCATGAAATTAAAATACTTCCATAAAAACCATTTTTTATAGAATAATATAGGTATATTAGAGCATTATATTCATAAATCATATTAACTTGTCTTTAAACCAAGTTATAATAACAAATTCCTAGTTAATTTTATAGGAGTTACCAACCAAGTTATCTCCCTAATGTTTGAAATTTAAGACCACATCATTACCCAATGCATTGGAGAGCTATATCGAGATCACCCATTTTAATGATCTATATCAAACTCACCCATCACTATATATAATTATCAAGTTCCATGTGAAAAAAAATTGTCATCTTTAAAAGTTTTGATCATAAAGCCCTTTAAAAACTTAGGTTAACACATAAAAAAAATTCACTTCCATTTTGACATAAAGATATAGATAAATATCCATTTATTTTAAATTTTTTTTAAACAAATAACTGGAGGAGTGGGAATAAGATATTATTTGAAACAAAAATGTTAAAATTTAGAGTAATATTGAGATAGAATAATGGATATGATGGAAAAAATGTAGTCATGTCATATATGTTTAAAAATAACATTATATTTTCACTTTTGTTAAATTTTGAAAATAACCCATATAGAAAATGTTTAATATAGTATTTTAAAAAAAATTGTAAATAAATTAAAATACAGTCCAGAATTACATTTATAAACCTTTCATTCATAAATATAAACATTACTGAAAAATTTAAAAGAATATGGAAATAGAGGAAAAAATGTTTGGAAGGAAAACTTCAAAAATGTTATTTTTAAAGGAATGTCTCATACGAGGAGTCTTTGCTAGTTTTGTTTTTATGTATACCCTATTGGGTAATAAAATTATATTTCATTTTATACATACTAAAATACATTTTTCATATTGATTCCATTATCACTATTCCCTTTAATTCATTTGTTACAATGTTTTATTTAATGACTAAAATGGATAAGTTCATGTTAGATGTTTTAAGGAAGTTTGGTTCTTAACTTCAAAACATCGATGAATTAATGATCATAAAAGGTTTTATCATTCCATTAAATTTTTTTAATTTTTTATAATTATAATATTTATATATTAGAAAAAATTCAGGAACAAACTATGTCATGCAGTCATGAAAAACGAACCACGTCATTTCATAGAGATGGTAGTATAAACATAGGCATGAACAATAATTTCATTTTTTTAATGGATAAAAAAGGAATGAAGTAAAAAATATTAATTTTTATTTTAAATAAAAATATTTTTTTTAAATTTAATTATTATATATAAGTTCTATCCCTTTTAATATCCATGTAAGGTGTAAATGAAGAATGAATCACATCTATTCGTGGAGGTGGCCATCCACATGTGTACAAGAGTAACATTATCATTTTCCAAAAGATGGTAGGGTAATAAATTAAGTAAAAATATATATTAATAGAAAATAGCTATGTTATAGATATAATATATATTCATTTTACCCATCATTTTGATGATCTTAATGATCAGGCGATGATAAATGAAAGACATTGCTTTATTGAGGTGGTAGTCTACACGTACACATGAGCAATGTTTTTATTTTCCGCAGAATGGAAAAAAATATGAAAAAGGTTTATAACATAATCATAATAAAATTTTATCATATTAAAGATATTTATTTTATTATTTCATCCTGGTTAAATAATATTTTATTGAGGTATAAGAAAAAATAAACATTAAACACTCGGTTAAAAATTATACATCTTCTTTGGAAAACTGCACATGGATTACACCTTAATCCTTCATAGGTTGGTATTTTGGTGAGACAAAGAACTCTTGGACAGGGGTAGGAGAGTTGGGAGGGTATTGTTTTAGGGAGCAGTCTATTTAAATTTTCTAAATTGTGTGAATAAGTGAGGAGATGAGGTTTTCGTTTATAAGTAAGGGGAATAAAGAACTTGTAAATACTTAAAACCTTTAAATATATTATATGTATATCTCAAAAAGTGAAAAATTTGAAATATTTAGATTATATAATTATTATGAGTTAAAATACACTCATACAATAAAATTTACATAAGTTTTTATGATATTTTAAACATCATCTCTTATTTTTAACCCCATCGTTACTCTTTTAACTATTACCATAAAGGAGAAGTTTTACCAAAGTTATTATTCATAACGAACAAAAATGAAATTGAACTTATTATAAAATTGGATCATCATGATTACAAATATTAAAACCATTTTACCATGTTAAATTAACATATGTTGTAAAAAATAATTTTAATATATATATGCAAATAACAACAAAAATAGTTTTTAGAAAAATTCCATTTTAAACAAAAAAATGATTGTATACCAAAACAATGTATAATTATAACGAATATGGAGTTAATGGTAATATTTTTATTCAAAGGGACAAATTTAAATTTTATCAAACTCCAAAATATAATTTACCTTTTTAAATACTTTAAAAGAAATTATAGTTTTAATAACAATCAGTATTTTCCATTATTCACCCAAAAATCAATATTTTCAGAAAATATAAAATATTCACCATAAGATAAATTTTTTATAATTAATACAAAATATTATTTATTTTTTATAAAACTTATATTATAAAATCATTTATTTATATTTTTAAAAATCATTTATTACATAAAAAACAATTTAATAAAATTAAACTATTCTTTTTTCGATTGAGAAATTATATAAAGTAATTTTCAAAACTATGGTGAAAATGAATCCATAAAAATCAATACATATAAAAAATAATATTTAATTATTTCTAGTATTGATTATGTTTTCCTAATGTATATCCTAATAATCAATAGAAAAAATAGGGTACAAGGAACAATATGTCAATATAGGTTCAGAGTACCTCTCAGGATTATAAATTTAAAATGTAATAGTAAATTATATAATGGATCTAATAAAAATAATAAGTATACTAAATTAAAATTTTTAGAAATTAATATTGTTAATTTTAAAAATACCAATAATCATTTCAAAATAGATCAAAATTAGAATAAGCATGGAATAATCAACAAAATTCTCATACGCCTTCATCATTTATGACTATTTTTAATCAAGGTTTACAACATAGAAAAATTAATTTCCAAATTAATTATTTCCCCTAGAAAAATTAAGGAAAAAATTAAAATGGGTTCAAAGGACCTGTCCCCCATACTTGAATTGACAATTTTCCTTAATGTTTATAAAAGTTGAGAAAGATATGTGCATAATCAATTTAAATTCAGCGAATGATTGGATCCAAAAAGAAAAAAATAAAATAATCTTCCCTCATTAATGCATTTTTTCCTCCTAGGTCCTTGAATAGAGTTAATTCAATCCTAATTATTGTATGATAGAGTTGTGTATTATTATTCCATAGTCATAAAATACTATACATGGTTTCATATGATCTGAAAAATGATGTAGTGAAAGAAATATCAAAGACAAGTGTTAATAAAAATATATTCCATGTATAGTCTATAGGGTAATAAAATAATTATTTAAATGTACTCAAAAAATAAAGAATATATATAGTCTCCAATAAAAATATTGAGAAAAAATAGAAAGGATGTTAACAAAAAGTTTAAAAATTTGAGAGGGGGGTTTTTTAAGAAGCCTTAGTCTTCTTCTAGGTCTTCCCATTAGTTTTAAAATGATATAGTGGGACTAATAGTGTGGTGGGAAATTTGAAATCTAAATTTTGAATATGACTGTCACACACTAGATAATTAATAGGGAGACTATCCTATTGGGAACCCTATGTTGCGGTGAAATCTACAGTGGAGGGAGGGGTATCTATAAAACTATCCCTGGTGGATGGAGGTACATCTCCTCAGTTATTCTAATAATATTCTTAGAGAAAAAAGTAATGGTTCGGGTATGAGTCATGGAGGATTTAATAAGGTGCTAAATCTATAGTGCTATTACAATTTCCTTGAGCGGGATTGAGGCTATCTAGGGAGAATCCAGGTGAATAAATGGGTACTTATGGGGTGCATATTCCATCTTCACCATTACCTTCCTTTGAAAATAAAACTGAAACATTCATTTAGTGGAAGTATTATCTATGGAATATAATTTCTTTTTTCATGATTCCTAGTGATGATTATTCTAGAATGTTTTCTCAAAAATAGTCATAGGGGGACTCACTTGATTAGTGAAGGTTAAAGGTTATGAAAGATCAAAACCAAGGATACACGTGAATCTGTGTGGCTTATTAGTTGTGTCTGAGATAGGGGATACATGTGTGAAGATGGATATGGTGGTACATGTGGTACCTTTAATAGAAATCCAATCCCCTTATAATTATCGTGCTAAATACTAAAAAGATATTGAGACATCATAAAAAAATACTAATCCCACTCCTGTTATGGAATAGATCAGGATTATGCCTAAACTAGTGGTCTAACTAATCTCTCAAGAGGGTATCATGGTTTAGAGGTAGATGTGAGTGGCTACACTTTCCCTCATCTATTCTTTAAAAGTATTCATATTCCTTGAATCCTATATAAAGGTCATTATCCATATAAAAAATAATATATTAACCAACAAATAAAGGTTGACTAGCTCTATAATTCCAATTTTGGAAAGTAGATAGAAAGAAATGTAAACATCCAAATTGTTTTCCAAATGGATGGAATAATGACAGCCTATTAATGTACCATTTTTTTCCATTTCCATTTAATGCAAAGGTAAAATTTTAATGTGGTCTTTAATATACTTGGGATCTATACCAAAAATAGAGTCATAACATCTAAATATCTTATTAATCCCTATAAATAACCATTTTCTAGCTAGATCTGGTTTATATTGTAGAAAATAATATTGATAAGGAATTTTTGATCTTGGTTCTCTTTCTTTTCACTATAGTGTGCCTTACAATGGGGTCAACTACCAACAACTAATATTTCCCCAACAAATCAACTCTGCTTGGATGATGTTACAACTTTTAATATGATTACGTATGCATAAAATTAACACTATAAACTCTATTTCCCACTATAAACTCATATAAATCCATCCACCTATAATTTCCATGAAATTTGAAAGTGATAAACTCTAATAAAACCTCCAATTTCCTAAAAAATCCAAGTGTTATCACTCTAGAATCTTACCCCCTACCAAAATTATGTTCTCTTAATTCATAATTTTAAGGTACTATATAACATTAACCTATATAACAATTTCATGCACCTACTTATTATCCAGTGTCATATTGGTGGATATGTTCTTTTTTTTTGAAACTTTTCCAATCATTAGAAAATGGTTTCCTCACTAAAGAAAATGAATAAATGACAAAAAATTTGGAACAAATGAGAGGATTGAAAAATATTTAATTAGGGGAGAAATAATTTTTTTGGTGATGAAATATGTGTTAGTTAAGGTGTATGTTCTTATGGTGAGGTTGGAGTTCTTTTCTGATTGAAAAATAGTTATTTTGGTGGTGGTGGTTTATAATTTTTTGGGGATTGGGATTATGTGTCACATTATTTTTGGTAATGGTTTTTTATTTTGGAGTATTTTTGGATTTAGGAGGACGGTTGGTATATTGATAAGAATATGAATTTGAGGGAGAGTATGGAGAGGTGTCCCACTTCACATGCACTATAGTTTAAAGTTGATAATGGTTTGGTAGAATTAATGAGGTGGTTTTAATGGAGTTTGGGGTGGATTTTTGAATGGTGGTGATGGTTCAAAAGAATAAAGGGGTTGGGGACATAGGTTTGAGAACATAAAATAGGAAGGGTTTTGAAACTTTATAATAATGGGAAAAAATAAATGAATAAAGTATTTGGATGATATTTCCTATACAAATAATATATGAAGAATTATACCTAAGTGGTTGAGGAGATGAGTCACTAAAGAAACAAATATATATTTGAAAAAGGTTATAAAAGAGTTCTAGGGACTCTACTATAAATATTTTACCTATGTAATCCCTTGTGGCATGGCCTCATACATTCAAGAATGGATAATATAAAATATCATGTATGATATATTTCATATTTCCAATAATTATGTTTCTTGAAATATGGGATAATATATTTTAGAATAAGTTATTTCAAAATTTAAATTGGGGTTAATTTGTATGGCATAATCCATAATATGTGGTGAGGAGGTGTCATAATTTCCAATAAGATCCAATATCTCTTTTTATTTTCAAGAGGGCCCTATAACGTGTCGCCTCTAAACTAGTAAATGTAATATCATGCCAAAATAATTAAGGCCTTTTGGAAATTATGACCATGTGGTGTGGAATTATTCATTGTTCCATTTCATATCTCACCTTTTCAAATTATTCTTTATTCCTCCATCAAATTAATGCCACAATACTCAATTTAATTTTAAGGTTTCCATATCCTCTTTTATGGGGAGTCAATTTATCTAATGGTGTGGTTTTTATAGTAAAATTTAGATCTTATATAAAGGAATAAACAATCATAAATATGTTTAAACTATGATCTAAAAGTTAAAAATATAAAATTAATGAGAATATATAACTAGGTTTCCTTCTACTCAGTAATTTATTTTAGGTTGAAACCTAAACATAGCTAGGATCCTTATTCAATTTTGAGTTAAAATATTATCCCCACAAGTGATTTTTCAATGTACAGATTGATATAATTTCCATTCACTTAAAATTTTATTCCTCATGTTTTTGAATCTCCATGGATCCATAGAGAAATATTTGTGGGATCATGAATGAACCCAACCATCTTGGTCTTTTATTCCCTGAAAAGAATCATAATCTTCAATTAAATAAATTTACCTTATCTCACAAGTGTACATATTTCCTCTTGATGTGTATATCTTTCAATGTTCTCATATTTTACTTTTTAAATTAAAATATTAATATAAAGTTACCTCTAGATATATGTAAGAAAATCTAAATCTAGAAACATCTTCCTTCCATATTCATCCCATTTCTAATTAACACCATTAACCACCCAATAAAATTTATGAGAGAGATCCAACAGAAGAAGGAATTGTTTCCTATAACCTATAGAAATAGATACATTTACATAAATGTTTTTTAGGTTTTTTTGGTAAGGATACAAATCATCATCAAGTATCCACGAAAAATCCATCTTACTTTTGTTAATGATATTATTAAGAATATACTTCATCTCCCTATTTGAATGTTCCACCTATCCACTTATTTATAGATGATATGGGGTACTCATGTTATATGAAAATTCATATTATATTGTACTCCTCTAAAAATAATGTTGTTAAAATGTGTCCCCTAATCACAAATCAACAACTAAAATACTTCAAATCAAGAAAATATACATTTCTATAATAGTTTTGTGACTTCTTTTTCAGTTTCAGTTGTGTTGGATTTAACTTCCACCCATTCTAAAGCATAGTCAACATATAAAAAAATATATGTGTGCCCAAATTATTTGCGAAAAAGATCGATAAATTTAACTCATAACACATAAAATACTTCAAATTCCATGATTGGGAATTTTGTAATTTCTTATCTATTTATTAGTTTTCTTGTGTATTAACAATAACCACATGATTCCTTAAATATACTTACATAATTATATAAATTTGTCCATAACAAATGATATTTATTGTATTTTATCTAATTTTATTTCTTTTACATGATTTCCCCCATTTATTAAGGATTAAGAAAACTCCATCACACTCTTAATCTCATTTTTAGGTACACATCTCTAAATTATCCCATATTCTAACAACTCGAATAAAAATGTATCAACCCAAAAATAGAGATAGTCTTTTGTTAACAATATATTTTTACTTGTATAAAAACTATGGTTATAAGTTTTTATTTTCCAAATATTTTTTGATTCCAATGAACCAAGGTCTTGTTGGGAGCTTCATTGAAAATATATGTTCATTTGAAAACTCATCATGAATTCCCCCATATTATTCTCCACTTAGGATGTGAAACTCCACCCTCAAAATATGGTCATAATTAAGATTATTCATTTCATTCTTATCTTTAATTAAAAAATTGAACTCATATAGTTAAATAATCCACTAAATCAAGTATGGTTTGACATCAATCTTTTTTAGAAAATATTTTATCTTTGAATGATTGGTGTCAAAAACCATGTTAGAAAGTAGAATGTAATGTGTAAACTTGTAAAATGAAAAAACCCCACAAGTAACTCTTTATTAATTGTGGTTTAATTGAACTAGGATTTTTAGGGCCTTTATATCATAGTAAACAGGTTTGATATTTCTACCGATCAACCATTTTTACAATAACTAATTTTACAATATAATCACATACATCACACAATAATTAAAAAAGGTTATCCCAATTAAGAGGTTTCTTGATAAGGGTATTGATTAAGCTTATCTTTAAATAAATGAGAGTGTATTTTCATTATTCCCCAAAAATTAATTCCAAATCCTTTTAAAAAGAGGTGAGTGGGGGTTTCATAAAATCATAAAAATTACATGATCAAACATCAATAAAAACCATCATGGCCAATAAAGGATTGAATTTCCATGAATTGTTTTGGCTATTAAATCTCAATAATAACCTTTATATTCACCATATCAATATATATTCCTTCTATTGAAATTCATTGACTGGTAACAATGCCACCTATCATAATAAAATGTCATTTCATCCAACTAAGGACATGGTAGGTCTCTTAAAATCATTCAAAAACAAAATCTAGATTCTTCAAATAAACTTGAAATAATTTCGCATAGGGTAAAAAATAATTCATTAATACTTCATGAAAATTTTCCCCCATCCAATGGAAAATGTGTATCATGTACCGCTAGAAAGTGGCATGTTTATTAGACATACTAAAAGACATTGTTTGTTAGGAAACGGTTTCATAGGGGCATGCAAATGTTTTTTTCACTTGATCCATGGGTGACATAGGTATTTGACTGTACCTAGAATAAAAATACAAATGGTATTCATGTCTTTAAATTATCTCAAAAAACTAATCAACAAATGGGAAAGTGAATTGGTACTTTCACATGGAATCATTGAGCTTATAATAACAAAAACACTCTACCCTATTATTGTAAATCAGAATTATATATTTCTTAATAATATTTATTACCAATTTATTTGGAATGAAATAAAGTGGGATCACCCATTCACTATCCCAAATTGGATAGATAATTATAACACCAAGTGAACTTAACACATCCTTCTTCACTAACGCCTTCATAGTAGGTGTTAATATACTTTGGGTTTGTCATTTTGGTTTCCTCTCTTCTTCCAAAATTCCTTGTGTATAAAAATATAGAGGATTATTCCTATTAGAAGAACTATTATCCATGGTATTTATTTCATTATTTTATTCAATAGATAGACTAATCATTTATCTTATTTTTTAGGGAGAGCTATATTAATAATAATTATAAGTTCTTCCCTTTCTCCAAAAAAATAGATATTGTTTGTTGTTTGGGATTTATTTAAACTTTATAATTGGTTATTATATTCTTTAGGGAATAAATTTTAGAGAATAATCCCTTTAAAGCGTATTAACACTAAAAAAACTTCTTCTTAACACCATTCAAAATTGTACTCCTTTTTCTCATACAATTATTTATTCATAGATTCCCTTTTCTTCTCGTGCATCTCCTAATGTTTTTAACTTTTTTAAATGGTAGTTATAAGAAGAAAATCTTCTAGATCATCTCCATAATTCCTGAAGTTTTTGAGGTAAAACCAAAATGTCTGTTCTCTAAATTAAAAAAATTAAACATCCTTGATTGACATTAATAATAGATTTGATAATGTATTGGAATGGGTGAAAAAAATGATCAAGACCTATCATTCTTATCCAATATCCAATATCAATAAATCTATTGGAAAGATAAACCTTTTTACCTTTACAAAGATTCCCTCAAGAATTAAAATAAGGTATTCCACTAACATGTCTGATAATTATAATTTAACTCACATAGTTTTCATATTTCTTAGACCTCTATTTTTGAACTAATATAGTGGAATAAAGTTACCATTGTCCCTACGATCATAACATGCCTTTCTGAAGGTCCAAGATATAACTATACATGGAGTGAAGAAACTACCTAAATCTCAATGTTTTTTTGGGATTTTCCACTACAAAAGCATTGAATATTATTTATTCAAGAAAATATATTCCATTTCCCCTAATATATTTGTTCTTGAAAGTATATCCTTAAAGAATTTAGAATATGAAGATATATTTAAAGTTTAATCAGTGAATGAGATGTCGATGTAAAGAAATTTAAAAACTTATATGAAATTATTTTATTATTATTTTATTTTTATTGATCTAATACATTTGAAAAAATTAAATATGTGGTTGATATAGAAAAACTTTAGGGATCATTGTCATGTTCTTCTTCATTATTTTTTCTATTATTCAGTCTTCAGTGATCCCCTAACTGGATTCTCTCTTTTTCACTCCTATATTCTTTATCTCTTCTTCCACTTAGATTTTCCTATCATCCTCTATATCTTCGGACTATGATTAGTATTCTCCTATAACTCTATTCTACTCTATAATTTAATTGAATTTGGTTCCTCTTATTTTACCTTCTTGTTTCTTCGTTGAACATCTAATTGTCTCTTGATCAATTTTTGGGAAAGGTATCCAAAATAAGTTTTAACGTTTTAGATTTATACATGATGATTCACTAACGAATGATCATGATTTTGAAGCTTATTATTGATATATAAGATGAATTGTTAGTTTTTCTTGATGTATCAGGTCCCGACCTCCTCAAAATAAGGCCAATATTCTTGAATTTATAGTTTAAACTGTAGTTTATTTTACTGAAAAAAATTCATCATTAAGGATTGAAATTACTTCTCAACCAGATTTAGTGTTATATTTTATTAGTGGAAACTCGAAGGACTTTTTCCATGATTCACGAGTATCCCTCCTCTTCTATGAAACTTGTTTTGAGTTGTAATCCTTACATGTTTTCCAAATTTATTTTTATAAAATGGTTGAGGTTGATTGTAACTTAAGAAATTTACATTAACCAATGGGTTATATTTATCTACTTAATATAAATCTTGAAAAAGGTGTGATCCACAACACATTTCAAGTAAAATAACCTATAATGGACCCATAGGTGATCCATAATTATGGATTGCCAATAATTGCTCCATATTTTTTTGACAATTATTAAATATAAGAAACTATAATGGTTATCTCTTTAGCATAATTAACTCATCTCTTGAGTGTGAGGGGGGAGGATTCACTCTCCCTTCCATTAAAATATGATTTTTGAGACCATCTATAATTTATTTGTCATCTATATGGGTCTTTCTTATTATTAATCATCCATATACTAAATGTACTATGGATCGTGATTTTTTAACCAAAAATAAAAATTTTAGAGTTTTTTTATAATGAAATACCCCAAGATGTGGGAACTTTTAGAGAAACTGCATAAAAATTTTCCAGTCATTATTGATAGATTATTAATTTTCTATGAAATATTTTAAATTTAAATATTCTACTTTTCCCAATCATTGGTGAAAAATATTTATTCAGAAATATTTAGGTGAGATTATAGAAAGTCATGATGAATCATCGTGGTTAATATTTAAATCATCCTTTGGATCATCCCTTCAATGATAAAGTGACAACTCAGAGCCTAATGGAATCATTTTTACTCCATTTTTCTAAAAAAATTAAAAAATATTCAATAAATTTGAGAAATGATTATGTGGTTCATAATTCTTCATTCCTCAAAATTACATTATGTTCTTAATCATATAAAAAGCAATTAATTTGAAATGGGTTTTTTGTATACTTTGATGATGGTATTCCTTGAAAATGAAGACCAAACCTTGATACACCCACAAGAACCATCTCCTTCTGAGGGAATGGTTCAAAGTTTAAATTTATATTTCACATCACCCAATAATTAAAACTAGGAAACTATGGTATAATAATTTTATGTCTTAATGTTAATACATTTAGAACATGTAGAGGCTATCTTAGTCAACCTTTACCAAATTGTTGAACCATTGATGTTTAGTTAAAGTAATAATTTTAAATAGATTTAGGATAGGAAATAATATCGATGATAGTAGTAGAGAAAAGTATGATCTTGAATTAATTAAATCCTTTCATAATGAGTATATATGGTGGATTAATTTTAGAGGATATGAGTTAAAGAATATATAATTACTTAATCTTATAAATTTACATAATCAATTAATTATGAGACTTGTTAATATATATAATAAAGGAAAATATCAGAAAAATATTGAGATACTTGTAATTGATGAAACATATCATTAATAATTGGTAGAGGAAACTTGTTCATGATAATGATCTTGTCAAGTTTTCAATAATAAATGTTAAGACCCATTGATGTGTTATAAACTTCAGATTTTATCATCATTCCATTAGTATTTTTTACAACTAACTCAATATCTAATCCATGAGTATATAAATGAACATACATAGAGATTTATCATAATGTAGAGAAATTTATATAACTATTCACCAATAATATAATTCAATATTTGAGAATACCTATCACCACCTCAAATTTATTATTCTATCTTCATTCCCTTAGTGAAACTAAAATGGTTATCCAAGGAATCAAACATCATGGCGAGAAATCATATAATCATTAAAATCATTTATATTATGTATCAATCATGGAAACTTCTTCTAAATCTACAACATCTTATGATTAACCAATGTCTTTCACAGTCGTTATCTATTCAAATATATCGCAATGGTTTATAAAGAAAATGTGAATTAAGACATGTATATCCCCAGTGACTATCTAGCCGAGTGTTCTTTCTTCAGCCCACTCACTATGTAATAGTGATGATCAAGTTAATAGAAAATGTACCACTTTAAGAGTAGTTACCATTATGTGAATATTTTTCAAAATCTTTGAGAACTTACTAGAATCTATACAGGGATTCATTTTCTAAAAAAACCATACAATCTCCACTTTACCAAAACCTGAGGATTTTATCCTATACTTTGACTTATCCTCACAGTTTTCACTAAATTTATTTAATCATAGTGTCAAAAAATAACTAAAACCTACTGTATACTAAATGAGTCTACATGATAATAAAATATATCAATATTACTTCATATTAGATGAATATTACATACATATATAAACAATTCAAACCACATTATCATAATGGTTTAGTGTTTTTAGTGCTTGGAAACATACAAAATTTATTTCATGAAATATATTAAATATATCCCATTAAGTTTTTCAGACATATTACCCATCTTAGACATAACCTACTTAATACCTTTCTATATAACCAAGGGAAATAAACATAAGAACATGTGATCAAAGAAGCCTAATATGGGTATACATGAGAGAAATTAGGTTGTGATCATATGAAACCATAGGCAATCATAAGGGTACTAGATCCTAATCATAACTTACAATGTTCACACCTAATCTATCATAGATCATTAAACTATTTCATGGAATAAAAAAATAAATTTTTAAAAAATTAATTAAAATAGTGGGGAATCATTTTAAATCAATCACGAGGCATTATAAAAGATCATAATAATCTCAACATAGCATAGGCATTTTTTGCACAATCAAAATTATAATTATAAAAATATATTAGGAATTATACATTCATCATATAATTACTTAAAGAGGATAATTCCAACATTTAAATTGGGGATACTTATATATAGTTAACTCTAAAATATATTTGGAGTTTATTAGGCACATAATCTATTATGAGTTTTTAACACTATCGTCAACACAAAATGTATTGGATGGAAATATAATTACAAGAATACCCATCACAGTATCATAATCCATTCACATGCAAGACACAATGTCATAAAACATTCATCATATCATCATAGCATAACCTATGAAAAATGAAAAGGTTTCATAAACATCTCATCATAATAATCATAAACCATCCAAAAAATAGTAGGGATGGTATTACTGGATCATATCCCTAGTAAATATAACATCGAATGATGTTATCATAGATATTGAAATTCCAATAAAATATCATTAGATGATTTCATGAGGAACATAGACTTTAAATTTTGAAATATATTATTTAATATATAAAAAAATTAGTATTTTATGGAATCCATTTTCCCTGAAAAAACCATTGAATATTTTAATTTATTATTCAAATAGTTGATTGGTCATCACGACAAGAAATTGTATTCTTATTGTAATCATTTAGAATAATGTCATTTTCACAACTTTGGTAAAAAGTATCTCATTAATAAAAAGAAAACAAGAATCTTTTTAAACCTTTTTATAGAAAGTAAAACATGAGTAAAAATTACCTTAAATAATAATTGGAGCATATTATAAACATTCTTGAACACATTTTAGATAACATTTATTTGGAGGAGAACGATTCCAGTCCAAATGGGAAACATATGGTAAATATTAAAAAAAAGTTTATAAACCAATTTGCATAACAAGTCAAGTAAAATGGTACTAGAACTTCAAAATTATATAAATAACACGATGAAAAGAAAAATATGGGTTTATTATATTAGGATCATATAATTTATCTCAATTCAAATTCAAGCAAAAAAAATCCTGGTTAAAATGAGATTGAAAACTAAATCACATACCTCAAGTATCACCTAGATTATTAAATGGTAGACTATATTATAAAATAATTATATATTTAGTATAAAACTATTATTAATCAAAAATAATATATATTATACCACATATTATTTTCTTATGACATCTTACCACCCATTAATTAACAATTTGTTTCTAAAATCACTATTTCGTGCGATAATTGTTTCTATTGTCATGCATGTTTTTGTTTTGAAGTTAAAGTAATTGAGCTTTGATTATGGTTTAATAATATATATAATTTCAATCCTTAAATATTTATAAAATATAATATTTATACACACATTTATAACTATTTATATAAACCAGTGATGAAAAATGAATTATATCACTTCTTGACGATGATAATCCATATGTATGCATGATTGATGTCTCCACTTTTTAATGGATGGAATGAAAAAAAATTATATAATAATTAAAATTTAAATAACTAAAATAAAATCATTATAATAATATATATTCATTAAATCCATTATTATAACTATCAATATAAATTAGATATCCAAAATGAAACATGTCGATTCGTGGAGTGGTAGTCCACTTGTATGTACGAGCGATGTTCTCTTTTACCGTAGGATTGAAATGAGGTGGATAATGTTTTTTAAATCAAAATAAAAAAAATTAATTATATTTAAGATACTAAATTGAATATTTTAGAATCAATTCCACATATTTATATGAGGTAGAAGAATAAATAAAATTGAAAGTAATCGGTCACGAGTTATACATTTTCATTAAGAAACCTCCTTTGGATTGCACTATATGTTTTGAAAGGATGGTATTTTTGAAATAATTGAACCACTAAGATATGGGAATGGAAAATAGGATGGTATTATGGAATGGAATATATGATATATATATCTCAATATCTTATAATAAGGGAGGATAGTAGGATACCTTTTATTAGTGAGGGAAAGCACACACTTAAAATTACTTAAAAGATTTAATTATAATTTATATAAAACTTCTGAAAATTGGAACCAAGGCCCAAAATAATAAAAGATAAGATATTATAGTGTCTAAATTAGATCAATAAATTAAATTTATAAAAGTATTTGTTCCATGTTATTCCTTATCTCCTAGTTAAACCACATTAAACCCATTTTAACCATAATATTGATAACTTAACTTTTGACCATTATAACTTAAATCTATGAATAAAAATTAATAAAGCCTTCTAATTTTTTTAAAAGTTTGATGAAAAATTTGGAATATATTTTATGTAACTCAATTTCAATTGGTGGTTGAAATTACTTTTAATATAAAAATATAAAACAGAAGAAAACCATTTTTTAATAAAATACACAATTTAAGAGTAAATATCATTTTACATTGAAATAATGTAAAAAGTTGGTTTTATATTTTCTTTGTTATTGAATATAAAAGGGAAGGTTATTATACTTTTTAATCTATAAAAATAAACATTACTATCCAATCATACTATTAAATTCAATGTTGAAAATTTTGTTTTTAATTTGAATAATATTTAACTTATATTCACAAAAGTCATGACTGGATTCCAAAATTCAAAATATTATTTTAAAATAAATCATTTAATGCCATAAAAATTTATTAGGTTGATAAAAAGTTTTTAAAATTTTCAATTTATTCTTACATCATAATAATTCCATAAAATCAGAAATATAAAAAAAACATTATTTTTCACCATTCACTCAAAAATCAATCTTTTTAGAAAAACAAATAAATTTCATCTTAATATTATAATTAATTTATAATTTCAAAAATTATATCAATTTTTTCATATAAAATTTATAAAATTGGTTGGAATTACTTATAGTATTCATGCAGAAAATACAATAATAATAATTTTGAAGAAAATCTATTTTTGGAGCATACAATGATTTTATTCTCACACATTGCCTAATGAAAAAATTAAATTAATGTTCATATATTTATTAAATATATTATATAAAAAAATAATTGAAATCATTCATAATTAGTGATTAATTAAATTTATTAAGATAAAGACACATTGTATATATAATGTGTTTTTGAGAAAAAAAACCTCTTTCAACCATCAAATTATTTTATTTTATACTTTCAAACATTAATAGTGAATTAATTTATACAATTATAAAAAATTCATTTTCATAACTTTTTAGTCAATTTTATACCAAAAAATCCAATGAATGATCAATAAATTCCACATTAAATAATCATAACTTAATAGAACATCAAAGTTTGTTTAAACTAGTAGCTGCATGTAAATAATGATATGAAAGAAAATAAAATTATTTAGAGAGAAATATATCATAAATAATATGGGTGTTACAATATCTGTGCAAGATCCTATGTTTTCTTTCATAGAGCATATACAACAACCCTAACATTCCCCAAAGCGTAATCCATTTAAAAATAAAATGTCTGCAGATTATCCACCCAAATCTTCAACTAGAGACTCTAGTACTGCTGATTCATGGTATAAGACATGGTATTTTGTTTAGTGTATATGAAAAATATCTCATTAAAGAGATCATGATGCTAACTATAGTCAATTAGCCCAGACCATAATCCAAACTGACATCTGAGCTGACCCGCCACTGACCCAAGGGGCATCCCCAATCTCCCTAGTCTAATGACAAGAATCAATGGTAACAAGAATAACCATTGAGAAGAGTATAACAATCATGAACCCAAACATAAATAGAGGGTCATGACTAGAAACCCAACATAAGGTATCTAGTTTTTTGACATCATTAAAAAATGGTAACACTCCAACCCAGGATCCAAAAAAATGGTTCCCCAAGCTGGTTATCCATATGGACTTAATCACACCTCCCCATATGTCAAAGTTTTACAAATAAAAATGAGGGCCTAATGATGGTATGATGGGGAGACTATACCTTCATGTTTATAGTATCACAACATTAAATAATAAATAGATCATCAATATAAGTAGTATAAATGAAAGGGAGTAGAAATAAATCATCCCCAACACTAATTAATAGAAAAATCCATAAACAGTACCAATTTTAGAATGATGTCATGATAATACTGAAGGAAGATAGGCATAAGTGTTATCTGGAATGAAATAAATGTGAAAGTAAAAGAACTAAATCCAAATTATTACCTCCATGATAATTCTTAGCACTTTCTCAGTCTTATTCTCTTAAGATTCCATATCCAAGGGTATAACACATAAAACTATTCAAAATCCTGATCTTGCAACCTTTACGTCTATCCAGGTTCTAAATAGTGGATATAATGGGTATAAGATAAACTCAATATTACACCACCAAATAGTTTATAATTTGATCCAGTACGTGAATATGAAATACACCAGTGTGAAGGTATAAAAAATAAGGGAAAAAATATAATCAATTCGGGCTCAAATTATTTAAGGGAACCAAGCCGAACATACCTGCTCCAACCTAAGTTGAAATGTCCCTTAAAATTCAATCATGTATATATATTACTATATGTAAACATATATAAATTTAGATATATATTCACTAGTGAAGACCCAAGGAATAATACCAATACATATACACATAATGAAAATAATTATAATAATATGAGAGTCTCAGTGTTTAAATATGGGTACTAGCACAAGCCTTTGAATAGGGGAAAAAAGAACAATGCCCAAGAATCCCAATCAAATATGTGAAGCATCATCTCCAACATCCTAATCGCAAGTGTGAAACACCTTGTCAAACAACCTAATATGATGTGCAATGTCAGGTCCAACAACCTTGAATAGGGGGAATAAAATTTCATGTCCAATAACCCTATCCAAGGACTCTCAGTAATAATCATGTAAAAAGTGATACAAAATTCCTTATGAGCCCTTAACTAAGGTGTTTTGTTGGGAAGAACCCGATATCACTCAAGGAACAATGTATTCCATCGAACCTATGATACCATCAAAGTTATTCCTACATAGGAATCTATGGTTCTATCAAGGAATTAAAATTTATTTCACCATTGTTAGTCACATCATTTATAATGGATAACCCATTCATAATATAAGGAATGATAAGGGTTCAGGTGAAATATCCATAATAGTTAGAAACAAACATGCTAAAAGTTATATCATCTACCATGAGAATTATCCATGTCATTTGTACATTTAAATATAAGTAATAAAGAAGGAAATGTTAGTAATAATGTTATATTATAGTTTAACTTGGAATAATAAATAATCTATTTTAATAATCACATCATATAACATTTCATGTATACAATTTCATCCATTTCATTCATAACTAGTTAAGATTTCCATGGGAAGGTCCATGCCATTTTTTATTTTAAATAATCTAATTTTTTTTCCACTTTTTATCAAATAAGATAATTCCCCTCATAATTAGTTAAATCATTGGCATATTATTGTATTTAAATAATTTAAAACAACACAAAAAAGGGTGATTTATTTTCCCAGATGAAGCATATGTCATATGAATATATGAAATATACCCAAAGGGGTGGTTCAAGGTAAGGTAAAGAACCTCCAATGGTGTAAATAAATATAGAATAACTATTTAATTTAAGGAATTATGTTCCATGTAATTAATTTAACATTTAAAGGGTGACACACGGAGAATCCAGCTAGTGAAAAAATGAAATATTTAATAAAATGATGAAACCCTAATGGGAAATTTACAGACCACTGACCTCATTCTTAGAACACTTCACTCATCCCTTATTAGGATTTAATTCAAGGCAGAATGATATAAATTGAAGAAATAAACAAATGAACTAAAAATAGGGTATATGAACTCCCATGGGAATAACATTCAATACATAAAGATAAACCAATGAAAGAAGGAATAGGAATTATAAAATTACCATTATCTATCCAATGTAATGAACAATGTAATATTTTTAGATCTAAATGAGGAGATCCCACCATTCTCAGAGGAAAGGAGAAGCTCTCCACGTGTGAGAAAGATATGTTGCATGAATGGGAAGGATAAATGAGGGGCAAATGTTAAAATAAACTATTAGATAAAGGAAATTTCACAACTTTTAAAAATGTTAATGGTTTGGTCACATTGTTTTCCAAACCATGCGGTAACAGTACCTCAAACACTATAGGAAAACTATGATTTAGCGATGTTTATTTCACGGTTGTTTTCAAAATTGCCGCTAAATGTGTTTTGGGCTAAAATTTAGCAGCGGTGTTTTAGAAGAGTTTTAAAAAACATCAAAAAAAATTTTGAAAATAAAATTTTTTAATTCTTTTTATCATTTTATTTAAAAAAAATTACATTTATTTTTAGCGGTGGTTTTTTCAAAACTGCTGTAAAATTGAAGGAAAAGAATTAAAAAAATTATTAATTATTAATTAGTATTTGTTATTTATTGTCATATATTGTTTACTATTTTAATTTTAATCAATTATAATATAAATTAATAATTATTTATAATTATTAGTTAATAATAATTTTAAAGTGATTTTTTTCAATAAGTTGAAAATTAGACATCAGCATCAAATGACCACAGATTTTGATCTGAAGGTCATTTTTAGCTCCACAACTAGTCAAATGAATGCTTATGAAATGATCTAAAACCATGTTTGATTTAAATTTCATAATAATTAACAGAATAAATTTTATTACAGTTTCAAGAAAAGATGGAAATTGAACTTGAACTTCGAACAACCATAAATTTTGATCTGGGTGTCGTTTGGCCTCTACCACATAAGAAACTGTATCCTACGATGAGCTCTATTCCCTGCGTGACACATGTAAATATTTGTAACCTTTTTGAGGAAAAAAAGTCTCCATATTTCTTCAAAACTGAGTTTTTAGTAGGGGTTCTTGATTGTTTAATATTCGATGGATTTTAAGCATCGTTAAAGGGGGTATTTTGCTCATTTTTAGTGGGGATTGAATGTATTCACAAGGATTACATTCATATTGATATTATGGTTTTGAAATGTTATCGGTTTTCATAATGTAATTTAATTTATAATTAAATATATGCATATTCGTTTGTATTTACTAATAATAAATCACTTGTATAAATACATATTTACATATAAATATTTTTTAAAACATATAAACGGTATGGAAATAAAAAGTTGTTATGCATTTAATTTAAAATAAATAAATTTTTACTATATTTACCTTATAAAAATGAATTAATATTTATATATATACCTATACATGTAATGTTTATATATAAATAAGTTTGGATCAATAAATGTTTTTTTTCTTTAAGTTTATATTCTAATATATTTAAATATTTATTTGTATAAATAATATATACATGTATGTTTATATAAATATATCATTATCATTAAATATACTATATTAATGAATTTACAGTAAAACTATATGAATATATATATACACATATATAAATAATGTTTATATATTCATATGTTTGTGTATTGAAAATATATATATATATATATATATATATTTATATTCAAATGTATGTAAAAAATATTAATTTATAATATGTTTAAATAAATTTAGGTATATATATATATATATATATCATACACAATCATTAAGATTTCATCTTAATTTAAGAGTGTCTTCATATGCTTTTTATGTCATTTATGATTTTATTCCATTGATTTACATTCCTATTGATTTGATGGTGTTGCAACTATTATGCTTTCTTCTCTTTTGGTAAATTATTATTAATCATATATATCATTTTTATATTAATTTATCAATATTTTTTAAAATATTTGTACGTATTTATGTTTATATATATTTATATCATATTTGACTAAATATATCTTTAGAGATATTTATATTTACTTCTCTTTATATATATATTTATATTAATATACAATTATATATCTAAATGTGTTTATATATATTTATGTTACATAAATGTCTCTTTATATATATCTATGTAAATTGTATTAAATGTATATATATTTATAGATATTAATATCCATTTATTATTTATTATTTATTATTTATTATTTATTATTTATTACTTATTAATTATTTTAATATTTATTTATTATTGATTTATTATTAATTGATTTATTTTTATTATTAAATTATTGTTAAATAACTATTTAATATTTATTTAATAGTTAATATTTATTATTGATTATTGATTATTGATTATTAATTATATATTATATATTATATATTATATATTATATATTATATATTATTTAATATTTTTAATTTTTAATTTCATATTTATTATTTACTATTTAATATGTATTATTTATTTTTTATTTATGTTTTATTTATTTATTTTTCATTATTTGTTTATTATTTTATTATTGTATTATTTATTTATTATTATTTCTTATTTATTATTTATTATTTCTCATTTCTTATTTCTTATTTAAGATTTAAGATTTATGAATAAATATTTTATATATTATATTTATCTTTTATTTATTATTTTTATTTATTAGTTTATTAGTTTATTAGTTTATTATTTATATAATATTTATTTGATTGTAATTTATTAATTTACTAATTACTGTTTATTTATAGTTTTTCTAATTTATTTATTTATTATATATTTATTCACTATTTATTTACTATTTAGAAATTAATTATTAATTATTAATTACTAATTTATTATCAACATATTATTAATTACTTATTTATTATATATATTAGGTTATTGGAGGTACAATTACATTAAATACTCATACACCACACACACATGTCGGAAAACGGGCCATAGCCTTCCCAAGAGAGAGCCCACCCATCAACCTTCATTTATTCAGTACACGGCTCAAAGGCTTAGTGGGAATGAAATCCATTACATGACCCAAAGGCCCAAAAACTGACCTCAAGGTCCAGTGCAACGTCATTCTTGCATCATGTGTGTGTCACCATTTACCCGCGACACCGTCTACCGGTGAAAATTCACTCCCACCCAGATTTGAACCCAAGCCTCATGCATGATTATGAGGAGCCTTTACCACTTGGACAAGCCACCAAATTATACTTATTTATTATATATTAATTATATATTTTTTATTAATTTATTCATAGTTTATTATTTATTATGTATTTATTTATCATATATTTATTATTTTTTAATTAATCTATTATTTATACTTTACTTATATATTATATATTATATATTATATATTATATATTACATATTACATATTACATATTACATATTACATATTATATATTATATAATATATAATATATATAATATTTTATTTATTATTTATTTTTTTATTTACTATTTACTATTTACTTTGTATTTTTTTACTATTCATTATTTAATATTTATTGTTACGTATTTACAATTTATTATTTACAATTTATTACCATATTATATATGTATTTATTTATTATTCATTTATATTCTATTTATTAATTAGTAATTTATAATTAGTAAATATTAAATATTAATAATTACTTATTACTTATTAATTATTAATTTTTGATTTTTAATTTTTAATTATTGATTAATATTTATTGATAAATAATAATTGATTAATAATAATTTAGTTTCATCTATTTTTTATGTATTATTTTATTTTTTAATTAACATATATATATAAGTATATTAAATTCTATTTATTCACCACAGGAAGAGCCTGGTGGAGTCGTAGAAATTTTGGAGAATAAGCAAGAGGTTAGGGGTTCAAATCTTAGCCAACACAGAATTTATATATTTTGTATGGGCATGGGAATGGACATGGATATGGGCATGAGAATGGTAATAATAAAAAATACATAATAAATACTAAATCAACTAACTACTAAAACAAACAAACAAACAAATAAATAAATTAGTTATGAATATAAATAAATAAATAATTAAATGATGAAAATAATTAAACAAATTAATAAATAAATAATTTAATTAATTATGAAAATAAATAAATAAATAAATAAATTATGAAAGTAAAAGAATTTAAAATTTAAAAATAAAAAATAAAAAAAACATAAAAAAAATTAAATGCTGTCGCTAAATCATTTAACTACAGTTTAAACTGTCACTAAAAAACCACTGATAAATCATTCTGCACTGGTTTTGAAAAACCACAGCTAACTTATTCTTGAAACCAAATTTTTCAACGGTTTTCCAAAACTTTTACAGAATAATTTTGTGGCGGTTTAAACCGTATATAAACACAAAATTTTTCATAGTGAAGGTGTCACCCCTTGCATGGTTTACACATTGTCTTGAAAAACAAATGCACAACATGCTGATCGACTCTTTAATTGTCTGTAAACACCACACAAGGATGTCTGGCCTTGGGTTTATGGTATAAAAAGCCTTGTGAAACCCTCTAGTCTCTACATGGTTGAGTTTCACGGTTATCACTAACAATAAACCATTTGTCAGCCTCCATTTAGCTTTCCAAAAAATAGGCATTTTGAAGCCCGATGCTCTCTAAACTCCATAGAGCACTCGATTCACTTTTTGGGACTTTAAATCCATCTAGAAATAAAACTTTTATATTCTCCAATTATCAAAATTTCATAATAAAGATCAAATTATGATTTTATCCTCTGTCAAAATGAATATTTTCAAACTCCTTTGGAAATTCCAACCATTACAAAACACATGATCATACAATCTCTCCACCATAGAACTTCTTATCCCTAAGAAGCCATTGGAAATAAAAAAACATCACCAAACCTAATTGGGTTGTTAAAATTCCTATAAATTGGTCATGTTTCATATTAAACACCCAGTACACCTACTAACATTAATTCTATCACATGATACTTAAACCATAAAAACTCAAGCCAATTTTCATATTCAAAACTAAAACATGAAGATAACGATTAATCGAGCCTTTAAATCCTCAATCATGATCAAATAATCATCTATTTTATTAACCAGATTGTGGTTCTCACCACTATAGGTTCTAACGTTTAATAACTAATTCTGAACCACAATACTTCCCACTATCATAATTTCTTAAATAGACCATCTTGTAGCATTCTAAGAACACTTTTGGTACGATTCTCAACCACATGATTAATGAAATCCCAAAATCCCACATTTATCCTAGTCACACTTGATATCCCATAATAAATCCTCAGTATACCCTTTATAATGGCCTTACCTCATCCTGATGATATGATAGACACATATCCTCACTGACTATACTCAACCGAATAATAGAAAAGAAAGTTCAGCCACTACTGGACGATTATCTCCAAAAACCATTGTCTTTCACATATAATTTAGGTAAAACCCAATAATAACACCTCTAATTCAAGTAAATCCTTGAGAATTCTTTGAGAATACTCAACAAAGTTGAAAACCAACTTCTGATGATGTCTCTAGAAAAAATATTCATTTATATTTTCATGAAGTAGCCCAAACATAGGTTTATAACCTATCCAGAACCCTAGGATTGTGATACACAAATCATATCAACCAAGATTGGCCATAATTCTAGGGTAACCTTAGAATCATATACATGATTCCAAGAATCTCATCTAGGGTTTTACATACTCCATAATTTACATATAATACCTCAGTACATACTTAAAATGACCACACCTCAAAATAATGACTGATCCCAAAAGTGGTATCTCACATGGTGGTCGAGTTAAATAATTTTCTAGTTTCCATGAGTTTGTCCCTGGTGTTTCCATATGGAAAGCCTAGTATAAATCAGGATAGTGGAAACCTCTGTGATAATCTACACTCCCATAGGGAAACTCCTAAAGAGTTTATTTCTTGAGGTAATAAGGAATAAAATTTAGCTTAGTGTATAATTGATGTTCTCTCAGCATACCCTAGATGATTTTAGGAGATGGGGAATGATATTCAACAAGACAATAGTACACTAAGGGGATACCAAAAATCACCAATAAAACTCAAGACACTCCCATAATATCCAAAAAAATTCCCTACATAGTTTCCAAACAAATGTATCCAACTACACATAAGAAGAATTGTTGAAACACAATTAGATACATTGTTTTAAAAGAGTTAGACTGCTCCAATCAACACATTATCATTTACCGACCACTTTTTCTTTACTAATGATTCATTCAATGATTATTTCAAAACCCCTATCAATGTCTAACCTCATCTCATGATTTCCGCAAAGTTTTTGTACAAAACCATAAAATTTATCCTCATGCAACATTTCAAGCACCAACATCCGTCAAAATAATTAATTCATTGGTCATTTATTCACCTCGAGTCCGAATCTAGCATCCAAAATCGATCCCAATTCATAATAGTTTTTGTCCCGAGTATTATTTCAAGAACTAGAAACTTGATCTTACTATCCTCGCAGGTTACCAAAATCTGTTATAAGACTTTTCAAATTGATTTTCTTGTTTCCCTCCCTTTACGTGGAAGAAAACTGTTAAATTTGATAGATTCAATTATCCCTACATTAGGAGTGTCATATTCATCATTTATTGAGAAAGATAACTCATCCCAATTTACATTCTACACCCCCACCAAACACGAGTTATGGATGTGGCCAACATGGTTCTACGAAGTTCCAATTCTAGAAGAGAGGAAAACCAACTACTTAAAAGTATTCTAGATTATATTTATGCTATATGTACATGTGGAGCTCTTATGGGGTGCCCTTATTCATGTCATTAGTATCAATATTATAATCCAAAACTAAACATATTGGTAGTATTATAACACC
This sequence comes from Viscum album, assembly GCA_963277665.1. Lineage (NCBI taxonomy): Eukaryota > Viridiplantae > Streptophyta > Magnoliopsida > Santalales > Viscaceae > Viscum > Viscum album. The sequence continues at coordinate 139,953,015 of OY728155.1, forward strand.
ATATCCATTATTAATGTAATCCAATGACATCGGGATAACTCAAACATCTATGTACATCCAAGTCATTATTCTCCAAAAATGACCCATGAATGTAGCATAACATATCATATATTAAACAACTCCACTAAACTCATATGGTTCTCTCCACCACCTTATGATTTGAAATATACAACATGTATTAATGCTTACCACCTCAATATTTAATTAGCACATCAATAAATAATTTGATACTATCTATAGGAACATAATCCCTATGCATCCCTGTATCTAATGGACCCTATAAATGATTTGTCCCAAAGTTGTATTATCACATATGACTATTAATCTAGATGAATACCTCCACATTCATCCATCAGTGAAGTAGAATAACTGCCACATGACCTACTAATCGGATGACAATGTCCTATGCATTTCTAACCCACTGAATTTGAACATTATATGATGTTCAAATCCATAACAAGGGTCAATTAATCTCACAAATACTCACCATCACATGATTAATTTTATAACTAATAATCCTATATTAAGTTTGGAAGCATAATAATTGAACTTCCTATGAACATAACTTGAGAAATCATCTAAAAATGATTCTTATGTTCAAGGCAGTAGCAAAACATGATATCCCACTATAAGAGGAATCAAATCTAAAAAGGCCATACTATTAAAAGGTCACTAAGCATAACATTCGATCCTCTAGATCAGCCTAATATAATGGTCAAAGAGATCCATAGGTTATATCTACGTTCCCATTAAAGGAAACTCCCAAAACAACATTTAAACTACCCTTCCATATGGTTTGAAGCAAATAAAACCACTTTGAGGGTTTGTTTTATCCATATTCATTGATTAACATTTATTTTAAATATTAAATAGGCCTATATATATTCAATTCATGTGCATTTTATAAATGAAACTATACTTGGAACTTTATTTATCTAAATCCATGAATTATGATAGGAAAATTATCTCATGATTTCTTTTTAACCATTTTGTCATCCTTAAATTTCTCACAATTGGGAGTAGTTAAATAAAATTTCCAATCCAAGGTATTTAGGAAAACACCCTTTAGGTTGTGATTGGAAATTTAATTAACTAATTTCTTGTATAAAAATAGGGGTTAGAAGAAGCCCAAAATTTCTTTATCATTTTAAGGGAATTGGATCTGTAAGATTCCACCATACATTTATACATAACACCATATAAGTGGATTTTGACACTTTAAATAACAATCCCTATATACCATGTGTATACCCTCATGGGGTTAAGTAATAAGGAATATAAAAATAGAGGTATCCTATGAGGGTACCTTCATTCCAACCCGAGCCCATCTAAATGAAAAATTATAGTATTTGATTTATTAAAGATTACTTACACCATTAGCGGGTGTACCGTATAATCACATCATATCAATTTTGACATACTATGGTCATGTCCATCTTATATCATAATCTTGAAATAGCATGACAGACCTACTCAGGTTGAATAAATTCTAGGATCTGTAAGAAACTAAATCATATTAATGGAAATTATCCAACAAACTTTATATTTATATAAATTTCTAGTTAGATTAATGACCATTCCTAAGTTATAAGGGAATTATCATTTATAAGTTATTATTTGAACTCATGTAACTATAACTAGGTTTCTACTATCAGTCTGAATGGATGGAAAAGTTATATATGATGTTTTGATTATATGGGCCATGTTTTTCAATTTTTAAAGGCTTATACACTTTATATATTGTAATCATCACACATTTAATCACAACCACTGATTTTCCAACCCATGAAACCAATTTCCCATGGCTCAAAAATGTCTTAACTGGTTAATTAGGGTTCCTCCATCAAGGTATATAAGAAAAAACCATTTAGGTTTATGTAGACACTTTAACATCCAATTAGTATATTATAATCATAAAAATACCTTCTATAATATAGTATTAAATACAGATGAACATGGAAATGTATCACACAATATTATTTATAGGTAAACATGCTAAATAATTACCTAAACATGGTACAAAAATAAGCAATATTTTAAATAACTTAAGGCATATCTGAAAAAATATCATTTTTCAAGCAATGAAATCTATATGGCATGAAATATGCATGGAATGTGAATCTATAAGTTCCTATAATGATGTATGTAACAATAATTACTTAACATATTGTTCCAAGTGTAAAATACTACAAATCCCATAGACCAGTAAGTATAATAAAGTACATCAATCACTCAAGGTGAAATAATAATCAACTCAAAAAAAACATTGTAAATAATAGACACATGCCGAGACACTTGAAATTTCTCTAATGCATGGGTTGATCACTCCTAGACAATATATATATAAAGTACCAACAGATTCCTAATATCCTATCTACTATCCCAAAATAGTAATTTAAAGGAAAATAAATTTCCAATACCATTAGGTAATGCCCCAACCCTAGAGCTATTAAAATGGAGTCTCGAGCATGTTCACTACATAGACTCAAGAATGCCTACTCATATTGCAAAGGCTAATAACTAGTAGTAAAGGTCCAATAATGGTTTAGTGGAGATTGAATACCCAGATTATTAGAGTAGCATAATGATATAGAATAAATAAATTAATAGTGGATGTAGTACAAATGAAATAAATTAAAAATAAATCATCATTAATAATAATAACGACCTAATGAATAAACAAGATCAAATATAGAATTATTTTTTGTCAATACCACGGGAATATAGGCATAATTGGTAACATGAATAAAATAAATGTGTAAATAAAAGAACGAAATCCCAAAGTCTATCTCCATGATCATCATGAGCACCATCCCAATCCTGTTCTCCTATTATCCTATATTAAATTCTACAACACATACCTCCATCGAGAATCCTGATCCTATGACCGTGAGGTCTGTCTGGGTACCCAATGGTGGTTTGAACATGGAATGAGATAAACTTAGTAGGCCACCACTAATAGTTTCTAATGCAATCTAGTCCATGAATATAAATTTTTTTTTGATTTTTGTATAAAAAATAAGGTAGTAAATAAATAAATATAATCAAGTGAGTCTCAGGTTTCTCAAGGACACCTAGATGACCATACCTAACTCATCCTAATCCAGAATGTCTTTAAACATGCCATCATGCATATATATATATATACATAAATATATTTATGAATATATATACATGCACCAGTGATAAAATAAGGTGTAATACCAAAACATCAATCCACAGTTAATAATAATAATAATAATATGTGTGTCCCATTTTTTAAATATGGGTACCATACCAAGCATCTGAGAAGGGGATACGAAGCACCATGCCCAAAAATCCAAATCAAAGATGTGAAGTGTCATGTACACCATCTTAATAAAAGTTGTGAAACATCATGTATAAAAACTTCAAATGATATGAAACATCATGTTCAACATCCTAGATCAAGGGGGTGTGAAACACTTTTTCCAACAAACATAACTAATGAATCTTAGTAATAATCATGTATAAGGTTATCCCATGGGACCTATGATCCCATAATGAAGGCGTTTCATAGAGAGGAACCCAGTATTTCTCATGGTGCAATGTGACGCATCTGAAATTTAATCCCATCCAAGGTATTTCTACAAGGGAATATAAGGTATTCTCAAGGAATAATAATTCATTTCACCCTTGTTAGTAACATAATTTTTAAAATCTAACCCATGAATAATGTCAAGAGTGATAATGGTTATGGTGAACTATATATATTAGTTGGAACCATAAATGCTAAAATGTTTATCCAAGTCCATTAGAATTATCAATGCCATTTTTTCCTTTTAAATATAAATAAAAAATATTGCCATGTCTGTAATAATGCATTATTATAGTTAAAGTATTAATAGAAATGATTCCATGTCTATAATAATTCAATAAAAAAAATTCAAGTATCCAATTTAGTCTATTCCATTCCAAAGTAATCAAAAATTTCATGGGAAGGTACATGAACTTTATAATTTCAAATAACTCCATTTTGTTTTCATATTTTCATTAAATAATAAATCTCACCTCATAGGTGGTTAAAGCAAAGACATATCATTATATTCAAATAATTTCAAATAACACCCAAAAGGGATGATTTAACTTCCAAGATGAAGCATAGGACATGATGATGCAAGTGATGAACCCAAAGGGGTAGTTTTAGTTGATGTGAGGAACATCCAATGGTGAAACTAAATATAAAAAAATATTTATTTTATGGAAATGGGTTCCACATAATTAATTTAACATTTAATGGGGGGAGGGATGGAGAATCTTACAAGTGACACAATGTCGTATTTTATAAAATGACCAAAGATTAATGGAAAATCCATATACCACAAACTTCATTTTTAGGATGCTTCAATCATCTTTCATCAGGATTTGATTCAATCTAGAATGAGATAAATTAAAAAAAATGACAAATGACTTGAAAATAGGGAATATTAGCTCACATGGAAATATAATTCAATATAGAAAGATAAACCATGAAAATATGGAAGAGTAAACATATACTTACCATTGGATATCCAACATGATCAATAGTGTCGGATTCTAAGCTCATATAGAGGAGATACGCAATGCATAGAGAAGAGGAGAAGATCTCCATGCATGGGAGGGATATTCTACGTGAATGGGGAGGAGAAAAGAGGCATGAAGGTTTAAATAAACCTGGTAAAAATAGTAATTTCACTCCTTTTAATGAGGTGTACAATTTTATGCATAGGTTTCCAAAATGTGCACCAACCATGTGGCAACACTACCTCAAGGTGGCACCACTTGGCATGGTATGCACATGGATATTTTAAATTTTGCACACACTATGTGAATCAGTTCTTGATTTTTTTGTATATACCTTGCATGACCATGAAACATTAGGTGTATGGTTTTAAAAATAGTGTGACTCCCTTCAGGCCATAGATGGTTGAGTTTTATGGTTTTCACATACTATTATCCTTCGATGCACCTCCATTTGGATTTTCAAAAACCAGGATTTTAAATCTCAATGCTCCATAAATTTTAGTTAACACCCAATTAACCAATTGGGCCTTACAACCCTTCTAAAATAAACACATTTAAGTTCTATAATACTCATAATTTCATTTCGATTCTAAATTATGATTTAGACCACACGAAAATGAAAATATTAAAATTCCATTATAAATTACAACTTATTTAAAGGACATGACCTTATAAAAATGAATAATCCAAATCCATAAACATAAAAATACAAAAAAAAAATATATAACCAAAAATAAATTCTAAAAAAATAAAATTCTAACTAATAACTATTAAATTAAATATTATAAAACTAAAAAACGGAACAAAAATAAATAAAATAAGAGGCTGAAGAGGCTAAAACATAACCCATTCCAACCAGTTCTATGAAACCAAAGTATGAACCTCCATCTCTATTTGACTCTCAAGTCATCACCAAAATCCCAACAAACATCCACTTCCTAAGAAAATTTTCACTAAATCAAACCCAAAATCCAAGTCCTAAAGAATCCTAAAAAAGACATGAAGATTACAAATCTACCAACATGATTATGTAGGCTGCGATCCAAAGTATAGTGGGATACCACCACAATTCAATTTCATTTCCTTTATAAGAGGATCCAAAAATGATAGTTTTAAAATAATATAAACAAATATTTTTTCATTTCCTTTACATGATATATGAATAAAAAAAATATCAAACCAGAACCTTCTCTCAGAACACAAATTACATAAAGTTGATTCTTCAAATTAATTAAAATTAAAAAATAATTCAACTATATTTAAAAAATCACACTTTAAAATAATAAGGTTAAACCATTTATTCCAATTTAAAATACCACATTTAAAAAATTATCACATGGTTTAAAATATTTTAAAATAAGTTTTAATAAAGACTAGAAATTTAAAAATAACATCACGGTTTTCCTTTTTAAAGATGTAACACACCCAAATCAAATATAAGAAAGGAATGCCGATATAATCTAATGAAGAGAGATACATAAAAGTCATAAATAATTATAATGAATTTAGGGAACGTACAAGTTAATGTCAATACTAAATCAAGAGAAAACCAATAAATCAATTCTTGTACACCCAAAAAATAAGAAACATACATTAAAATAAAAAATTAAATTCAAAACATAGGATACATATCATGATAGAAAACCTTAGGGAATAAGGGGACATGTACAAGACATACATAGGTGGACCATCTACTAATAAGTTAATGGTCACATGTCCTATCAACATAATCCTTTTAACCTAGTCTCATCATCGACACACCCTAGCCTCATATTATATATAAATAGGGGCCAATTTATAGAGTTTATTCTCATCTATAGTAGCTATATCCCATAAATTCCTACTTAGTTTCCTAGTTTCCCTCATGGGAATTACTAAATGAAGTGGGGACCATTTAAAACAAATATCATCTGATGACAAAAACAAACTCCAAATTATAACATCGCAACCATATATTTCACCCCACTCACATTTCCCATAACATGAGCCCCAACCCATAATCACATAATGAATCAAAATTAAAATGTCCATCACATAAATATACATAAAGATCATTAAAAAATATAATTGGTAACAATAAGATAATAACCGAAAACAATAAAACATCACTTCAAAAAGTGATAACTAGTCCTTCCACATATCATTAATAGTATATACAATTGGAAATACCTTTACAAAACTATTTGGAATCCCAACATAAATCTAAGTGAAATCATTGTCAACACCAAACAAAATCAAAAAAACCTAATGGAAACACCATTTCATTTTATAAAACAACCCCACCTTTGGAAAATGGAACCCCTTTAAAGTAGAAATGGAATCCCTCTTTGTAAGTCATTCTTATCTTATAATACAATGAAAATGTATTCTTCTAATAGAAAATAATCATTGGTATTTTATCAAAATTTATAATTCATAAAATACCCATTTATATAAGTCTTCCATCAAGTCATGAATTTAAACCCATTAAGAAACATGAGAACCAAGTGATGTTATGAAAAACATTGATAATACTACCCTAGAAAACAGAAATGATAATTTGCTTGGTTAAAAAGAAATTTAGAACTCCAAGAATGTAGCACCCCAAGAATTTAGAAATAAATTTAGTATTTAATTCATGAAACAACAAGTAGATATGAAATTAAACGTTGTTATAACCACCACAATGAACATATTTTTACCACTTCAATGATTTGAATTCCAAAAAATTGACAAACATCGTTGCGATCAGTAATTTTTTAGAGTCTAATAGAGTCGACTTATTTTTTTAGTGAATAGTAACTTGAAACTTATGAATAATAATGTAACCTTAAGAATGGTAATGTTACCCTCATGAATAGTAACTTGACCATTATGAATATTAAAATCACCCATGAAATTATAAATTAAATTTAGGCACCTTATAAATGAGAGTGAATGTTTTAAAAATTAATAATTATGTGTTGGTATTTTTGTGATTAATAAATATTTAATTTCAATTTTAAGTTAATAAATTTACTTAAAATAAAATTAATTTTCATATAATCTATTCTTAAATAAATATTTTTTTGTCCTATGATTTTGGATAATTTAATGGGACATTAGTTAATTTTCATGGTGTTATAAAATAAGTCTTAATTTTAAAAAACATTATATTTTGAGTAAATGATGATTTTAATTAAAAATTAAATTTCACATATTTAAAAAAGTATATCTAAAAAATGGTTTTTATTTTTTAGTTCTACATGTTTAAAAATGGTTTGGGTGGATTTTTGGTATTTTTTTGAAATATTTTAATTTTTGGTGAATTGTGAAATTCAATAATTTACGAAATATGCTAAATAAATGAATTTATGCATCATTCTTGAGTCATGGATGATGTAAATGGACATTGGTTCAAACTCACAAGAACTTATTACTATTGTAGGTTACATGAATGAAGACTATTCATAGTCTTGGGCCAAAATAATAAAATAGTGATTAAAATAATGGAATGAACAACATATCATCCACTATAAAAACCACCCCTCACTCCCTATTCACTTCACTCATATAAGGCTTTATTCATCTAAACATTCTCCACAATAACTTTGTTTGTAGTCCCTCCCCAAATAAAGGAGAAATTTTTCTTTCCAAAAGACTAAAACCCCTTCCTTTAATGAGATTCTTAAGGAGGTGTATTCAAGAGGTAAAATTCTCTTCATTTTTTTTCTTTTAATTTCACTTCAAGTACGTTTAAATTATTATCCTCTCCTAAAATACCCTGTAAAAATCATAATTATAACTCTAGTATCATCTATATACTTGAATTATATCATGTTAATGGAAGAACCATCATCTATATCCTTACTCTCCATATCTTTTATTTTAAAAATGAAATCATCATCTTGGAGGTGCTGATTTACAAACTTCATAGATGATGAATGTCACACATAGATTTTCTATCCCATGCATTGTTTCAAATACACTCTTGGTTATTATCCTTCTCTTGGTTTCCTGGTGTTCTGAGTTTGAAATTTTGGTGTCTCCTGTGTTATTGATCTATGAACATATTCTTGGGGGTATTGTATGGTACTTGGCCTCCTCCTTTTTCAAAGGGATGGTGTGAGGTTGTGGGGTTTTGGAGTTGGATTAGTGAAACTTCTAGTAGAACCACTTATTGGGTAAGTTTTTGAGGCGGTTTGTACCCTTGTGTTGGATGATTTTTAGGGTGAAAAGAGTACTTTTTTTGTAAGTTTATATTCCCCATTGTAGCAGCCCAAGATTTTTTAAAAAATATTCTTTTTAATTTTATTAATGTCATGTGTTGTACGCTACACCAAAAGGAGCTTGCACAACACGCATCCTTGACTTGCCTTGCATTACACGCAATCACAACCTTCCTCGATAGCGTGTGTGGTACGTAATACTGAGTTTCACGAAACAATGATATGCTATTAAAATATTATTAAAACTAGCCGTTATGAATAGTAATAACCACTTTTTAAAATTCTGTAAATCTTATTTTTCAAAATGAACTTCATTCTTGGATTCGGAGTATCGAATTTAGCCTAAGGTGAAATTTTGGTACTTTTCGGATAACTTTCACATTCTGATGAATAGTGAAAATTACTAAATTATAATTAAAAACAACTTTTTTAATCAAAATAATTAATAGTGATAAATTATTAATTTTAGTGGTTTTAAAGTATATTTAGAATATATTTTTACAATTTAATACAATGTTGGTCATTGGTTGTAATTTCACATTTAAACCAGACATAATCAAGTGTCAATCTTTTGATATATATTGTTTCCTAAAAACACGCTATTTATTTTAACAGCGGGATTTAATTATAAAATTAATTAATACAACTTCTATGTTCTGAATTTGGTAAAATAGATTTCATTTTTGAATTCGGAATATGAAATATAGCTTAGGATGAAATTTTGGCATTGTTCCGAAAAACATCAATTTTTGATGAATAGTGAAACTACTAAGTGGTAGGTTAAAAAACTGAATTTTGCATAAAACTTAATTTTACCGCTTCTGTGAATAGAATTTTGAAAATTCGACAGACACAGTTAATATCAAGGACTAAAATGTGGTTCAATTAGATGAAAATAATTTTTGGTGAATAGTAACTTTTTACTTTTTTTTTACCGCGGTTAATAGTAAATAGGGTAACTAAGGGAAAATATGATATTAATATTACCCTAACACATGTCCTAATTCTATTGGAAAAGTGTAATTCGACCAAAAACAAACTTAGGAATAAAATATGACCATTTAGGCCCACTTGGATTAGATTAGGACATTTATTATTAATTTATTTAAAGAAAGGTTAAAATAGTTAAAATCAAAGTTTAATAAGTAAATCATTTTTAATATGGGGTTATACATAAGATAAATTCGATTGTAAATATTCATTAGAAAGCTACAAAGCTTTCCTACATGATGGTATTTTATTTGTAATTTTTAGACATCAAATAAGTTAATTTATTTATGACACAACGATGATGCAGTAATTATCTTATTAATGAAATATTGACATAATTTATGTTATAAACACCAAAATAAATGTAATTTGAAACTTTTTATAAATTCCACTAATTTTCTAGGTTACTATGATATATTAATGTTGATTTAATCAACTTGGTTCGAACATTTAATTCTGTTATGACTTTCACAAAAATCATATATCAAATAGTGTCAAAATTGACACAAAATAGTTTTTAAATCAAATATTATATTATTAATTGTTATTTTATTCCTAAAAATCTAAGGTTCGGCCAAATGACTTAGATAAGGATATATATATTAATAATAAACAATTTGGGGTTCGTTTGGCATGTTATAGTAAGTGTATTAACCATATAGTGAAAGAAAACAAAAAGACACGGTAAATGTTAAATTATTTAACTTAGAGTTAAATCTAATTGACAAGGTTAAAATAATATCCTAAACTTGTCTAAATTCTATTGGTTGATAGGATTTCGACCCATCCCCACTTTAGCTTCGAAATAAGACCCTTTGGAACCATTATAAACCGATTTTGACTTTAATATAAAATAATATTTTGAGATATTCCTAAGGTGCCCCTCTCCTCCCTTATAAAAGGGCACCTCCTCCCCCTCCTCCTCACACCAATTTGAGCACTCAAGCTCGGCCAACCCATGCCAAAATCTCTTCTCCACTTCCCTAGAAACATCCTAGAGGTTCTGGTCTTCCTCAATGACCAATTTTAGTGCCCTAAGAGGAGGTCTCAAAGAGGCGCTTCAAAGAAGAGGTAATTACCGTTACCAATTCTTTCATCTTTATTTCTTCTTCCACTTCTTCTTCTTAGGTTGTTTCATTATGAAGTAATAACATCAGTATCACTCATATACGGATATGTTATTATAAGTATGAAACAACCCTATTTCACCATCTATCCATCCTACGGAAAAAGAAATCACCGCGCGTGCGTACGTACGGAATACCGTCTCCACGCCGTGGTGTAATCTATTTTCCACCACCACCTTACATGGATGGGTATAATGGTGTAAAGAATAACTATACATAGTTATTACAACATCATATTGATTCTGATATATTGTATAATCCACTCCAATTCAATTCAATATTTATAGGAATGATATCATCGCTCGTGCGTACGTACGGACTACCGTCTCCACGACGCGATGAGATTCATTCTCCATGTTAACCATTTAAGAATGATTATAATGTATATATAAGAAATAATAATGAAATATATGACATTATAAAGCTACTGGATTTATGTATATATATACATATTTCATCTACTTACTTCCATTTCAAGACAATAAGGAAAGAAAAACAGCGTTCATGCGTACGTACGGACTACCGTCTCCATGAACGGTGTTTTTCATTTTATTTATCTATCTATTATATATATATATATATACTGAATATATATGATATATAAATCATATTTTATATTCTGGAAGTAAGTAAATCATGATATAAGTAATAATGATGTCAAGAACAACAAGTCAAAACACCTACGATAAATGAAACGATTTTACCCAAAACGCTTCTTTAACATGGAATTTACAAAAGAACGGGTAATATAATGTCATAAGTGAACCATATATGATATCATAACAATGAATATGATTATGTAATAAGTCAATGACATTATTTAAATCATTATACAGGAGGTTCGGACACATACGAAGCAAATTGGACCTAAGGTAAGGGAAATATCACAATCTCATTTTATTCGAGATTGTTTATTCGTAAGTATTTACTGGGGTGTATTTTATCATCCACATCCATGTTTAATCAATATGTAATATTATTTTCATCCACCTACAATTGTTTAAATCCATTTTTACCCTTCGGTGAGTTTTTAGTAAAAGAAATAAAAGGAATCTTTTGTCGTTTTTCGTACGAGGTACTTTTTGACTTTTCCGACAAAAGTACGAAGAATGTTTTTTTAACTTATACGGCATGAATGGATTTTAAAACATTATTTCCAAGAAGCTTCCTTTACAAGTTTTCAAGTTTATTTTTAATCAAATTCTTTTATTTTAATGTTTTATGACATGTTATGAAAGGAAAAATGTTTTTGAAGTAGAAAGGATATTTTCCTCAAGAATGGAGTTCAAGTATTTTATCAAAATTATTTTCCATCTAAGATAATAAAAGGGTTCTGTTTTTATCCCTATTATTACATGGATTTGATTATGTTGTGATGGAAACATTTTTATGAATTTCTTTATCTTATATGAATTGATTTATGATGTCATGATGTTTCAAGAATCCCATTTTTGTTACATGTGTTATGCGATGATGTATGTTTTATGATTATGTGGCACACATAAGAAAGGATTCATTATAAGATGGGTGGGACCTATATCTCCCTCCAATGCATTGGGTAATGATTTTATATCTCATGAGATAGACATGGCTGAAATGGTAGGTTATACCGGTTCAGTGAAACAGGACTGAAACGAGGGTTACTCGATTCAGAAAGGGACTTTGTCTACTAAGATAGTCTTGGCATTGAGTCTTGACTAACAAGAAATGATTTTCTATGATTATGTGTGTATGCCAAAAAGTTTCATGTTTTAAGTTATGATTATTGGGATTACATTTCACTTCTATGATTTATCCCATGTTATGATATTATGAGCTTTTTACAGGTTAAGATTTCCAAAAGCTATGTTCTTATATATATGATGTGATTGATATTTCTTTTGTTTACCCTTACTGAGCATTTGAGCTCACCCTTTTATGTTTTCTTTTCCCCAGGATATAAAGAAAGGTTTTAGGTATAAAAAAAAAGGGATGACCTTTATGGGAGATATTGAAGAACTTTCACCACGATTAGAAGATTACGTTCCGAGTTTCCAAAGACACTAAACTATTAAGATCCTTTAGTGTGTGTTTTTGTTATGTACTAAGTATTCCGCAAATGTAATGTAATGTCCATGTACATCAAGATACGGGTCTCTACAGTTGGTATCAGAGGAAAGGTTTAGTCAACCTTTGGAAACTAGGACGCGAAAACTTTAGTGAGATCCCTAGAGATATTTCTAAGGTATGTCTAGGGATGTCCCTAAGGATAAGTATACGTATAGGATATAGTTCTAGAACTAAGGTAATGATCTTAGAATTTAACCTAAGATGTTAGATATTGAGGGTGCTCCCCCTTTACTATGTTGTCTTCCCTAGCATGATTTCGACTCTCACAAAATTCTTTTTTGTGTTTTAGTTAATGGAGGGAACCAGAAAGAATTCGGTTAACATTGAATCCAATGGACAAATTGGTTGCTATGAGCAACAAAATTGTGTAATGCCTAGAGATAAAGATATTGTGATTATGCCGAATCAGTCATCGCGATATATGATTAACAAGGTGAAATTTAGTGGTATGACTAATTCATCAAAGAAGAGGAAGATAAACTATTATGCATGTTCGCATGTTGAGGAGCATAAAGAAAGGAAGATTGAGATTTCTGAAGAAGGGAAGAAGAACCTTGAGGAATACCTCAAATGGAGGGACCGATGTTATCTGTGTGGAGAAAAGGGTCATAGAGTGACAGACTGTTATGGAGTTCAATGTCTTATTTGTAGAGAACATGGGCATTACCCAACTCAATGCCCTGACCTAAAAAGTTACTTCTAAATCAAGGAAGGACTTATTCCAGGATAATCATTGATGTGGATGGACTAAAGTGTTTATGTATTGGTATTCAAGAATAATGTTGATGAGGTACTTTTATGGTGTGTTGAAATATTTAAGTATTGGTCTATTGTGGTTTTCAATAATTTTAAGGTACCAATAACTATGAAAAGTGATTCAAATATTTTGGAAAGTAGATGATAAGTGCATAATGAAAGGATAAGATGATAATGAGATGTTTGATTGTATTCGTGAGCTCATGATTGATATAAGGACTAAGTGATATCATGGTTTGAGTATATAGAATTTTGAGGATTTTGGTATGTGGAAAGTGTTAACTTTTAACTGCACTCATGTTTTCACTAAGGTATTCAAGAGAATATGCGATTAAGGACTTTGAATGTTTGGAATGTGACCAACAAGACATATCTTATGATATGTGGGGATCAACGACAGTATTAAATCTCTGGTAATCGTTTTCACTATGTTATGAGAGTGTACTGCAGTATTATGGATAATCCTAAAGATTGGAATGGATTATGTTGGACATAAGTTAGTATTGTTTAAGGATAGAAGTTTTTTCGATATTATTGATGGGATGTTATGGTAATATAGTTTTAGAAAAAGGACAACCTGCAGGACGGGCGACAGCCCATCGCGTCGGACAAGGATGTGGGAATCGAACCCACAACCGAAGTGTGACTGGCCTTTATCGCCTACCACTGGCCTACAGGAAGTCCCTGTTTATTAGAAACTAGTTTTATTATATTAAGCAGTATGATATATGAAGTATAAGTCCATTTTAGGAACCAAATATGATTAATCTCACTATAGATCGACTTATGCATATAATTTTTACTAACCTTTTGTTTGAGACAGATGGAATGACTCGTCATTCTATCACATGATCTGCTAACACTTCACGAATAACAAATTCAACTTCATTTATTTAAGAGATGAAGTGGAAATTGTTAAAAGCACGAACAACAGTAAGATTGTACCAAAATAAAGTAAGTATTTATTCTAATTCAAATTTTCAACTTTAGGGGAAATGATCTTGAAAACCAAAAATGTTGTCCTAGTGATCTTATACCTGATGAATCAGATGGTACCTTATATCATCACAAATATATGGATTTGTGATTACTGGCTTTTCCGTAGCCATGTTCTCTACCACTCTCCATCAGAACATGATGGTTAGATTTCTCTTCCATATCCATATTTTCACCTATGTGGAAACCCAATGATTAGTTTATTTGGGTAACCGTTACGTTTCATACTTTTGTTTTTAAAGATTGGTTTTGACATTCCTTTTTACGATGTGAGTTTCTATTAAAGAAACTTTCGAATAGTAAACCATTTATAACCCCGACGAATTTCGAGGGCGAAATTCATTTTAAGGGGGGTAGAATGTAACAGCCCAAGATTTTATAAAAAATATTCTTTTTAATTTTATTAATGTCATGTGTTGTACGCTACACCAAAAGGAGCTTTCACAACACGCATCCTTGACTTGCCTTGCATTACACGCAATCACAACCTTCCTCGATAGCGTGTGTGGTACGTAATACTGAGTTTCACGAAACAATGATATGCTATTAAAATATTATTAAAACTAGCCGTTATGAATAGTAATAACCACTTTTTAAAATTCTGTAAATCTTATTTTTCAAAATGAACTTCATTCTTGGATTCGGAGTATCGAATTTAGCCTAAGGTGAAATTTTGTTACTTTTCGGATAACTTTCACATTCTGATGAATAGTGAAAATTACTAAATTATAATTAAAAACAACTTTTTTAATCGAAATAATTAATAGTGATAAATTATTAATTTGAGTGGTTTTAAAGTATATTTAGAATATATTTTTACAATTTAATACAATGTTGGTCATTGGTTGTAATTTCACATTTAAACCAGACATAATCAAGTGTCAATCTTTTGATATATATTGTTTCCTAAAAACACGCTATTTATTTTAACAGCGGGATTTAATTATAAAATTAATTAATACAACTTCTATGTTATGAATTTGGTAAAATAGATTTCATTTTTGAATTCGGAATATGAAATATAGCTTAGGATGAAATTTTGGCATTGTTCTGAAAAACATCAATTTTTGATGAATTGTGAAACTACTAAGTGGTAGGTTAAAAAACTGAATTTTGCATAAAACTTAATTTTACTGCTTCTGTGAATAGAATTTTGAAAATCCGACAGACACAGTTAATATTAAGGACTAAAATGTGGTTCAATGAGATGAAAATAATTTTTGGTGAATAGTAACTTTTTACTTTTTTTTACCGCGGTTAATAGTAAATAGGGTAACTAAGTGAAAATATGATATTAATATTACCCTAACACATGTCCTAATTCTATTGGACAAGTGTAATTCGACCAAAAACAAACTTAGGAATAAAATATGACCATTTAGGCCCACTTGGATTAGATTAGGACATTTATTATTAATTTATTTAAAGAAAGGTTAAAATAGTTAAAATCAAAGTTTAATAAGTAAATCATTTTTAATATGGGGTTATACATAAGATAAATTCGATTGTAAATATTCATTAGAAAGCTACAAAGATTTCCTACATGATGGTATTTTATTTGTAATTTTTAGACATCAAATAATTTAATTTATTTATGAGACAACGATGATGCAGTAATTATCTTATTAATGAAATATTGACATAATTTATGTTATAAACACGAAAATAAATGTAATTTGAAATTTTTTATGAATTCCACTAATTTTCTAGGTTACTATGATATATTAATGTTGATTTAATCAACTTGGTTAGAACATTTAATTCTGTTATGACTTTCACAAAAATCATATATCAAATAGTGTCAAAATTGACACAAAATAGTTTTTAAATCAAATATTATATTATTAATTGTTATTTTATTCCTAAAAATCTAAGGTTCGGCCAAATGACTTAGATAAGGATATATATATTAATAATAAACAATTTGGGGTTCGTTTGGCATGTTATAGTAAGTGTATTAACCATATAGTGAAAGAAAACAAAAAGACATGGTAAATGTTAAATTATTTAACTTAGAGTTAAATCTAATTGATAAGGTTAAAATAATATCCTAAACTTGTCTAAATTCTATTGGTTGATAGGATTTCGACCCATCCCCACTTTAGCTTCGAAATAAGACCCTTTGGAACCATTATAAACCGATTTTGACTTTAATATAAAATAATATTTTGAGATATTCCTAAGGTGCCCCTCTCCTCCCTTATAAAAGGGCACCTCCTCCCCCTTCTCCTCACACCAATTTGAGCACTCAAGCTCGGCCAACCCATGCCAAAATCTCTTCTCCACTTCCCTAGAAACATCCTAGAGGTTATGGTCTTCCTCAAAGACCAATTTTAGTGCCCTAAGAGGAGGTCTCAAAGAGGCGCTTCAAAGAAGAGGTAATTACCGTTACCAATTCTTTCATCTTTATTTCTTCTTCCACTTCTTCTTCTTAGGTTGTTTCATTATGAAGTAATAACATCAGTATCACTCATATACTGATATGTTATTATAAGTATGAAACAACCCTATTTCACCATCTATCCATCCTACGGAAAAAGAAATCACCGCGCGTGCGTACGTACGGAATACCGTCTCCACGCCATGGTGTAATCTATTTTCCACCACCACCTTACATGGATGGGTATAATGGTGTAAAGAATAACTATACATAGTTATTACAACATCATATTGATTCTGATATATTGTATAATCCACTCCAATTCAATTCAATATTTATAGGAATGATATCATCGCTCGTGCGTACGTACGGACTACCGTCTCCACGACGCGATGAGATTCATTCTCCATGTTAACCATTTAAGAATGATTATAATGTATATATAAGAAATAATAATGAAATATATGACATTATAAAGCTACTGGATTTATGTATATATATACATATGTCATCTACTTACTTCCATTTCAAGACAATAAGGAAAGAAAAACAGCGTTCATGCGTACGTACGGACTACCGTCTCCATGAACGGTGTTTTTCATTTTATTTATCTATCTATTATATATATATATATACTGAATATATATGATATATAAATCATATTTTATATTCTGGAAGTAAGTAAATCATGATATAAGTAATAATGATGTCAAGAACAACAAGTCAAAACACCTACGATAAATGAAACGATTTTACCCAAAACGCTTCTTTAACATGGAATTTACAAAAGAACGGGTAATATAATTTCATAAGTGAACCATATATGATATCATAACAATGAATATGATTCTGTAATAAGTCAATGACATTATTTAAATCATTATACAGGAGGTTCGGACACATACGAAGCAAATTGGACCTAAGGTAAGGGAAATATCACAATCTCATTTTATTCGAGATTGTTTATTCGTAAGTATTTACTGGGGTGTATTTTATCATCCACATCCATGTTTCATCAATATGTAATATTATTTTCATCCACCTACAATTGTTTAAATCCATTTTTACCCTTTTGTGAGTTTTTAGTAAAAGAAATAAAAGGAATCTTTTGTCGTTTTTCGTACGAGGTACTTTTTGACTTTTCCGACAAAAGTACGAAGAATGTTTTTTTAACTTATACGGCATGAATGGATTTTAAAACATTATTTCCAAGAAGCTTCCTTTACAAGTTTTCAAGTTTATTTTTAATCAAATTCTTTTATTTTAATGTTTTATGACATGTTATGAAAGGAAAAATGTTTTTGAAGTAGAAAGGATATTTTTCTCAAGAATGGAGTTCAAGTATTTTATCAAAATTATTTTCCATCTAAGATAATAAAAGGGTTCTATTTTTATCCCTATTATTACATGGATTTGATTATGTTGTGATGGAAACATTTTTATGAATTCCTTTATCTTATATGAATTGATTTATGATGTCATGATGTTTCAAGAATCCCATTTTTGTTACATGTGTTATGCGATGATGTATGTTTTATGATTATGTGGCACACATAAGAAAGGATTCATTATAAGATGGGTGGGACCTATATCTCCCTCCAATTCATTGGGTAATGATTTTATATCTCATGAGATAGACATGGCTGAAATGGTAGGTTATACCGGTTCAGTGAAACAGGACTGAAACGAGGGTTACTCGATTCAGAAAGGGACTTTGTCCACTAAGATAGTCTTGGCATTGAGTCTTGACTAACAAGAAATGATTTTCTATGATTATGTGTGTATGCCACAAAATTTCATGTTTTAAGTTATGATTATTGGGATTACATTTCACTTCTATGATTTATCCCATGTTATGATATTATGAGCTTTTTGCAGGTTAAGATTTCCAAAAGCTATGTTCTTATATATATGATGTGATTGATATTTCTTTTGTTTACCCTTACTGAGCATTTGAGCTCACCCTTTTATGTTTTCTTTTCCCCAGGATATAAAGAAAGGTTTTAGGTATAAAAAAAAAGGGATGACCTTTATGGGAGTTATTGAAGAACTTTCACCACGATTAGAAGATTACATTCCGAGTTTCCAAAGACACTAAACTATTACGATCCTTTAGTGTGTGTTTTTGTTATGTACTAAGTATTCCGCAAATGTAATGTAATGTCCATGTACGTCAAGATACGGGTCTCTACACCCATCCTTGGCTTATATTTCCCCTAGGTTTCCTCCCAAGAGACCCATGAAATTGGAGGAGAATGGAATGGTTTTAGGTGGCTAGAACATGCTGCACGATTTGGACGCATGGTTCACTAAACCATTCATCCAAACTGTTCAAGGTGTCCCAATCATTAAAAATCTGTTTGAAATCCCAATTTTGCCTCCCCAGAAATAAACCTAATCTACCCCATTCGACCCCAGTATCCATGGGAGGCCTCCAAGCCCACTTAAGCTCCCATGGAACCCATATTTGATGTGATATTTGGTGCCGAAACTTCAATATTTTTTCAATTAAGTGTTCCTATCTTTATTTCATTCCTTTTCCTTAGGGTTTCTACCCAATTTCATGAAGTTCTAAAATGTCCAGAAGTTAGGTTTTGTACCTAGGGTTTGATTTGGTGTCTTTTGGGTGAAATCTTTTGGTTTTAGGTTGGATTTCATTCCCTTCTTGTGCGACAGTGGTGCAGTTGAAGTTTCACACCAATTTTTTGGGGTTTTGACACAAAAGGTAGGTGAGTCCATGTGTAAGAAATTATTGATGAGTTAGCTTTCTGGATTTCTTTATTTATCATGTTTCTAATATGTTGTGTGATATGAAAAAACCATTTTTGGTAGCGTTAGAAAAGAAATTAGCTTTAAAGTTACGTTTTTATATTGGTATTGGTTTTAAAAGGGTATTCCAATTTTGGTTTGGTAATGATTTAGTGTCATGTGGGTCTCAAAAGGGGTTTTTTGAATGGGTTTTATGTGTAAAACCTTGTTATACTCCTTGAACGGTTTTAATGGAAATGTTTATTTTTAATGTGTATCTTTTTTGTTATTATTCGATGTGATTTTATTACTCTTTCGGGTGGTTTGATAAATGTTTCTAGGGATTCCAATTCTGTTTTAGATTGGTATTGGTGTGATTTTGTCCTGGAAAGATGTTTTTAAATTGTATTTTTAGGAAAAAACATGGTTATAACCCCTGAGATTATTTTATGAAAATTGTAAATGCTTTTTGGAGTTAAAAAACGTGGGAAAAGTATGCACATGTACTTTTTTGGTATGTGTGGTCACCTAAAATTGGTTTTTGAGAGGTAAAGTGGTGATTTTAGGTGTCAAAAATTTCTAAAATGTTGTTTAAATTGCTGCAATGTTTTATCAAATTGCAAGAAATGTGTGAAATAAGTTTGTGTGATTTTTTGTGTGAGTATGATGTGAAAAATGAATTTTTCTTGTTAAAGGAGTTTTATGTGACATGCATGTGGGCTGTTTGATGAATGTGTGATGTGGTAGTGGTATTTTAATGTGAAAATTATATATCATGGCTTGTTGAACTTATTTGAGAACTAGAAAGAAATGAGGGTATCTGGGTGGGTGGACAGGTATTAGTATGCTTGTGATCCCATGGGGTTTGGCCTCAATTTCATGTAACAATTTTGACACTAACAACACTAACAAAACTATGATGATGATAGTGATGTCAAGGAACCACTAGGTTATGGCTATTCTCCTTACTAGTGGCTTGTGTGCATGAGAACGATTATTGTGATGGTTACTTTCACCGAGATACGAGGTACCCAGGACCCACATCGAGGTAGTGCCTAGGGGTTATTTCCTGTTGCTTGGGATCATTGGATAATTTATGGTTATCGTTGGAATATGGTATGTTTGTCTGAAAAAATTCGGTAGATTTGGTATTTTATATAGAAGTTTTGATTCTTTAAAATAGACCACTTGAAAACTATTTTATTCAAAATTCCATATCTCTGAAATTATTATTAGCATTCCATGTTTATGAATCCTTGCAAGATTTTAATATTTTAATTTTTATCACATGGAATCTATTAGTGGTGGTATCCTACTAGGATTTTTCGCACACCCTACTTACACCTTTGGGAATAAGTATACTTGGTTAATTTTTTACAGGTTTGGGTACGACATTTGGTACCTGTAGTTTGGGTTTCTAGCAGGTCCTTCTTGGAGCAGTGTTGTGGAGATGGCATGTGGGCAGTGCCTATATTCATGAGGAGGTTCTTGGGATATCCTTTTTGGTTTTATTCATTTGTGATAGTCTTTGAGAGTTGTTTTAATCTATGTAATTCAATTCTGAATTTTTGTAAAAGATAGTTTGATTTGAAAAATACAGATTTTTTAGATTGGATTCGTTAGTTGTTTTATGTTTATAAACTAGGGTAAATCATTCCCAAACTTAATTATATGATACCTGGGAACTTTTTCCAGCACTTAGGGATCAGTAACACCCATAGGTCCTTTTTATAAACCAGTTTTGGTGTTGGTTCTGATGGCGACTAGATTTGGTTCATGACAAAATTGTATCATAGGTGGTTCAGGTTCACTCTTTGGGTCATGTTATATGGGGAAGAGTTGGGATAGTCTTTATCTAGGATTATTGGGACTTGACATTCTGGTTATGGGTAGTGTGCCTGGAAAACACACCTCATGGTGGGATTCAAGTCGCCAGGGAAAGTTGGGATTTATCTGAGTCCTTTGGTTTTCTTGGTTTGATGACGATTATGGGAAATGAAAAAAGAGTTGGGCTAATGGTCTCAATGAGCTCACAGGGTCTGACAAGCCATGTGGAGCTAGAGATATTTTCCTAGAACACTCTCTGGGATGGTGACGTGATTGGAATATGGCTACTAACCATATGTCCAAGTCATCCACCAAAACTAGTTTCCTCTCGCATCATCTTGTGTCTTTTAGTTTCAGAATCCTGGAAGTTTGGTTTTAAAGAAAAAATGAAATGGTTTTAAGAAGTGTGACGTTTTTGAGAAATTATTTTCTAATAATGAGGGAATGGTTTGATTTGGGAAATGGTGGAACTGAATTTTTAAAATTATTTTGAAATGTAAAATGGTGTGTTCAGACCTATTTTGAAAGTAGGAACAATGTTAAAGTTGGTTTTCAAAAAGTGTTTCCAATAGAGTTTTCTAAACTATTGAAAGGTGTTTTAATGGGATGAGATGTTTTAGAGTTCATTTTTGGAGGTTGGAATTGGATTTTTATTTGGTAAATAGATATCATTTGAAAAGATTTATGAAATTTTAGATCCTTTTTTTGAAATGAGAATATTTGAGTTCTTAATTAAATGGTGATTTATGAAATATAGTTTTTCAGGAAATAATAAGTGTTTTGAAATAGGGTGATTTTTTTGAAACGGTTAAACAAGGAATAAAAGTGAGTTTTTATTGAATGATGTGTTCATTCTTAAATTTGTTTATAAGATGTAAATAAGGTACTGATTTAATGTTTATTAGTTTTGAGATAAAATAATTATCAATTGACTATTTTGGTTTTGAAAAGTTGAAAGATTTTTTGTTTTTTCCTTTGGTATTTATGTTAGTGACCACATGCATGTGGAATATATGAGATGATGGATGGTTAATGGCACAACTAGATGAGTGCTGAGATGGATATGAGGAGGGTGCCCAGTGTGGCACGAAAACATGGATGTGTGAGGCCCATGGGGTACCATTGGTGGATACGCTAACTGCTGAACTGTTTATTTTTAAAGAGATGATTTTAAAGGAAAACATGATGTATTGATGACTAGTTTGTGTGGTGTGTCTTATGTGTTTTTGAAAAAAAATTTGTTGTGTGATTTTTTTAGTCTAAGAACCCCTCTTGTTGGAATGGTGTTTTGAGTTTGTGTTGGGTCAGAAATCTTGGTTGAAGGACTGGTTAGTGATCTCTTCAAAGAAATGTTTCCAGATGCCTTTGTGGTGGTTCCCTTCATGTGTTTGGATCCGATTTTTGGTATTTCTTGACCAATGGACAATCTTGGTTGTGTCCTTGGGTTCTATTGTTGGATAAGGTATGCCCCCATTAAGGGTTAGTGCACAACTGTAGTGCAGGCCAGGTTGTTTCATTGTTAGGAGATCCTCCAATTGATCAATATAACGAAACTTTTTCTCGAGCTTTGTATATTGAGACTACAACCTTTCTGTTCTTGGTTTTTACAGATCCTCTTGTAGTGGGAGAGTGCTCGTGGAAGGTTGAAAGAGACCTTAGTTTCCAAAGTTACCTGATTCATCGAAGGTGCAAGTGGTCTGTGGTTGTTAGTGTGGATGAGTGTCTAGATTCTATCTAAGAGGGACTCTAGGTCCTTTTTAGTCTCTTTGAAGTATGGGTTCAGGTTAAACCACCAGCGTGAGAAATCTGGTCATGAGAGGCTATTATGGCCACTTTCTGGAATCTTTTGTTGTTTGGGGAATTAACATAAGGTCCCTTTCTTTTTATTTTTCTATCAGTTGCAATGGTTATGTTCAGTGATGCCTTGTGATGTAGTGTGCTCATTTTACATTAAATTTGAAGCTTGTGCAATCCTATGAGAGTCTCTGTTATGTTGAGAGTATATATCCCTTGTAAAAAATTCAAAATCCTTGGTTTTATAGGAAGGTGTTTATATGTGTCCTTTCCTTCTATTGTTTCTCTCCCTAAGAAATAAGGTGTGATGTGTGTGCATCTTATAAGAGCTTGTTTTAGTGAAATGTTGGGTTGGGGTAATGTGAGTTTGGAATGTGTTATATCTTGGTGAACCCATATGGGATCAGGGTATAGTTTTCATGGAACTGAAAGGAGAAGTTCCGTTCAAGGGGTTTCTAAAGCCTAACTATGAGGCTGAAGATACTTCAATCATTTGAGCTCCATCAATAGGTCTCAAATTGAATCTGATGCATAGTTAAGGGAAACCCCAATGTCATTCAAACCCTTGTAAATGTTCTATCCTCAGTATGAAAGATGGGAATAGTTTAAACCTCTGGTGTCATCATCTTGCTTTTTTTGTTCCCATTTGGTGGAAAGAGGTGGGAGGAACCCATGACCATGTTATCGCCCAATTTCATTCCTTCAACATTTAGTTTCCATTGATTTTTGGAGAAAATTTTGAAATTTGGGCTAGGTATATTAAAGCGCATGGTTTGTGCACGGTTAATAGTAACCATGCACCAACCTCGAAAATTGTTTGATAAGAGAGATTAGCTACCACACAATCTCCACATGGCCATGTGACTTGGCCCATGTAACCATGTGAAGTTTCCCCTTTGGATAGAATGCTCCACACGGTTAGCGTACAGTTTCCCAAACCATGCAGACTAACCATACAACTGTGCCAACTCTTTAAATTCTGGGCTCTTTTTTTTGTCTCATGCTGGTCGGTTAAGATGGTCGGTTCTTATGGTGGAGAGACCCACTATGAGTCTTATGTAAGTCCTTTTGGAAATGTCTAATGGAATTCTACCCCTTGAACTAAGGAGTTTATTCAGGCCTCCCTGCTGTTAGTGTAATGATTCTGTTTCAGGAAACTTTAAGTTGTCTCTTATAGAGGGGATCCCTTTTGTGTCTCCCTATACTAGTAACTTAGATTTTTCGTTGGTATTTTCTTGGAGCTAGGTAGTCTCATTTAGAGCTATCTAACTACCAAAATCTTCCTTGGGTAAACATTGGGATTCAAGAGTGCCCAACGGTTTAGTTAAAGTAAGTTAAGAGTAACCCTGTTCGAGGTTGTTGTTCATTTGGGTAGGTTTCTTGAGTTTTTTTGGATAGTGTTTGAGGAGTTTTATTTTGGGATAAGTCTGAATGTGCATTATTGTTTCAGGAATGTGGTGTATGTTTAGGTTTGTGAGAGTATTCCTTCTTTAATTGATCACTGGAGGTGTTTTGGGCTTCGGGGGGTGATGAAACTTGGCAAGGGAGTCCATATTGGTTTATTGGTTGGGTTCAGTTTTTTGATTCTTTCCTTACTTTGGATTTACAAGGGCGGAAAACTTTATGTTGGGGAGAATTGTCACACCCGTATTTTTGATTCCATGTTTTGTTTCAAATCCACTCTTGGTTCTTAGCTTTCTCTTGGTTTCTGGTTGTTTCGGGTTTGAATTTTTTGTGTCTCCTATGTTCTTGATATTTGGAGATAGACTTGGGGGTATTATATGGTACTTGGACTCCTCTTTTTTCAAAGTGATGGTGTGAGGATCTGGTGTTTTGGATTTGGATTAGTGAAACTCCTAGTGGTGCCACATATGAAGTATGTTGTTGAGGTGGTTTGTACCCTTGAGTTGGATGAGTTTTGGGGTGAAAAGAGTCCCTTTTTATTGAGTTATTATTCCCCATACTTGGCCTATATTCCCCCCTAGGACCCCCCTTGGATCCCCACGAAATTGGAGGAGAATTCCTTTTTTTGGGTGGCCATAACAGGCCACACAGTTTGGCCGTACGGTTTACTAAACCTTACAACCATACCGTTCAAGGTTCCCATGCCATTAAAAACATTTTTAAAATTCCAATTTTGCCCTCCCAGAAATTAAACTAATTAGCCCCATTCTTCCCCCATTTGAACCTAGTAGCCATGGGAGGCCTCAAATCTCCTTCAACTCCCATGGAACCCATATTTGATGAGGTTGTTGATGGAGAAACTTGATGATTTCTTCAAGTAAGTGTTCTTATCTTCATTTCATTCTTTATCCTTAGGGTTTACTCCCTATTTCATGAAGTTATAAAATTTACATAAGTTAGGGTTCATACCTAGGGTTTTATTTGGTGTCTTTTTGGTCAAATCTCGTGGTTTTAGGATGGATTTCATTCCCTTGTGGTGCAAAGGTGGTGTGGTTGAAGTTTCACACCATGATTTGGGGTTTTCACACAAAAGGTTGGTGATTCAATGTGTAAGAAATTATTGATGAGTTATCTTGATTGATTTCTTAATTTATCATGTTCTTAATATGTTGTGTGTGGTTCGAAAATCATTTTTGGTAGCATTACTAAAGAATTTAGTATTAAAGTTAAATTTTTGTTTGAAGTTGTGTATTTTTCAAATTTAACTCTTGGGATTTCCTGTGTGGTAGTTTTATAAAATATGAAATTGATTTATTAGTTGTTTAAAGGGGATACGAATTCCAATTTGGTAATTATTTAGTGTCATATGTGTCTGAAAAGGGTGTTTTTGAATGGGTTTTATGTCTAAAACTTTGGTATACTCCTTGAAATTATTTTATGGAAATGTGTGTATTTCATGTGTATCTTTTGTGGTATTATTCGAGGTGATTTTATAACACTTGAGGTCAGATTAATAAATGTTTATAGGGATTATAATTCTATTTTGGAATGGTATTATTGTGATTTTGGCATGGAAAGAGGGTTTTGAAATGCTTTTTTTTCAAAACATGGTTATACCCCCTGGGATTGTTTTATGAAAATTGTAAATTATTTGTTGAGTTAAACAAGGTGGGAAAAGGATGCACATATACTATTTTGGTGAGTGTGTTCACCTAAAATGGGTTTTTATAAGGCAAAGTGGTGATTTAAGATGTCAAACATTTTAATAATGTTTTATAAATTACTGAAATGTTTTATCAAATTGCAAGAAAGGTGTGAAACACGTTTATGGGCTGTTTTGTGTGAGTATGATGTGAAAAATGAATTTTTCTTGTGAAAGGAGTTTTAAATGACATTCATGTGGGTTCTTTGTGAATGTCTGATGTGGAAGTGTTATTTTCATGTGAAAATTATATTTCATGGCTTTTTGACCTTATTTGAGAAGAAGAGGGAAACTTGTGTATCTTGGTGGGTGGACATGTATTAGTATGCTAGTGATCCCATGGAGTTTGGCCTCAGTTTCATGTAGAATGTTTGACTCTAAAAACACTAACTAAACTATGATGATTATGATGATGATGGGGAACCACTATGTTATGGGTATGATACATACTATTGGATTGTGTGCATGAGAACAAATATTGTGATGGTTACTTTCACCGAGATTCGAGGTTCCTGGGACCCACAATGAGTTAGTGCCTAGGGGTTATTTCCCATTGTTTATTCTCATTGTATGATTTATGATCACCATCGACATACGTTATGTTTGGATTAAATTTATTATTTCAGGTATTTTATATAATAGTGTTGATTCTTTAAAATATCCCACTTTAAAACTATTTTTATTCAAAATTACATCTCTTTGAAAGTCTTATTTTCATTCCATGTTTATGAAAACTTGCAAGATTTTCATATTTGAATGTTTATCACATGTAATATATTTGTGATGGTATCCAACTTGGATTCAAATCACACCCTACTTACACCATTGGGTGTAAGTAGACTTGGTTATTCTTGTTGCAGGTTTGGGTATGGCTTTTAGTGCCATTGGTTCGGGTTTGTAACATGTCCTTATTGGTGCAATGTTGTCGATATGACATGAGGGTGGTGCCTCTTTCCATGAGTAGGTTCTTGGGTTGTAAATTTTGGTTTTAATCATTTGTGATATTCTTTGAGAGTTGTTTTAAACTATGTAATTCAGTTCTAAATTTTTGTAAAAGATGTTTTGTTTTGAAAAAACCAACTTTGTTATATTGGATTTTTTAGTTGTTTTATGTTTATAAAATTAGGTAAATCGTTTTGAAACTTCATTATATGATACCAGGGAACTTATAACATCCCATGGGGATCGGTAATTCCCTTCCGGAATTTTCATGGTCTGAGTTTGGTGCCGGTTTTGATGGCGACCAGATTCGGTTCGTGACAATGAACTTTCATTCTTCATTTCGTTCTTCATGGCTTGTCATGAAACCATTTTTATTATTGAACCAGATTATAAGATTTGTATTATATCCCATCTAATTATTCTAGACCCATCATTTGTAAATGATACTAAATAACAGAACATAACTAGTTCGTTGTGATAAAAAAACCGTCGTAAAAATATAGACGATTATCACTGAATGTATTATATATTGATTCATCCTCATAATATATAACCAAATTAAATATATATAACAATTTACACTTTATATTATAATTATGAAAATTAAATTCCAATTCTGGAGAATTATACCAATTTTAAATGAACTCCATTCCTTATAATCAAGTGAATTGATCATGAAATCAAGGAAACGAACTCTGTAACGATAGAATTCAATCATATAACTTTTCAATAAGGAAATAAATGAACATAATAAAAATATAATGAATAAAATAAATGTATATAAGTTTATTAATTAGTTAATTAATGGATTTAATTTGATAATCTAGGAAGTTCAAGTCAAGTTCAGAACACGTTCATCCATAAGGTAAGAGTTTTCAACCCAAACCTCAATTTTCTTTCAGGTTACTCTTATTATCTACTTACCTCAATGAAATTATCAATTATTATTATTTAATACTAATAAATTCTATTAGAATGTTCTATATATTTTTACCTATCATAATCCTTATTTATTTTATGGGGAGTTATTTGTTATAAAGAGGATTATTCCTGATAAACAAGCCAGTTTCAAAGGAACATCCCGAATTCATGCCCATTTTCCAATGAACTTTAAAATATATTTTAACACACCATTATTTTTCTTTAATAAATGATTTTATAATGAAAAGACTAACTTTATTCCCATCAAGTTTTATACAAATATATTTCTAAAAGAAATCTTCTTTTCAAAGTAATATTATTTCTATCAAGAATTACACGATGATTTAATAAGATTATTTTCATCTATTTCAAAAATATTGTCGATTATTATGTTTAATTGGGACAAATATTTTATGATATAATAAAAAATATTTTATTTAATGGTTTAAGATTGGTTTGAATAAGTATTTTCTATCTTAAAACCATTTACCGTGTTACTATGAATGGTTAGTGTTATGTTTAATGATTGGGGAAAGTGATTTACATTTCATATGTTAGTTTCAATATGATTGTATATGTTGTTAATGTTTCAATACTTTTATATGAGGAGTGAATTGGACAAAAAAAGTGTCAGGTGGGTCCCTCTATAGCCCCTCGGTGTATTGGTAGGTTTCATGAGACAAAATAGTATGGGTTTTTACATTTTTATGTATGGTCTTAGCATAAGACCTTGACAGAATGGTTACGATGTCCCACATTATGAATTCCTTTATAATGAAACAAATAAGTGTTATTACATGTGATTATTAAACTAGTATAATATCTATGGTTATGTTTTATTAGGGAAGGTTTTTATTAATGTTTTTTTACTTCCATATTATTCTCATGTATATGTTTAAAGGCATGTGTTTTAGCTTCTCACCATGCCAAGTGCTTATGTTTACTTCCAATTTATTACTCACCCTTACTGATCATCTAATATCACATGTTTATTATATTTTATTTTTCCCTAATATGCAAAGAAGTATATTATAAATGACTTTCAAGGATAATCTAGTATTTTTGAATGATTCTAATGGAATTTATATGTTGTATTTCATTTCAAGTTTTAATTTTGAACTTATGTATGTATCTTGTTTTCCAAAACAACTAAACTATCCATTCATTCAGAATTTGATTCCTTGTAATCATACTAATGTAATAAAATAATGCACCAGCTTTGGTATTCTGGGGTTTGGGTGTTATAGTTGGTATTAGAATAAGTTTAGTATTAAACTTAGATACTAGATTTTGAAAATGTAGATTAGGGAACAAACCCCTAAGGTATAATTTGAGGATAAGAATACAAGAACATCATAGAATTTTGTTAACGAAGAGATTATGTGGATATTCCTAGAAATATATCCTTACCTTGATACTATAAGTGGATATGGTTATGTAACATATATACCTAGGAGTAAGAACTCCAACAAGGTGTTCCAGGATTGACTCGAGGTAAACTGGTACAGAAAAATAGGCCATACTGCACACATAATTTGACACCCCTAGGGGACATGCTTAGGATAATTCAAATTTTCTTTAAAATCCATTATGAAGGATTTAAAAGTATTTTTTTACTCAAAGACACCATGTTTATGATCATTAGATTAGATATTCATAGGATTTTAATTTATGTTAATTATTTTTCAAGATGAGATTATATATTAGGATTCATAAACTAATCTATTATATACCATTATTTAGGAATGACTCCTAGTGTGAGGAATGTGAACCACATGAATGCGCGTATCCCAAGTGGGGATTTCCCTCATTTCTAGGATAATGATGATGTGACTGGTGCCGATCAACTTATAACAATACTAGGACAACTGAATCAAGTTATGAACAATAACCTTACCGTTATGGAGAATACTAATCCACAGTGTGGAGGTTCAATGTTAGACCACTTTATGTGAAAAAAAACCTCCATCATTTGATGGGACTACAAACCCATTCATAGGTGAGTAGTGGATAATCTCCTTAGAGAATACATTTCTTGATTTGGGAAGTAACGAAAGGGGGAAGATTGTCATGGTAGTGTATCATCTATCATGAGATGTTGACAAATGGTGGTAATTGATTCAAAACACAAAGGAGAAGGAAGAGATTGAAAATATTTAATGGAGGTATTTTAAGTAAATTTTCATTGAAAATTTGTTTTCCCACAAAAATGAGAATATATGGAAAGAAAACTCTTAAATCTGAGAAAAAAGGAGAATTAGAATGTTTCCATGTATGAAGCCAACTTTACATGGATTATTTAGAATTCCACAGAATACATACATAATCCAAGGAGAAAGATTCATCGATTATTTGATGGTTTAAAACCATTCCTTCGAAGGTCACTAGTCTCTCTAAATTTCTCATCATATGAGGATATGGTCTCATGTGCTATAAAGAAAGAATAAGAATTCTCTATGTTATATGAATTTAATGAATATAAAGAGAAGAACATGGATTCAAAAAACTATTGAAATGGAAATAAGGAAATGGGGGAGAAGGGAAGAGTTTACTTTCCACCCTGTAGTAATTATGGGAAGAAACACCATAGTACATGCCTGAAGGGAATTAGTGTTTGTTTCATGTGTGGAGGAAAATACGACCATTATCATGATTGAAATTGAAATAAATAGTTTTCCAATGTTCAATTATATAATGTCCCATATCTTTAGATTATACAACTCACTATTTGATTCGTATTTAGATCCACCCCCGTATCTCTACTAAATTCAATTCTTAGGGAGGAAGAGAATGCACCATCTATGGATGAGGAAATAAATGTCCAAATCAAGGATATAACTATTTTCTATGAATACATTGATGTATTTTTGTAGGATTTACCTAGACACCACCCAGAGTGGAAAATTTAGTTCTCTATTGATTTAATTCCAGGTTCAAGACATATATCAAAGACTCCTTATAGGATGGACATAGTGGAATTAGTATATCTGAAGAAATAACATGAGGAATTGAGTGATAAATTATTTATCCTCCCTAGTGTTTCTCCATGGGGATCCCCAATTATCTTTTTCTAGAAGAAATATGGATCGATGCAGCTATGAATTGACTATAGGGATACCAATGATATTATGTGAAAGAACATGTATCCTCTTCCTCACATTGATTATTTATTTTATCAACATCACAAAGACTAATATTTTTTGAAGATTGACCTTTGATCTGGATATCACCAGTTACGTTTGAGGAAAGAAGATATTCCAAAGACAATATTTCCAACCTAGTATGGGAATAATGAGATTACAATAATGATTTTTGCATGGAATAATGCACCTTCAGTTTTCATTGATCTAATCAATAGAGTTTTCAAGGAATATCTTAATGACGTTGTTGTGGTATTTATTGATGATATATTGGTTTAATCCAAAAGATACAAAGGCCATGAGAACCACATGATGATTATTCTAAAGACTCTTAGAAGAAATGAATTATATAGGATGTTTAGAAAGTTTGAATTTTGGATTCAATCAGTTTCTTTTCTTAGCCATATTGTCTCTAAGGATGGGATATTAGTTATCCTATGAAGAAAAAGGTATTTCAAGAATTGCCTACACCAATGAACATAACCATGGTACACAGTTTTGTTGGTTTAGCAGGTTATAATCATCGTTTCATTCAGAGCTTCTCCCAATTAGATAACCCATTAAACAAGATTACATGTAAATGGGTTAAGCGAATATGGATAAAAGAATGTGAAGAATGTTTCAATTTTTTTAAAAGGTATGTAAATTCTCCAATCCTGACTATACCATTAGGAAATGGTAGATTTTTGATCTATAATGATTCATCAAGGAAATAAATTAGTTGTGTCCTTATACAGAATGATAGAGTTATTTCATATACATCAAGGATGTTAAAAACTCATGAACATAACTATACAACTCATGATATTGAGTTAGTAGTTGTAATCTTTTCCCTATCAATATGGAGACACTACCTATATGGTGATTGATGTGAGATATATAAAAATAAATAGAGTTTGAAATATATCTTCAAAGAGAAAGAAATCAACATGAGGAAAATGAAATGGATCGAGCTACTTAAAGATTATGATGGTTACATACACTATCACCCATGAAAAAGAAATAAGGTGGAAGATGAATTGTGAAGAAAGGATGATGGATTACTAAACAAATGAGGGTTGAAATAGATCCTGTGTTCATGGATCTTGTAATAATGGATATAAAAATTATCAAAGAAGGTGAATCATCAATATTTTCTCAATTTGTTGCTCAACCATATTTATTTGAAAGGATTAAAATTTATCATCATAATAATGAGAATACTCAAAATAAAATTAATGTTGTTAATGATGGGAACTTGGAAGACATCATGTGTGAGGATGGAATTCTAAAATTTGGGAAAATGATATATGTTCCCTCTATACCCGAACTCAAAAGGGATTTATTTGAAGATTACAATAGCTCAAATTTATCAATACACCCTAGTAACACTAAAATGTATAGATATTTGAAGAAACATTTCTGTTGGGATGAAAGAAAGTGGGAAATTAATGATTATGTATCAAGATATTTAGTCTATTAACAAGTGAAGGCCGAACGACAACATCCTAGAGGAGTCATGCAACACCTACCTATTCCTACATGGAAATGGTATGACATAAATGTGGATTTTGTTTCACTTGATTACCCAAATCTCTAAGAAAGAATGATGAAACATGGATAATTGTTGACTGAATTATGAAATCTCCACATTTCCTTGCTATAAGGGAGGATTTACCACTAGATCACCTTGCACAACTCTATATCAATGATGTAGTGAGGATTCATAGAGAACCTATCTAAATTGTGTTTGATCTTAATCTACAATTAATATCAAAATTCTGGAAAAGTATTCAACAATATTTGGATACTAAAATTTGTTTGAGTATTTCTTATCACACTCAAATAGACGGTAAATCAGAAAGGACAATCTAAATATTAGAAGACATGTTGAGAATGTTCTCACTTGACTTGTAAGGAATGTGATATAAATATTTACATTTAGTGGAGTTTTAATAAAAAAAATAGTTCCATTAAAGTATTCAAATGACACCATATAAAACATTTTATGGAAAGTGGGTTTGTACAATAACAAGTTGGGATGAAGTTGGTGAAAGGAAGCATGTGGTCCCAGATCATGTGGAGGAAATAATAGCAAAGGTAAAGACTATCCAAAACCATATCAAAGAAGCTCAAAGTAGGCAAAAGTGATATGATTATTATCAAAGGATGGATTTGGAATTTCAAGAGGGAGATCACATTTTTCTTGAATGTATCTCCATGGAAGGGTGTTATAAGATTTGGAAACAAAGGGAAACTGAGACCCATGTAAATTAGACCTTTTTAAATTTTGGAGAGAATTGAAGTTTTGGATTATCTTTTGGAAATGAAACCAAGAATTTATATGGTACAAAATTTGTTCCATGTATAATTATTGAGAAAGTACATTCCAGAACTAAAGCATGTCCTCGCTTTTGACGGTATAGAATTAGAACCTGACTTATCTTACTGTGAAGTGCCTATCAAAATTCTAGACACTAAAGAATAGGTGTTGAGGAATCAAATGAATATTTTAGTTAACGTACTTTGTAAAAAACATAAAATTGAAGAGGTAATGTAGTAGCCTGAGGAAATTATAATGAAGAACTACAAAAATGATTTTATAAGGTAACATTTTGATAATTATGAGGATGAAATTTTTATAAGGGGGGGGGGGAATGTAGCACCGTAGGAATTCATAAATAAATTTAATATTGAATTCATGAAACATTGAGTCTCTATGAAACAACACTTTGTTATAACCTACCCAATGAACTTGATTTTTTCACTTCTGTGATTTGAATTTCGAAACATTGACATACACCGTTGCGATTAGCACTTTTTTAGAGTCTTATAGAATCAACTTATTTTTTTGGTGAATAGTAACTCAACCCTTATGAATAGTAATACACCATTATGAATAGTAATGTTACCCTTATGAATATTAACTTGAATCTTATAAATAATAACTGCACTCATGAATGTACAAATAAAATTTAGGCAAGTTATAAATGAGAGTGAATGTTTTAAAAATTAATAATTAAGTTTTTGTATTTTTGTGTGTAATAAATATTTAATTAAAATTTAATATTAATAAATTTATTTAAAATAAAATTAATTTTCATCAAATTTATTCCTAAATAACTATTTTTTTATCCTATTATTTTAGGATATTTTAATGAGACCTTTGTTAATTTTCAATGTGTTATAAAATAAGTTACAATTTAAAAAAAATGTATTTTTCAAGTAAATGGAGATTTTAATTAAAAACAAATTTCTCATATTTAGAAAATTATTTTGATAAAATGGGTTTCATTTTTGAATTCTAAATGTTGAAAAATAGTTAGGTTTATTTTTTGGTATTTTTCTGAAACACTTGAAGTTTTTGTGAATAGTGAAATTTGATAATTTATGAAATATGCTAAATAAATGAATTTCTGCATCATGTTTGATTCATGGATGATGTAATTGGATATTGTTTCTAACTCAGATGCACTTATTACCATTTTAGGTTACATGAATAAAGACTATTCATTGTCTTGTTCCAAAATAAAATAATATTAATTAAAATAATAGAAAAACCCTCCTCTCCTCCATTATAAAAACCACCCCTCACTCCTTCTCTTCACTCCTATGAGACTTGATTCTTTTGAAGGAATTTCCCAAATACCCTTTCCCTATTATCTCCCAAAAGAAAATATCTCTTGTTCTTTCCAAAATTCAAAAACCCCTTCCCTTAAGGAGATTCTCAAGGAGGTGTATTCAAGAGGTAAAATTATCTTCTTCTTTTTTCTTTTAATTTAATTTCTAGTTCCTTTAATTTATTATCCTCTCCTCACATACATTATCCAAATGATAATTATAACTCCATTATCATCTATATAATTAAATTAAATCATTTTAATAGAAGAACCATCATCAATATCCTTACTCTCTCTTATTTTAGAAATGAAATTATCATCCTAGATGTTCTGATTTACATCCTTCATAGATGATGAACTTTTTTTCTTCATTTCCTTCTTCGAGGCTAGTCATAAAACCATTTTTATGGTTGAAAAAGATTATAAAATGTGTATTATATATTATTTAATGATTCTAGAACCATAATTGGTACATGAATCCAAATAATAGAACAAAACTAGTTCATTGTGATTAAAAAACTGTAGTAAAAATATAAATGATTATCACTAAATATATTATCTAATGATTCAACCCCAAAATATGTAAAAAATGATATATTTAACCATTTACACTTATATATTATAATTATCAACATTAAATTCCAATTCTTTATAATTATACCAATTCTAAATGAATTCGATTACATATAATCAAGCGAACTAATCATGAAATCAAGGAAACGAACACTCCGAAATAATAATATTTCAATCACATAATTTATCAATAAGGCCATAAATGATATTAATAAAACTATAATTAATCAAATACATAGAGATAAAGTTTTGAATTAATTAATTAATGAATTTAATTTTATTAACTAGGACGTTAAGGTCAAGTGGAGAACATGTTTGGACATAAGGTTAGGGTTTTATACCTGAACCTCCATTTTCTTTCGGGGTACTCTTATTCTCTGCATAACTCAATGAAATTATTAATTATTATTATTCACTCATCTTAAATTATGTTTTAATATTCTATATATTTATACCAATCATAATCCTTCTTTCTTTTATGGTGATTTGTATGCTTTAAAATGATCTTTGAAAAATTCTTCTTGATAAACAAGACCATTTCAAAGGAACTTCTTAAATTATTACCTATTTTATAATGCCCTCTATAATCTGTTTTAAGACACCATTTTTTTAAAATCACTTATTTTATTATTAAAAACTACCTTAATTTACTTCTGGTTTTATACTAACATTTTTCGAAAATAACTCTACTTTTTAAAGTAAAAGTGTATTTCCATCAAAAATTACATGATGATTTTATAAGAGTATTTTCATCTATTTCAAAACTATTGTTGATTATTAGGTTTAATTGGGAAAAATATTTTATGATATCATCTACCATATTTTATTTAATGTTTTATTATTAGTCTTATTATGGATGTTCTGTCTTGAAATTATTCACCGTATTACTATAAATGGTTAGTGTTATGTTTAATGATTGGGGAAAGTAATTAACATTTAATATGTGAGTTTTTTTTATGAATGTATATGTTGTTTATGTTTCAACCCTTTCATATGAAGAAATCGTTGGACTTGGTAAGTGTTCGGTGGGGCCCTTTATCTCCCTCGGTGAATCAATGGGTCTCACAAGAAAAACTAGTTTGGGGTTTACCCATTTATGTAATGTCTTGGCACGGGGCCTTGATAGAATGGTTATGATGTCGCACATTATGAATTCTATCATTATGAAACAAGTAAGTGTTATTACATGTGATTATTCTACTAGTATAATATCCATGGTTTTGTTTTGTTATGTAATTGTTCATTCATATTTTATTCCTTCCATATTATGTTGAAGTATATGTTTAAGGGAATGTGTTTTTAGCTTCTGAATATGCCTAGTGTTTATGTTTACTTCCACTGAATTACTCACCCTTAATATGAATATATGATCACCCCGTTATTATTTTTTATTTTTATAGGATGAGAATAAGTATATTATGGATGGTTTTCATGGATAATCTAGGATTTGTGGATAATTACAGTGAAATTTATATGTTGTATTCATTTCAAGTTGTAATTTTGACCTAATGTGTATGTATTTTTTACAAAAATACTAAACTATCCATTTTTTCTATATTTCATTCACTGTAATCATACAAATTTGATAAAATAATGCACCCGATTTGGGCTTCTAGAGTCTAGGAATTACAAAGAATCCATGGAAATCATAAATTAAATACAATTAAATAAAAATACCTACCTCATGTGGTGGAATCATATTACTGTTAATAAAAATTGGGGAATTAGGTATCAAAATAGGGACCAAACCCCATATAAAAAAATCAAAAGTTTTAAAACAACCATAGGTATGAAAATTAAGCATCCATGGCCACTAGGTTTAGAGAGAATGGAGAGAAATAGAAGAAATACCAAGACTAAAAATAAGGGATGTCTATCCTTTCAATATGAGTATAAAATTACCATGAAACCATCAAAAATACAACATATAAGGATTAAAGAAGAGTAGGTAAAGATGAGGAAGGTATTTTAGTATGATTGTCTGAAGTGGGGCACCAAAGGGAGGAAACCATAATTGAAAAGGATCCAAAATGAAACAAATACCCCCTTTTAAGTGGGTCACATGGTTTATCAGCACAATTTACCAAAATTTATGGTAACCATGTATATATACACTATTTAAATGTGAAGGAGTCTTCACAAATATTCTACATAGTTTTTAATCATGTGCCTTAACCATGTGATGTGTAAAAATTTCTAATATCTTCACATTTCTATCTTAAAACACCTTGAACTTGAGGGTCCAAGAAATATAACAAATATCAACACATAAAAGTGATATTGGGGCGTCCTAATTCTCCCCACCATTCAATTTTCTTCCACTAGAATGTTTTCAAAAAATTAATAATAGTTTCAATTCCAATACCACTTCCCCTCCAATTAGTGACTGTCTTATAAAAAAAAACTCCAAAACATGAAACCAAGGACACATGAATGGACAAGCCGTTCCATGGGATAATCACTCCTGAATGATTCAATATTCACCAGCCGAAAATACCCTAGGAATACTATGAAGAAAACTCCTTAGTATATGAAAATGATGGGACAATAAATTATGACATAGGTATAGATAATCCTATTGTATTATTTGAAAAAACTATCAATAGATCTACTACTAACCCAAAGAGACTCCATAATACAAAAAAAGATCACATGAAAAGCATAAACACTTCTATTTGAAGTGAAATTCGATTCGGCCTTCCATTGAACCAAGGGGAATCACCTATCCACCTAGGCTAATGAAAATCATCAAGTGGAACATGCATAATAATTGGGGGCGGTTTCAACCACAAAAACCCAAACATAAACCACATGTCCCAATTAAAAACATGATATGTGGTATCCAAGTGTTGGGGATCATGTCAAAATAAATTATTTGGAAACATAAACATAGACACGAAATATGGAATAATAATATAGAAATAAATAAATTATAAAGTGATATTTCAAAAAAAATACCATTTAATACATGATTAAAAAACTATTAAATGAAACCAAAATAAATAAAATACGATGTCAAAAAGTTTGAAACATAACCTGATCCAACCAGTTCCATTAAACTAAATTATAAACCATTATCTTGGTAGAAAACTATAATCACCACCACAATCATAAAAAATATCTACTTCCCAAGTAAAATGATACTGAATCAAACCGAAATTCCAACACCTAAAGAATATCACACAAGACATGAAGAATCAATTGCCACCAACATGAGTATGTTGGGTGTGAGCCAAATGATATCAAATCACAACAAAAGGAATCCTAATGTATAACTCTATAAGAATGGTAAAAAGAAATAGATACCTGAAATAGGTCTCCTCTCCATTAATAATTTCTCTTAATAGTAAAAAATGAAATTGGTTTACACATAATTAGAATTGTTACTAGAGGGAAATTATTCCACTAATGATAACAATTATATAAAAACACTACTATATGTAACATCCATGTGCACAACCAAAAGGTCACTAGACTCGATCATGATGAAAATGAACTCTATGAAACTATAGGGACACCCCAATATGAACATTTCTAAACATGTAAAGGAATGGTTCTAAAAATTGGTCAAAAAATTACATTTAGGGTCAATCAGGGATGAACTCATGGAATACCCACTCTTGGTGATCTCAAAGAAATCCTTTATCTGGTATCTCTTATAGTCTAACCAAAACCAATAGCTTATACCCATTAAAATAGCCAGCACCAAAGGAATCCCCATATCATCCATCAAAAAAATATCAACACATAGACCACACCATATATAGAAGATAACAAACATAAAAAGTTAATGAGGCATGAATATCTAAAAAGATATGAATAAATGGTAAAAATACCTTTAATTAATTATATATAAAATAATTTGATATAAAAATATTGGATAAGTCTTAAACAAAAGAAAAATTACAAAAGAGGATGTTCCCAAATCCACACCCATCTTCCAACTTTCCAATGGATAAAAGAAAGTATCTATAAAAATTCAAGTTAGGGATGAGATTTTTTTCATGGTTCCAAAAAAACATACAAAAAATTTGACTATTTCTTGGAAAACCATAGATATCATAGGTATTTAGAGCTTATATAAATGAGGGAATATCATGCCCGAACCTCCCTCACTAAAATCACATTAACAACTTTTTCTTTACTGAAAAATGAGTAATAAGTTGAGGAGATATATTATCCTTACTACCAACTTCTTTCTACCCCATCTCTTTAGCTAGATCATCTTTACTATCTCTATCTAGAGTTAAAACCTTAATTATCACAAGTTCCCATGCTAAAAAAACCTAAATGATTATGGCCTTATAAACCAATTACATAAAGGTTTTCTATATATACAAAAAAAATATATGAATAAAGATTTCGATGAAGGAACCTAGTAAAGAACAATTACTTCTTTGAATTATTAGTATCTAACTATAAAAATAAAGGCACTAATATATTAAAGCACTCAACATAGTCTTGAATGAATGATCATATTGGATGATAGCCAATGAATCTTCACCTTCTCAACTATCACTTCATCAAGATAAAACCACTAAATGGAGGTAGCCTAGAAATATCCCCAAGATAGATCCTTGAATGGAATAGAATTAATAAAAATTTTCCATTACTCCAAAACCAATAATTCAAACAAGGAAATAGTGAATCACACCATAGAGGCATCAAGACTCTTTAAGGTATTACAAACCCCTTTAACCTTAGCTAGGCACCAGATTTCTTCATGGGATCCTCAATCACCAAAATAGACTAGAGGATGTATATTCAAAAACTCTCATGCATAATCCAAAATATATAAATAACATGTATCGTACACTCCATAATGAATATGGAAAAGGTCAAAGACTAGAAAAAGAACTTTGGGATAATTATGAAAACTACCCAAGGAATTCCATTCTTGACTTGATCATTTTTCCGAGGGGTCGCATTCAAAAACCTAAAAAAACACTCAATAAAATAACCTTAATTTTAAACACAATGTGAATAAACATAAAGTGGAAAAATTGAAATTACAAAACCACTTCAAAATCCCACACTATGGAAACAAAATCCTCAAATAAACACATCATTTTGAAAAAACCCATTTAAATTTTTAACCAAAATATTTGGTAACATTTCATAACATAGACCCAAAGAATTTTATAACTATTACAACACCAAAATCACTTCATTCACTCTAATTTTGTGTTATATGTTTCCAATAATTTCATAAGAACACCTAAAATCACAAAAAAATGTTTTTTCAATAGTCCTAACTATTAAATAAAAAAACATAATTTAAAGCATGAATTGGAAAACAAAAAAATATAATAAGTTCCAGTTATCCACCCATAAAAATACCCCATCAATAAAAAAAGAAAAAATAATCAAATAATCAAATATAAAAAATCCAAAAATTTCCCACTGTATATAGTTTCACTGCACGATTCATCAAATCATGTTCTAAGCATGTGAGTGGTACTAGAAGTTGTCCTGAATAATCTACAAGACCTACAAATTATTTTAAAGTTCATGTAGCTTACATTTAACCCTCTTAATTCTTTATAATTTCACTCCCAAATGGTTAATTTCATGTGATGTCTCCAAAAATCTCCTTATAACTCAATTTAATATAAAATCACCTAACAATGTCCAAGAAATAACAAACAAAAAAAACCAAAACTCAAAATAAAACCCTTGACCACCCATAGAAACTTGAGATCCGAAATAAGTGATAGCTATTCAAAAACATCCCTGTATCTACATCTTGGGCTCTAGTGGTCCTAGAACTACTATAAACCCCCAAATAACAAGAAGGTGGATCTCATAACCCAAGGCCCATTTCAAAAAATATAGGGATCTCATACTATTTATAGATAAATGGATCAAACCTTCATTTTAACTGATGTTTGAGTCGACCAACAATTGACTTGAGGATATCTGAAATCCCCCATGATGATGAAAAGCTTCAAGGGTAACAATAATAACCGTTGGGGATTTTTTCACACAATAACCAAAACGTAAATTCAAATTACCAACTGGTAACCAGACATTTGGTACCCAAGTGTTGGATTTCATGCCAAAATAAATAAGAAAAAACCATAAATGTGGACATCAAAACATGGTATAATAATACGGAAATAAAAATAAATTCCGAATAATACATTTCCAAAAAATAACCATAAAATATATGATTATAAAACTATAAGCCGAAATAGAAAGAAATAGAACTTGAGGCTGAAGAGGCTAAAACAAAACTTTATCTAACTGGTTCTATGAAACTGAAGGGCCATCCACCATCTCTATGTGGCTCTCGAGTCACCGCTACAATCTAAAAAACCATCTAATTTTTATAGAAAATGGAATCATGTCAAACTTGAAATCCAATATTTTAAGAATATTATATAAGATACAA
The DNA here is from genome assembly GCA_963277665.1 of Viscum album. NCBI lineage: Eukaryota > Viridiplantae > Streptophyta > Magnoliopsida > Santalales > Viscaceae > Viscum > Viscum album. The sequence continues at coordinate 139,995,125 of OY728155.1, forward strand.
ATACTACATTCCCACCAATGTGAGTATATAAGGTGCTAGTTAAAGTCTACTAGTACTCCAACATGATTCCATTTCATTTATCTTATAAAATAAACCAAAAATAGTAGTTTGAAAATAATAAAAAATATGATTTCATTTCCATTTCATGATATAGTAATAAACAATATATGGAACCTATGATTTCTTAAAGCACACCATTTATAAAACATGACACAAATAGGTTTTCCAAAAAAATCCAATTTAAAAACCATTTCTCTATCATTAAAACAACAAACTTTTGAAAAATAATCTTAATCCACTCCTTTAAATTTTAAATAATCTTGTGAAAACAAACCATCACATGGTTAATACAGTTGAAAGGAAATTATCATATAGACTATCACTTTGAAGAAAATATCTCTATCTTCCAATAAAAGTAATAACACTCCCAAATCAGATGCATTCAAGGAATGTAGATAAAATATAATGAAATAGTAGTCATAAATAATTCATAACTAATTCCAATAAATAGATGAAAAAATAAAATTCAATATCTAGAGTAAATCATAAGAGGACCAATACATCAAAGCATGTCCACCTAAGAAATAAGAAACAGACATGATAATAAAAAATGAAATGAATAACGTGAGATGCATATCATGCGAAAACACCATAAGAAATAATGGAATAAGTACAGGATGCACATAGGTGGATGAAATACTTGTAGGTTAAATGTCACACATCTTGTTAACCAAATCAGTCTAACCTAGTCTCATCGCTGACACCCCCCTATCCAGGTATTACATAATACTAGGGGATAGAAACTAGTGTTTAATCTCAACTAGCTTAGATTCATCCCTTATGTTCCCATTATGTATTATAGGGACCCTCATGGAATTAATAATGTAGTTGGGATACATTCAAAATAGTTTTCATCTGATGACAACATCAATTCCTAAAGTCTAACATCACAATCAAATTCTTCCCACCTCCCATATTTTCCTTAGTGTGAGACCCAACCAATAAGAATATTATGAATAATAATTTAAATTTCCATCACATGGATATACGTAAACATAATTAACAAATAAAAAGGGGATAAATAAGGTAAAACAACCAATTAATCAAAAATTACTTCCCAAAGTGCCAACTTTTCCTTTCACATATCACTTATAATATATATATATATATATATTTAGAAATATCATTACAAAACTATTATTAATAAAAAAATCCAAGTTAAATCACAATAAACAACAAAAACAAAAACAAAAATAAAATGAAACACTATTTCATTTCACAATACAAAACCACCCATTGAAACATTAAACCAATCTAAATATGGATTGGAGTTCTTCTTTGTAAATAACATTTTAATTAGAACACAATGTGAACACGATTTTTTCTTTGATAAAAACATCATTTAAATTTTATGAAACATGTTAAATTTATAAAATACCCATTTACATCAATTTTCCATTTAATAATTAAATTTCACCTATTAAGCCACTTGAAAATAAGGTGATGTTATGGAAAACATTGATAATCCAACCATATATTACACACATTATAATTATTTAGATAAAAAATATATTTTGTAATATAAGAATCCAGGAAAATACAACATAAGAGACAATGAAATGGAAAAATCAACCCCATGGGGTGGAATCATATCACCTTAAATGAAAATGATCATATATAGTTCTCAAAATATGGCTTATAAACCCTAGAAATCAAATCTCAATTTTAAGATAACACTAGGTGTACAAATCAGAAAACCACATACACTAGGGTTAGAGAGACTGAATATAAATTGAATAAAACCCATGATTAAGGATAATGGGACCCTAAAATTTCAATCCAAGTGAAGAGGAACCATGAAACCATCAGAAATACACCTTGGGGGATTGGATAAAAAGGAAGGGAGAGGGTTGAGAGAGGAATCCTAGTCACCTAATTTGATGTGGTAGACTAAAGGGAGGAAACCCCAATTAAAAAATATTTGAAAAGGAAAAAATTACCCTTCTCAAGTGGGTCAAATATTTTACGCGTAGAATTTACCAAACCACATGGTAATTTTTTCGATTTTAATTGTTAAAAAGTGAATTGGGATACACACTTAAGATTCATGGTTTTTAACTATGATACTTGATAGTGCATCCAGAAAAAATCCAAAAATTTTCATATTTCTATCCTAAAACAACTTTAACTTGAGTTTCCAAGACATAAAAAAATACAAAAACATATCGGTGACATTGGGATTTTACACCAACACATTAATGCATAGACTCCAACTACCACCTCCAAGTCATGTGTTAGTTAGTTCCACTGATGGGGTCATAGATGACGAGAGCCATAAGGAAAAACCTAATCCCTATACAGAAACATAGATCCCAAACCAAAATATAATTAATCATAGCAAACCATATATACAATTATAGTCTTTGGAGATATCAGTATCATAGTAGTCATCAATCTGTTATTGAACTCCCAGAAGGCCTTTTCACACTGATCTATCCACTGAAACTTCACCCCTTCTTGGTAAGTCCTATAATTGGAACTTCCAAATGGGATTAGTCTTGAATGAAAAATCTATAATAACTTGAAAAATCAAAAAATATCATAATATAAAACACATTTTTATGGAATTTTCAAGATATCATTTCTTTTACCTTATCTGGATGCACAAACATTCACACCTCAGGTATTATATACCCATGAAAACATACCTTCTAAATCTAGAAGTGACACATAGAAATATTGTCTTAAAGTAGACTTACTCAAATTTTACTCAAACATAATCTCCAATTTTTTAGATTACATATCCAAGGTCTATTTGTATAAGAGGATAACATAAATAAACACTACCTAGAAGGTGTGAATATATGAATAGAATATCTTCATCATGAGAGACACAAAAATTTCCGGTAAACTTGTCTATCAGAATGAAATGAAAAAAATATAATATGTATCTTCTGTAGAACATATTCTTAGGAATATCTTCTTCTTTGACTTGAAGTTGGTGATATCCTAATCATACATTAATCATAGAGAACCACTGATCTACCTATAACTAATTGAACAATTCATCGATCATCGACAATATGTATATATTATTTATGGTCACATAGTTCTTCTTTCTATAGAATATACATAACTAAAGACTACTATCATCCTACTTTGTGAAAACAACTAGATCACCCTATGTATATATACTTGGTCTGATAAAATGCTTCACATCCAAATATTGATGTTTCATATCCTGTTTCTTCAACTCACCGAGTTCCATATGATATTGTGGAATCAATATAGGTTGAGATCCAGGAATGTGTTTCACCTCAAAACCAATTAATATATCTGGTATATTTCTTGATAAATTAAATATAAATACATCCTGGTAATTATGAACCACTAGAGAAAATAAGGAGGGATATACTACCAAATCTTTTATAGGAAACATGCCTTATACATGTGGTTTCAAACTCTCCTGGGTCACCAGAGATGATAAATTTCTAATATGCTACTGGGGAGCCTGGACTGCACTCTGACAAGTCCTCCTAGAATGAAAATATGTAAAAAAAATTAACTTTGAATATGATTCATCTTTCCACAATTATGACCCTCCTTTATCATATTTCCACAAGATCTATTGGAATGACCCTACTTCCCATTATTATAATATGTTATATAATTCCCTTCCATTGAGGTAACAAATGATCCCCCTATTTTCTCTACCTTATTTTTTATTCCATAGTCATCATACTCTCTTATCATATTATTATTATTGAAAGAGGCTCTAACAACAACAACAACAGATAACCCACTCATCGATCTTGATAATTTTGAACAAATTCATGTCGATTTATCCTTCTCGTGACCCTTCTTAGTCATCAAGGCCTTGGGTAACACCTTGGGGTATGCCTTAGGTTGAAACTTTTTGACATAGAACATAAAATCTTAAAAAAGGAAAATCTTGAATTTATAGGCCTTGTATTTCACATTTTTAACCAAGATAGGCGCGATGTAAAATAACTCTATAAAACGAGAAGATTAAGTAGATACTAAAATTGATCCCTACTAAAGCACCATAAAACCATGAGCAGGATCCATCTTCAAAATAGCTGAGAATTACTCCTCAAAGAAAACATCCTTGGAGGTATGCAAAGTAAAACTGTAATTTCTTACCGACTGTTCATAATGGGCCACCACCTTCGTGCAATTCCATGAATCATAAAACAATCAAATTTACACATCAATCCTTTAGGGTATTCGCTAGATAAAAGATCCCCTCAATGATGTCAATCTATTACTCAACATCATATATCCCACTAGTGGCTTTGAAGGTTGGGAGTACTAAGGTTGGAAGTCCTAGGGGTAATTGAATATTACCCTAAAAACTCATCCTCCTTGAACATGCCCTATGAGGAAGACCCTCTAGTAGAGTGGTTATGACACCTGAACCACTAGAGAAGGTATACGAACATACTCGATATGAATATCTTGTACATCTAGTGGTAGAAGAAGGGTGTTCTCTATTAAATAATCATTTTGGATTTTTTCAAAATTATTTCCCAACAGACATATTCTAGGTGGTATATCTAAAATACTAAATGTATACTTTGAAAACCTATTTCCATTTACATAAGATAAAACCTAATAATTTTATAGGAAAAGACAAGGGATTTGTAATTGTGAACCATCATAGGATACAACAAACAATTATAAGGCATAAACCTCATATAAATAAACATGGCTCAAGCCTAGTTCCTCATACCTATATGTTATTAATATTTTTATATATAAAATAACAAAATAGGAATGCCCACGTACAAAAATTAAAATCTTTGAGCAACACATCAAAAAAAATACAAAGAGATTATTAGGATAATTAATTAAATAGACTACAATTTATAGAAATAAATATTAATATATGACATGTGATTATATGTTCCAATTCATGATGCACAATTGCACCAAAATACCATAAACTATAACAATATAACATACTCATTATTAACATGAAAAAGTAAAGAAACAAATGAAAAAGTAGTCCCACAACCAATAAATTAGAGGACTATTACACATGATCTAGATGAGAACATATGAAACTTTCCAACCCAAGTTCCACAGATCATAGTCCATCTACCATGTTAGAAAATATATGTACGCAAAAAATTAAAAAACATATTAATGACTTTGATACCATTTTGTAGCACCCCATGATGAATCACTTGGTCCAGGATGAAGTGATACAAAAACTCATTCATGCCTCCTCATATGTAATAGGATAACATTAAGTAGAGATGTTTTGAATATTATTATGAGGAGACAATAACCTCAATAATAATATCTATACATAAGAATAAATAAGATATAAATAAAAATCCCAACAATGCTGCAGAAACTGAAATAATATCATAATTATATTCCAATGTTATCAGGTCATAAAATATAAAAATAACCAATGAAAACCTAGGTTATATTTTAAACCAAAGAATAAGAAAATTAAATGTGAGAAAAATAAATTCAAAGCATAATATATTCGAATTTCATCCAGTCGTTTCCTCTAAACACAAAGATCCATCAACATAGCTACCTAAAACTGGGCCCTTTCCCTTCCATGGACTCCTAATCATGAATTCTTTACAAACACCAATCTTTCTATGCATGTTTTGATTATAAAAAAAGTGGGAAACTACTAATTCATCTTTATACATATGTTCAAATTTATATAAAGGTGTATGACATGATAAATAATTTAAATGTGAACAAAAAAATTGGTTTAGCATTAGGTCATTGAGCACTTACAAGGATTCCACAAACCTCGACCAAAAATTATTTGGATGCACTCTAGAAGATTAATCACAACTGGTATTCACATGACTCATAGATTTCAAATATTCCACATATAACTTAGCTGAATAAGCTATAAATTTGTTGTCTATATTCCACATTTAGGGAAAATCATCACCCACATATAAGGGCTATTCATGTTATACCTTTAAGGAGTAGTCACCTAGATAATCCAACTATCCATGGTTCCATGATTGTCCTCTTCTCATGATGGTACATCCACTCAGAACAATTTGACAATTATGAACAATATAACTTTATTAGGGTCTATCACCCACCACCTTAACATGTCTAGACTTGACTCATACCATATTCACAATATACATATTTCCATTACTTGTATAATCATATCAATGATCATAACAGCCCAAAATTTATAATTTGATCAGTGTGCTTGAAATTTTGACTCATGAATCTATACATTTTTTAATTTCTAATAACCATAAAAAGTCATTACAGATCCAAACAATCTCAATAATATTATCTCAGATCTATTAGTCTACAGTCTTATACACATGATCTCCCTTTAAAGATACAACCAATATCCACTGAGAAAACTGTGATCTTTATACCATTATAATTTTTTAAAAAATCTATAAAAAAACTAAACAATTATTAATATAGAAATTTAAAATTACAATCTAATTTGTAAAATTGATCACAACAAAAAATTCACCCATATGCACATAAATCAAGAATATGTCTCACAGGATACACACACATGTGAATCATATTATATCACATAAAAATATCATGTATATACACATAAAAATAATCATATAATAAAAATATTGTAACATCCTTGACTCGGAAACCACTACACCAGTGCCCCGAGCCGGGTCGCCACATGACCTCAAGTGCGCCTCCCCATACACTAAGGGTTGCTAACTAGAAGCGAGGGTATAATAGGTCACGTGGGGAGACTATACCCTCTTTACCAGAGTTATCCACAACAAAAAAACAATATAAATATAAGAAAAAATATGGAAAAACCAATAACATGCATTAATAACCAACTCCTTGACTGGGTACAACAATATCCAATAGTAAATATTTTATTTCATGCCATAGTGGGAAGTGAAGAAAACCCAAAAGGAAATACAAATATCAGAATCCCCAAATAGGTATGGACACCATGTTTGGAACCTCATCCATGTATATGCCATATCTTACTCAACTCTCTAGAATATGTCCCTTTCCATTGTCCTGACTAGCAACCATGAAATTTGCTCAGTTACCAAATGGCGGCCCAAGAAGGGTGTGAGTAGAACACTATGGGCCCCCACTAATGATGTCTACAAAATATACGGTCAAGTAAATAGTGCATGAAAGTGATAAATAAATGAATGTAATGGAAAACAATTTAATGAATAATTCCATAATGTATTCCTTTATGTTGTGTTACCATTTAATCCAAGTTCACTACTTAAGCATCTCATGGCCTAGTTCAGTCTATTTCATCTGTTCAATGGATTAGGCATGATCGATATTATTAAGTCATATAAAGATAAATATAGTCTTATCACACAAAGAATCACACCACAATAACCACATTATCCTCACCTCGAAGCCTGTGTCTAGGTGGAATGCAACCGTTAGAGGAATAGAACTCAGTCCCCTTCCCTAAATCGCGTATTTAGAGGGTGGATCTTAGAGCCATAGTCAAGATCAACCCGTGGGTACAGAACCTCTTGTCTATGCACCACTCTACCAAGACATGTGCACATGCTTATTTACCAATCTCCACAAAAAACCCACATTACAACCAAGCATCGCCAATATCATTGGAAACATCACAATAATATCAATAAATCAGAAAATAACATTATTTCATAATCCATTAACACTTTCATCATTTGAAACCCATAATCCCTTAGCCCCATTTCCCATATTCCCATTTCTATCTTACTAATCATATTCATGTATTAACATAACCTCTTAACATATTCTCATTAATCCCATTTAACCCATTTACATGCCAACCAAAAAATCCCTTTTCTTTTAACCACATTAGACACAACAAACAACAATCCATCCTAACTCATTAAATAAAAAATGAACACATTATCTAAGGCTCTACAACACTATAACTCAAATTCATACCTTACATTTCTATTAACCCTTTAGGGATGGTCAGTTCACCCCATGGGTGGCACCAAAAATAGTGAAGACATCCTCCATGCATCCCATGGGGATCATGATGGGTTCATTTGGTTATTTAAACACTCAATATCCCAAATCTTATAAATAGAACCAAGAACACATCAACATGAGAACTATAATAAAACCCTACGTGGACAAATATAAATACATACTATGGGATATAACTTTTAGACCACCTACCTAAAATCCATTGGTGAACACACACTTAATCAAGACCTTAGATCCCGATATAAACCCCCTTCAAAGACTCACCGTAAAACTAACAAAAAAATAAGGGTTTTACAGCTTCATATGTAGATGGAAATGAAATAGGAACCCAAAACCAAAAAGATAAGAAATGAGAATATTATAATTACCAGGATATTAAATCCTCAACTATAAACACTCAAAATGGCCTATTATTGAAGAAAAAAAAACCCTTGGGAGTTCCTAGAAACATTGGATCGTCACTATGGTTGAATTAGGAAGAAGGAGGAGAAATACAGAGATGCTATAAGAATTACCATAATGGAATATTTGTAATTTTGTCAAAAATACTGTGCCACATGGTTTACCCGCACAATTTTCTAAATAGTTGAGAAACCATGCGAATGCTACTGTTTGAAAACAACCCCCTCACACAGTTACCTGGGATTTCCACAGAGTTAGATTAACCGTGTGCAATCCTCTATCCAAGGCTACATGGTTCTCTTGGATGATCTTCACGGTTATCCATAACCATGTTCAAATTGTGAAACATGCCCAAAACTCCCTTTTCTTATTCTTTCGAATCTCGAACCCCCAAAACACCCAAGAATCTTCACGTGAACTTGGAGAAACACTTAACCAAAAATAAGGTACTTAAAGTGAAATGTAAAAAAATACCTTAATGGAAATCTATGATCTTATAACCTCCCCACCTTATGATGGATCATCCTCGATCCACTCTTCTTGAGCATCATTGAGCTTTCGAAAAAAAGAGATTAGGCCACTGGACCCATATATCTGATTCTCACATCCAACTTTCTTCCTGAACAGTTTCATGAGTCCATTAAACATGAACCGAAGGCACAACCTTGCCCCACAAGACCTTCTCACCGTGATCCACAATACAAACTAGATGATCCTAAAAGTATGCATTATGCTCAATCTCAAAATAATTAAAATTTAACACATGAGATGGATCAAGATGATATTGCTGAAGTTGTAAAACAGGAAAACATCATGCGTCCCACTGTACTGTTGTAAAAGAGCTAATCGGTAAGCCACCAGTCAGATCCTCTCCACAATCTCGAATGACCCCACATACCTAGGTGCCAACTTCCCCTATTTCTGGATTCGACGGTGACCAAACCTTGGAGACACATGAAGAAACACACTATCACCCACCTCAAACTCAAGAGGTATACAAAATCAATCCTCATATGAATGCTTCTTTCTCTAAGCTATCATCACGCACTTCTGAATCAAAAGAACATTCTCCGATGTCTCCTGTATGAGACTCAGTCCTAATAGCTCATATTCCCTGACCTCTAACCAACACAATGGAGGTCTACATAGTCATCCATAGGGTCCCACATAAGGATCCATTTGAATTGTATCCCGTGAACTATTATTGTAAGAAAACACAATGACTGATAAGTGATATTCCCACAAAACACCAAAATACAAGACACATGCTCTCAATATGTATTCTAATACCTAAATCATTCACTCAGACTACCCATCCATCTGCTGGTGATAAGCTGTACTCGAAAAATCTTGGGTACCGACCACATTTTGTAGTCCCTACCAAAAGTGTGAGGTGAAACATGGATCATGATCCAAAACTATGGTTCTCAGCACACCATGAAACTATACTATATATCTATCAAACATAGAGTTAACCCAACTGGTCCACTATAATAGTCTCTTGGATCGGCAAGAAACATGCCAATTTTGTAAATCGATTCACAATGACCTAGATTGCATCGTTCTTCCGAGGAATCCTCAGAAGTACCACTAAAAAGTCCATCATTACATCATTCCACATCCATTCCAGAATGGGTAATGACTACAACAAACCACTTGGATGTTGATTCTCATCCTTCACCTATTGATAGGTAATGAATCATTCCTTAAAAACCACAACTTTTTTCTTCATTCCCCACAACCAAAACTACTTATGAATTTTTTGGTACATCTTAGTCAATCTAGGATACACTGCCCCCTTTTATGCATGGAACTCACACATAAACTCTTTGTGCACACCAGCCGGTACCACAACACAACCCTGATCATAAGAAACTATGTCATCACTAAATACCGAACTTGAAGGTGACTCCCCACCTTTAAGACTTTCCTTCGTAGAAAACACCCTGGATCCAAAAACTGACTCTCTTTGACCCAGCCCAGGAGTACATATTCCACTGCTAAGGATGTGAGAGAAATCCTCCCACTCCCATCTTGTACCTCCAAATGCATCTTAGAAAATAAGGCCATCATCTTGCACTATGAATTGGATTCCCGGCCACCTAATTCTGAGTCATCCAGATTAGAGAATCAGCCACACTATTTCCCTAACATGGTTTATAGACCAACTCAAATTCAATGGATTGTAGGTACTCAACCCACCTTCACTGTAAAAGATTCAAATCCCACTGAGAGAAGATATATTTGAGACTTTTATGGTCAGTAAACACCATTAATGGTTCTCAAATCAAGTAATTCCACCAAAAATTCAAGGCGTGTACCATAACAACTAGCTTAAGGTCATGAGTATGATTATTCCTTTTATGTGGTCTCAACAATCTTGATCCGAAATCTACAACCTGATCATCTTGCATCAATGCTACCCCTGGTCCAACTCCGGATGCATCATTGAATAATGTGTACCTCTTACCTGGTTAGGTTAATATCAAAATTGGCGCAGTACTAAACCTCTTCATCAGCTCTTGAAATGAATTATTAGAAGACTTTGACCAGTCAAACTTAACCTACTTCTTGGTTAAGCCTGTGAGCAGTGATTCCAAATGGGAGAAATCTATAATAAAACGTAGGTAATAACCAGGCAAACCCAGAAAACTCTGAAAATCAAAATTGTTTATGGGATGCTCCTAAGACACCACAACCTGAACCTTCTCTGAATCTACTAACACACCTGACTCAAAAATGATGTGTCCCATGAAATGCACCTCACTGATCCAAAACTAACATTTTTATAGCTTGGTGTAAAGCCTATACTATCTTAGTGTACTCAGGAAGATGTCATGTTTTTGGGAATGATCATCATGAGTTTTAGAGTACAAAAAGATGTCATCAATTGAAACAAGTAAGTAATGATCCAGATATGGGTGGAATATACCATTCATCAAACCTATGAACACAACGGAGGCATTAGTCAACCCAAACAACATTACAAATAACTCGTACAGCCCATACCTACTTTGAAAATCAATCCTTGGTACATCAAAAGGTATCACACACAACTAATGATTCCCTGATCTCAAATCAATCTTATAAAACACCGAGGAACCTCTAAGCTAGTCAAAAAAGTCATTTATTCTAGGAAGAGGGTATCAATTCTTAACCGTCATCTGGTTCAGCTTCCTATAGTCAAGACACAATCTTAACATTCTGTCAGCCATATTAGAAACAAACATAGGAGATCCCCAAAATCATGTGATAGGGTGAATAAAATCCTAATTCTATGACTCCCCAAGCTGAACCTTATGTTATTGGAGATCTGATGGTGCCATTTGGTATGGAAGAATGGAGAATGGCTCCACTCCTGGCAGTAACTCAATCGTAAACTCAAATTCTCTCCCAGGTGGTAGCCCTAATATGTCCTTATGAAACACGTCTTAAAATTGATCTACCATAGGATGAAATACACGTTGTTACCTTATTCCTTCATCTAATGCAAGACAAGCCACATGAGCTCGATATTCCCCCAAATTTCAGTAAAGTGGCCCTGCGTGACCTGCTCAAACATCCCACTCACCGCGAAAGACATAATTGTCTCCCTTTGGTGATGTGAACGCCACCCTACACCAATAACAGTCAATATGATATTAGTAAAACACCAACCAATCCATGCCAAAGATTAAGTCAAAACTTTACATCTCTAGAACAAACAGATCCCATAGAAAACAGTATCCACCAACCTCTAATGAAAAAACCTCACACTGGTTGATGTTCTCTACTCACACTTCCAAAAGAGTATTGAGAGACAATACACCACACAAAAACTCCATAGTTAAGACCAACACAACTATGAAGTGAGTATAAATAAAATAATGTTCTTCAGATATATCAAATAAAGGAATAGAGAATGTAGAAGATAAAAGAAACATACCTGAAATAGTAGACAATCCTACCTCACAACCTTCAGCCATAGTCTGAACTGTATGGAGATTACCTGCCCCTCTACCCTGGAATCTAGTCTAAATACCATGCACTGCACTACCCGGTTAGTGTGGGTGATCTCTACCTAGAGTTCTACATCCACCACCTCTACTAGTACTACCCATGGAGCTCCAAATTCCCCCTGATATGGGATAAATTACCCACTCCCTACACTCAACACCTGCCTTTGATTCCCACTGTTTCTTGTCTTCTGCGGGTTCCTGCAGAACCTCTACAGGTGGTCTGTCCTAAAACATTCTAGGCACTTGACTGGTGGCAGGGGACACTAGCCACACATGTTCCCCATCCATATATAGTAATTACAGAATATCTGGTCACCCTTATGAGAGGATGGTCCCCTCTTCTGCCTGCTCTGTGAACTTCATCCCTCCAAGAAGTTTCCAAAATGGCATTTCCTACTCTCAAAAGTTGCATCACATGCCCGCCCAGCTGGTACAATAAGTTCACTAACCGAAGATATCTTAATGGTCCCTTATGAAATGATGGATTGATATTCAACTTCATCAATCATTTTTAGATAGAAAATATTCACCTGAGATATGATCTCATGTCTCATCCCATCCTGGAAACATTTTTCCCCAACTGCCTCGTCTTTTATCAATGTCATAATAAAGCATTGAAAATCAGTGAAGTGACTAGAATATTCCATTACCAACATTTTTCCTTTGGGGAGGATCATAAAATCTGAAGCCTTCACATGCCTGAAGGTTTTCTGGGTAAAAGTCTTCAAGGAACATATCCTAAAAATTCTCTCACATTATTCCTTCAGCCTGCGCTGTTTGAACCATGAAGTCCCACCGACACTTTTCTTGGCCTCTCAACATATAGATCGATAACATGACTTGATTCTTGATAGAATTCTCTAGATGGTCGAGGATAGTCTAGATAGACTCTATCCAGAACTATGCTACCTCGGGCCCACCATCTCCGGTAATGGTTGGAGGGTGCTATAGCTGAAACTCCCTGGTCAGCTCAAACATAATCGGTGCAACCCGCCTTGAGTCCCATTCCATCATCTGCATAAAATGAGAAAATTTATCATGGAACTGCTCTTACCTATCTTCCTGAATCACCAAATTCTCTTTCTCTACCACTAGAGAATAATTATCAGCAACGACCTCCTATTTACAAACTGACACACATCTTCATGGTGGAATCTCTTAACAATTCGAATCACGAGCTTCAGAATATAGACCATAAAGCTATCATGAAAATATAAGATGGTTCGTCACTAGCCATAAGAAAATCATTTCCCATACACTACAAGAACTACCTTGATTACAATTAGTACACCACCCTTGGCCACCACACCAAGGTAATAGTGAACCCATGTAACTAACTAACACAGTTACAAACCTCACACATTAAACCATTTAAAAACTATCTCAATATCACTGCTCACTTGGACTCCTTAATCCACTTACTACCCCTTATCAAGCACAATTATTTATTTATGATCCAATTTTTTATTTCCCTTTTTCACATTTGTACTATTTTATTAATACCAATTTTAATCATTTCCAAGAAATCAAATGCATCCTACTCTCCATGTCCCCCACACTCATCCCATGTGTGTGTGTCTACTATGATGCATGTACCATATATACATAGGTTATTAGGATGATGCATGAATTCAAAACCTCGTATAAGTACTTCCATGGGGAAAATATCATAAAACTATCATATCACACCACATGTGCATCACCGAATGGTGAAATATCATCAAATGTAACAACACACAACAAAAACAATAATTCCTGCCCAGGGTGACTTGGGATTTCCCCCGTACATGGGTTAGCAACTCCTAGGCATGAGCTCCTTAATAAGGCCTGACACCATCCCAATATCCTATCTACCATTCCAAAATAGTAAGAAGAGAAAAAAATCATTTGATATCACTTTTTAACGTCCTCGACCCAGAAGCCACTAAAACAATGCCCCGAGCCTGGTTTCCACATGACCTCAAGAATGCCTCCCCATACAGAAGAGGTTATCAACTAGTAGAGGGGGTCTAATAGGTTATGTGAAGAGACTATACCCTCTTTACTAGATTAAGACACAACATAACACAATATAAATATCATAAACAATAAGAAACAACCAATATCATGCATAAATATCCAACTCGGAAATTGGGTACAACCACATCCAATAGTAAATATGTTATGTTATGCCACAGTGTGAAGTCAAAAAACCCCAAAGCAAAGAAAAATAGAGGAATCCCCAAATAGGTCTAAACACCATGTCTAGAATCTCATCCATGTATGTCTTATGTCCTACAGAACTCCCTAGAATGGGGACCTTTCCCTTGTTCTAACCTATAACTATGAAATCTTCTCGGGTACCCAACGACGACCTAATCAGGGTGTGATTATAACTTAGTAGTCCACCACCAACGGTGTATAAAAAATATCCATCCAATTATATAGTTCATACAAGTGATAAATAATTTCACGTAAATGAAAATAGTTCAATAAGCCATTATAGAATGTATTCCTTTATGTTGTTCTACCATTTAAACCAGGTTCACTACTTAAGCATCTCATAGTCTAGTTCAACCTATTTCATGTGTTCAATAGATTAGGCATGATAAATGTTCTTAAGTCATACATGTCTAAATCCAGTTCTATCTCACTAGGCATCACATCATAATAACCACATGATCTTCACCTCGAAGCCTCAACCCGGGTGAAATATAACCGTTAGGGGAATAAAAATTTATCCCCTTCCCTAACCCCATGCCTTTAGAGGGGGGGATCTTAGTGCCTCTATCCAACTCGACCCGTGTCTGTAGAACCTCATGTTTATACCCCACTCTGCCAATCCATGTGCACATGCTTATTTATCAATCTCTAAAAACAAAAAAATTACAACCAAACTTAGCCGATATCTTTGGAAACATCACAAAAATAAAAATAATTGTGAAATGAAATTTTGGCACAATCCATTGACACATTCATTATTTATAAACCACAATCATTTATCCCCACTTACCATTTTCCCATGCCGATATCACTAGGTATATTGAAGTATTAACATAATTTCTTAACATATTCTCATTAATCTCATTTAACCCATTTACATACTAACTAATAAATCCCTTAGCCTATAACTACATTAGAAACAACTAACCAAAATATATCCTAACTCATTACATAAACAAATTAACACATTCTCAAAATCTCTATAACACTATAAGTCAAATTCATACATTACATTTCTGTTATCCCTTAGGGAGGTTCGGTGCACCCCATGGGTGGCCCCAAAAATAGTCACGACATCCTCCACGCATCCCACGAGGGTCACGAGGGGTTCATTTGATTATTTAGACACCCAATATACCACATATTACCAATGATTCCAAGATCACATCAATACGAGAACAAGAATAAAACCTTACATGAAAAAAATCTAAATACATATTATGAGATATAATTTATAGTACACATACCTCAAATCTATTAGCGAGCACACTCTTAATTGAGGCCTTAGATCCCGTTATAAACCAGTTTTGAAGAATCACCCTAAAACTCACCAAAAAAATGGTTTTATATCTTTAGAAAGGGTTAGTTATGAAATAAAAACCCTAAACCAAAAAGAGAAGAAAAGGGGAGATTAGCCTTACCTGGATCTTTAATCTGCAACTAAAATCACTCCATATATCCTAGGATTGAAGGAGACACACCCTTGGGTGTTCGTTCACACCTTGGATCATCACTAGGGTTGAAGGAGAAAGAAGGAGGAGAAATCCCGAGTTGGTAGAAGAATTCCCATAATGGATTTATTTTAATTTTCTCAAAAATAATAGGCCACATGGTTTTCCCACACGGTTTCCCAAACCATTCACAAATCTTGTAGATGCTACTATCCGAAAACAACCCCCTCGCATGGTTACCTAGGATTTCCACATGGTTATTATAACCGTATGATAACCATGCACAAGCCTCTATACAAGGATGCATGCTTACCTAGGATGATCCTTATGGTTTTCCCTAACCGCGCGTAAACCTTGAAATATGCCCTTAAATTCCTTTTTTGTCTTCTTCCACATCCCAAACCCCCAGAACACCCCGAAAACTTCATATAAACTTGGGGAACCACATACTTAACAAAAGAATAGGAGGATTAAACTAAATTGTAAACAAAAACATACCTTAATGGAAATCCATGATCTTAAAAAAATACTATAAAATATACCTATATGGTAAGGAATTCCTACCTCAACTATTACAATGCCAGTAACCATGATTTTTCAAGTGGCGATACCCAATCATAGCTGTGCACCAACTAGATCAAACCCAAATGCCAATGATACTTAGTGATGATCCCAGTTAATAATATATAGGATTATAAAACAAGAATCAATAAGTATATAAAGATATAGTCTTAAAAAAAATTAAATTTACCTATATAAAACTACTGAATACAGAAAACAATATCTGGTCCACCAAAAGGTAGCTGAATCAATAGATCTGATGAAAATCTATTAAATATCCAAGAATTTTTTATTAGATCCTAATGAGTTAAATAGATCTTGAAAAAATAGTTTATATCTATGAATAATTTTATTATAATAATAAAATTTATTCATGAACAGATGAATCATACCTCTTGGAAGCTAATGGAATGTTATAGGCATCGAGAACCGAAGAGTAGGGAATGAGAGGACCAAATTCAAAAAAAGGGAACCCCTATGGTCCACATAGTCGAATACGGGTTGATCTATAGGAAGGATATATAAAATAAAGGATTCCAAGTGATATTATGGGGTCTACCTTAATAAACCGAACATTTGAGAACAACTAGATGACTTGTAGTCTTTACCAGTAGGACACTAGATTCACTAGCTAGATGGTGGTTTCCAATATTTTGGCATATTTATATATAAATAATCATAGGTTACTATATCAACCACTAGTTCTTTGGTGGTTCCCCATGTTAAACCAAGGATTCTGGAACCTCCCCGGGCATGTCGGTGGCTCTGAACTAGCTAGAATGTGTCACCCTACAGCTCCAAAGGTGCTTGTTGGTGCTAAATTTCATCATGCTATCATATAATGGTATCTAAAATCTTATAACACATATCAAAATATGAAAAATAGTCACAATGATATTCCTAAAAATAAATCACAACATAACATGAAAAAATTATAATGTTACAACACTATTTTAATCAAATCTTACATGATTTCTAAAGTACTGAGTTGACAAATCTTTTTTCTATATATCATATGGTTATTATTTACATTATTACTCTCATATATATACCACATGATTCTAAGAATTGTATATCAAAAATAAAATTCCAAATAAATGTACCCAACTCTTAGGTTCACCAAATTACATTCTTTCCTAAAACAAGATAATTTCAAGGCACATAGCTTTAGAAAACCCACATGGTTGAATGATAGATGTCTTGAAAAGTGTCCAATTTGGAAGGAAGTAGCACTTGGTATTTTAAAAGTTCATTTAATTTAATTTTATTTCCCTTTTATTTGGGAATAGATCTATTGGTTTTGTTTCAAATCTTAATCCTTATTCCAAATCAATATATTCAAAACATATAAATGTTTACACATTTACAAAACTTATTACTTATATTACTAAAATAAAATTAAATATTAATATATCTATGAATATAAAAATTCGTACCATACATAAGGTAAAATATAAATTTACATGTAAAGGGATATAATCATATAAAATAAACAATTTATGGTAGTGTAATTATGGAGGAGTAGGTAGCCAATTCCAACATTTTATGATAATCTATAAGACTCTAGGATAGTGAGTGGTGTAACCCAAATTATCTCTACCCATGGATACATTAATCAATAAATAATTCAATTGAATCATATTTATAATACCCAATTTGTATAAAACTATAACTAGCATCTTGTTTTATGTTCATAACCTAATAACAAGCCAATTTAATGGTAGAAGAAAACTAAATCATTTATCATACATAACATGTAACTCCTTAACTGTGTGTGGGATAATTTATAAGTAGTTTAAATTTTTACTAAATATTACATCCAATCATAATATAAGAATTTATATATATAAATAAACCATGTATCATATAAATAAATGAATAATTTATATATTTTAATCATGAGATAAGTCTAAAAAAAATTAAATAATAATAAATTTATAACGTCTTCAAAATATTGCTTTGATAAAAATTAAAAAACAATCTTTTATCCAAAATAAACATTTCATATCGTTTACATGGATTTAATATAAACTCTTTAATATTCAAATTATGAGATACTTTATAAACATTTTCATTAGGGAATATAATAATTCATATTTTATGTGAAAAAATAATATAAAAGAAATTCATTGCTTTTGATTTTATTTAAAGAATTAATCATCATAAAAAACACCTATTAGAATGCTATAAGTAATATTTTCAAATAATGAATTAATATATATATATATATTCTATTTTTATATTTATTAACAAATTATAAATAAATATAAACACGTTTATATTCATTCAATTATTTTATAAACATTTTATAAATTTATAACCATGTTGATACACTTTAAAACATAATCAAATATAAATTTTTTTTTCTATAATGTTTAAATCCACCAGTCCAATTCGTCATGACCCCTTTAGGCCTATGTCTAAGAAGGGTTTTGAAATTTTTAGAAATAATACTATTAATTTAAATTTTTTTCCAAAAAATCCTATTCCACAGTGTAATAAATTCCATTTTAGACATCTAAAAACTAAGATATTTACTAAAATTTTATGGATATTTTAATTAATAATAATACCATGAAAATATATTCTTTTATAGTGTTTTAGTGAGTTAATAACTTTTATAAAATCTATGTTTTTATAGTATAATAATATGAAAAATATATTTTCCAACACTACTAAATCAGATGAGTCATCAATTTTAAATCCACCAAGACATAATCATTTTGAGATGATGTGATAAATTCATGAAATATGATCCTATATTATTCTGAGAAATAATATATCGTCGAACATTCTTATTTAACTTAGACCACAACATGGTAATATAATTTTTTCAAGGACCATAACCATTTCACATAATTTTTAATCCTTGCTATATCAAATACTACAGCTCGAATGAGTGTTTTACATTGGCAATCCATGGTTCATGAGAAAATCATATTTTTTATTTTTCTTTTTTAATTCAGAAATATAACCAAACATTGAAATATTGTCTTTAATACAATTTTTTATCTTTATAGGGATGTATAAAATATTAATTTTAATGGAGGAACTACTTCCAAACATAATTATGTATAGAATAATTTTTTACACATTGAAGGAATATAACTGAATAAAATAGATTTTCTACCTCACACAACTTGATATGTCCAATCTGTTAGGATGGTATGTCTGAGTATGATATACTCTATTATACCAAATGTAGGATCAAATATATAATGAGAGGATCAAATACAATAGGGGGTTGAATTTTATACTTTAAAAAAATCCTTTGGAACTTTTATAAATAACCAAAATTCACAACACCTCTATGATCTAATATCTTGTTGATTCCGGAAAAGTGATTTTGGAAATGAAACTTAATAAAATTTTACAACAAATGAGATTCTACATTAAAGTGTATAGTATCTAACTAAAAGATAGTACAAGTATGAGGAAGTATAAGAAAGTTATACTTTCCTTAACTATACAAAATGTAGAAAAAAAACTTGAAAAAAAACTAGTAACAAGTAGTAAATATTTTAATCCAAAGATAAGGGTATACAACAACCTTGGATAAAGGTCCCTTTATTTGTACTTTCAAGAATGTCTGTCTTACCCACACCAGGGTAAGCCCTCAATACGATTATCGGAGTCTGTCTTGCTATCCCTGCAAGCCCTCAACTATCAGGTAGTCGACACCTCTATCTTCCTATCCCCAGAAGCCTTCGATTGTACACAGCAACAATCGGAGTCGCATGAAGTAGGTCTGCACGAAGCAAAGTTTGAACAAGCCGTTCAAACTTTTTTGCATGAATCTTGAGAGTTTATAAGAGTGTATCTCTCTAGAAATCACTTAAATAACATGTAATCATAGTTGTCAAAGTTCAGTTTTCAAGTGTTTTAGTGTCTTCTTCTTTTCAAATGAGCTCCTATTTATATGCACAGATCCAACGGTTTTCTCCCTCCACCAACGGTCATATTCTTCCTTGAATTTTGGAGGGACTTGTACATGTGTCACTCAAACAACGGTTAGTTGATAACTGAAGGCACGACATCATTTTATAATAGAACAAGTGAAAGTATAACTACAACTGATATTCAGAATGGAGAAAATGAAAGTTCGGAGTGATGAAAGTTAAAGTTCGGAGTTTAACCAGAAAATGAATTCGGAGTCCATAATAAAGAGATATTCGGATTTTGTTTTGCAGAAGAATTCAGAGTCGAACTCCATACAAGTTCGTATCCATAATTCATAATTAGAATTCACAATCATAATTTGTAATGAGAATTCGTAATCAGAATTCGTCATCAGAATTTGTAATGAGAATTCATAATTATAATTCAGCATCAGAATTCGTAATGAGAATTTGTAATCAGAATTCATCATTATAATTATTAATGAGAATTCGTAATTGGAATTAATCATCAGAATTCGTAATGAGAATTCATAATCAGAATTCATCATCGGAATTCGTAATGAGAATTTGTAATCAAAATTCATCATCAGAATTCGTAATGAGAATTCATAATCAGAATTAATAATCAAAATTTGTAGTTAGAACTTTATATAAGTTCGTAATCAGAATTCAGAGTTGAACTTCATAAAAGTTCGTAACAGGGAATTCAGAGTAGAACTTCATAAAATTTCGTAACAGGAATTCAGATCCAAAAACAAAATGCTTCATATCTAAGTATTATACGAATATGAGGTTTTAGATGTGTATCTGATTTTTATACTTAAGAAAAATATTAATATGAACAATGAAAACAAGGTAGGGGTAAATTTCTTTTGGGAAGGAAATTTTACTTATGGAAGTAAAATAGGGGTAAAAAGAGTTTTGGCTTGAAATAAGGTGTTTGTGATTTTCAAAACAAGAGGAATGGTCAAGTGATTAAGAAACATTGATGACTTTACAATCTTCCCCTTATATGAAGGAATAGAAAAGTCATAAGGAAAACCTTATTGAATCAACACAATCAATATTTTTTATAAGTGTTTGATTGATATTACTAAGAACCATCCAATTTATCCTTCCTTTGAAGGTTTCTATGAATACTAGGAATTAAAATACCCTTAGGAATGATCTCTCCTGACACCATGGTCTCTTATAACATTGTTTAAAGGTGGTAGATATGGAGAGATTGAGTGAATTTCCTTTGAGGAGTTCTAATTACTATAGATAAAATCAAAAAAGTGAGAGATATTTCGTTATATTTAAAATGATTCATATAATCCTCTAAAATCATTTAAAATTTCATGTGATCCGAAGTAAATTTCATAAACATCCAAAACATTTCTATTGAAATGAATAATATTGATAAGTATAATTAATAGTTGTCTAACATTTAAATGATTATCCATGGAAGTTCAAATTTCTCCAATCACCATATCATGATCACTCACACAATGATTTTCCACACATATAGTTGGATCATAATGTGGCCTAATCTACCATTTTATGGTCGACATTTTAGTGAAAAAATCCATCAGTGGACACATGCCAAACTTTTTGGCTACTCACAATCAACCAATAAATCACTCAATACTTATTTAGGAATATGAATTATTATATATTGACATAATTAATTATAATTTATGTTGAAAATTTATAATAGGATTATTTTATTGATCTTTGAATTAAAAATTCAATTTATGTAATTATTAGAAGTGTTTTTATTAATAAAGAGTGATAAAAATATAGGTATTACATGACTTGTATAGGAATAATATAGAGAGAAGTTGAGATACACCCACAATGTAAATATTTATAATAATTTTCCAAATTGAGTGTGGTGATTAAATTTTGGATTTTTTCTATGATACACAATAGTTGTTTTATGATCTATTCCTTAGTTTACTCTAATTCATTGATAAAATATTTATCTAATAATTTAAATTTTTTAACTGAATAAGTGATAAGGTGTTGGGTTTTCAAGAGGATGTACATTATTACATCATTTTAGAGTTTCAATTATTATAGTGAAGATAATTAATTGATACTCCACTTATAATAGATATTTAAATTCATTTTGTCCATTAAATATTTTTTTAATGATGGGATATCTTGAATTATATCGTAACATATTATACATGTCGATTATATTTATTTACAATATTTTATTTCAATAAGGAACCATTATAATTTTAAATAAATTTGGTGATTTTATTGGATAGTACAGGGGTGGATGAAACCTCATCACACAAAGGGTTTAGTGATTTATTTTTATCAATTAATCTTCAATAATAAATTTTTCATATTGGATTATGTTAATATGAAGATGAAATCAGTGAAGAATTTATTAATATCTAAAAGTTTTAGATTTTATGAATTAAGGGTGATAATTTTTTATTAATCAGCCTAACTGGTAATTATGGTTCATCTTTGAAATAATCTTAAAATATTATTATTTACCGATTTCCCCTAGTGAAAACATGTGGTCGAAATGAGAAACATTGAAAATAGTTCAATCTATATGAAAATAAAATATATTCTATATATTATATGTAATTATTATTAATTTAATAATTATATATGCTCTTTTATTTTACTATAGTTTATTTTTTTTTAATTTTAAGAAATTTATTTCTAGTATTTTTTTAAATTATAACTTTAACTATTCATTATTCATATTTGTTGTTGATATTTTCTAATATTTTTGATTTATAAAATATTTTGAAATATATTTTCACTTTTGTATCTTATTTACATTGTTATTTTAATTCCCTTTTAATAGACTCTATTTTATCGGCCCTTCTTTATTCATTTCCAAAATTTTATGGGTATCGTCAATCTCAATTTTTATTTTTATTAAAAATTGAATATATCTAATATTTATTTAAAAATTTTTTGACATAATATTAGTTTGAATTTTCATAATTTAACCTCTATTAATTTTTTATTATTTACATATACTTTTTAATATTATATAAATTTTTAATTTCTAATTAATTTGAGATTTGTATTAAGAAAAACCTGAAGTGAATCATTCTTACAAAACAGAGATATAATATTTTTTTAAGAAAAATATTCAATATATTCCACAAACCCACACTTGAGGATAATAAAATTTTAGTGTGTTTGGAGACTAGGTGCACAATTTTCTAATTTGGTTAAAGATCTTTAACATCTCCCATAAAGATCTTCCCCTTCAATACTCTTCATAAACATACGATACATAAAACCTTCTTCATAATCAGGGGAAACAAACATAAGAAAACGTGAGATTAGATTCCTCATAAGGGTAAAAAAGGGAGATATGTAAGTATAACATAAACATAAGGGCATGATAATATTATAATAAAATTTAAAAACCATACCCTACACATCAATGATCATAATCTTGAGTAATGACCTAAAAATTCACAGTTTATAAGAAATGAATCATAAGGATATCAAAGAACCTGATCTAGTAGGGAATGCCATTGGTATAAGACAAGGAATTTTGGAATACACATAAGAAAAAAATCATTTACATAGTATTCAAGGATCACTACCAAGGATATTATAGGATAATTTGTTCACTACCCAAACCATATAGTAGTCAAGGTTCATTCCAAATACCATCACAGTGGACAAAGTCCCTTAATAAACCGGTTTCAATCCCCATTATAGTCTCTTCCATCTAATGAGATACAAATATTCACCCAATTAATTGGGTGGAGATATAGGTTCCACCGGTCTCATAATAAAATATGTATTTTTTTCATGGAATAAGATAAAAAATCATTATATCACAACCAAGGAAATTATATGGGTTTCATAAACTTTTAATAATGTCATAACCTAGGGAAATGATACAGGTTCCATAATAATTTCATCATTGAACTATACCATTACCTTTGAAAAGGAGGAGGTTTCCCACTAATTTTAAAATTGTATAACATGGGGAAGTGAAATGTGTTTCATTAATACCATGTCATCATAATCATAAACCATTTAGATAAAGAATAATAATTTTATCCTTGTATCATATCAGTATTAATTCACATGTAAGATCAATTAATTTAATATTATATGGAGAATTGTTTTGAATGGTAAATCAAATTGAATGTTTCTTGATTAAAACAAATTTTCAATGAAAATAAATTTATCAAGTGAAAAATTAAAAATAATTTTTTAAAATAATTTTATTTAAAAATAGACATGATAGATTATAAATAAACATTTAAAACATTTTGAGGTCATGATGTTAGAAAATTATGTTCATGCCATACATGTTAAAACAAATATTCTTTTTCACATTTTTTGTAGAATCCAAACATGTATTTTTGGAAAATCAACAAGAAGATTCCTTTTAATTTTTTTAAAATAGTAAAGCATGGGCAAAAACTGCTTTAATAAATCATTTTTAAATGTTTAAAAATAATTATGAACACATTTCTAGAAGAAATTTTTTTGAAGAAAAACATATTTTTGGTGGAAGAGAGAAGTAAAAAATATTTAATTAAATACAATACTTTGAAATCTTGTGTATAAAGAGGGAGTAAAATGATTGAAAAATGTTTTTATAATGAAATAATCATATTATAATAAAATTAATGAGTTTCTTGAGATATAGTTAGTAATATTTTATCATTTGAATCATAATCATTAATAATCCAAATAAATGATGACATTATGAAATAAAATATTTACCACATTGGTGAAATTAAATTACAATATGTATGAAGGAATAAAATAAAATGATACTTAAAATATCATGAATATAAATAAATTTATGATATTGCATGTCAAAGGGGATATATATACTATAAAATCCCATGTTTGTTTGGACCAAATGAAATTCTAAGGGATTTTAAATTTTGTCATTTGGTGGATGGTTCATTTTGTAAACTGAGAGTCAGAATGAAATTATAAGAGTTGGAACACTTCAATGTGTTTTTTTAGAATTTAGAGAATGACCTAGGGGTTCCTAGGGTGTCTTTTTTAGTTTCATAGGTTCTAGGGCCTGAAAATCATAAGTTTGGACGGTCTACACAGGGCGCACAACATGTAGGAAACCGTGTGGCCTCTAACAGCAAACTGTGTGGTATGTTTCAAAGGATCAGATGGTGTAGTACATACTTCTTACAATTTCTCCACAACAGGAATCTATCCTATAAGGTTGGTTCCACTTAGGTAGTACCTATGAACTATTCCTTCCATGGTTGGCACACACTTAGGATAACCATGGGGGAAAAACTATATAAGGTGTGTTCCTTGGGCAGTGGGAGCCTCATAGTTGGTGCATGGTTTTTCCAAACCACGTGACCTAGTTTTGTGGGTGAATTTACACCTTTTCCCTTAATGATATTCAATGTGAAACCATTCCTTCTATTTCTCTTCTTTTCTAGTGGGCTCCTCCTACCTCTTTGCGTGAAGCTCCATTTCCCTCTCAACTAGGGATCAAGTTTACTAATACATTTCAAATATGTTTCAATCACTGTTAGAATCAACATATCTATAATATTAATCTCTTAGATAATATATAATATATTTCAAGTTATTCACTCATTCTTCTGTTCTATTTTAGTGTTACTCATTTTTCCTTATTTTCAGGGTGGATGTCGGTTTCATCGATTTCTCTTGAACCAAACCAATTAAAGACTCGATATTTGGTGTGTGAGATGTCCTTGGTATAATGTTAGTGGTCTAGGATATTTCCCATCATTTAGTTTTATTTTAAATTAAATGCCATTTTTCCATGAACCAAACCTTTCTTATTACACTTCGTTCCTTTTTAATAAATTAGTTAAAATGGTTTTCCATGTGCTATGTGAACCTTACTTATGGAGAAAACCATATGTGGTTCATTCGATTTGTCTTTTTTCCACCCCTTTGGGTGTCCCCACCATTAATATCCATTTTCATTTCCTTAAATGGTTAAATTACCCTTTTGGGGTTTCTCTCTTATTAATGAATAAATTGTTTTAAAATTTAACCAAGGTAAATGGATATCCATGAGATTAACCCTTAAGCATCATTCCTCACACTTTATAATTTAATTTCTAATGTTTGGTTTATCACAATAGAAGCTAATATTCCCTATAGTTTTTGTTGATCAAATTCCCCTTGGGGGTTATTTACTCCTAATAATATTCCTAGAGTGATTAATTTATTTTAAATTGTGTGATGATCCATGTGTTAAACCGTCTACCCATGCGTAGATAAAATGGTTGAATTACACCAATAGTCTAATTTCTTATTTACTTAGGATTCACTCCTTGGATGATCCATTAAAATGGTAATTTCTAGATGAAAATGACCATCATATTTTTAAATTATTTACCTTTTTGATTGGCCCATATTTCTTGTGTTATTACAAATACAATGCTTTAGTAACAGTTTTATCTTAGTGTTAGGGTGATATGATGGGTTATGACTTAAGGACCCCATGGAAGGACTCCTGTTACTTATGTTATAATTTTTAATCGTTAGTGTAAGCAACAAGAATGAAACCATGTATTCCTCGGATGGGTTCTTCGAGTGTTATTTATATTTACCTATAGATGAGTGATGCTGGTTCACTCAAGGATACCCCTTGGATGAGATCGACGACATGATTGGTTGAACTATGAATCAATAGAGACGTGGGCCCCTAGTGAGATACCATACACATACTTGAAGATTAGTACTTGAATTTTAACACCATGTTTGGAGTGATACATGATACTTCATTATCAGGTCAACATGGACAAACTCTTTTCCTTTGGTCATATGTTGAGCCCCTCTAGTGATACTTAGAAAGTCCTACCTAATTTTTAAGGATGGGATCATGGTGTCTCGTTATATTTTGGAATGGATTTTAAAATTTAATTCAATAAAAGGAAAATGATTTTTTTAATTCGAAATGGTCATTGGTTTGAATAAATGTATGGACATGTACTCTAATCCTAATCACAAGCATGTGGATAGTCCACCTTCATAAATATCATATCACAAAATTTACCATTTCATGTTTTCTAGATCAGACTCAATAACTTTGGAATATGTAGATAATTTGATGGGTGTCCATGTGGAACCTAGTCTAATGAATTTATTTTAACTATTTATTTTTTCCTTAATTTAAATAATATGGCACACTAATTATTTATATTTTATGAAATGGAATGGAAAAGACACCATCGGTGCTGATCTAATAAGATTATATCTCACACCCTACTCAGGAACAATTGGTACCTACTTAGACTTTATGTCTATAGGTAATGATAAAGGGTAGAATCCAACCTCATATGCTTGATTTACAATACTAGGATGGATTTGCGGTACATGACTGAGTTAGTAAATGGGATGCTCGTGGAGCTAGTAGTTGGGATTTCATTATTTTATTACAATGTATTTATTATAGTATTTCTTATTTATTGTAATCATATCATCATTTAAAAAACATGTATGGTTGTAAATTCATGTTAGACATATTTTATATTCAGTTGACATTACATTTGTATTCCATTGCTTTGTCATTTATTAATACAACTTCCACTACTATTTATTATTTTTAATATTTTCAATAATATTATGATACTATGAACACGAGGGTATAGTATCCCCACCATACCATCATTGGACCCTCACTGGTAGTTGGTAGCCTATAGAATACTTGGAGGAATACTAGAGGCCATATGGCGATCGATTCATCTCCTGTTTCCATAGTCATTTGGGCTAGGATGTTACAATGTGGTATTAGAGATTTATTTTCTTTTATCTTACCATTTTGGGAGGATAGATAGGAGACTAGGAATATGTCAGTGCTTCATAAATAGCTGTTATTTGGTGTGATCTCTCCACACATGGGGAAAAGTCCAAGTGGCTTAATTTATGAGATTTATCATTTTCCCTTTCCATAGTATAAAAATGAGAGAACATTAAATGAATCATGATGGGAACATTGAAATCCATATGTCATACCATGTATATTACATTGATAGGCTATTTGAAATTATTGATGTGCCTTGTGTGTTATTTTCTTGTATCAATTACTACATATTACAAATATAAATAACATGTTAGTTTTTCACCTTCTTAGGTAATTTTTTGGGATGTTGTGCATACTTTACATGTTTATGCAACTTATTAGTGTGCTTGTTTTAAATTTATATTCTTTTATGTTTGTTTAGAAAAGGCCGAAACACCCTGGTTATGATTAAATGGGAGACAACTTATAGCTTGAATGGTCTGTGGGAGCCTCATTAATTGGATAATGATGACCCAATAAACTGAAATTTTTTAATTTTAACTTATATATTCAGAGTCTATTGAATTAATGTTAAATATTTTATAATTTAATTCCATCCTAAATAAGTTATTTGCGGTCAAATGGGAACAAAATTCCAACTGGTAAGGTGTATGGGCGCTCTATGAATTGAAAAGGGGTGGCCCATATAATTGAACCATTGCAGACCTGCCTTAAATTTTTTTAAAGGCCTTTATATAAATATCTAAGAGGTGTAGTTCTCATTTAAATATGATAAAATGGTTTCGGTTAGATGGGACCCTCCTACAACATGTAAGGTGTATGTGCACTTTATATAGTGAAAGGTGGTAACCAATAGAATCAAACCATCATTTATGAGGTTTCTTCTTAGAATCTTATGAGTAAACTTACAAAATCTTGACCACAACTGAATTTTTTGCCTTATAAAGTTTTGTACCACTTTTTCTTGGGATTAATGACCCATATGGAAAATTCCTAAATTTACAACTAGACCATAGTATGATAGTTGGGGAAGTTGTTTAAGAAATGAACCGCAAGGGTGTTTTACATGTTTAATGTTTATAAATGTTAGATATTCTCTTAAATGAACCATAAATGAGTCCACATGACCCTAGTAGGCTCTGTTTTATTTTAAATTCCAAGTTCCAATCCAGATGGGGGTAAGTAATTCTATATACAAGTATTCATTGAAGGTGTACTTTTTGGTGCCTCCTTACTGGACAATACTCCCTCCTTTTAATAAAATATTTTTATCTTCTTTATCTTATTTGTGTGAAGCCTTATAAATATTTTCATTGTGTTTAAAATGGTTCAATGTGATAAAATGGCGTAATTATGACAGGATTTCACTAAATAATAATTTTTAAAAAGGTAGTTTAAAATACCTTTCATGCTTTCCTTGTGGATAATGTTGTTTTTTATTAAACATTACACCAAGGAATGTTAAAGAGAAAAATGAGTTTTAGTTTCATGCCTTAATATGGAACCTTGAGTGTTGTTCTTAGCCTTATCCCTTGTGTAAGGGTTGTTGAGTGCTTTATTGAGTTTTTATGTGAAATGTATTGTGATAATTTCTATAGGCTTATTTCTTACTTGGATAGATCTAAATTAAAGGCCATTAAGCCTAGTGACCTTTGGGGGGCGTGACCTCATTTTTGGTATTTGATTTCTGTCATGGAAAAAGGTGATAGCCCATTGTAGGTAACACCCTCAGATCATTAGAACCCTTACTTGTTTCTTATGCATAGCTTATCTTATGTGGTAATGTTTGGATTCCACAGTCCTTCATAAGACTCTTAGTTTCTAAAGAAACAATCTTTTTTGATGGGTGACCATGTGTTGTTTGATCCTTGCTCTAAGTATGATCATTTATAAATGTTCAGTTCAAGTAGGTTAGACATGCCTAACGCATGATCAACCTCTTGGTAAGTTGATTTACCTTTCTTTTCCTTATTTTTTTTCCTGAGGGATAACGTAATATGTCATCA
This sequence comes from Viscum album, assembly GCA_963277665.1. Taxonomy (NCBI): domain Eukaryota; kingdom Viridiplantae; phylum Streptophyta; class Magnoliopsida; order Santalales; family Viscaceae; genus Viscum; species Viscum album. The sequence goes on from OY728155.1 coordinate 140,025,386, forward strand.
ATCATGTTAATAGTTATTGGGTAATATAGTTTTGGGTTCGAACTTTTGCAGACCATTCGATACTCAAATGCATATAGTTGTTAAGACTATGGATGGAATTGGGGATACATTGTTTTCTTGTTTAATCTCCAGGTTGTATACGTCATTAGACATGATAACCATCATCTTTTTAAGTCGTGCAATGAAAATTTTAAGTTTAATGTTAATAATTTATTCTGGAGATGTTATGATTTGAACATCGATCAACTCCAAAGTAGAGTGACTTGGGCATTCACTACTAGAAATTAAACTATTTGCAACGGGGTCCCGTCGTAAATGAATCGTTACAGAAAATGGCATCAGAGAAATATTTTTTGTGATGGGACGTGGACCCATCACAAATATTTTCTCCAAGATTATTTAAAAAATCATTTGTGGTAGGCCATCACAAAAGGTCCCATCGGAAATTTCTTTCCCAAGATTATTCTAAAAAATATATTTTTGACGGGGACCCCACATTGCAAAAAGTCCAATCACAAATAGGATTAAAATATATAAAAAAATTATTGAATAAAATAATATTAGTAATAAAAATAAAATAATATTAGAAAATAATAATAAAATAAATAATAATAATAATAATAATAATAATACTAATATAAATAATATAAATAATATAAATAATATAAATATAATATTAATAATAAAATAATATTAATATTATTAACATTAATGAAATAATAATAATATTATTAGTAAAATAAAAAAAATTATAAAATAATATTATTAATAATATTATTATTAATATTACTGAAATAATAATATTAATATTAGTAAAATAATAAAAAATTATAAAGTAATAAAAAACTCAATATTTGTAAAAATATAAAAAAATTAACAAAAACAAAATAAAAAAAATATAATTTAATAAAAAATAATAAATAAAGTAATACAATAATAAAAAATTAAATAAATAATAGAAAATTAAATAAATAATAAAAAATACAATAGTCGTAACAATTTAAAAAATGCACCATATAGAAATGTAAATAGTTAATATTGTAAAAAATGGAATTCACATGTTTTATCATAAAATAAAAATATATCATAGAGGGGGGGGGGGGGGGTCATCTAGAGGAGCCGAAGGAGATGGTGGAGTGAACTTTATCTCTAAACCATGAGTCAGAAGTAACATGTACTCCATTTACTCATGTTGCTGCTACTGTTGTCATCAATGCATCTCCTCCGCCTACTGCTATCGTTGGAGCTCTTCCTGCTACTACTGCTACTGCCATTGGCGTATATCCTATTGTTCTCATTGACACATCTCCTCCTGCTCCCTATGCATAATCTCAATAAGCTCATTCTAAATTCGCATATTCTCTTGATATTGTGTAACATATGATGATGAATCTCTATGATCTGCTCTTGATCTCGATATCGACATCACAACAGTACCATAATAACTCTTGGGTGTCAATAGAGAGTTGATACCAACAACTCAACCTTTCACTAAGGCGTATTTTGTCTCTTGTATCCATGCTACCTCATGAAATTAGTGGGCAATGGTATGACCCTCAGTCTGATCCTGAATCTCAGTATGTGTTTGAGACGCCACAACCTCATATGAATCCTTCAATTAAAATTTAAAATTAAGATAGATATAATATTATTTTTAGTTAATTTTAAAACTCAAAAATAAATCATACTAACCACAATCTGATTCTGGCAGTCACCTCTAATCAATCCAGTGATCTAATCACCGTACATCCTCCTATAAACGTCGAACTCCGTAACATCGGTCTATTCGAATAACTATTTGAATATAAAATAAACTGTTAAATTTAAGGTTATATAAATTATTTAAATAAATAAATTTCTATATATTCTTTGTTCGTACTAAATGTAAGACTACTGGCTCGATGTGTCACATCCTGTCTCCCCCGATTTTTTCGACTCACCGATGATCTCTTCTATAAACATGCACCTAACCAATGTGAATACAATCCATCTCAAACCTAAGATAAAATGTAATCATGTTGGTGGTCACTACAAGAATCATCAAAATCTATCACTCCTTTCATCATTTTTTTCCTTCTCAAATTTTGAAAAATTAGACGTCAACACTCATGCATAAACCCTTCTTATGACTTCTTGATAGCGCCACACATTCTCTCATCGATGGGATACCATGAACCATAATAATAAATTATAATATCAAGTTATTAATTAATTAAATTTAAAAATAAATATTATTTGTTTACATACCAAACAATGATCGAATATGCGGTGCTGAACATCAATAAGAATCTCATCCCTTATGACCCATTCTTCAGAAAAATAATTGCACAATATAGTGCTCCCATTTCCAAAATCTATATCTGAAAATATGTGAAAAAATAAATAAAAAATAAAACAATTATTATATAAATAAATTAATGAAAACTAACTAAAATAGATAGGTAAACATACCTCTGCATGCGTGGATCAAAACCAAGATGTGGAAATCACTACGGGATAGGTTTAGGAATCATCAATCTGCTAAAACCATGCCCCCTATGAGTCCTCATTGAACCTCCAGTAGTCTAAGGGCTAGATGATCCACCATCATGCTCTTCCAAAGGTAGATCATCCTCCTACAACTGACAAAATATATCCTAGTCCATCTGAAACCCGAAATGACTATTTTTAGTAAATATTTTAAAACAACTATTATATATATATATATTATATATGATTCTAAAAATAATTTAACCATGTTAATCTTCATCTACATCCTCAACTTCATATTTTACGATGTCAATTTCTTAATATTCCTCTTCAACATCATCAATTTCCATATGAGTTTTAGTTTCATCATCTCTTGTAATTTCAAATTCATTTGTAATGTCATTAACATCATCATCACCATCAACCCTTAACTGTGGGGTTTTATCATTGATATTCATGTCTCTTCATGAAAAATATTGATTTGGAGCAGTCTCTTGAAAATTTCAATTCCTTTCACTTCAGTGGAACTAAATTCATTTTCAGTAAACTAATTTTCTTTAGATTTAAATTTTATTATGATATACCAATCACCCAACTCTTTTGAAGTATCATAATAATTTTCATAATAAATTTGATGTACATGATGATCTAATAAAAATGGTTCATTTACTATAATAACACTTTTATATTTAATATCAATGATTTCATGGGTTAGATGAATATGAAAGCCTCTCTCAGTATCCAACCACTGACATTTAAGAATCATTATGTAATTCTATCCCATATAACACAGTTTAATAATTTCTTCCAAAATACCATATAATTCAACTTAAGTTTCTCCATGATGAGATCCTCTCAAGTAGACCCCACTATTCATTGGTTTTTTTGATCCCTATATGTACATATATGAAATAAAAAATCATTCATGACATATGTATTATAATATTGAACCATTTTGGATGGTTGGTTACTCATGACTCACAATTGATTATCAATTTTATCAGCATGTTGATATATCTAAAAATTTGTAGAAAACTATCAATATAACAAGTCATAAATTGATTTTATATGTTAAACCATAAATAATTTATGTTACAAGTTTTTGAAACCAATTAGAGAAATTATTTTTCCGTCATTCTTAAAGAGAAACTATTGTAATTTATGGAAGTTGTTTCTCGATATGATTATCGAATAACCTACAAATAAAATAATATTAATTTAAGCTGAAAAATATTGTAGAATAGGTGATAGTATCACTCAAAATACAAATGGTTTCAATTATTTATAGTTTAGGAGAACATATGTATGAGATATGTGATTTTCATCATTTGAAAGCCATCATTCATGAACTCCACTGAAACCTAGTTTAGACTGATTAAAAATAGATAATTTATTTCACATATCATCGTTAAACTTTCCCTCATTATAGGCTATGAATTTGTGTTTTGAGGGATTTTTAGATCCAAAATAATGAAAGGAAAAAAAAGAAATTTCCTCTTACAAATAATCTTCTGCAATTGAGCCTTCAACTGATGCATTGTTATGTACCGTTTTCATGAATTTCGACAAGAATATATCGAAGGAGTACATCTATCAATACTATATCGAAACTCCACATTTTTTATCATATGGAAAATATAACATCAAATGTTCCATGTCAAAGAAATCTGGTAGGAATATTTTTTACAATTAATATAAAATTAAAACAACATATTCTTACAGTCTTCTTAGAGCATTTTAGTTTGTTTTTTCCAAATAAATATCTCATAAAAAATATGATATGTCTATTATCGCATCCCAAATCATAGAATTAAATAATACTCTTTATCCAATATGTATAATTCTTTCCTTTATAACATGAAATTCCTGACTTTTTAATCCCGTAATATGACAATTTCTGACACATAATCCCAAATTGGAAGCGTAACCATCTTGAAGTCTCAAATCTGCAATCCAATGACAAAATAATAATCAGTTTTCTCTGGACAGTATTTAAGCAGCTTTTGGCTTCATTAACTTCTGTTATCTGACATTTTCAAACAGTTCAAGTTCTATTTCCCTGTAAAATTTGGAAAGTTATAACTTTGCTTTTACATTATCTTTTGTCTTACCTGGGGTATTCAAAAGAATATTAAATTAGTTATCAAAATATTTCTTCTCAATATGCATGAAATCCAATATGTGATAGACCAACATATTATACCAATATGGTATATCCCAAAAAGTGCTATGTTTTATTCAATTGTGTTCTTTACCAAATATTTCATTTTTTATTAGTTTATTGTTGGTCCAAATGCGATGGAAGGTAATAATGAGATTTTTCATTTTACCTCTACACCTAAGATCATTGTGAGAGGTTTATCTCTTTCAATTGTAACTTTTCTAGAACGATATTTTTTCCATTGAAAAGAATGATCGGTTTGAAGGAATCTATGATGACAATATAAAAATAATTTTTTTTTTCTATTGAGGAGCATAAAGGCTTGTATTTCTCTCACATGGTATGGAAATTATATTTGACCATGTGTTCTCAATCAGATAACATGACATATGATGGTAGGTCACTAATAGTCCACATCAATGCAACTTTGATTAGGAAATTCTATTTCGTTGCATCATTATATGTACTTATGCCATTACTCCATAATGAATTTATCTAATCAATAAATGGTTTCAAATAAATATCAATATTATTTTTCATATTCCTAGAATTAATAAGGTCAAAAAAATATATGGCTCTTTCATCAACATTCAAGGAGGTAAATTGTATAGAGTTATAAAGATCGGCCAACATGAATAATGACTACAATAAAAACCAAATGGACAGAAACCATCAGTAAATAGACCCAATCACACGTTTTAGTATTATAAAAAAAAATACAGATGCACTTTGTCAAAAATTTTCCATGAATCACCATCAAAAAGATAATTTTTTATTTTACTAATTGAAATATTGGTTTTGTGCCATGACATCAATTCCACTATGTTTGGAGAAATAAATAAACGCTACAGTCTAGGTCTAAACCAGAAAAATCTCAACTAATTTATAGGAATCAATCCAGATATCCTTAGTTGATCCCATTTATACCTTGATTTTCCACATGTGGGACAACTATCCAAGAACTCATTTTCACCATAATATAAGATGCAATCATTTAAACATGCATGAATCTTCTGATAACCAATACCCAGATTACAAACCGGCCTCATGCTCTCATAAAAACTTTTATGTTACACATTTTCTTCAGGTAACAGTTTTTTGACAGAAGAGATATCTAATCAGAAGAGATATTTGAAATTCCATTATCGGATTTAATAGATATAAATTTTGAAACCACTTCAAATTTTCTTATCTTGCATCTAGGATATAAGGCTTTCTCATAGGACCTCAAAAACTCATAAAATTGAGATGGTTCCAACTCAAAAGTTAAATCAATATCATCCTGAGTTTTAGTTTATTGAAAATACATACCTTCCACATCATGTACTAAATTTTGAGACCATGATAGACTTAACCCCAAATTATTAGTATATTATCTAGAACTACGTTCACTATATTGATACCAAAAACATAATTTGGTTGAAAACCAAACGCAATATATGGCCTTCAACGTTGTTAACTATGTCAAACATTCTTAGAGAACATTTTTTACAAGGACACTTTATTTTCTCTTTTGAAACTAATTCTAGTTTTAATGATGTAAATAATAATAAAGCTTCAACACCCTCAATATTTACAGGATTTAAACTAGAACCGTCTAGATTCATGTACTGATTTATCCAACCACAATCATCTAATAATTACTATTTCTGACTTCTTTGTTCCATATTTCTCTAAAAAATATAATATAAGTATTTTTTAATAATTTGATATAATACAAACACTATCAATAAAAGAGAAGAAATTTAAATTCACTTTTCAAGAAATTTATAATAATTTCTATTATTTCATAATTAGTTATAGTATTTGTTTTAAATTTTATACTAATCTACACTAATTTGTAATAATTTCTACTAATTTCCTCTAATTTTTACTAATTATAGCTAATTAATAATAATTACCACTAATTAGGAGTGGCATAATTTCTAGCAGATTGGCGGTAACTCTTTTTCCTGATGGCTCATCTCCTTGCAAATTTCTCTGACTAAAATCACTTTGAAAAATATGCTCCAATATAAAAATACCCATTTTTGTATAGAAGATAATGGAGATAAGGGAGGACACTCCACACTAATCTTCATTCTCATGCATATGAAAATGGATATCCGTACACCAGAGCAGATTTGTAAAAGTGATTTTAGTCGGAGAAAGTTGTAAAGAAGATAAGTCTTGAGGAAAACGAGCATCTTTTACCTGACTGTTCATCTCTATGAAACATTCTCTCACTAAAATCAGTATGAAAAATCTACTCCGATGTAATCATATCAATTCTCATGAATTCAAAAATAGATATTTATACATTGGAGCCGATTTTTCATAGTGATTTTAGTATGAGCAAGATGCAAGGACATGAGACATCGGGTAAAAGGAATTCATCCATTCTGTTAGAAAATTTTCCAATTTATTAGGAATTTATTACAAATTATTGTGAATTTATTTCTAATTATTATGAATTATTATAAATTATATAGAATTATTGCGAATTATTGCCAATTGTTTCAAATTATTTCAAATTATTTCTAATTTTTCCTAATTTTTCCTATTATCGCTAATTATTGCTAATTATTTCTAATTATTCTTAATAACTATTAATTATTCTTAATTATTTCTAATTATTGCTAATTATTACTAATTATTTTTAATTATTCCTAATTATTCTGAATTATTTGTAATTATTTGTAATTATTCCTAATTATTACCGATTATATCTAACTATTACAAATTACTCTTAATTATTTCTAATTATTTCTAATTATTCCTAATTATTCATCATTATGACTAATTATTCCTAATTATGCCTAATTATGCCTAATTATGGCTAATTATGTCTAATTATCCCTAAATCTACAATTATCCATAATTATCCCTAATTATCCATAATTATCCCTAATTATCCTTAATTAATCATAATTAATCAAAATTAATCCATAATTATCCCTAACTATTCGTAATTATTCAAAATTATTCCTAATTATCCCTAACTATTCCTAATTAATCGTAACTATTACCAATTAATCCTAACTATTACAAATTAATCCCAACTATTACTAATTAATCCTAACTTCTACTAATTAATCCTAACAATTACTAATTAATGCTAATAATTAGTAATCAATCCTAACTATTACAAAGTAAACATAAATATTACTATTTATTCCTAATGAATTTTTACTATTACTAATTATTACTAATTATAATTTCTTATTACAAATTATTACTAATTATTTCAAATTATTTCTAATTATTCCTAATTATTCTAATTTTTTACTATTTTTTACTATATACTACTGTGTATTACTATTTATTATTATATATAATACTATGTATTACTATGTACTCTTATGTACTACTATGTACTACTATGTACCACTATGTACTACTATGTACTACTATATAGCACCATTTATTATTATTTAATTCTATTTATTACTATTTATTAGTATTTATTACTAATTATTACCAATTATTACTAATTATGAATAATTATTTCAAATTATCCCTAATTATTAACAATTATTACTAATTATTACTAATTATTACCAATATTACTAATTATTTCTTATTATTTCTAATTATAATTGTTTATTACTATTTATTACAATTTATTACTAATTATTACTAATTATTACTGATTATTACTAATTATTACTAATTATTACTAATTATTACTAATTATTACTAATTATAATTAATTATTACTAATTACTCCTAATTATTACTAATTATGACTAATTAATCCTAATTATGACTAATTATTAATAATTAATCCTAATTATTACTAATTATTCACAATTATTTCCAATTAATCCCAATTATTACAAATTAATCATAATTAATCATAATTAATCCTAACTATTACTAATTATTACTAATTTAAACAAATTATTACAAATCATTACAAATTATTACAAATTAATCCGAATTATTACTAATTAATCCTAATTATTCCTAATTAATCCTAATTATTAACAATTTTTTCTAATTATTAATAATTATTCCTAATTATTCCTAATTATTACTAATTATTTCTTAATTATTCATAATTATTACTATTTATTACTATTTATTAGTATTTATTAGTATTTATTACTATTTATTACAAACTATTACTAATTAATCCAAATTATTACTAATTTTTCCTAATTACTACGAATTAATCCTAATTATAAGTATTTATTATTAATTATTACTATTTAATCCTAATTATTACTAATTAATCCAAAATATTTGTAATTAATCTTAATTATTACTAATTATTCTTAATTATTACTAATTAATGATAATTATTACTAATTAATCATAATTAATCCTCATTAATTCTAATAATTACCAATCATACCCAATTATTACTATTTATTACAAATTATTACAAATTATTATTAATTATTACTAATTATTACTAATTATTACTAATTATTACTAATTATTACTAATTGTTAATAATTATTACTAATTATTACTAATTATTACTAATTATTACTAATTATTTCTAATTATTACTATTTATTTCAAATTATTCTTAATTACTACTTATTACTCCTAATTATTACTAATTATTACTAATTATTCCTAATTACTACTAATTATTCTTTAGTAGTCATAGTTCTTACTAATTATTACGAATTATTACTAATTATTTCCAATTATTATTAATTGTGACTAAATATTGCTAATTATTTTGAATTATCACTAATTATTTACAATTATGACTATTTATGACTATTTATTAATGTTTATGAATATTTATTTCAATTTACTACTTATTAACACTAATTTTTACTAATTATTGCTAATTATTACTAATTATGACTAATTTTTAATGATTATTTAAATTTTTTTAATTAAAACTAAAGACTACTAATTAATAATAATTAATATAATCATTAATTAATACTAATTAATACTAATCACTGGTATTTGTAAAAAAAAATTCAAAATAAAATGATCTAATTCTAATCTAATATAATTAGAGCTAATTAATAATAATTATAACTAATATCAAATAAAATGAATAAACTAAAAAATAAAAGAAATTCATAAATACCATCAAACTAAATCATTCGGAGGATCTAAGCCATGAATATTGTTCTAATTTAAAATGTTTAACTAAGATAAATTTTTAGATAGAAAATGTAAGTAGAGAGGGAGAGAGGAGTAGTGAATGTAGTGGAATGAGAAAAAAAATGGATGGAGATATATATCGGTTAGATTAGTTGCGATGAGATTCCCGTCGCAAATACTAACCCCTATTAATTAGGGGTGGTTAAAACAGAATTTGGGATGGGATCCGTCGTAAATACCATCCTGCTGACATGCTATATACGGGTAGAGATAAATCCAGTTGCAAATACTAAAAAATACCGTTGGGTATTTGCGACTGACTCTTATGCCCGTCGCAAATACCATTCCAGCAGTTTGGTGTGTAACTCGGGCCAAACCTCTTGCGACATGTACTGTCTACCCATAAAAAAACAACTAATTATTTGTGACGGGTATAGGGTCCCATCACAAAAGGTCATTCCCAACAGACTTTTTTGCGACGAGACCACTCCCCCATTGCAAATAGTATGTCACAAATAATCGTTTTTTCTGTAGTGATTGATAATGGTCTCAGATCATTCCAATGTTCAAGATGAATTTTTTAAGAACAATCAGGTGTTTGACATGCTGGTTAGTGGTTTTGGATTTTATGCCTAATGTCGTGATGTGTTGGAACATGATTCAGGGAAGAATCATGTGTATGTCTTGGTGTGAATCTATTCAAGTGCTCTTGAGTGGCTAGTTATCTTTATATCCTCTATTAAATGCTTGTTAAAGTGTGATAACCAACTCTTGGACCTGCGGTCAGTGGTCGATAGAGCAAGTGTCATGGAGTGAAATTCCATCCTCTGTTGGATACAACGTTAAGGATACTCCTAAGGAGGAGAGTGTCATGTTGATTCTGGTTAAAGGTGTCCTTCTAGGTAGAAGGAGAACAACCTAGAGGACCATTCCAAACTGGTCAGACTCACTCGAAATGGCATATGGATGGTAATCCTTCATTTAAGTCAATTCTTGATTGAGAGCGCAACAATGAAGTGGTTGGTGGTGTACCCAACCTTTGAAAATGCTATTGGTTAGGGATGGACTCTGCTATTGTGTTTAAGCATGATAGAAATGCATCAGTGAGTGTAGCCAATCTCTTTTGAAGAAGTCGATCTGTGATGGTTCAACTATCCTTCTCTTTGTGATGATGGTTATGAAGATTCAGAACATTTCCAAGCCTCTTGTCTTTTTATGGCGACGCTGTTTCAGATCTTTTTTAGTGATCACTCGAATCCTATTAGTGTACTCTCACCTATGGATGACCATGTCCCCTATATTGGAATCATCTGAGTACACTGCGAGAGCACTTGTCTTATGCCACACTAGCATTGCAGCATCTTGGGTTTTTGGACTGGATGAAATTCAATGCAATATTGAATTCTTTTCATTTAGTGGATGGTCTATTTTGTAAACTGATATTTGGAATAAAATTATGAGACTTGGAACACTTGAATGTCTATTTTTAGACTTTGGTAAAGGGCCATGGGGTTCGTGGGTGTCTTGTTGAGTTTTAGAGACACTGGGGCCCAAAAATCACAAGTTAAGAGGGTCTGCATAGGGCACACAGTTGGTCTAAAACTGTGCAACCCCCAACAGCAAACTGTGCAGTCTGTTTCAGAGGAGCAGAAGGTGTCACATAGGTTGTGCACAGTTTACCAAAACTTTGCACATATCCCAAATAGTTGGTGCCACTTAGGTAGTAACTATACACTATTATTTGCAAGGTTGGCACACAATTAGACTAATCATGTGGGACAAACCATGTGAGGTGAGTTCATTTGGTAGTAGGAGTTGCATGGTTGGTGCACAGTTTGGATGAACCATGATTCCAAAGCATGCAACCAAATTTTGAGGGTGAAGTTACAAAATTTCCCTTAATTATCTTAAATTTCTAACCATTCCTTCCTTTTCTCTTATCTTCCATCAAGCTTATCCTCTCTCCAACCGTGAAGCACTCTTTCCCTCTCAAATAGGGATCATTCATCCTCCTTCATTTCTAATCAATTTCCCTCACCGTCAGAAACATATGATCCATAATAGTAATCTCTTTGATCGTTTGTAATATATTTCATGTTCTTCACTTTATATGTTGTGCTATTGTGGTACAACTCATTTTCCCTATTTTAAGGTTGGATTCCCATTTCATTGATTTATCTCGAATTAGGCGATATCTAGACTCGGTATCGGGCATGTGAGACTCCCTTTGTATCAGGTAGGTCATGTAGGTCCTTTCCCATCATTTCAATTCTTCTTGAATGACGTTCCATTGTACTACGCACCAAACCTTTCTGGTTCTGCTTCATTCTTGCATAATTAATTAATTAAAATTGGTTGTGATATTCGTTGTGACCTTTACATATGGAGAAACCCATATGTGGGTCACTCTCTTGGTCATTGGCGCCCAATTTTGGCGTTCCCACCATTAAAATCCATTTTCTAGGCCTTAAATGGTTAAATCCCCTATTATGGGTTTCTCCCTTTTTAATGACTTAATTTCTTTTAAATTAAACCAATAGAAATTAATGGCCAAGATATTGACCATTGAGCTTCACGCATCACACATTATAATTTAATTTCTTATTCTCGATGCTTCAACTTAGAAGATAAGACACCCTTTCATTTCTATTTCTCAAATTCCCCTTGAGGGGTATTTCCTCTTAATAACATTCCTTGAGTGACTAATTGATTATTAATTGGGTGATGAACCATGTTTTAAACCCTCTACCCATACCCAGATTAATTGGTTTATTTAAACCAATAAGAAAAGTGATTAGTTACTTATGCTTCATTCCTTGTATATTCCAATAAAATGGCAATGTCTAGACTAAAATAACCTTCTTGTTTTAAATGCTTGAACTTGGGAATTCCCCCATATTGATTGGTTTATTACAAATGTAATTCTTGTGTAATGGTTTTATCTTAGTGTCAGGATGATATGAGTGGTTCTTACTTAAGGAACCCTTGGACATACTATCGTGCATTTTATTATAATTGTCAGCGGTTAGTAGACACCGAGAGTTATTTTTATTTACCTCCAAATGAGTGATTCCAGTTACCTAGAGGAGACCCCTTATATGGGATCAAATGTATAGTTTGTTAAACCATACCTTGAGAGAGACTTGGACCCTTACGTGTGACACTAGATACAAACTTGGAGGCCAGTACTTGACTTTTCAGACCATGCTTGGAGTGATACATGGGACTTCATCCATGGGTCACCATGGAAGGACTCCTTATATATTGTCATATATGTATCGCCTCGAGCGATACATGGAAATTCATACTGAATTTTCATGGATGAGATCAGGGTGTCTCACTATATTTTGAATGGGGTTTTCAAATTTAATTAAATAAAAGGCTAATTAATGTTTTCAAAATGTGAATTAGTCCTTGTTTCAAAATAAACACAGGGACATGTCTTTCAAGACCAATCAATATCTTGAGTACAATCCACATTATTACATGTCATCTCACCCAATTTACCATTTTAGGATCATCTATTTTATATTCACAAAATTTGATCAAAAAAGGTAATTAGATGGGTGTCCAAGTGGAAAAATGTCCAATTAATTTACTTTAATTGTTTATTTCTATCTTTTTTTTCATACTATGGAACAATGATTATTTATATTTCCTAAAATGGACTGGTCTAGACATTATGGGTTCCGGCCTAATGAGATTGTATCTCGCACCATTATCAGGCAGCATTGGTAACCGGTTATACTTTATGTCTGCCGGTAATGATAAAGGAAAGCATCCAACCTCCTATACTTGATTTACATAACCAGGATGGAGTTGGGGTAGAAGACCGAGCCAGTACTCAGGAAGCTTCTAAAGATAATAGTTGGGATATATTTTTTTAATACAGTATATTTCTTATTGTATTTCCCACTCCTTGTACTAGTATCATCATTTGATATACTTGCATGGTTTTAAATTGATGTTGGCCATATTTTATATTCAGTTGATATTCTATTTTTCTCCCTCTATTTTTTAATTTATTTATAATTATTCCTCTACTGTCAATTGTTTTTCTTATTTTCTATACCGCTGTGCTACTCTAACCATGAGGGTATAGTCTCCCCACTGTACCACCATTAGACCCTTTCTACTAGTCAACAACCTCTGCCATATGGGGGGGGGGGAGTGCTTGAGACCATTTAGTTACCGGTCTGGCTACTGCCTATATATTTAGTTGGGCCAATACATTACAAATACACCTTGTAATAGTTGATAAGTTCTTAACATAACATATGTCTCAAAGAAGACAAATCGATAAAAAAATCCCTTACCGCTTTGGTAACTTTTGAACAGTAAACCCCATAAAATATTTATCATAAAATGGATATTTAAATCACAATATTTTTCAAGAGAATAATCATAAAATTCATTCATGGGAATTATATGCACTACATAAAATATATAGTTTTTTATCATGGCATGTGTCTTGTGGAAGTAAAAAGTGAGATAAAAATACCTGAACACTTCTGTACTCTTTTGAATCGTAATTACCAATAGATAACAACATAAAATAAAAAATTATATATTTTTTAATGAAATATATTCATGATATACAATGTTAAATGAGAATAATATAAACCACACAATATAAATTAGTGGTAAATTTTTATATGTCTCCACGAAATAAAAAAGAGACTAGAAATCCCTTACGTTAAATATTGATTTTCTACATACACATTTAAACCACTAATATAATAAATATAAGTTTATTATAAATCTATTATAGAACCACATATATATATTATACCAAATTTTTTTATTTATGAACATTTATTACCCATTTATTTCTGATTCCTTTTTAAAATCACATTTCATGTAATAACCACTTTGTTTTTTTGTATATTTTTTGATTTTTTATTTTCAGTCATATTACTATAAAAATGGTTCCATAATATATATAATTATAATAATGAAATAAATATCATATTTATACATCAATTTTACTTTTAATACTAATAATTTATGATGGTTTATAGAAATGAAGTATGTTATAATCACGAAGACGGTACGTCGTACGTATGTATGAGTGGAAGTTCCATTTCTCAACGTTCATTATGGAAAGAAGGTAAGTAATATTTTATCGATTTCAATGTATAATAATACCATAAATAATATATTATGTATTTAAATATACTTATAAAGATTATCAGTGTGTTGTGGTTATGAAAATAGTGTCACATCACTTCATGAAGGTAGTAGTCCACAGATACATGAACGACATTATCATCTTTCAGTGAATGAAAAGGTAAGAAATAAAATTATATATTTTATTTTTAGAATGATAATTATTTCATTAATATCATAACTATTTCATTTATATAATATATATTCATTAAAATTATCCTTAAAATTTTTCATTTAAGGCGTTAGTGAAAAACGAATCACATCGATTCGTGATGTAGTAGTCCTCCGTACACACGAGCTACTTCACCATATCTCCTAAAAAATGGAAATTAAAAATATACATGTGATATAATGAGTAAATAGGTATAATTATGTTATAAACATCATATATATACTATACATCCATTATCATACCAAACTGTGATATGTGGTAAAGGAAAAATGAATGACATCGGTTCACTAGAAAATAGTCCGCCATACACACGAATGATGATTTCATAATCAATTTGATGGAAGTAGGGATGATTGTAAGTTTTTATATTAACATAATAAAATATAATTATACTATATATGATGGTTTTATTATACTAAAACATTTAATACATAATTAAATGGGTAAAAATAAGAAATATAAAGATGAAATTTAGTGAAGACAATTTCATTCTCTTAGAAGTACCTCATTTGGATCACTTATTAAGGACCATAGTATTGGTATTTTTGTAGGAAAACAAGATCTATAATATGGATAAGGACTTTGGGGAGATAGTTTGATAGTTTTGTTCTTAAATATATGTCTTTAAAGGCATAAATAAGTGGATGGAGTTGGTGGCCTTTTATAAGTGGGGGAAATGAACCCACCTGGAAACTAGTTGGAAATTTCCAAAAAGAATACTGAATAAAAATCACCATTACTAAGAAAAAAGCTTCATAAATTTAGTTGTATTCTAATTTTGAAGGTATAATATTTCAATATTTCCATAAAATAGAATCTTTTAAAGTGTAATAATCATTTTAACCCTTATCTTCTTCATTTAACTCCTCGACAAACCCATTTTTACCTTATCTGTGGTAATTAATTTTTTATTATTTTCACTATTAATATTGCTAAAAATTTAAGTTTAACTTCTCATAGAATATAAATTATTCTGATTTAAAATTGGAAATCCATTTTTCCAAATTCAATTCACATAATCAGAAAATTTTATTTTTAGAGTAGCCTTGTAGATGTGATGATAAAACAGTTTTTCCAAGAGAGAACTTTTAAAAGTTTACATTATTTTTATATCTAATATCAATATTAAATTGATTAAAATAGACCAAACTGGATTATATAAATATACTAAAACTAATTTATCTTTAAAAAAATTTAAAATATAATTTAACTTTATAATTAACTTAAACAAAATGCATTTTTCAATTAAAATTTAGTATTTGTAAGTATTCATCAAAAAAATTATCAAATATTCACCCTATGATAATTTTGAAATGATGATTTAAAAAATAAAGTACATATTCTTAAATTAAAATTTTTTAATTTTCAAAAATTAGTTAAAATATAACTGTAAAAAAAGGAAAACTACTTTCATTAAAAAGACAGTTTTAAGAGAAAAATTGGATCTATTTTTATCTATTATCTAAAAAACTCATAAGATTAATGTTAAAAAGTTGATTGAATATATAATATATAAATTTAATTAAAATAATTCTGTTTTTTTTATTTTATTTATCTAAAACATGTTTGTTTACATAAAATAGTTTTTTTAAAATAGTTTTTTAAAATAGTTTTTATTTTAAATTTTAATAAATTTTTAAGGACATAATTCATTTTATATACATATTTTCATGATTTAGTTAATACTATTTGTACCCTCCATTCCATGTTCTAAGAGATAACTATGATTTTAAATAATTTTATGTCAAAAGTATATCATGTTTTGTCTAAACATAATGTTTCATGTGACAAAATCTAAGAAGATTTTTTAGTGTAATGTAAGATAAAATTAGTGTTGAATTTAGTGAGAAATATCAAAAATATTAAATTTATTTGGCAGAAATATTTCAAAAAATCTCATGGTATTACACTCTACCCTCCTTAAATTGAATTTCACCCTCAATGTTCCTCACTTTGGTACTAACAACCTAGGATATTTATACCTTATTAAATCCTAGAGTTACCATATAGCTGTCTAAAGTTGGTGGTTTCTCCAAAAAACATTGACCAAGTGAGTGGTCTTGTTTTGTATAACATTTCCTATCAAATACAAAGTATCTAATGGTTGTTCCACATAAGAAATATAATACTCTAGCAGTATGTCCTCCGAGTTTAGTACAATTTATGGATCTGGAATGTACATATTTTAGAGAGATACATGGAATACATCATAAACTTGAGAGAGTTTTGGTGGAAGAACAAATAAATAATCAACCATACCTATTTGTATAAGAATTTGAAAGGGAATGATATACCAAGGGATTATCTTTCCTTTGTATCATAAGAATAATTTCATCTTATGGTTATGATATGATAAATTTTCACTTAATATCTTACTGCCTGAAATGAGGATGATTGTTTATTCTTGAAGCACTAAAATATCAAAATATCCATAATATAATGATAAGTTATTCCATAAATCTCTCATTTTAAAAAAAAATTAAAATTGGTTATCCAATATGGATAAATATTCATACAGTGAAGTAATATATTAATCTATAAAAATTGATCCAAAGTTAACTTAAACCATTATTTAACTGGATAACCTTATAACTCTTCCAAAATTAAAAATTTATAAATAAGGTTACTAAATTTCTCAATATCAAATTAGCATTAATCATACAATTTTCATAAAGTAGTTATTGGTTGTCCCATAAAAAATATTTAAATGCCTTATTCATGTATTTTTTTGAATCATAATAATAACCACAATTACAATAAATCCACAATGAAAACATAAATACTTCATCATTCCTTGAATAAAACCATAAATTACATAATATATTTCATAAATCCAATAATTTAGTAAACTCCATCAATTATTACATAAATAACATTGTAAAAAAACTAATAAAGTAATCAATACTATTCGATTTATATATTCATATCCAACATATATTTATCCAAAAATAATTATCTCATTATCTAAAATATAATAAGGATTATCTTCCTTGAATGAAAATATCACCTTGACATTAAATCACTTTTCTAGGCCATCAGCACCATTCAAAATATTTTTGAAAATATTTTACAAAAAACTTATAATGAACATTCCTTATATATTTCATGATTTATATAACAAACTCTGTAATTCCAATACATAAACACTTAAATTATTCCACCTCATCCTTAAGTGAATAACTATTTTTCAACATCAAATTCCTTAAATCCTCCTTCCTTTCATTTTTCATTCATAGTCTCTGAATCATCAAAATAAAAAACATTACTCATACAACCATTCTGATTCAATTTCTGAGCTTTGCATATAGGACACCAATTTCCATAATTCCCATACATTCCACATATAAAAAATTTAATAGTTGATGATAACTTAGAGATACCGTAAATCTATTCCATTTCATTAATCTAATTTTTCACTTTCACATTATAGTTTATTACTCTGTGTCCTTATTTTCTACACCCAAATAATATTCTAATAATTATGTTACATTCCCTTGAGTGCTTCATTGAACATTATAAACATTTTGGAAATCTAATATTCTTTTCTCCATGGTCTCCAATACTAGAACTCTCAGTTAACTCTATCCTTATATTATTTGGCGTGTTTTAGAGTTGGTTAAGGAGAAAGTTACTAATAATATTATTTGATAATTGATTGGGAATAATCATAATATCATTCACTCCATACACCATCCAGTTTGGATGATAATTAGAAAATTATACCTCACATTCAATGTTTACACAGTTGCTTCTAGTTCCTATTGTTGACTAAGACCAAAAATAATAGTGTGAGAAATAACAAACATATCAAGGACGCACTTAATTGTAAAAAATCACTTATATGATGTATAAGTCATAAAACATTCATTTTAATTTATGACACCATAGGTTTATCCAAGTTAATTCATATTAATAATATATTTAACAACTTTAGGATAGTTTGTAATGATTTTCATAATTTCAAAAGAATTTCCCACATGAGTATCAAACCTAGTGTGCAGTAGGCCCGTTTTCTTACACAAGGTTATGATCGAGTCCATATAAATTCTCCATTTTCAGAGTTATTACTTCTAGTATCCCACATTATAGATCCGTATCTACTTTTAGTATCTATAAATATATTTAATTTTGTGAAAACTAATCACTCTTTCCTTTATAAATATTTCAGGAAATTTTCATATTCTTAAACTCAACCTTAGACTTATCCTTAGTCAAATCCCAAGAAATATTTTTAGAAATATCTATAGGTAGCTCACTAAAGTTTACTCATCCTATTTTATAAGGTTTAAATAAACCTTTTATATGATACCAAATATAGTGATGAAGGATTATCATAGATAGATATTATATCTTTTTATATGAATATTAATACATTAAAAAATACACACTTATGGACAATACTAATTTAATGTATTTAGATATTGGTACACAATATTCTAATTTGGTGAAATATATTCAACATATCCCATAAATTTCATTAGCTTTACCATTATTAAAAAAATACCATACTTAAAAACCATTATTCATAACCTGTGGAAATAAAACATAAGAATTGGCGGGATAATATGCTCAGTAAGGTTAAATAAGGGAGATACGTAAGCATAACATGAACATAAGAGAATGAAAACATGACCAAAACATTTGAAAACCATACCCTAAACATTAATGACCTTGATCAAAAGTCATGAAATAGAGATTTTTCTGTTTATAAGACATGAATCATAATAGAATCAAAGAACATATGCTAAGAAATAATAACATTGGCACAAGACATGAAATTTTGGAATACACATAAGAATAGAAAATCATTTCTATAATAATTAAGGATTTGTACCAAGGAAATTATAGTGAAATGGGTTCACTCCCCAAACCATCATAGTAGTGAAGGATCACTCCCAAAATAATCATAGTAGACAAAGTACCTTACTAAACTAGGTTCAATTCCCATTACAATATTGTATATACCATGAGATATAAATTTTCACATAATTAATTGGAGGGAGATGTAGGTCCCACCAATCTCATTATGAAAACCATATTTATGTGTTCCACAAAATCTTAAAACATTTATCATATCATAACCCATGAAATGAAATGGGTTTCATAAACATTTCATCTTGTCAAAACCTATAGAAAAGGGATAGGTTTCATAATCATTTAATCATTCCATCATAGCATAACTCGTGAAAATGAGTGGTTTTTATAAGCATTTATCAGTGTATAAACTATAGAAGAGAAAAAAGTTTCATAAAAATCATGTCATACTAAACATTAACCATTTGGTGCATATTTATTGAATAAATAATTTGGAAAAGTTTAAAAGAATTTGTTTGAGAACATTTTTAGAAAACATTTTTTTGGAATAAAAATGTAGTTTTGACCAAAGAGAGAAATAAAGATGATTTTATTAAAAAACCTCATTTGAAATATTGGGTACATAAAGAGGTTAAAATGAATGGAAAAAATTTATTCTCATGAAATAACCACATAAGAAGAAAATTAATTTTATTTTTAGATATATATCATAATATTTCATCATTTTAAGAATAATCGTAAACAATATTGATAAACAATGAGATTGTAACAAAAAATAATTACCACTTCGGTAACATTGAATCAAAATCCACAAAAAGGAATAAAATTAAATAAAACATAAAATATCATGGGGATAAATTAATTTATTATATCACATGTCAAATGAGTTGTATATATACTTCATGAGAAATATTGGTGCATAATATAACATATGTTTCAAAGAAGGTAAATTAAAAGCAAAAACCATGATCACTTTGATAACTTTTGAAATATATGCCCTAGGAAAGAGGGGCCATAAAATGGATATGTAAATCCTAAATATTCATGATATAACATATAAATGGGGAATTATATACACCATAAAGAAACACAAGTGGTGAATTTTCATATGTCTCCCGTAAATAAAAGAGTGACATAAAATATCGTACATTAAGTTTGACTTCCTTCAAACAAATTTGAAACTATTGTATAAAAAATTAAAGTTTGTTAATAGTATATTATAGAACCATAATTATAAATATTTTACCATAAGTGATTTATTTTTTAGAATTCATTACTAGTTAATTACCATTTTTATAAAATTATATTTCATGTTATAATTGATTTGTTTTTCATATATATCATGATTTGTTATATTCGATCCTCTTAAATTTATCATGGTTCCATAATATAAATAATAGTAATCACGAAATCATTATCATATTTATAAATAATTTTTTATTTTAATACCAATCATCAATGATTATTTTGAGAAATAAAGTACGTTACTATCATAGAGATAGTAGGTTGTAGATATGAATTAGTAATGTTTTCATTTCTCAATGATCATTATTTAACGGAGGTAAGTAATATTTTCTCATTTAATATTTATAATAAAATAATAAATACCATAATATTTCTTTTTAATTTAGTTATTCATATCATCCATGGGGGTGGTGATGAAAAGAGAGTCACATCACTTCTTGAAGGTGGTATCCCACATATACATGAAAGACGTTATAATCATTTAGTGAGTGAAAATTCAAGAAATAAAATGATATATTATCCTTTTAAAATGAAAAATATTGCATCTATATAATAATAATTTCATTTATACCACATATATTATTTAAATTTATCCTTATTATTATATATGTAAGGCCTTCGTGAAAAATTAATCACATCACTTTGTGAGGCACTAGTCCTTCGTACACATGAGCGATGTCATCATATCACCTACCAAATGAAAATTAAATATGTATATATATATATATGATATAATTAATAAAAAGTTATAATTATGTTTTAATTATCAAATATATATTTATATATACCATCATATCCATCCCTGAGAGGTGCTAATGGAAAAAATGAATGACATCGGTTCGTGAGGTGGTAATCCGCTATACAAATGAATTTTGATTTCGTGACACATTTGATTGAAGTGGGGATGGTTTTAGGTTATTATAATTACAAAATAACATATCATTATATATTATCTACTATTTTTATTCTATTATAATTTTTAATATACAATTAATGGTGAAAAAATAATAAATAAAAAGATGGAGCTTAATAAAGACAATTACATTCGCTTCGAAGATCCTCTTTTCTCTATCTTATTAAAGACCCCAGTGTTGAAATTTTGGGAACAAAAAATATATAAACCATGTATAGGAATTTTGGAGATCTATTTAGGTATTGTTTGGATGAAATATTTGGCTTGATATAGGGGAATAAGTAGAGAGTGGTTGCGACCATTTATAAGTGGAGGAAAGGAACCCTCCTAGAAACTACATGGAATTTTTCAAAAAGAATCCAAAAGAAAAAGGTAATTCCCAAGAAAAAACATTCTAAATGAACATATATTATAAATTTTGAAGTTTAATATATAAATATGTCAATAAAATATCATTTTCAAATGTTTTAAAGTAATTTTTCCCTTATCTTCTTAGTTAAACACCCTGTAAACCCATTCTTACCTTAACCACTATAATTTATTTTAAATATTTTTACAACTCATTATAGTAAAGAATTATGCTGAACTTATTAGATAATTTAAATTATTATGATTAAAAATAAAGATTATATTTTTTAAACTTCAATTTAATGATGTGGAAAATTTTAATTTAAAATTAATCCTGTAAATTTGACGAGAATACGAGATTTCAAACAAAGAATGTTCAGAAGTTTCCAAAGTTTTGTTACCCAATTTCTGTATGGAATTTATTTCAAGTAACTAAGTTATATTTATAGACATATAATTGAACATATTTTATTTCAAAATATATTAAAATATAATTTATCTTTAGAAATAATTTTAATGAAAAGGTAGTTTTCAATTTAAATTCAGTATTTTTCACTATTCATAAAAAAATTATGCTTTTTAGAAAATTCTCAAAACATGACCCTCAGATAATTTTTGAATTATTATTTAAAAAATTATCATAATTTATTTAGATAAATTATTTAAAGGTGTAAAAAATTTGTTTTAAAAAAATTCCAAAAATTAACGAAACTAATTTCTAAAAAAAATATAGTTTTTATGAGTAATATTGGATTTATTATTATCTATTGTCTATAAAATACATAAGATGAAATTTATAAATTTTATTGAAAATAAAATATATCTATTTCATTAACATCATTCATAAAAAGTGTTTTTCATTAATATATATAGGCAAAACGTGTTTGCTTTCATAAAAATAACTTTTAATAAGAAGTCTTCATTTATCATCAAATAGTTTTAGGTTTCATTTATAATTAATTGTCAATAAAGAATTAATTTTATATAGATATATTCATAATTTAGTTAATCCTATTTATACCTATCATTCCTATAGCTAGGTGATAAGTCTCATTTTAAATAATAACATTTTAATATTATATGATGTTTCTTTTAAACTCATTGTCGTATGTAATGAAAGATAAACTCATTTTTGCATGAAAAAAAGATAAAATTGATGGTCCAAATAGTTTAAAATAAGAAAATATTAAATTTATATGAAAAAATATTTCACAAAATATCACGGTGTTATAGAGCCCATATTAATCACTTTTTGGTTTCATTATTTCCATCTATATCCAAATTATGTAGTGCTTTATATATCACATTAGTTATAAAATATCTTATTGCATTTTATTTTTTTAAGGATGCTCCAATATAGTTTACCTTGATTGATTGTCACTTGTGTATATAGAATGGGGATATTCATATCTATCTCTTTATCATTTACCCTTGTCTCTCTCTCTCTCTATCACCTATGTCTTCTATTTTCTTTTCATGAAATATAATGGATTTTTTATATGAAATTTCTAATATATAATTTAATTATATTTTATATTCATTTTTTAATTTATTCATTAAATTTTCATTTATTATAAAAATTTAATAATTAAAATGATATTTCTTATTAATTTTATATAAAAACATTTATATTTTTCTTAAAAGATCATATAAAATTATTTTTCTCCTTCTATGAGTTTTTATTGTTTTCAATATCTAAATGAATAATTTCATAATTTTTTTTCATATGTAATTATGTAACCAATTGAAAATTATTATAAAAATAACTAATCTAATTATTTGTAACTGCTTCAATGAAATAAAAGTGCTAATATAATTCCTTTTGGAATTATATAAATTTTCTTATATTCATATAAAGAATTATGTATCTATATCTATTATATTTTATTTTCTACCCATTTTAAACAATTTATATTTTAGGTTAAATCTTTCTATGGGCATTAAAGTTCTTTTATCATCCAATTGTTTTTTGAGAATTGTTTTATATCTTATAAAAATTTCAATGTAACCAATTTTATTTTCACTGGCTAATCATACTATGAATTTTAATGGATCTGTGATTGTTTTCCCAATTATT
This sequence comes from Viscum album, assembly GCA_963277665.1. Classification (NCBI taxonomy): domain Eukaryota; kingdom Viridiplantae; phylum Streptophyta; class Magnoliopsida; order Santalales; family Viscaceae; genus Viscum; species Viscum album. Next base: position 140,049,816 of record OY728155.1, read on the forward strand.
ATTTACACAAATGTTTATATGTATCTATGTAATATTTGGGATGAATCTTATATATCAACATAATTAATTAGGTAATTCACACATATTATGAGATTATTATATATAATATTTTGTCAATAAACATATTTAACTCTATTATGATGTGGTTGAAGGGAGATAAGGATTATGTTTATGATACCTTATGATTATTGGGATTTTAATTACCAATATCATAAATTCATTTTTACGTTTACAGGATGGATTGACCTTTTTTTATTGATTACCACATACTAATATTTTTTTATAATATGTATGAGATCATATATACACTCTATTCATTGATATTTTTTCTAATGAAACTCATTATCTTAATTTATACAACTTTAGTTTATGTTGACTATATTTTAACAATTATTTGATAGTGAGATCGTGATTTGTTTGTGTATGTATCTCTCAAAGGTTTCTCGTATCGTGATAAATCCTCACAGGGTTAGTTTTAGAAGAAATACTAGGATATAATGTATGATGCTTTTATAGAATGATATATTATATATAAATATAATTTTACTTTCTATTATAGGTGGAAGTTTTAATATATAGTTTGAATATTTAATTATTAAAGATGATAAAAAATATATCAATTTAATTTGTTTCTTTTCAAACTATAAAAATGAAAAAAAACACTCACAACTTCATTAATGGTAGAATCCAAAGAATCTTACATTACATTACCTTCACATGATGTTTAAAAAAATTGAGTAGACTGAGAACTAATAACAAAATTCTAAAATTGGGTAAGATACTAACCAAAGGACTAATGATGGATCACCTAGAAACATAACCATAAGACATGAGTAAATATTAATATCAAAGCTAACTAAAACTTCATCATATTATAAGGATAAGATATAAAAAAACTATAAATTTTGTTAAAAAGGATATACAAATTATAAAATATTATATAAAAGTAAAAGAAAATATAACTAAAATTATTACAAAAAACCCAATACCCCATTTTAATATTTTATGAATTGAAATCCATGCTGATAATTAATGAAAATATAGGTGTCCAAGACCACACCCATCTTATTCTAGGATGAGGAACCTTTTTAAAGGGTAGGAAGAGAGATGAAATCCAAAGTGATTTTTGAAAAGGCAGTAATTTAATACCATTCATGGATCTAGATAACTACATATGAATTTTATGCATAATTATTTGAAAATAATGAAATATTATATATCCAAAACCATATAAAAAACTATAAAATATATATTTTTGATCACTTTTCTAGCTCTGGTATATTACACTTAAAATAATATTTTATAACTATTGGATGGCTATTATGACATGTATTTTATAAAATTAATATCTATATAGTATTATACCAATATATAGGAATTCCCCAAAAGCTCATCATTTTTATAATGGAATCACTATGGATATAAAATATTTATCACAACTATAATTTCATCTCTTGAATATTATAATGAATTTAACATCTAAAAATAATATTACACTTATTAAGATTAAACCACATGATTTTCAATTGATGTTAAAAACATAATAATAATGAACTATTTATTACAGTCCCTCAACATTATATCAATAAGTGTGAAAGTTGAGAATCCACACTGGAAAACATAATGAGTAATACAAAACCCTTAAAAACCATTGATTTTCATTAAAAATATTTACGAAAGAAGGAAATACACTCTTAAATAATAATATAATTGTATTTACCACCTATCCCCTGCATTGTGGTAATAAAAGTGGTAAAAATAACTTTTCTAAAATTTATCCCATATAGAAGAACCTTAATAAAGTCAAATTCTATTTTTCACATATAATAATCTCATTATGTCAAAAATTCTAGGGATGGTAATTAGACTCATATAAAATTGATGCGGAATCTAAATCTAACTAGTTCAATGGTTAAGAACTTTTGGCAGTTGAAACCATATGAATCAAACAGAAATGTTCTACATATTTTAGAGGACTATTCGGGGGGATATGTCTTATTTTAAGATATTTTTTTGAAGGAAATATATAGTTTATTAACATAACCTTACCTTAAAATATGGATTTTTTTTCTAATTTGTATATATATAGTAACTTCTCAGACTAGGATTTTAAATTGATGAATATATATAAATTTGAAAAAATATACTCTTTTATAATAAAAATGGAACACCCTAATGAGAAATTTATAACAATAATACTTAATTTATCTCCACTCAATCTTTAATGAATGTTTAATAAAAATTTTGAATCCTAAATAAAAGGTTTTATTCCATTAATAAAATTAATATTTAATTTGTGAACAGCATTTGAGATATCTATAGAGAACCATAACTCCACTCAGATGTATCCATCCTTCTACTCCACATAGTTATGTTAGTATTCTTGATGAGGGAATCTTGAACTAGAATGAAAAATCAATTTTATTGATCCACTTATTGAAATAACCTCATGTATTTAATGAAAGTAATGCTTTTTCTCATAAGGGGGGATACAAATCATAGTTAACTAGAGAAAAAAATCAAAATATGAAATCCCAAATTTCAGAAAACATGATATATTCTTACATTATATAAATAACCATATTAATTTTTTATAAGAAATCACTATACCTATGTTAATGATGATATTTCCCCCAAGAAACATTAAATCTATATCCCTCAATATAATAAATAAAAAACACATTTTCCCTTATAGAATCCTTACAGAAATAAAAGACTGTTTTTATTTAGCTATAAAATAATTATGATAATAAAAAATAGGATCATTATTGTTTATGGAAATAAAATTGTACAAGAAATTTTGGATGATTATTTTTTTCTAAAAGATAAAAAAATGTGGGTTTCAGTTTTTGAAGGAAAAACAAATATATTTTTCAACTAGTAAAGATAAAAACACCATTTATAAAAAATAATTAATAGAATATACTACATATAATTTCAAAATACGCTAAGCATGTATATAAAATTATCTAGTGAAACAACCATGAAACAATGAATTTTTTATATAAAAAATTCTCATAGAATTAGAAATATCATATTCAGCATGAAAAAAAGTTAAGTGTTTTTTGTGGTAAGATAAGGCATGGAATAAAAAAATTTATGTATCAGGTGAAATTAATTCAAAATTTACTCTAATGAAGTAATAAAAAATCCACATCCTCCTTTGTAATAAATGATAAAACATAATATTGGGTATCCAAACCACAAAATATCATTATTTAAATTTAAATAATTTAAATAAAATCTATTTTCATACATATATCCCACCCTATTGTAACGATGGAAGAAATATATATCAGGTATTCATTATTTATATGAATGTCCTAAGAAAATTCAATGAAATATTAACCCTCCACATCTTCCTTATGAATAATAAACTTTTTATTATCAATTTTTTTATCAATAATAGATCCTCTCAAAAAATAAATGGGCCACATATTGCTCTTAAATGTCATTTCCATATTCCTTATACAGAAGTACATTCCAAAAAAATTTTATTGATCATGAATGGAATATGCATTTCAAATTTTTAATATTTGATAGAATAATGATCGACTGTGACACCTCTACATCAAGGGTTACTCTTGTCGGTTTGGGCATAGCTTTAGAATATATGTTATCTTTTCTTGGCTTGTTGAAGGAATACATGAGGTTTGGACTAAAAATAGGCAACTAAGATGGGATTTTTGTTGCTTTAATAGCTATAACATCTCCCTAGGAAAATTGGAGGATTATTTCAGAATTATAAAAATGTTGTATATCCAACTTACAAAATAGCATGGTTCTTGAGAAGAAGTGACTCAACCCAATGGAGACTGGCCAGCCAGTAGAGGCCATCATCTTTCTAGTGGAATGCTTCAAAGCCCAATGAGGTAATCAAGATTATAGGTGTTTCAAAAATTTCCTCCTCCACACACCTTTTCTCATTATCATAGTTCTCTCTTGACTCCCAATGACCTAGGTTCCCACCCAATTGATTTTAGTGCAATCTTCTTCTTTTAGTCTCCTTTATTTGATTCTATAACAATGGTTTGATTCATATATTCCAATCCAATGAGTTCTTTCTAATCCTAAATCAATTCCCTTATTTTATCCTTGGTCATAAAATATTATATTCTTGATATATTGATCAAATAAATTGGTATTTTCATGATCTAATAATAAATTCATTGATTTTTTATAGAATTGGCACCAAGAATCAAGGAATTAGCATATGTAAAACGCTTGTACATAGACTAATGGAATAAATAATCCTTCTTGGTTTTTATATTATCCCACCATTCATAGATTTGGTTACTTTTAAACATAAATCCTATATGTATAATCATGCAATATTGGAATTGGTTCATGGATTTGATAGTGCTTCTAGACTGAGAGGATGACCTATTATACTGAATTATAATTGGAATTAATGTAAGAGGACCTTAACATTAGAGAATGTTATATGGGGTCTTTGAATGTTTGTTTTGTGTGTGTCTATATACCCATCAGACCTATGTTTTATTATTTACAACATGAATTTTGATTTTATATCCATATGAACCATGTGATCATTTTTTCTCACATATGTTTTGTTATGGTTGTGACTCTTGCATGATTTGATGTGACACTTGATCTATCATTCTGTAAACTTGTTTTTCATGTGTTGGATTCTCAGTGTTCTATAGTTTATATGAGTTAATACATAATGAATATCATCCATTGAGATGGTTTTTTGCGATATTTATGGACATGAAAATGGGGTATCCCTTCCAGAGGGATGTGTCAAATATGTTTATTGAATTATCCCTCTGAGGAGGAAGATGTTCCAGACATTGCTAGTTGAAATTATTTTTGGTAAACTGGTGAAGTAGATAGAAATGGTCTCTACGTACCAACAAATATATTTTTTCTTTTCTAAAATACTTGTAGGTTACATGTCTCTAGTGTAGTTTTATGGGTTTCACTAGTATTTCTTATGTAATTATGTTAAGGGTCGTTGGTGGTGTACAACTGAATATTTTACAAAAACTCTACTTGGGCATTTTGATATGCTTATAGAGTTCATGACTACAGATACAGTAAAGGAAAATTTACCTATAGTGGATAGTTGAACGTGTTTATAAGGACAATGTGGATGTAGAGGATAGATATCAAGATAGATGTATGCTTCTATTTTGTTCATATACATTTCCTCACACATTGATTCTTCATGTGACATCCTATGTTTTTGAATTGTGGAAATTTTCTAAAGGAAGTTTAGATTTTCATTTGGTTGAAGGGTTTTTTAATTATAAATCATCTTAACAGTGTAAATCATTGTCCTAGAATACTTAAAAGTGTTTTTAGGATGGATTTAACTCTCTAGAGGTGTCTTAGGTGTTCGGTTCAGTTTAGGGAGCATCAGTCTTCGTATCCCCTATTTTTTGAAATATAGAGGGAAGTATGTGATTAGAATATGGTTAGTTCTAAACATGTACATAAACCATTTGGGGATTAGAGTATTCCACATAGTTTATAAAACTATTCACCTTGGAACACTTTTTTATGCAAGATACTATAGAAATTTGAAAAGGAGAAACACATTAGCTACGCACAATTTTTCTAACCATACATGAGCCATGTGAGGGGAGTATACCTTTAGACAGTGTTAGGACAAAGTTGATGCATAGTTTACCCAAACATGTGTCCAAACCATGAAACTAATTACTAGGGGTAAAATTACACTTTCTACATGGTTTAATCTAATCTTTATCCTCCAATTTATTCTCCTCCACATTCATAGTATCCCTCTGCTCAAGGTCCCCATTGGATCTCCTCATAGGAATGGTGAGATCACCTTTATTCATGCTCAAAATATCTTTCCTTTTATTGTATTGGATCATACTCAATAATTTTATCATTCCTCTTCCTCATTTTCTTAATAGAATTTATCATATTTAATTTGATTTCAATGATAGCTAATATAAACTAATTTATGGGTGTTTTCCAAATTCTTTTATTTCTATCTTTCTAGGTCAAATAAAAGACCTATATTGGATGAGTGAAGTGTTATAAGAATGATGTTGGTGTTATTTTGTTTTTCCCTTAATATCTAAAATTTGAATAAAATATGTTATTTTTTCACACATCAGAATTCCCAAGTGTTGCCCTCAAAATTGAAATTAATAATGAAAATTATTTTAATAAATTTAAATTGTAATCATTATTTTAAATTCAACCATTAAAGGTTGTCCACCTCAAATTTAAACACCCCCTTTTTGGGTGTGACGCTTTTATTCCATGACCTAATATTTCTTAGTAAATTTAATCACCATTTATGATGATTATTATAATTTTATGATTTAAATTTCTTACCTAAGTATCAATCACCTTTGAGGGGTGTTGAGTTATATGTCACATAATATTTGTTGAAATTATGCTAAATGAGTCAATATTTCACCCATGACTCATTTTATTATAAAACCACCAAAGAGGTGTGTTTTCTTCTCTAACAAAAAAGGGAATTTAAATTGAGATGTTTTTATAGTAGGTGACAAGATTAGGTTAATGTATCTATTAATTTATACATGATTTATGAAAAACATAATTCTTATGTACCTAGCCTTCGTAATTAAATTATGCTTAGATTATATTTTACAAATAAAATTTTTAAAAAAGGAATGAAATGTGGTATGATAAGTGAAATTTGAATCGATGAAGCCCATAAATGATTATTATATACTAATATGAAATATGTAAAAGGGAATTATATTATTCCTTAAGTGATATTAGTTTCTTTATTAATCAATACAGTGGACATGCTCATCGGTTTCTTGAATTTCATTATGTCTTATGTGATACTCTAGATCATTTTTATAGAATTCACAAGACATGTTCATAGTCTTTTTTGAGATTATATATAACATGAGAAATATTAGTTTCATCATTATAAAATATAGTGTATAGGATCATAGGTTACATGAATTATGTTATTCATTGAGAAATTCTTGTTTTTCCTTATATTTAATTCCATGGATGGGTTTATAGGATAGATAATTATTTTTCATGCTCTGAGTGATACTTGAGTTTCCTTTTTACAGAATGCCATGGATGGACAGAAAGGGAAATTGAATTTTTCAAGTTATTCTTGGGTTTCCTCATTACAGAATTCCATGGATGGTATCATAGAATAAATAAGATCATGTTACTCTTTGGTGGATACTTAGGTTCCTCATTATGTAATTTCTTGGATGGGATCATAGGGAAAAAATTATATCATGCTTGTTTATTAATACATACAACTAGTGGTATCTTTTTACAATGATTATTATAGTTAGAAACCTTGTATTTTAACTTAGGTCAATAAAAAACTAATGTTATTATAATAACCAAGTATTTAATTCATAAATATCACATATTAATAGATCAATATTCATTATATAACATAATGATCCATGCTAGAATCATTTAGGCCTAGTTCCTTTGGAAACATGGACACATAATTAACGAGTCCATAAGTGAGATATGTCATCTCCCACTATGTTCATAATAACTAGAACCCTTTTTATAAATATCATATACATAATAACATTCATCATAATCTGGGGAAAGGAAGCATAAGAAAGAATGCTGTCAGATCTTGAGTATGGATAAAAAAGGGAGATATCAACATATCATAAGAATAAGGGTATGAGAACACAAGGATAACATTTTAAAACCATACACCTCATATCATATATAATAATATTGGGTCATGGAATAAATCTATCACTTCCTAATATACAAAACTTAATGGAATAAAAGAATACTAAACATGAAAACATAACATTTTCATAAGGCATATATTTATAGTTTATACATAAAAATAGAAAATCATTTCCTTAGTAATTCATGGATTATCCATAAGAATATCATAGATAAACCAGTTTACTAGCCAAACCATAATAGTAGTTAAGGTTTTCTCTAAATAAAATCATAGTGGATATAGTCCCCTACTGATCTAGTTTAACTACCCATTTCAGTTCTATTTATCTCTATGATATAAATATTTACCCAATATTTTGGAGATAGATATATGTCCCACCCATCTTGGTTATAATGCAATAGAATACTTTGTTAAAATGAAACCGATATCCCTTTTTATAACATAACCACCATCACATAATGAAAATCATACATATGTGTTCCATAGTATCATTAAATATTTATCATATCAAAACCCATAAAAATAAATGGGTTTTGTAAACATTTTATCACAAACATAACCTGTGGAATATTAATATGTTTTATAATCATTTCATCATTTTATCAATGTATATCCCTTGAAAAAAACAAGAATTTTTAACAGAAATTTTATCATGGTATAACCTGTGGAAGATAAATGGGTTTCATAAACACATTTTCATCATAAATAAAAGCCATCAAAAAAATAAGAATGGTATCCTTAGACCATATCCCTAGTAAATCATAAGTAACATCAAAGGATTCCATCTTAGTTGGAAAATTATTTTTAAATATCACTTGGAAAATATATAGAGGAAAATAGCCTTTCCAATTTGAAAAATAATTTTTAAAAAATAAAAAATTTTCAAAATCTTTTTCTTTAAAAATAACCTTGGAAACTTATAAATGAATAATTCAAAATTATTTTAATCATTTCGTGAGGAAAATATCCTTTCCATTTTGAAAACCAATTTCATTAAAACAAAAAATTCAATTTTTTTTTGAAATTATATTATTTGAAAATAACCCTTGAATAATATAAATGAATATTTAAAAAATCATTTGGCCATGATGGAAGAAAATACTTTTCATACCGTACATATTAAAATAAATATTCCTTTAATATTTTTGGTAAAAGGAAAATAGATTTTTTTTTGGAAATGAATAAAATATTACCTTTAAAACACTTTAAAAAATTCAATCATGGGTAAATATTTATTTAATAATTCCAGTGGAAAATGTAAAAACATTTTTTTCAAAATATTTTTAGAAATCATGTATATTGAAGAAAATTGGAATTTTAACCAAACAGAGAAAAAAGTCAGTTTACATTAAAAACACTATTTTTTTAATATTGAGTACACAAAGAGAGTAAAATGTTGGGATAACATATATTCTCATGAAATAACCATATGAAAATAAAATTCATGAGTATCTTGAGATATTTATCATTATAAATAGAATCATAACTAATACTGTTAAACAATGAGATTTTATCATAAAAACATTACCATTATAGTAACACTGAATTATAAGCCCCATGAATGAATAAAATAAAATAAAATATAAAATATCCTGAGAATAAATAAAATGATGATATTAAATGTTAATGTGTCTATATATACACCTCATAAAAGAACATAGGTTCATAACATAACATATGCCTCAGAGAAGTCAAATTGCGACAAAAAATCCCTTACAACTTTGGTAACATTTGATCCGTAAACCCCATTAAAGACAGATCATAAAAAGGATATGTAAATCCCCATAATTTTAGGATATTCATCATAAAATACATTCATGGTCGTCATATGAACCACATAAAAAACATGTGTTGAATATAGCATGTGTTTCATAGAAAATAAAAGTAATATATAAATTCATTACCATAAGTCTCAAATTTATTTATACATATTTAAACCTCTTATATATAATAAATATAAGTTTATTATAAATATATTAAATACCCATAATTATATATATCATACCATATATGATTTACTTATGAATTTTTATTACTACTTTATTTATAATTCCTCATTAAAATCAGGTTTTGGGTAATTCCAACTTTGTTTTTCATGTATGTTTTGATTTTTTATTTTTGTTCCTCTTAATTTGATCATGGTTATATAATATAAATAATTTTAACCATGATATCAGTATAATATATATTTTGTATAAATTTATTTAGCGTAATCCTTAAATTGTAGAGATAGAAAATTAAATACACTATTCATGGATATGGTAGTCCGTACGTACAGATGAATGCTACTTATATTTCTCTAATGGATGAAATAAAAGATATTAAAGTAATATATTACCTTTCCATAATAATTTTTATGTCACATATATATATAAAATATATTTATTAAATTTAACCTAATCACCTTTCATTCAAATTGTTAGTGAAAAATGAATCACATCACCTCGTGAGGCGGTAATCCGCCATACACATGAACAATATTATTTTATTATCTGAAAAACAAAACTTAAGAAGGTATATATGATATTATAATTATATAAGTCCAATAATATCATAAATAATAAATATAAACATTTTATACTTCATTATATTCATTCATGAGAAGCGGTTATGGAAAATAAATTATGTCGGTTAGTGAGGTCGTAGTTGTACGTACATACGATCAATAGTTTAGTTTCCCTTTTGAGGAAGGATGATATGGTTGTAGTTCACAAACCTAATATAGAAAAATATCATAATATTTAGGATAAATAAGCTATTGTATCTTCATGTTTTAACAATAATTAGATGAGGTGGGAGAAGAAATAATATAAAATGCTTGGTTAGGGATGTGTTCTATTCTTTAGTAAAATTCTAATGAGTTTCACCAAAATCCATCCTAGGTTGGATTTATGAAAAAAATAAGGATTAAATTACCAGTGTAGGGAAGTAAGGATGTCATTTTGGTAATTAATGGACAAACCAAAGTGTTTTTGATGTTTTAAGAGAAGAGGAAAAGGGTGGCCTTTTATAAGTGAGGTGAGTGACACACTTATACTATTTGAAAATAAAAATGTGTACCAACGTTTTTAAATTGAAAAAATGATCCAAATTATTCATTTTAGAATCTGATAAGTTATAAAGTTTAAATATAGTCAAGAAATGTTTTTTGGACAAGTTTTAAAGTAATTTTACCCCTTATCTTTTTTACCCCAATTAAACCTCTTTCTTCCTTAATCATGGTAATTAATTTTTATGTTTTTTCAATTAATCATAGTGAAAAATTACATTGATATTAGTAGATAATAAATATTATTTTTATTCTAAATAGAGATCCAATTTTTACAAATTCAATTCACATAAATTCCAAAATTTAATTTTAGATTATCCCCATAGCTGTGATAAAAAAGTGGTTTTCCAACTAGAAAAGTTTCAAAAGATTAAAAAATTTTTATATTAAATTTGAATACCAAATTGATTGAAATGACCTAAATTTGATTAATAGATATATAATTTAAATATTATTATTCATAAAAATTTGGTATCAGATCCAATTTCTTCCGTTGTTTTACTATTTTGGGTTGGTAGATAGGAGACTAGGAATGTGTCAGTGCTTGGTAAATAGCCATGTTTGGGATTTATCAACCCTCATATGGGGAAAAGGACATGTGGCATGGGAGGATATTTTTTTTCATTATATTCATTATTATATCTTATTATTATTTAAACTTTAAATATTGATGTACCTTATTCTAATTATTGATTTATGATATTTTGGTATTTTACCCTTGGCCACAAGGAAAGTAAGTATCATTATATGGATCATTATAGGCACATAGAGATTAACATTCCATGCATCTTCCATGCCATATAGTTTTTACTCTCAAAATTCATAATATTTTTGATATGTTCCTTGAGGATATAAAATACTACTGTTGTTATTAAGAATTCTTATTACTATAACATGTTTATGTTATAACTTAACTTGCATTCTTGTAAACCATGTTGTGTGATAAATTTCTATGTTTACATAAATTATTATTACATGAAACCATGAATTAAGATAGTTATTGTATATGGTTAGTCAAATAAAATAGTCGTATCAACATAGAAAATGTTTTTTAAAATACCTTGATGGTGGAATTCTATTTGGCTATCTGATTACAACATGTTTGAGTCATGTATCATTGGATAAATGGATTGGAATGTGAATAGTTACAATTAAATAGTATTGAATTTTAAAATTTATAATTTTTATGAGAGATGTATAAATTGAGAGTTTAAATACTAAAAATTGAATCATTATAGTGATGGGTTGTAGTTATATGAAGGATTTTTTACATTTAATGGAATGTACCATGGTAATTAGGGAATGGTGATTGATCTAACCAGGCTATTAAATAAATATAAAATTGTTTAAAATATGACCTATAAATTATGAAATTTATTATAGGTTATATGCCCAATTTGACTCAAGTAGGCCTATCTTGTCCCATTATAGATGTGAGATAGACTTGACTCAACCAAGTTGTGAGTTGGTAATTGTGCTTTATTCTTATCAGATAAACCCAATAAAGGTGTGTTGAATTATTAATAAGTCAATTGCTATTGGGTTGATTTTAAATGGATCCAGGATGGTATGATGTGACCCTAATAGGATACCATTATGATTTATATTCATTATTTCTTAATCCATGTGGGTATACTTATGAAACATGGTATGGTTATTTAAAGTGTCAGTTTCCTCTTATATGTGTCATGTACAAATGTATTGTGGAAGATTACTAAATGAGTTACCTTAAAATTATAAATACCATGTACTATACTTTTTGAGCTTTATTATATAAGTATTTAGTTAACTATAATACCAATTACAACCTAAAGGGTGTTTTCCTATATAGGTTGGATTTACATTTTCTTTAACTAATCCTAATTGTGATATCCTTATGGATGAATAAAATGGGAAAAAAATAAATTGATAAGATAAATTTCGTAATTATGATAGGATGAAATCTAATAATAATTCCTAAAAAAAGTTTGAAATGACTTGTCTGTATTCCTTAGGGTGTTAGAGAAATAAATCGACAATCATTTTCTCTTTATTACTGGTACATGACGTTCTCAAATGTGTATCAATTTAATAGCTTAAATGAACCCTTAATGGTTTTCATAGCTTGGCCCATATATATGGGTTGTTAAATCCTTCCATGAGTTTTTCATTAGATAGTATTGTAAATGTATCTCATAGAATTATTCTTCTATTACTTGAACCTAAATGAGAGGTGTTAGTACCCAGTGATCGATTTTCTGAATAACTCATGTTTCATAATTGAGGAATTGTTTAATAAAATAATGGGACAACCCTACTATAGATAAACCATCCAAACCTGAAGCATTGATAAATGTTGTATTGTTTTCTAGATGTTATGTGTCCTTTAGGTGCTATGTTTCTGAGTATTACTCTTATATTATAAAATGAAACCTGGCTCGGATGGGTGTTCATGTGGTAAATTGACCCTTGTTGAGGATGAAAGCATTGTGTAATTCTAATAATCAATGAGTTAGAAAATAATAAGGCATGGGCGACCACTTATTAGGTTACGTGGCCCTAAATATTCTTCCCTACTGATTGATTACTCAATAATTTATCATCAAGGTCAACATCAGAATGCGATAATATTACTTTGGACTTAAATATTTTGTATGGTAAAATTGATACATGGGTACATAAATCCAATAGACCTATGTATTGTATTGAATGGTATACCATTGTTTTTATAAAACCTCAGGGTTGTTTTCTTTGATACAAGATATACCATCAAATTGATAAAATGGTAAAATGAACTATATGAGTTTGGTGAAAATCATTAAGACTTGATATGCTAACTTTTGATCATAGGTCATCTCCAATGTATAATTTCATCTGAGATAAAGGAAATCAAAATTTTCCCAATATAAGGGATGATTTTGCAAAAGGATCGGGTGTTGTGACACGTCGATCCGTTTTATTTTGTCTTTAATTTTTTATGTTAGTGACATGTGTGAGTATGGACCAGAGGAGTGACATGTGTATCTTCAAAATTAATATGACCTAGTGCGCTTGTATGTGTATTATTATTCCATCTTCTTAAAATTATTTCATGGTATAATAGTATTTTCCATGTCTTGAATTGTTGTTAGTGGTCAATAAAGTGTGTGTTGTTGGATGAGTTCCTTTCCTCAGTAATCGACGACTTGGACACTCCTAAGGTGGGGAATGTCACATCAATTGAAGAAAAGTTTTTAATTCAATATATAGGGAGAGAAATAGTAAAATATGATTTGAGAGTGATGAAATTTTCTTCTGAAAACCTGTGAGGCTAGCAATCATGTTATCTAGTCCTTGACACAATACTCGAGATAAAAACCATTTATTAGTTTGAATTAAATATAGAAATTATATTTTGACTTGTGTTTCATGAGAAACCATAGAATGTAATGATTCAGTGTTATGTCAGTGCTAGTAAGGTACTATGATGATGAAATATTTTTCTACGTAAACAAACACTAAAGACTACATTCACGATTTATGCATTAATGATCTTGTAATTCATTATTAGTGAGGGAATCATGGTTAGTTATTGACTCCACATCAACAAGAATAGTTTAGTTCTTCAAGGAAGTCAACCAAGGAAGGATTGACTGTTATTCGAGTCATAAATTGGTATGGTTTGTTTTAAACCATGGCAGACTCTTTGTCTTTGATTTGATTTGAGTTTCTCAGGCATCACTGGTAATCATTGTTATACTTTTATTATACTCATGGTTTAGTGATGATCATATCCCCTATGATGACATCATCTTGGGTACAATAATATATTATCAATTATATGCAAAGATAAAGAGAGAAACTAAACTCCTTATAGTACAAGTAAATAAAATCCTTTATAAATTTACTCTAGAATCATGGAAAATTTTTAGAGGCATTGAATTTCTTGAGTTATATTGGGATTTCTGAGTAGGAAAGCCATGGATGGATTCATAGAGAAAGAACCAAAATTTCCTATGAGGTTTTGATACCTTAAATTTTTAATTAACTATATATTTTACCTTTATAAATATTTCCAATGGTTTAAGAAAGGATTCAGGAGAATACAGGTCTTGTTCAGAGCCCAAAGCTCTAGGATTTAGAGGAAACATCAGAGGAACATGTTTTCACACAGTTAGTGATAACCATGCACCTAAATCTATGCGACCATGTAAGGGTGGTACAGAATTTGTTTAAACCATGAATTGGTGGTTTAGACCATGTGGGGATGAGATATAGGTTTCACACTAGTTGTTCATGGTTTGTCTAACCATGCGTTGTAGGCCGTACTAGGTGTGATCCTTTGGCAGTGGGGTGTGCATGGTTAGCACACGTCTTGGAAGACCATGCAGTCAAACCATGTGACTTTTAATGTTTGGTTGAAATGTAATTTTTTACATTGTCTCTTTATAACATATCCATATTATTCCTTTCTCCTCCCACACATAGCATCTCTTACCCTTGGGCTCTCTCTTCATGCATAAATCTAGGCTGGGTGATATCTACTTCATCCGAAATTCGATCGAGCCTTCATCATTCTCATTGGATATCCACCAATAATATATCTATTCCTAAAAAAAACATTCAAAATTTTTATTTCATTGACGAATTTACTTTTTTGTGATCTCATATGCCTTATTTTTTAGACTGTTTGTCTATTTACATGATTTCTTCTCTTATAACCTGTACTAGAGGCAAAATAAATGAGGAGTCAACTACCAAGATGATGTAGATTGTGTATTGGTTTTATCTCAATGTCTTGGTGTTTATATATATGTCATTGTACATGATTACATATTTTCCAAGTGATGATATTAAATGAATTATTCTTAAATAAAATGAGTAGGCATGTCCAATACAACTCACATAAACTATTTGATCATTGTTAATGGTTAAGGAACATTAATTTAACTACCCATTTGGGTATGTTTCTAAATAAATAAAACAACCCTGGGTGTCTTATGAATTTGGTTAACCTTTTGAAGGTGGTCTTTACCCATTTCTTTGGGATGTTAAATGAAAAGGGTAAGATATAATTTAATTGAATTAATAGAGAATAAAATACCATGTTACTATGCCTTTAGATGTTTCCTATCTCATATAGGATTGAAATGTTATTTAAATCTAAATTCTGAATTACGATGAATGAGAGGATTCATGCAATGCTTGGCCTTAAAAGACTATTCATTTATTTGATCCAAATTTTGAGGTGAGTTAATTTTTTTAAATAAATGTAACATCCGGTTAAATTAAAAGTGAACATAAATGGTATGGTCAATCTTTAGGCCCATGACCATTCATATTTCAATCTCAAGTGTGAGAGATGGTTTCTGACATGGAACTATGTTTATAAACTCATTATACTTATATAATTAAATGATTTTAATTGGATTTATCATGTACTTTAGTTGACACATGGGTTATTATATGAGAACCATGGAAAGACTCACTTGGGAGATAGATTGTATAAATAAAGGTCATAATTGGACTACATATGTAGACTAACAAGGACATGATCAGAGGGAAGACTAGTATTATGACCCAAGGGAAACTTGGAATACCTATGTGGACTTCTAAGTATGATATTGGAGAGTGGATCATTATATACACAATGAGTGACACTTGTCATCCTGTTACAAAAAGCTATGTATAGACTCTGATGGTCGTGACTTTATGCCAATCCTAGAGTAATACAAAGGGACTATGAGGAATTACTAGGATGGGCCTCTAAGGTGATGGGTTCATATATTCCTAGATTGATAACAAGGTTCCAAATTTGGAATTTCGGTGATGGGATCGCGTTCCTTTAAAATATTAAAGGAAATGATTATAGGATACATCTTACAAGACAAAGAAAAAGATTGTATTAAATGGAATCCTTACATTATATGATGACCTTAGTATAGACATATTGACCGAATATGATTCATGGGGTATGCTTGGACTAAGATCCAGGTACCAAGACTTTATTATAAATCAAATCACAACTAATTGATTACTCAGAGATATTATGACTTAGGCTGAAGCAGGTAGCATATGAAGGGTGTTCCAAGGGAACCCGGACCTATAAGGGTTATTTATATACCACACATAATTTATAGATTCTATTTTTACCTATACACTTTTTATCATATATTCATGAACTCGATGGAATTATACACTGTTTGTGGTGGCCTAATGAGTTTATCTCACAACCTACGTGGGCCATTTTTTGGTACCCGGAAAGACTTCATGGTTGTAGCCAGGGACGGGGGAAAGTGCCTGATTGCTGATAATTTATTTATTATATCATGATAGTGGAGGAGTAAAAAATTGATCTATGGCTCTTAAAATATCCAAAGATAGTATTTTTGGTATTTTTGGTTATTTTTTTATACTTTTATGTTCATGTACCTACTGTCATATCTTCTTGTATTTCCTATTTGTATTGCATGCCATGATCATGATTCTATATATGAAATTAATGGATGTGTCTACTTAGTTATTATATGATGGATAATTAGTTCTCCAATATTAAATTTTCTTTATGCTTCCCCTATTGATTGTTATGATTGTTCCACTATGATAACCTATGATTAAGAGGGTATAGTCTCCCCTAGTCCACTATGGAACCTAGTTTCTAGTTGGGGACCTCTAATGTATGGGGAGGTGAACTTGAGGTCATATGGCCAACTGGGTTCAATTACTATTTAGTGAACTGGGTTTAGGTTATCACACATAAACACTAGTATATTCATTGACTCGAATGCCAGGCGAATACCACTTGGGGATCAATTAGTGTTTTGATATATGAATGTTTTAACTATGTAATGATGCCTCACTTATAAACAAAGGAGTATGGACTGGATTGGATTAGATTCATGGACTCTAGTAGATGCTTTTGAGGGTACATCAGACTTGTAGTTGGGATCAGTTGTTTTAATTAAAGGTTTTAAATCCTTGGGTATTGGATATGGTAGTCACCTATGTTCATGTTGTGGAACAATAGAATATATAAAGTTTTTCTATAGAAGTAATATAACAACCCTTCTTTTGATTTTTGACTTAAACATGATTTATTACATAAAACATTAACTTGATACAACATGGAAGATTGAGAGTTCTAGTGATTTGGGGCTTAGGAACATTATATAATAGCTTAGAGCATAAAACAAAACATCTTTATTGAAAATTTCCTTTACATAACCACTACATTCCCTTATACTTAGCATTGTATGAGATAACCTGAGGACATACATAAGAAAGTGGTGAGCCATAAAGCCCAGTGAGGGAGTAAAAAAGGTATAACCTGAATATTACAATACATGATATGAAATAGGAATATCAATGAAGCGCAATAGAAACATGAACATACTGTCATGATATAGCATGATTATCATAACATGGAAATGTGGCAACAACACATAACATGGAATTAGCATGAGCCAAAGATCATTGCATTTGGAGCATGAGTAAAACCTCATTGCAAATGAAGCACAAGTAAACCCTAGTTTCACTTGAATTATAATGAGTCAACACTCATTGCACATGAGGTATCATGATACTATAATTTACCCAATTCATTGGAGCACTATCAGGGCACACCCTTCTTAAACATTTCATTTCATGCATAAGTGTGCCACATGAATCCTACAACATGGAATCATTCAACATCATAATTTATTCCATGATAATGGAATGTGGAATACATACATGAAAATATATAATCAATAAGTAGATGTGTGTAAAGGTGAATACCCTTGATAGAGAAATGGGCATGGTATTCACTACATAATGACTTTGGCTGGGAAAATCACGGTGCAATTTCGGCAGCATAACAGCGTGACATAGGAATTCATAAAAAAGGTTGATGAGAGAGAAATGGGTGTCTCATAATATGTATATGAAATGGATAATAATGGGTTCATATATATTCATGTCCCAACAAATGTAATGGAATATATATTTTTAATACAAAATAATTTCTTAAATGTAAATGAGGAGAGAGAAATTCCTTACGGAATATCCACATGGTAACTGGTGTACATGAGAGGAATTTAATTTGAGATAAAAGGGTCTATCATCATTCATAAAAAAATAGGGAATTATAACTGAGGTTTAAAATCATAACCTAGTATTTATAATTGAAAATAAAATGCCATAACAATATTAAGAAACATGGATAAAAAGAGAAAGGTAGGAATCCCTTACTAAGAAGTGTGATCCCAAAGGATTCAGAGAGGATTTAGAGAGGTTTTTTGGGAGATTGGGGTGCCTTGGGAGGATTATAGAGAGAGGATATAAGATTTTTGACAAACTCTAAAGGCTTTTAGTTAAGGGGAAATTGGTTCTTGGGAGGATTTATATAGGAAAGGAGAGGGAATTATTTATTATTTAGGTTTGGGACACCACACATTAAACTAATCAAAACCACAAAAAATACAATGATTTTTCCAATGGTTTCTTCCAAAGGGGAGTGGAAAAAAATATTTTATAAGGACAATGGCCGAACCTCTTAAAAAAATAGGGTTTCTTTTGTGGAGGTGAGTCACACTCTCAAGGAAAACAATTTAAAAAGACAAGGTCTTGGAGGGTCCACTAAAGTTTTGTAAAATAAATCAAACTAACCCAAAATCACATTATTTTAACTGTAAAACATATAATGTCTGAATATAATGTTTATAGTGTTTTATTACATCAATATTGGGTCATTATTATTTCATAAAACACATTATATATTTAAATAGTATTTAATTTTTATCCAAAAATTTGACTGTCTCAGAAAATTATGAAAAATTCACCATTGGTTAATTTCGACATCATGATTCCGAAAATAATATTCATTTTATTGAAATAATTTTATTAATATGTGAATTTTTACTTTTAAAATAAAAACCGACATTTATTGAAAATTCATGGGTTTTACAAAAACAGCTTTCAAACCATAATAAAAATTACAATTGCATTCATAAAATTGTACAATAATTTATATTTAATAAAAAGAAATTTAATAATATTAATATTTTATTAAAATATTATTTAATTAAAAAATATAATAATTCATCATAATATATTTCTTAGTTGAATATAAACTAAAAATATTATTTGCGATTTAAAAACTATTTAAAAAGTAACAATAATAAAATGAAAGTATATTATTTATTATATACAAAAATAATGTATATAATCATAGTGCAATGGTATTGTTACATAACCCCTTATAACACCTACATAATACTGAAGGGTAAGGTGTTCGATGGTGAAAAACTCTTGTGGTGGATCAGATAACATTGCTCGGGTATTAATCTTTATTAACTTCCACTTCTCCCATAGTTAATTATGATAATGCTTAAAGTATTCAAGCTCGGCTTGGGATTGGTCAAGAGAGAAGCCCAATGATGCCACCTTTTTTCCAAGCTCTTACAAATGGGATTTATATAGGGAAAGTCTACTGGATGAGGTCATCACTTCCTTTGTCTGAGTAGATTGGATTTATTAAAGCCCTATATTTATACGAATCAAGTGATCAGTGTTCAATAACTATATTAGAAATGGTCACAATTCTTAACGATATTTTAAAATCCAAAAAACATAAAACAAGTTATGTTCATGTTTTATATAACCATTTTACATAATAAGACATTTAATTCGATCAAGAGGAATTTTAATTAATGAATGTTTTGGTCGTTAAAATCTTCCCCCCTTAAGAAATATTTCCCTTGAAATTTATTTTTCCCACACTAAAACAAATGTGGGTAACTCTACTTCATCACTTCCTATGATTCCCACATTTCTCTTTCAAACTAGTTGTTTCTCCACAACAATTTCACGAGGGGAATTGTCTTATTTCATAGAACTTTTTCCCTATGATCTATGATCTTCATTGGTTCCTCCACATAAAAAGATCATCCTTTAACTGTGCTACCACTGAAGATAGTACATGTGAAGGGTCTAGAATGTAATCCTTTAATAGGGATACATGAAGGATAATATGTACTTTGTCCATGGAATGTGTAAGTTCTAGTCAATAGGCCACAGCCCCGACACGATCAAGAATCTAAAAGGGGCCTATGTACCTAGGACTTAAATTACCTTTCATTACAAACATCATGACCTTATTCTATAGAGATATGTGTAGAAATACCATGTCTCCAACATTAAACTCAAGGTTTCATCGACGGTTATCTGCATAACTCTTCTATTGACTCTGGGCTGCCTTGATATGCTGCTGAAGGGTTTTCACCTTCTCCACCATTTTTTCAACAATTTCTGGTCCTACCTATTTATGCTCACTGACTTCATCCCAACATATCGGTGTTATGCACCTCTTCCCATACATGGCTTCATAATGTGCCATTCAGATTCTTGAGTGGAAACTGATATTATAAGAGAACTCGCTTAGAGGAAAATGCTGATATCATCCTCATTTAAATTCAATTAAGCATGCTTTCAATATGTCTTCAATTTTTTGAATAGTCCGCTCAGATTGGACATTAATTTGAGGATGATAAGCTGTAATGAAGTGCAGCTAAGTATCCAGAGCATGTTAAAGACTCTTTCAAAACATAGAGGTGAATCTTGGATCTCGATCAGATACAATAGATAATGGTACTCCATAAATCTTTAACACTTCCCTGATATATATTTGTGCTAGTTGATCCAATGAGAAATCCTCCCAAATAGAAATGAAGTGTGCATCCTTTGTAAGACGATCCACAATAACCCAGATAGCATTATTTCCTTTGGATGTCTTCAGATGTCTGGTGAAAATGTTCATGGTGATGTTCTCCCATTTCCATGATGGTATGGGTAATGGTTGCATTATCCCCTTAGACTTCTACCTCCCAGCCTTCACTTCTTGACACACGAGAAACTTTGATCTATATTAAATGATCTCCTTATTCATATAATCCCACCAATAATGCTCTCAGAGATCTTGATACATCTTTATGTATCCTAGGTGAATAGAGAATTTAGAACTATGTGAATCATCCAAAAGTTACTTCTTCAGCACCAGACTTGATGGAACACATAGTCTTTTCCCAAATCTCACAATTCCGACTTCATTAACATTGAACTTTGTGGATTTCCCTTTTATGATAGCTTCTACTTTCTTATAAATTTTCACATCATCCTTTTGATCATCTTTAACCTTTACAAAAGAGACGATTGGGAAATAATTTGTGAAAGGATTGATGATGTTCCCATAATTATGATTCCAATGTCCATATTCACCAAATCTAATAAGATTGGATCCTTCTCAATTCTTATTAATGATAGAATTGTTGGGTCCTTTTTACTTAGATAATTTTCCACGTTGTTCACTTTCCCAGGGTGGTAGTGGATTGAGTATTCATTGTCTTTGATCAGCTCTTACCATCTTCGTTTGTGAATATTCAACTCTTTCTATGTAAATATACACTTGACCCTTTTTCAATCCATATATTTTTCACACTTCTCCCAAAAGAGATAATGCTGACAAAATTTTAAAGCGAAGATCACTACAGCCAACTCCAGATCATGTGTTGGAAATTTTTTCTCGTTCACTTTCAATTTCCTTGAATCATAGGCAATGAATTTTTCACTTTTCATCAACACAAATCCCATGCCCTTCTTCAAAGAATCACTAAATACCACAAAAAGATATCCACTTATGGGTAAATTAGAATTAGCACAGTGATAAGCCTCTTTTTCAGCTCCTTGAACATTTCTTCGCATTCATCACTCCCTGAAAACTTTACTCCCTTCTAATTTTCTTGGAAAGAGGGTTGGATAATCGTGAGAAATTTATCACAAATCGTCGATAATATCTAACTAACCCCAAGAAGCTACAGATATCCATTACCGATGTCAGCCTTGACCATCCCGCTATTACAACTATCTTGGAGGGATCCATAGATTTCTCATTGGTTGTGATGATATGAACCAAGAATGAGATATCGTTCAACTAGAACTCACACTTTCTATACTTTTCATAGAGTTTCTCCTTTCGCAAGGTCTTTAGTACTGTTATTATATTCTCTTTATTATCCTCATTAGTTTTGGAGTATATTAGAACATTATCTATAAAGACTACAAATTTTTTTGTCAAGGTAATATATAAAGACTCTATTCATCATTTCCATGAAGATTTCTGGAGCATTAGTGAGTCTGAAAGGCATTACTATGATTTTGTAGTGCCCGTACCTTGTAAAAAAGCAGTCTTGGGGATATCTTCTTTCTTTAACCTTACTTAATAATATCCCCACCGCAAATCCACCATGGAAAATTATTGTTCACCATGAATCTGATCAAACAAGTCATCAATTCGCGGGAGAGGATACTTGTTCTATATCTTGATTTTGTTAATCTCACGATAATTGATGGAAACCCGCATTGACCCATCCTTCTTCTTGACAAAGGGGATTGGTGCACACCATGGTGAAGCACTTAGGCATATAAACCCTTTATCTAGATTCTCCTGTAGTTGTTTCTTCATCTCCAAAAGCTAGACAACAACAATTCAATATGGAGTCCTGGATATTGGAAACACCCTAGGTATAATATCAATTCAGATTTCAATATCTCTTCTAGGAGGAAGACAAGAAAATTCCTTGGGAAACACTTCAGTGAATTCCCTCACAATAGGCATGTATTCAAGGATGGTTGGCTCCTTAGACTCAATCATTTAATCCAAATACACATGCTCATAGGGACGTAATATCCACACTTGCGATGATGGTTCTAAAGAATATTCATCTTAATCCTTTCACTTTTGTAGAATCATGGGTCAATTCTCTATATGAAGAGTGATTTCCCTCTCACGAAAATTTTTGTTGGATCTGTATAAGGAAATTGGTTGCGCCCAAATTTACCCTACTGGTAAAAGCGGTCGATGTAGTACATGTAGGGGTCAAATCCATAGGGACCTAAGAAGTAACCTTGAGACGCTAGGATTTGGTGAAGGATGGGCTATGAAGTAGCCAACTTTGGGTTTGATTTTGGATGGTTTAAAGAACACTAAGAAACCTAAGTAAATTCAATTCAAAGAAAATGGGTTTAACGTAGGATGATGCTTGGGGTGGATTGAATGAATTTTACTTCTTTAGACAATTTTGGTTTTATTAATTCTTGATGAATCCATTCTTCAAAAATAACACTACCTTCGACATTTTCTGGTTTGGTGCTTACTAAATACAATTACTAATCCCCTATACACATAGAGAACCAAATTCATGATCTCTCCGAGGTATATGGTCATTTAGTAATTGAATTTAGTTTTCTCAAACACAGTAAAGATGAAGAGTAGAAATTACTGAAGAATAGATGTCTTAAATTAATTATCCAATTAACAACAATTCATTCATAAAATAAGATTCAATCTAGCCTTTGCATCCTCCTAAGATCAACCCATTAAAGCGTTAACATCCATTGATAGTATACTCTCAATGGTGGGTGGAAGATGACTAACAAGAATTGGATTGAAGAAATTAAAACCGCAGAAATAACGAGCACTCCTCTCTGTGTGTGAATGAAATTCACACATATGTGTGAACTAATTCACAACAACATAGAGATATCACTATGCTTTGTGATAATAAAGTTTTAATAAATTAAATGGAAAATATATAAGAGAAATAAGTTGATTAAGAACTTAAAGATACAAAAAATAAACTTACATGGAAATGGTAAACATTACAAAGGAAATTTGGAAGCATAACTTTACAATGAAACAAGCAACAAAAGATGATAATAAAAATATCCACCCTATTCCCTTCAACACTAGCTCCTTATAGAAGCATATTAGGAGACTTAGATACACCCCCACAATCAATTAACCCCCAAAAATTAATAGAGTCAAAAGGAGGTTGAATAATCAAAAGGAAATTGATGTTTCGATGTTGACCCGAAAAACTGTCCATATTTGTCCACCATATTGACTTGTAAATTTTTAATTGAAGAAGGCCGAATCTGGAGGGGTTGTAGAAGAAAACCATCTTTGTACATCTATCCTCTATGATCTGTAAAATGTTCAGGAAATGTGGCTCAGCCATTTGGAAGTTATGGTTGAAATGGTGGGATGGATTTCTGTGCATTAATGTCGGGTCCACCATTTAAATCTCAAATTCAGATCCCTTAATCAACATGAAAACATTAGAATTAGCTCCGTCCACAATTGAATAAAATGATACTCATATTTTTATCTTTCTACTTTATAAAGTTTAGCTTCATTGGGCTTGGTTTGTGGGCCCCACATTTGTTTGATGGGCTTTAGGCCCATTATGCTTTTTCCAGCAAGTTTCTGCCTTCAGGTGCAAAAATATCCATCTTCACTTGTGATTCATCCATAAGACCTAAAATAAAAAATGTTCCAAATGACGTGATAAATCATATAAAAAAATATCAAATTAAAATGAGGAATACTGTAATTTCCACAAGTAATTTATTGAGTGGGCCCAAATTGACAGTTTAAGCATGAATTGCACAATGATGGGAAATGAAGTTCAATTTCTGAATTGGACTAAAATTGATGTTTATGAAAATTTAAACACATTAATATTAAGATATTAATAATGAATATTAGTGACTTTTAGTGACTAATCACACCCCCCAACTTGAGTTTTGCTAGTCCCGAGTAAAATATATTACAAATATGAAATTCAAATCCCCTTTTCAAAAAACATTTAAATACACATTGCTCACCCAAAGACCTCATACCAAAAAAATTATGGAACCCATCAAAATCATTTAAAACAAGCTAGGTCCATAAGCATATCCCAAGCTCAAGCCCATTCTTTTGTTCAAATTCATCGCCACATTTCATCCAATTTCAATCAAGCATGATAAAGTGTTGTGCATCACAAAAGATATGGGGACCATTTTATTATACAAGGGGAAAAAATGGAAGCACTAGGTGGAAATCACATTAAACTTTAATATGAGTATCCATTTTTTTTGATTATTTTTGATGATTTTTTTATCCACAATAGATATGAAATGACTAACTCTGGGCAAGACAACTATGGAGTCACTATCCCCAAGTGTTGGATGCCACACATATTATAAATTTCATGCTCTACAATAGAGATATAAATCCTAACTCTGGGCAAGACAAATATGGAGTCACGATCCCCAAGTGCCGGACGCCACGCATTTGGACAACACATTGCTCTATGTGGTCTATTTTTTTTCTTGTTTTTTGTTTTTGTTGTTTTTTTTGATACTCAAATTAAACTAAAAGTGACCCCATAACCCTATGCTATATTGAAAGGGATCCAAGAACTCAAATTTACACCCACTATCCAGTAGACGTGCATTGTGGCATTTTTATTAAGAGGATGAAAATGTAAACATTGAAAAATCACATCGGACAACCGCACTTTCCAAAAACTATGCTCATGAACTTAAACTTGCATTAAAATCAGAATCAAGGCATGAAAAATTTATTTGATATCCAATTTTGGTGTTTGCAATGTGTGTTATCATGTTTATGGTTAATGGAATTTTTCTTTTCATGCATGTTTTTATTCACAAAAAAAATCATTTTTTATCTCCCCCCAACTTAGAATAACATTTTACCCAGTGTTTAATGAAAAGAAAAGTTATAAGGGGGTAGGATAAGAGTTAAAAGATGAAATTGATAATGACAAACATGGAACAAATTCACCTGGTTTTTGAAGTTGAAGTTCATGATGCTCCAGATTACTCCTTTGATCTCTTGGGGGATGTAGGCACCTCCTTGATTGAACATGTATCACCCAAAATAGATCTTGAACCATAAAAATAAGGACAAATCAGAAAAAATAGACAACACAATGATTTATTTAATTCCATGTACCATCATTTTTATGGTTTTCCATGTTTTTTTAAATCAAACTAATGATACATTATCTTCTTTATATTTTCTGGGTAAGGTATTACTCAGGGATCACACCGCGTGACACAGATGTATACGGTGCTCCCCTTTCATACCCATCAATACTCATAAAAGAAGAACAGGTCAAGAGTCTAATTTTTTTAACCTACAAAAACATAAATAAAATAAAATAAACTGATGATATATTGTCTTCTTTATATTTTCTGGGTACGGTATTACTCTGGGATCACACCGCGTGACACGGATGAATACGGTGCTCCCATTTCATACCCATCCATACTCATAAAATAAGAACAGGTCAATAGTCTATATAATAAAATATGACAAAATGAAGCAGAAGGAAACAAAATATGATTCACAGTGATTGACAACATGAAAACCACGGGTTGCCTCCCATGCAATGCTTTTTTTAACGTTGTTAGCCCGACTTGTACCCTAAATCTATCCATTTTTCTCTGGTTCATATGATGGATCAGTTAACTCCTCCTTGGTTTCTTGTTTATTTAATGATTCAATGAATGGTTTTAACCTATGACCATTGACTTTGAAGACATGACCACTTGTGGGATCTTGAATCTCTATTTCCCCATGAGGGTACACATGATGCACTAGGTATGGACCAGACCATCTGGACCTTAGCTTTCCTGGGTGTAGATGAAGTTTTGAACTATACAAGAGCACAAATTTTTCCAGTTCAAAGTGTTTTACTTTTAGATTCCTATATTGGTAGGCTTGAACTTTAGATTTATTGATCCTTGAATTTCCATAAGCCTCCATCCTAAGTTCCTCGAGTTCATTAAGATCTAATTTCCTTTTTGTTTCAGCCAAAGAAATGTCAATGTTTATTTTTTTCCCAAAAGGCCTAATGCTCAATTTCAACAGGTAAATCACATGATTTTCCATAAACCAATCTATATGGTGACATGCCTATGATAGTTTTGAAAGCAGTTCGATATTCCCAAAGGGCATCTAAGAGTTTCTCGGACCAATCTTTCCTAGAGGGATTGATAGTTATTTCAAGAATTTGCTTAATTTCTCTATTTGCCTACTCGGCTTGACTGTTGGTTTAAGGATGGTATGCAGTGGAAACTTTATGAGTAATACCATACTCAGACATGAGTGAAGAGAATGGTCGGTTGTAGAAATGGGTTCCACGATCACTGATTATAGCCTTAGGAATTCCAAATCGAGAAAATATATGCTCTTTTATAAATCGGATCACAACATGGTGGTCATTGGACTTGGTGGAAATGGCTTCAACCCATTTTGAGACATAATCAATAGCTAAGAGGTTGTAGAGGTATCCCTTAGAGTTTGGAAAGGTTCGCATGAAATCAATTCCCCAATAATCAAAGATTTCAACGACCAGAATGGGAGTGAGGAGAATTTGATTCTTTTTGGTAATGGATCCTAATTGCTGACACTGAGGAAAACTTTTGAAGAATTGGAAGGAATCCTTAGTGAGGTTTGGCCAGTGGAAACCACTTTGGAGGACCTTTGTAGTGGTTTTCTTTGTAGAAAAGTGGCCTCTACATGCCTCTCCATGACAAAATTTTAGAATGGACTCTTGCTCAGACTCGGGAATACATCTCCTGATGATTTGATCAGGACAGAACTTGAAGAGGTAAGGATCATCAAACACATAGTGTTTGACATCAGAAAGTAATTTCCTCTTAGCTTGGGTCCCTAGGAATTTTGGAATGTCACCCATCACCAAATGGTTTCCTATGTCAGCATACCAAGGGCAATCATTCACTGAATAGAGGTGCTCATCGGGAAATGAATCAGACACAGAGAGGTGGTGTGAGTTGTCATGTAATTCCATCCTATAGAGGTGATCAACTACAATATTTTCAACACCATTTTTATCCTCAATGGTTAAATCGAACTCTTGAATAAGAAGGACCCACCTAATCAATCTAGCCTTGGCATCTTGTTTTTGGAAAAGGTATTTTAGGGCTGAATGGTCAGTGAAGACAATGATGGGTGATACTAAGAGATAAGACCTGAATTTCTCTAAGGCAAAGACAATAGCAAGCAACTCTTTCTCAGTTGTGGTATAGTTTAATTTTTCATCATTTAAATATTTTCTTGCATAATAAATGACACATGGAGTTTTCTCACACCGTTGTACTAAGACTGCTCCTGCAGCGAAGTCACTTGCATCACACATGAGCTCTAAAGGAAGTTTCCAATTTGGAGATTGCATAATAGGTGGAGATATAAGAGTTGACTTGAGTGTATAGAATGATTCCTCATAGCTTTCTGTCTATAAAAATGGAGAATCTTTTACCAATAGAGCACAAAGTGGTCGAGAAATAGACATGAAATTCCGAATGAACCTTCTATAAAAACCAGCATGTCCTAAGAAGGACCTCACTTCCTTAACAGTTTTAGGAGAGGGAAGGTGAAAAATGATTTCAACCATAGATTTATCAACTTCAATCCCTCTACCAGATACCAGATGACCTAGAACAAGTCCCTCCCTTACCATGAAATGGCATTTTTCCCAATTCAGTATGAGATTGTTATCCTCGCACCTTGACAAAACCTTTTCAACATTTATGAGGAATCCCTCAAAAGTATTCCCAAATATGGAGAAGTCAACCATGAAGACCTCTAAAAAATAACCCACCATTTCCGAGAATATTCCCATCATGCACCGTTGGAAGGTACCGAGGGCATTACATAACCCAAAGGGCATGCGATTGAAGGAAAAAGTGCCGAATGGACAAGTGAAGGTTGTTTTTCCTTGATCCTCTAAGGAGACTTTGATTTTATTATACCCTGAGAATCCATCTAGGAAGCAATAGAATTGATGACCCGCCACTCGCTCGAGGACTTGATCAATAAAGGGTAAGGGGAAATGGTCTTTCTTGGTACAAGAGTTGAGCTTCCTATAGTCAATACAAACTATCCATCCACTACTGACCCTTGTGGGAAGTATCTCTCAATCCTTATTGGTTATTACTATGATTCCATCCTTCTTTGGAACCACATGGATTGGGCTAACCCACTCACTCTCAGCTATAGGATAGATGATACCAGCTGTTAACAATTTCAAAAGTTCTTTTCTCACTACTTTCATGAGATTAAGATTGAGTCTCCTCTGAGGTTGATGACATGGCTTTGACTCAGATTCAAGAATAATTCTATGAGTCCCGATAAGTGGGCTAATCCCAGTAATATCAGATAGGGTCCATCCAATGGCTTTCTTGTGTCTCTTAAGGACATATAGAAGCATCCTCTCATGATCGGCTTCAAGAGAGGAAGAAATGACAACATGAAAGGATTGATTTTCCCCTAAGAACGCATACTTTAGTGATGAAGGTAAGACTTTAAATTCAAGATCAGATTGGTCATGAATTTTCATGAAAGGAAGAGACTTTGTATTGAACTTAGTTTATTTGTTCAGATTTCTTGAAAAAAATGGTTCCTTGTGAACAGAATTTTCATCCACTAAATTTTCTAGAGTAGTGCCATGAATGGATATGAACTAAATGTTATTAATTTCAACCATGGTATCATTGATTGGTGATTCTATAAATTCATCAATAGAGCTATCTGAAAGAGATTCAATCCAAGGAAAAAAATTTCCCTCATGTGGATAAAGAAAATCAGTCTCTTCTTGACTTAACCATCCTTTGATAATTCCTTGATGTTCATTGAGTTCATTATCAACACTACCAATCCAATTAACCTCATGGATCTCTTAATCATCCCTAATTTGAGAGTTTTCATTGTAGATGTTCAAGTCTAGACTCATGTTTCCAAAGGTGATGGTCATGTTCCCATTTCGGACTCGGATAACAGAGTTGATTGTTGCAAGAAAGGGACGACCAAGGATGATTGGGGTTTTCTCCCTAGGACCTAAGCTTGGGTGATTGTCCAGAACAATGAAGTCAGCTGGGTAAATGAAATTTTCAACTTTCACCAAAACATCTTTTAAGATCCCCTTTTGAACTCGAACACTACGATCAGCAAGTTGAAGAGTGACAAATGTGGGTTGGAGTTCTTTGAGCCCTAACTGACAATACATGGCATAAGGAATGAGGTTCACGCTGGCACCTAGATCACACAATGCTTTGAAAAATTTGTTCTCTCCTAGTTCAACATTTATTTAAGGGCATCCTGGGTCTTTCAACTGAGGAGGAATGGTCCCTTGAATGGTGGTACTCACATTAGCAGCTAAAAGGACTTGGTTTTTATGTGAAAAATTTCTATTAAAAGTGAACAAGTCCTTAAGGTACTTTGAGTAGGAAGGTATGGTTTGGATGGCATCGATAAGGGGAATGTTCAAGTTGACTTGTGAGAAGATTTCCCTCAATGTTTCACTCAATTCAGGCTTGGTTTTCCCACTCATGCATTGAAGAAATGGTGCAGGTTGATGAGTTGTTTGTTGAAGTGTTGTTTCTTTCACATTGTTATCAGTTTCTTCAGTTTGATCTTGTGGTTCATTTGAATAATCATTAGAGTTTGAAGCTTCACATGGTTTCTAACTTATTTGTTCAGGTTTTTCAATTGATTCCCCACTTCTTAAAATTGTCGCAACCTTTAGTTGTTCGTGAGTTGTTTGAGTGAAACTTGTCTCTCCCCTTGATTTTGTTGTGGAATGGCTTGTGTGGGCATGGGTGCCTTTCCAGTTTTGATGGTTTGAAGTTCTTGTTTAATGGATGAGAATTCTGAATTCAATTTTTCCATTTGTTTGCACAGTTTTTCTAGTAGGCTTTGTGGAACATTTTGGGTTGGTGCTTAAGCTTGTGGGTTTATCCCAGGAGGATACTTTGGTTGTTGGATAGGTTGTTGAATGGGTTGTTGGATAGGTTGTTGATATTGGACATGAGGATGTTGGAATTTGACCAGTTGTGGTTGGAACTGATTATGAGGTTGAATGTTTTGTTGAGGGTATGGGTTGATACATTGTTGTTGTGTTGGTTGTTGATTGTCCTTCCAACGAAAGCCTGGATGGTCATTATACCTTGGATTGAAGGTGTTCGTGAATTGTGTATTTTGAAATTTCATTGCATTAACTTCTTCTGGTGGTCCTCCTAAAAGAAAATCCTTGATGGAAGGAATGGTTGGGAAATTATCAGTATTGTGGTCATTCTTGTCACAAATTGTACAAACAAGCTCAACAGTTTGGGTTTTGTGCACCTTCCTAAGATCAATCTCCTCAACTTTCCTCGTGAGTGCAGCATGTTTTTCTCTAAGGTTTTCTTCTTATCCAAGATTGTAAATTCTACCAGATTTGGGTGTCTTCTCATAGTATGGTGATGTTCCCGATGTTTGGTTTTGTTCAGCAAGATTTTCTAGATACTCGTATGCATCATTTGGGGCTTTGTTTTTGAAGGTTCCATTACACATCATATCAATGAATTGTTTGTTTTCGGGACCCAACACTTCATAGAAAATTCTCACTTGTTCTGGGATTAAGAAACCATGGTGCGGTACCATGTTTAATGTGTCCTTGAACCTTTCCCATATTTCATAGAATGTTTCTCCCTCTCTTTCAAAAAAGTTTTGTATGCTCTTTTTAAGTGCAATTGTTTTGTGACGGTGGAAGTATTTTTTATAAAATTCTCATTGAATTTGGTCCCAAGGGTGAATGGATGCTGGTATCAAATTGTTTAACCAATTATTTTCTCGGTCCTTAAGAGAAAAAAGAAAAAGTCTCATTTTAGCAGATTCAATTTGATTTGGTGGGAACATGGTTTCGATAATGTCATTAAATTCTTTAACATGAAGGTAAGGCATCTCAGACTCCATCCCATGAAAGGTTGGAAGGTGGTTCAGGACATGGGGTTTGAAAACATATTGGGCATATCCTATGTTATCATTCCTAATGCATGAGGGTGCATTGGTCCAAGTTGGTGTGAGGTAGTCATTCATGGTCGGGTCTGCAACAATTCCCAAGTTAGGGTCTTGCCCGTTATTTTGGTTCCCTCCCCGGTTTATGATTTGGTTTTATGGGAGATTATCCATTGTATCAAACTCAACATCTGAATTTGGAGTATTAGGAAGATTTGGATCTAAAGGAAATAGGCCCCTTTTAGTGCTTGACACCCCATCCCTAGGAGTCTCCACCGTAACTAATCTGTTTGAGTTATCGCGGGTGTAGGTGGACATGCGCCAAAAGAAAAAAAAGCAAGAAAGGGAAAAGATAAGAGAATTGGGATGAGAATAGAATAATGGGGGTAAGAAAAGATGGTTTTTGGTCTAAGGAACTTACTTGTTCCCCGACAACGGCGCCAAAATTTGGTTGCGCCCAAATTTACCCTAATGGTAAAAGTGGTCGATGTAGTACATGTAGGGGTCGAATCCACAGGGACCGAAGAAGTAACCTTGAGACGCTATGATTTGGTGAAGGATGGGCTATGAAGTAGCCAACTTTGGGTTTTATTTTTAATGGTTTAAAGAACACTAAGAAACCTAAGTGGATTCAATTCAAAGAAAATGGTTTGATTGTAGGATTATTCTTGGGGTGGACTGAATGAATTTTACTTCTTTAGACAATTTTGGTTTTACTAATTCTTGATGAATCCATTCTTCAAAAACAACACTACCTTCATCATTTTCTGGTTTGGTGCTTACTAAACACAATTACTAATCCCCTATACACTTAGAGAACCAAATTCATGATCTCTATGAGGTATATGGTCATTTAGTAATTGAATTAAGTTTTCTCAAACAAAGTAAAGATGAAGAGTAGAAATTACTGAAGAATGGATGTCTTATATTAATTGTCCAATTAACAACAATTCGTTCATAAAATAACATTAAATCCAGCCTT
Organism: Viscum album; assembly: GCA_963277665.1. Lineage (NCBI taxonomy): Eukaryota > Viridiplantae > Streptophyta > Magnoliopsida > Santalales > Viscaceae > Viscum > Viscum album. Next base: position 140,083,153 of record OY728155.1, read on the forward strand.
TGCATCCTCCTAAGATCAAACCATTAAAGGGTTATCCCTCCATTGATGGTATACTCTCAATGGTGGGCGGATGATGACTAACAAGAATTGGATTGAAGAAATTAAAACCGTAGAAATAACGAGCACTCCTCCGTGTGTGTGAATGAAATTCACACCTATGTGTGAACTAATTCACAACAACATAGAGATATCACTATGCTTTCTGATAATAAAGTTTTAATAAATTAAATGGAAAATATATAATAGAAAAAAGTTGATTAAGAACTTAAAGATACAAAAATGAAACTTACATGGAAATAGAAAACATTACAAAGGAAATTTGGAAGCATAACCTTGCAATGAAACAAGCAACAAAAGATGATAATAAAAATATCCACCCTATTCCCTTCACCACTAGATCCTTATATAGGCATATTAGGATCCTTATATCCACCCCCACAGTCAATTCACCCCCCAAAAATTAATAGAGTCAAAAGGAGGGTGAATAATCAAAAGGAAATTGATGTTTCGAAGTTGACCCGGAAAACTATCAAGATTCGTCCACCATATTGATGTGTAAATTTGTAATTGAAGAAGGCCGGATCCGGAGGGGTTGTAGAAGAAAAATATATTCTTCCATATGTCCTCTATGATCTTTAAAACTTTTAGGAAATTTGGCTCATTCGTTTGGATGCTATGGTCGAAATGGTGGGACGGATTTCTGTGCATTAATGTCAGGTCCACCATTTAAATCTCAACTTCAGTTCCCTTTATCATCATGAAAAAAATAGAATTATCTCAGGACATAGTTGAATAAAATGATTCTCATATTTGTATCTTCCTACTGTATAAATTTTAGCTTCATTGGGCTTGGTTTTTGGGCCCCACATTTGTTTGATGGGCCTTAGGCCCATTATGCTTTTTCCATCAAGTTTCTTTCTTCAGGTGAACAAATCTCCATCTTCACTTATGATTCATCTATAAGACCTAAAATAAAAAATGTTCCAAATAATGTGATGAATCGTATACCAAAATATCAAATTAAAATGATGCATATTGTAATTTCCACAAGAAAATTATTGAGTGGTCCCAAATTGACACTTTAAGCATGAATTGCGCAATGATGGGAAATGAAGTTCAATTTCTGAATTGGACTAAAATTGATGTTTATAAAATTTTAAACACATTAATATTAAGATCTTAACAATGAATATTAGCCACTTTCAGTGACTAATCAGAAATCCATTCCATGCCAAGAATTGTATAAAATTCCACCAGAGAGAGTATGACAAGGTTTTCCGGGATGTTCAATCCACCGACTAAGACATGGTAGGAGTTATATTCATGGGATAAAATGATTTCCCAATTTATAGTACTCACCGACATCATTAGTTCTAGGATTTGTGGGGGTGTTGGGATTGTTATACTAAACTTTCAGGATATAAAAGAATGCGTAGAACTAGAATAAAAAATTATGTTCACTGTTATTGAATGAATAAATAGATTACCTGTCACCACTTCGTTTTCGAGGTTCACTTTGGTAGTAGTGATGGAAAAAGCTCACCCATACTACTTTGGAGGTTGTTGGTTGCCTCTGAAAACCCTTGGCTTAGGGAACTTATTTTTAAGTTGCCCTGGTTCTTTGCAGTTGAAGCAATGAACAATGCATTGAGAGTCGAACAGAGCATTTCTCTCCTCTTTTACAGCTATTGATTTTTCTTGCTGATAGTTAATATCCAGATGCCCTTCTCTTCCACACCCCATTTAGGCAATTTCCAGTGTGCTGCTTTCTGCACCATTGTCAAGTGGGGTGATGTATTTTCATAGCACTATTGGATTTATCCATCAGGCCACCAGAATTGAAGTCCTCCTTACACTTATTATCCCAATGATGGCCCTGAGATTCGCCGATCTCCATTTCGACATTGAGGGAACATCGAACAATTTCCTAATAGCTGTCGAAGTCATGAATCGCTATGGGTTTTCGCAGGCTAGGTTTCATCCCACCAAAGAAGTGGTCAACCTTTAGTTCGGGGGTAACGACAAAGATGGAGGCATATTGTGCAAGGCTTATAAAGTTTTCCTCATAAGATATGACGGATTCGTCATGTTTTTTTCTTGAGGGAAAGGAAATCCCTTTCTATCTTAAGTTGTCGGGTGTTTGGAGAATATTTATCAAAAAAAATCTTCCAGAAATCCTTCCATTCCAACGCCTCGATCTCCTCCTTAGGATTTGTATTTTTAATCAATGTTCACCATTGATCAGCTTCACCCTCCATATGATAAGCATCCAAGAGAACATTCTTTTATTTAGAACAATGAAGGATGTAGAAGATATTTTAAATGGAGTTGATACATTGTTCAGTGATTGAGAGATTGGATGATCCCTTAAAACTATGAGGCCCTTGTCTCATGAATCCCTCTATAGAGACTTGTTCTTTATTGCTGGGGGTGTGTTGAACGTTTCTCTTAACACATGTTTCTATTCAAATCTTGAGTTAACTGAGATATTATCATGACAAAGGTCATGATTCCCACTCCCATCGGATTGGGAATCTCATTATCATAGTCATCACATTGATCTTCACATCAGTTGTTAGCCTGAGTCCTCCTATTACTGGCCATTGGTTGGAATAATAGGAAAGTTGGGGGTAACACATATAGGGTAATCCATGGGAAGAAATAGATTACTTATAAATTACTTTTATTCATTAACTTATGAATCTATAGGCTTCAATCAATTCTATTCATGATCTACTTTCTAACATAAATTCTTAGGGGAATATTTTTAATTCCCTTAATAATGGTTCATACTAAGCTTGTGAATATACCAAAGAATATCCCCCATGAGTGTCATAACGAAGAGTGCAGCAAGACCCATTTTCATGTACCAGGATACCCCGGCTGAAGCCCAAAACTCTTTGTCGGGGTTTTCACCCCTAGTTACATCTGTGCCAGAGCCGCCTCTACCGGATCGTATCCATACATGGATGTATTTTCTTGATAAAACACTTACTCAATACTCACCAAAACATAGGGATGTTTTTCTTTTACTTAGTCTTATGCATAAGGCTTCACTAGGGTTTTCTAATCCTAATCCCAAAAACAACTAAACCTATCCTTTGATACCAACTATAACAACCACGTTTTTTATTTTACACTTAAATATGATTTGTTACATAAAAACTTCACTTGATACAACATGGAATATCAAGAGGCCAAGTGTGTTTGGGGATTAGGAACATTACATAATATCTTAGAACATAAAACACAACATCTTTATTGAAAACTTCTTTTACATGACCACTACATTCTCTCATACTTAGTATTTCATGGGATAAACTGAGGACATACATCATAAAGGGGTGAGCTATAAAGCCCAATAAAGGAGTAAAAAAGGTATAACATTAAGATTAAAATACATTTCAGGAAATAGGAATATCAATGGAGCATAAGAGAAACATGAACATAAAGTCATGATATATCATGATTATCATAACATAGAAATGTGGCAACAACACTTAACATGGAATTAGCATAAGCCAAGTCTCATTGTACATGGAGCATGAGTAAACCCTCATTGATCATGAAGAACGAGTAAAACCTCATTGAATGTGAATTATCATGAGTAAACACTCATTTCACATGACTTATCATGATACTATACTTTACCCAATGCATTGAAGCACTATCAGGGTGAACCCTTTTTAAACATTTCATTTCATGCCTAGGTGTGGCACATGGATCGTGCAACATGGAATCACTCAACATCATAAATTATTACATGATAAAGGAATATGTAATACATACATGAAACTATATAATCAATAATTATATGTGTGTAAAGGTGAATACCCTTGATATAGAAATGGGCATGGTTTTCACTACATAATGACTTTGGCTTGGAAAATTGCGGTGTAATTTCGGCAGCATAACGACGTGACATAAGAATTCATAAAAAAGGTTGATGAAAGAGAAATGGTTATATAATAATATGTACCTGAAATTGATATTAAGGGGTTCATATAGATACATTTCCCATCAAAAGTAATGGAATTTAGATTCATAATACAAAATAATTTCTTGAATGTAAATGAGGAGAGAGAAATTCCCTAAAGAATTTCAACATGGTAATGGGTGTACATGGGAGGAATTTAATGAAAGTGAAAGTGGTATCTAATCATTCAAACAAAAAGAGGGATGTATGAATTTGGTGCTAAATCATACCCCAATATTTATAATTGAAAATAAAATGGCATAACAATATTAAGAAACTTGGATAAAAAGAGAAATGTAGGAATCCATTACTTGGAAGTGTGATCCCAAAGGCTTGGGAGAGGCTTGAGAGAGGCTTCTTGGGAGATTTGGGCACCTTGTGAGGATTATAGAGAGAGTAGGGAATAGGTTTTAAGAACCAAAAAGGCTTTGAGTGAAGATTAAGTGGGATCTTGGGTGGGTTTATATAGGAAAGGAGATGGAATTCTTTATTGTTTAGGTTTGGGACACCACACATTAAACTAATCAAAACGACATACCAAACCATTGTTTTTGCCCATGGTTTCTGAAAAAGGGGATTGAAAAACAGTATTTTATAAATTCAGTGTCCTAAATTGTTAAAATAATAGGGTTTCGTATGTTTAGGTGAGTCACACTCTCAAGGAAAACAATTTAAAAAGGCAAAATGTTTTATAAGTCTTAGAGGGTCCACTAAAGTTTTGTGAAATTAATAAAACAAACCCAAAATCACATTATTTTAATGGTAAAACATATATTGTCCGAACATAATGTTTATTTTATTTTATTACATCACTATTGGGTCATTATGATGTGATAAAACACATTATATATTTAAACAATATTTAATTTTTACCCAAAAATTTGACTATCTCAGAAAATTATGAAAAAATAACCATTGGAAAATTTTGATGTATTGATTCCCAAAATAATATTAATTTTATCCAAATAATTTTCTAAATATTTCAATTTTCACTTTTAAAATAAAAACCGACATTTATCGAAAACTCACGGGTTTTGACAAAAATAGCTTTCAAACCTTAATAAAAATTACAATTGCAGTCATAAAATTATACAAAAATTTATATTTAATAAAACTTAATTTAATAATAATAATAATATTTTATTAAAATATTACTTAATTAAACAATCCATTAATTCATCAAAATAGATTTCTTAGTTGAATATTAACTAAAAACACTATTTGTGCTTTAAAAATTATTTTCAAATTAACAATAATAAAATGAAAGTATATTATTTATTACATAAAAAAATAATGTACATAATCATAATAATATGGTCTTGTTACATAAACCCTTATAACACCCGCATAAGGCTAAAGGGTAAGGTGTGAGATGGTGACAATCTCTTGGGGTGACTTAGACAATATCGCTCGGGTGGTAATATCTATTAACTTTCACTTCTACCATAGTTGGTTCTGATCAAGCTTAATGTGTTCATGCTCGGCTTGGGCTTGGTTAAGAGAAAATTCCAATGACTCCACCTCCTTTCCAAGATTTGAAAAATTGGCTTCATATGGGGAAAGTTTACTAGATGAGGTCATCACTTCCTTTTTCTGGGTAAATTTGATTTGTTAAAGCCCTATATTTATATGAATCATGTGATCACCGTTCAATGGAAATATTAGTGACATTCACAATTCCTAATAGTATTTTAAAATCCAAAAACATAAAACCAATTAATTTCACATTTTATATAACCATTTTACATAATAAGACATTTAATTAGATCAAGAGGAATTTTCATTAATGAATGTTTGGGTCGTTACAAGTCATTTGAATATGTTTACATGCATCAATGAGCGTGCTCATTGAAATTTTGAGGAACCTTGGATAAAATTAATTAGAGGATATCTTTTTAAATTCATTGACCATTTATGCTGATCATTTTTGAATGTTATTGAATAAAGGTGGATCGAATTGATATCTATATCTTTTGTTTTATGCCATCAGTGAGGAACAACTAATATCATGATTTTTGTTAAATGAGAATAATTTTAAGTCTATCTAAGGATTTTCAATGAAAAATTACATGGCCTATTTGAACTAGTTCGAAAAGACTATGACCATTTCAATCAAATATGGACCCGAATAAGTTTTCTAACTTGTTATTTGTAACTTTCTGTTGAGAAACATTACTATAGAATTGTTAAATATGGGAACTCATAGTGGGGGTTACTAAGGGTTGGTTGATTAAAGAGATGATTATGTGATTTTTTATTTGGTTATAAGGGGTTGAGAATATAGAACCCCAGTATTTTAGTTTTGGAATACGAGCATTGGATCAAGTTTTATAGAATCAAGCACCATGTGGTTAAAGTACTACTAATAAGGGAGTTGGGAATTTAAAACATAGAACTATCATTTTTGTGGTATTTTCACAACCCAAGTAGGTTAGATAATGTTTTGTTGTTTCCCAATAGATTATTAAGGATGAGAAGCTATATGGTAGGGAGTTTGTAAAGACTCTTATTTTCAAACTATGGTAATTTTACAAAAGTAATATAAAACACATATTTGGTGGAAATAAAATTATCTAAAATCAGATTTAGAATGTAAATATGTTTCCTTAAAAACATAATATATTTGTTTCTAGATGGGGTTTAAAATATGAGAGGTGTATTGGATGTTCTGTTGACTTTCAGGAGCATCGTGTTTCAAAGTCCGAGTTTTCAAGAATATAGATGGAGGTTCACGGTTGGTACACTGTTAGTTCTAACCATGAACCTCAACCATGAAGGGTATGGTAGTACCAAAAAGTTTAACAAACCATGGACCCTAGGCCACACATCTGTGAAAAAAAATAACTTAGAATTTACAGAGGAGAAACACATGATATGGACATCGTTTCTCAAAACCGTGCTCTAACTGTATGAGTGGGGGTTTCCCTTTAGATACTAATGGGGCTTGGTAGGAATAAAATTTGGTTGTGCATGAAACCAAACCATGTGCCACATTAAAAGGGGTGAAATTACCATTTTAAAATATTTTATATTAATCTTTATCCTCCCAATTCTCCTCCTCCACATGTACAAAAACCCTCTTCCCAATCTCCCTTTTGAATATTTTTTAAGGCATGGTGAGACCTCTTTCATCTAGGATCAGAATTTCTCACCCTCAGTTGCATTGGATCACCCTGAGTATGAATGAAACTCATATTAATTATTTTCTTAGTATATCCTTCCATATTGATTTCTATTTCATTGTGATATAATATTACATATTTTCATGGTTTTTTCCCAAATATATTTATTTCTCTCATTCCATCTTAAATTAATGGATGAAATTGGATGAGTAAAGCATCCTAAGAATGAAGTAGGTGGTATCATGAATTTCTATTAAATCCTAGAATGTTTATATAATACAACATTATGAAATGTGCAGGAATTCATGAGTTTCATCATTAAAATGTGAAAATAATAATAAAAATGATTTACCTAAATTTATATTGTCTTTATGATTTTAAAATAATCCATTTGAGGTTATCCAGCTCAATAAGAACCACCAACGTTTTAGTTTTTTCGCTTGTATGTCATGTCTTATGCTTTCTTAATCAATTGAAATTACCTTTATGTGTGTTATTCTAAATGATTATTTAAAATAACTTGTGTAAGTTATAATAACCCTTTAGGTGCGTCGAATTAAATCTCATATAATATTTTTTAAAATTATATTAAATTACTTGGTATTTCAAACAAGCCATGTTTTATAATAAAAACACATAAGAGGTTCTCAGTAATCTCTAATAAAAAGTTACATTTAAATAGTTATTTTTGGATTATAGGTGACATTTTTATGGGCATGGATCTCTTTATTTATACTTTATTTCTAATAAAGTCATGATTATGTGCATGGAATTCAAATTAAATTATTCTTCGATTAAATTTTACAGATGAAATTGTAAAAGAAGGAATAAAATGATTTATGATACTTGAAATTTTCATAGATAAAGACTATGGAAAATGATTTGATACTAATATGAAACATGTAAGAAGTAATTTACATTACAAACTTAGTGATATTGGTTTCCTAATTATGGAATAATGTGGATTATATCATGGGTTTCTTGAATTACTTTACAACATGAGTGATACTCATGTTAATTTTTATGGAATGAATATAAAAAGATCATGTGTTGGTTTGAGATTATATAAAGAACGAGTGATATCAGTTTCATCATTATGGAATACTGTGGATGATCTCATAGGTCACTTGAATTATCTTACACCTTGAGTGATATTTTTGTTTCCTATTATTGAATTCCTTGGTTTGGCTCAAAGTATAGATGATTTTCAGCATGATCTGAGTGATACTAGGGTGTCCTTTTTATGGAATTCATTCAATGGGATTACTAGGAAATTGGATGTTATGAGAAATACTTGGGTTTCCACATTATGGAACACCATAGACAGGCCCATAGAATTAACAATATTATATTTCTCCTCAAGTGATACACCAGTTCGTCATTATAAAACTTTTTAGAGGGGACCGTCAGATAAAAAAGTGTTATCATTACTGTTTATTAATACACACAACTAGTGATATATCCATATTATGGTTACTATACTTGGATACCTTTTCTTGTACCTTAGGTCCTTGAACAACTAGTGGCCTTTTTAGGTACATGTGACTACCCATAATTGCTATGTTATTTATATAAACCCATTATACATGGACACCATGGGTTTACCCATTGGTCTTATACAATTTTTATACTTTTATGACCTTGGCTATGTTCCCAAATCATGATGTCTTAGATGATTGAATTAATTAAATAAATGATCCTTCTAATCCTATTATATGTATGCCTTATCCTTTCATATAATATCTTCTTTGTTTCATGTATATATATGTTCACATATATATAAATATATATATATATATATAAATGATAGAATATCATAGATATTCAATCTTAGGCCAAAGTAGGTATGGTCATCCAGGCGTACTTAGGGAAACTGATCCCAACATGATTAATTTTATTTATTTACTACTTTATTACTACACATGCACTCTACTATATTTTAAAATCACAAACTAGATAGAACTAGGCACTGTTGGTGGTGTCCTACTGAGTATATCTTATACCTTGTTTGAGACTCCATTGAACTAGGGTAGCAGAACAAAACTTGTGATTTCTGGATTAGGTTGTGGATTCATTCTTGTTCGTTTGCAATTGTTCATGGGAGAAATGGAGAAAATGCCTGAGTCATAGATCAGGATGCTCTTAGAGATAAACTTTTGTTGATTTTTTCTTTTCTTGGTATATTGTTATGGATTTCTCACTTCATGTATACTTTTTGTATATAATATCATCACATAGACATGCATGATTGTATACTTGGAGTTGGCTAGTTTATTCATTATTTATTTAATATCAACCATTATTATATTTATATGATGTATTATTTTCATCTTCTTCTACTATTGTTTTATTTTTTGACACAACACTGCTACTCTGATCATGATGTTATAGTATCCCCACCATACCATAATTAGACCTCCACTACAACTCATTAGCATTTGGTTTATGGGGAACCATTCTTGAGGGCATTTGACTGACCTACCAAGGGAACTTTTCAGTGTCTCCCAGGATAAGACATTATACACTACTAGTGGGGATCCTTTAATTAGTTTTTGTTTTCCCATAAAACATAGTATAAATATTTTTCATGGGATGATATTTATTGTATACTGATATTTATCTAATGATTTTTTATTTATTCATGGTTTATTGATTTATTAATTTTATTCCATTAGTGTACTTGATGATTAACTGGTACCAAAGGAATAATCTACCCAAATTGTTCAATGGGGCCTCACCTCTCCCAGGTAACCTCTTCCATATATGGAGGCACACATGAGTTCTTGTGGAATGTTGGTTTGATCCCAATGGCTTTAGTTGTGGTGTTGAAAATTGGTATCAAAGGAAATAACTAGTAAAAAGTATAAATGCACTACCTAGGATTGAGATGTAAAGTACATAATTTTAATATTATTCGTTAAGGAGGGAGCATGGAACACTTCAAGAGAAGAAAAACATAATATGTTATATTTTACCACCAATGTTAATATGGTGAATCTTTCTTTTGGGATATTATCTGATCATAATTCCATAGTTATGTAACACTTCTCTAGGAGTAGGGTCTATATGAGTGACCTCCTGGTATGTTTCCTAGGGTTTTTATGAGGGAGATCAAAGAAAATTGAAATAGCATCTGTTGTCATGTGGGGAAATCAATTATTATAATAAGTGAATATAGTGGGTAATAGCATGTGTTGTGCTATGAAGAAAACCAAGGTATTATAGGAGACCCATGAGGTTATATTACCAGGTTCATGGCCTATAGTGTTCATTTCATCAAAAAGATAGTTTAACACACTTTTAAAATTGAAACATGAAAGGGTAAATGTAACTACGCATACCAGAAAGGTGTACCTTTATTTTCGAGAGAAATTATAATTAAAATTACATAGTCAAGAGAGTCTTATCCTAGAGTAGAGATATGATGGGTGAATTATTGTGATGTTTATTAGGGTTTCTTTGAGTGAGGATAAATAATAGTGAAAGAACATGTGTTGGCATGTGGGGATAATCATCATTTTGATATGTTATCCTAGTGGGTAATATCTTATGATGCATACGAAGGAAACCATGGTATTGTAAGAGACCCATTAGGTTAAATGACTATGTTTATAGTACAGGGAAGTTGATTCATGAAAACATGGTATTAGATAGAGGTTATCTAACGTGTTCATGTTTTCCCTTGATTTGGGATAGGGTAGATAAGAGATGGGATGGTTAGGAATCAGGAAAGGGGACAATTTTAGCACTTGTTTTCCGCTGTATAATAGACCTATGAGTTTCCCTAAAGTGTAAATTTATTTATTTTTTCTATTTTATGTTACAGATGATTATAATAAACTTGGTTGATGCACATGATTTTGGTATGCTGATTTACGAGATACTCTGTGCCTTTCTGCTTTATGTTTTAGAACATATGATCACATTCCATATTCCTATTTCTTACATTAGATAGAGACCAAATAAATAAATTACTTTGGAAATTGTTATATTTTCTTTTGGTTCATTGTTTATTACATTATTTTATTATACTTTGATTATTTATACTTGAGTGTATATATGTGGTTGTGACTAATGTTGAGGTATTAGAGGCTTCGTATGGGTTTTGGGTAGTACTTATGGTGTTATTACTTGTTCTTGTTGGTAGAAGCTTAGGTTTAACCTTTTTGTAAACCTTTTTATGTGCCTACGTTTTGTATTTGTTTCCCCATTTAAGCTGTTGGATTTATCTAATGTTTAATATTTTATTTCAGGAAATGCTTCCCAGTAGACATATTGTGCATCTAGTTACACCACATATTTTGTCGGAGGATTAAACTAACCAAGAATCATTAAATAATCTAGAGGGACAATATTTAAAAGTAGTCCATTAGGGAATTTTTTTAAACCTTCTTGTTTATGGTGGAGTATCTAATAGTGTATAGATGATGATGGTCAATTATTTACATGATTTTGAGGTCCATCACCCCCCATCCATCCAGAGAATGAGAGTCCCCTTAGATTTAGAGTATTGAAATTGAGTAATTGAAAAGATTTTTGATTTGTTTTAGACCTTATAGGATCATAATGTTAATCTTACAACCTTCATCCTACAAGTATAAGATATAATATGATGGGAAATTATACTTTAGGTTGGTATACATGAATTAATGACATGGGTTACTTTCAAGGACCACTTATTTGAGGATTTATTTTATGATGCACTGAAGTATGGCATATGATCTAGATTTAATAGAGATTATACAATTTACAATGATGGTTTCCACATAATAATCTCATTTTTTAAAGTTAATTCACTTTGTTTCTATTCTAATAGACAATGAGGTATGTAATTACCAAAATTTTGATATTGGTCTTCATTTATAGTTGAAACATTAGTCCAGGATCTTAGATACGATGAAGTATGTTATTGTTCATTGTAAGGAACTGATGATCAAAAGTTTATTTAGAAGGGAATAGTTTCAAGTCTTCTTATAGCTTTTTTTGATCAAAATGTACATTCTCATTCATATTCCCCATTTATCATTTGTTGAATAAGAAGAGGTAGTCAGAAAATGAACGTATGGGTTGTTGTTAATAATTTGATTAGTACAATGTTTCCTCAGATACCGCTATGGGAAATAACTCTTTTAAGTGTTATTACTATGGGTTGAAGAGAAAATTTATTAATAACTATACTGTTTCTCTCAAGACTTCTCTCTAATGTGGTAGGACTGGTCATCTAAAGGGTTTTTATTTGATAAGGAATTGAGGGTACAATCAGTAAGGAAAGGCATAAACCGTCAAAAATAGCTTCATACCATGAAATGGTTAGTGAATCAGGTGACTTATGAGTCTATAGGGACACATGGATTGGTGACTGGTAGGGATTATATAGTTGATCATGATTCAAATGATGGTGGAAAGGGACTTCCATAGTCCGAGGTGTGGTCCAAATTTCTTCTACAATATATATTTCATTTTTTGATTCAAGAACATCCCATTTATTCATACCAAAAAAAGTGGTCACTGGGTTAAACATTCTATTTATGTACTCAAATGAGATTCAATTTATTAGAAAACCCTCTGGAATGAAATTTAGTCATCTTCATATCTAACTAGAATGTCTGATGGTGGTAGCTAGCTTCATGCATGTTTGGAGCATCCTAATTCTAGAGATAATAGGTTTTGATGTATTCCCTGGAAAGTATCAGTTGACTAGTTACCATGAACACACAAATTTTTATTTTAGATGAGTGGGTTTTACACCACGTTATGTTAAAAATCTCAAACAGACGAGGGAATGGGATGCCAAGGTAAGATGGGTTAGACCATATTCTTGTTAGGGATACATATGTTTGTTGCATGTGGCTATCATGATCCATGCAATGGATCAGATGGTGGCTCCCTCGTCTTTTTTGTAGTGGTATACTTGTACTGAGATTTGTTTCTTAGGTATTTATTAGGGTTACCCCTATATAGGGGAACTGAGTTCAAGATCAAGTTTTTTTATGGTGCATGACCCATATTTATTCCTCTATATCACATGAAACCTATTAAATTGAAACATCTCATGATGTAACTTGTTTATATTGATGCTAAATGATTTATCAGACTGAGAACTTTTATTTTAAATGATATTTTGTTGTTTTTAAGATAGAATATAGTTGTTTTTGGATTTCTATATACTTCCATAAGTTAAGTTAGATCACTGTGAAACAAAAGTATCCATTTTAACGAACTTATGGACTTTATGATCAATTGAGGGGAGCCTAGGGGTTTTAAAATATTGATATATGTTATAGCTACCATCAGCTTCAGGATAGAGATGAATACATACTGAAGAAATTATATAAGATCAAGAATGGGTTTTTGTGTATCTTTTAATTTCATTTGGATTGGGGAATGCTCTAATAGTGTTCATGGATCTTATGAGCAAGTATTTTAACCCATACTTGGTTTCCTATGACATTGTGTTTATTAATGAAATCATGATATATTTGGTGATGTTAGAATCATATTCCAGAGACTTGGATATCTTATTGAGTACCCTTTGATCACATTGTCTTTACTCCAAGTATTCAAAGTGACTCTTTTAGAAAAGGGGGTGTTATTTATTGGGATCAAACTATCTCAAGAATAAAAATAAGTTGATCCAGAGATATTCTATGTAGTTATGTCTTATACATAGATGAGGAATGTGATTGAGATACAACATTTTATTAGGTTGGCTATGTATTATAAGATATTCATTCAGGAATTTCCTTTGGAAGATATAACCATGAATTCACTTACCAATAAGGAATTAAAGTTTTAATTTATAGAATAGTCGAAATATTCCTTCTCATAGTTTAAAAAGATGTTGAAATTAGCTTCAATCCTAATTAATCATGAACTTGGAGTTGGACATGTGGTGTACTATGATGCTTAAAGAATTGTATTTGGAACTATTATAATATAGGGTTATATGGTGGTTGCTTATGGTTCTCGTCAGTTATAACCACACGATTTCTACTACACTACTCACGAATTAGATTTTAAAGCAGTGGTTCATGTTTTGAAATGTTGAGGACACTACCTTTATAGGGAGACATTTTTCATATATACATAAAACCAAATTAATAAGTATATTTTCAGCCAGTTTGATCTAAATCTTCATCAATGGAATTGGTTGGAATATCTGTAGTTATTTGACTTCGATATGGAGTATAATCCTTAGAAATAAATGTATTTATTGTTGTTCTTAGTAAAAAAATATTGTAAATTGAATAGAAAAAATCAAAATAAGGTTGGAAGATCATTGATTTATTAGAGGAATGACATGTGGTAATAACAGAGTATCAAGGGTTGATGTATTATACTTCATTAGTGATCAAATAATCCTTGGTGAAATGAGTGAATCCTAGTTAGGAGCTTCATCCAGTGTGTTTCATGATGCATGAGAGGTCGAAAAAATGGTTCCATTCAAGGATGAGTTGGGAAAGTTATACGTTTTGAGATCATGTAGCTTTATGGAGTCCCATAAAGTGTGATATCTAACATATATCCTTGATTCATCATATAGTCTCGATAGGGTATAACAAAGGTGATGGGAACTTAGTTAAAGGTGAGTAAATCTTTCAATAATGAGAAAGATGGGTAGTTAGAAAGAATGATATAGGCCTTGTAGAATATGATTCAAGTGTGTATTATATATTTCAAATTAGTTATGGATTATCACTTGTCTTTAGTATAGTTCACCTACCACAAAAAATATAGTATTTTATTCAGATGAATCAATTTGAGGCTTTGTATGGACACCAATGTTGTTTACTCCAATGTTGAAATAAGGTAGGTGAGAATTCAATTGATGGGACAAGTATGGTATATGGTACATTGAAACCTATTTTTTGATTTTTAAATAGATGGTTATGACTCAAAGTTGATAGAAATCTTATATCGACGGATGGATATGACCCTTACAATTTACTTTGGGAACAATGGTTTTCTTACGAGTGTCCCCTAGGATGAGACATATGTGTATGAGGAGGAAGGGGAAATTGGAACCATTATATATTGGTCTATTTTAGATCATAAAATTCATCGAGATAGAGGACTATTGGTTAGATCTTCCTCTATAGTATCAATGTATAAACAATGTATTAAATGTGTCTCACCTTTAGAAGTACGAGCCATATCCAACACATGTGATTGACGGCGATGATATCCAGTTGAAACCTCTTGAATATTTTATGAATTTTTCTATTAAAATAATAGAGAAAAGATAGAATATACTATGGGGAAATACTCTTTACTCAACTTCAAATTCAATGACAACACAAACATATCCAAGAATAGACATGGGAGTAGAAAATAAAAATTTTGGTGTAGTGTCTTGAGTTGTTTGAGCATACCTTTGGGGATGATTATTAGGGGAAATACGTCATAAGAGGGGGATAAATTTGAATCCTAAAATTTAGGTATTATTATTTTCAGGTTATATGTAACTTTGGAATATGTGTTAACATTTTTTGAGTCTATTTAGAGGCATCCAAGAAGTTGAAATCAAAAAGGGGCTAGGATGGTGGGTTCCACCAGCCAACCTATGGATTCTGCAAAAAATATACATAATCATACATATACCACCATAAAGATGGTGGGGAGGCACTAGATAGATGGTGGGTTTTTTTGGGATATGTGATTCTACCTAGTGGTCACCAGCTAGTGAGGGGAGGTCACTGGTAACTGGTTTCATCCTTCAGATCATAGAAAGGTCACCAAGATTATTATAAAATTTTTAATAACCCATCCTCTATTAAAATTTCTCATTTTATTGGTTCTATATTGACTCTTAGTGACTTAGGATCCCTACAAAATGATTTTGGAGAACTCTCCTCCTTTGATTCTTTTATATTCAACACCTTGACAATGGTTTAATCCTAAGTTTCAAATTCAGTGAGTTCTTTATCAATCTAGATCAATTCCCTTCTCTTATCCTTAGTCAAAACCAATTAGGTTCTTGATTTATTGATCGAATCTATGGGATTTATCATGGTGTATCTAGTGAATCATTGGTTTTTGATATAATTGATACTCCCATTTTTGTAGTTAACATTTGTACAATGTTTGGTCTTAGACTATTGTCTGAAGTAGATCGTATGATGTATGTTTGATCATTTCCAACCATTAATGGATGTAGTTACTCTTTAATCTCAATACAACCCCTCTAATCATTCTAAACCAAGATTGATTCTAGGATATAGTGGTGATTTTTGACTCATGCATGGACCATTACAACTAAGTCATCGTTTCACCTGTGGAGGGAATTCATAATCATTTTTTGGTCATATGGTTTCTATGAATGATTGTTTTTCATGCCTATTTAGCCATTTGAGACACCAATTTGATGATTGATCACATGAGGCTTATGTGTGTAGCCCCTTTTTTGGTTGGAGTGAGTATCTCAAGAGGGTGTGAATTGAGTACCCAATAAAAATTTATGTTAAAAATGATTAATTTGAAATACCCCAATTAATTTAAAATCTGCCCAGTTAATCAATATAGAAAATGGTTATAATTTCAAATATTTTAAAACGTATCTGAAAGATTTATTAGTTCTATGGTAAGTAATATACAATATTACTTATTCCTTTGAAATAAATTTAATTATTTAAAACTTTATAAAATCACTAATAAATATTAACTATCAAAGTATAAGTTTTTGTTTGGTTTAAACAATTTCAGTTTTAAAAGTGGAAAAAGTAAACAAAAAAACAGAGTAGAAATTCCAATCAAGAGGTTACGTCTCAGGAAGAGTCTTAGTCCTCTCCACATGGTGATCCCCTGCCACCAAAGTAGTTTATATAAAATAAACATGTCGATCTAAAATCTTGATCAATTTTTATAACAGTCTACAAAATTCCCAGGTCACAAATGACCTCTTCCAGAATTATCTATGGGAGTACAAACAGAGAGGTCAAACAAGGATATTTGTCTCTATTATCCATAGGAGTACAAACAAATAGGTCACACATGGACCTCTATTATTTTTATCCATGGGAGTTCAAATGTAATGAGAGTTAAGAAAAGTTATCAAGTATAATCTAATTCATCACATGAGATAGTGTGAATGTGATAAAATAGTGTATGAATACACACCGCTCAAAATGTAAAATAAGGTAAATAGAACAGAGAAACTAAGAGTGTAAAGGAAAAGATGTTCTTTGTCTGTATGTAGTGCAACTCATGAATCTTGAAAAGTATTTGGAAATGCATCTTGAGTCATGTTACCTTGAAATATCCAGAAGAACAGAGTGTCGTAGACTCTTGTTATTAACTGGAGGAAAGCAGTAGATGTGTATGAGCTTTATATTCATTAGTGGAGTATTTTCAGGATATAGAAGTTCATCTATTCAACTCTATATATGTGTTCTATAAGCATGATCTCTCAACTTGTTATATTTCTCATGAGAATTTTCTTCTATACACATGAAAGATAGTCTACTTCCTTTCTTAATGGCAGCACGAGTAGACATAATATCCTTCTACATCCAGATATCATGTTCCTTATATAGAATGTCTAACATTTTGTCAATTAATTATATAAAACATTAAATATACAATCATTGAAAAGTATTATTGGAATTATGTTCCCTAATATATCAGTTAAAAAAATATTAAAATGAAAAAGTTATATTTAGAGATAGTGGGGGTGAGTCCTGGAATGATGAATCAATAATGGTGGTGTCTCATATTTTGATGGAATCTCATTCTAGCAGTATCTCATGGTAACTATGTCTCGACTTGGTAGTGTCTGGATGATGGAATCTCATGATAGGATGTTCCTAGTACTAATCCAAAATTTTACATTGATGGTGGTTTTTCATCTGATGGTGACTCCTTCTAATAGTAAGCCCGTCTAGTGTTGTATCAAACTTTTCCAAATTTTGGTTTTGGCAGCATGACATCCTGATGGTGAGATATCTTGGTGGTTTTTCAGAATTTTTGAAATTTTCCTACTGGTAGTGAGATATATCTAGCTGTGTGTCATCTTAGCAGTGATCTAGTGTTGGCGGTGACTCATCTCAGGGGTGTCTTAACTTCAATGATGACTTATACTTAGGAAATTTCATCAACTATATCAGATTATTAAATACTTACAGAAAACCTGAAATTAATTAATATCATTATAATCATGATTTTCTGATCATCAAAAAAGGAGTTAAACCATATCCCCCATTTTTAAGATCACAAATCTTGGCATCAAAGGTATCAAAAATATAAAACATGACATTAAAGGGATGATTAAAAAAAATCAGGAATTATCATTAAAAGTATGTGAAGATGGTATCAAAGACTAATAATATGAAAATAAAGGTAATTATCAAATATCAAAGGTAAAATCATAACAAATAAACACAAAAAATTTAGAGGGTACCATACAAAAATAATAACTATATGTGCATATAGATAAAAAAAATATGCCCTAATAATTCTCTAAATGGAAATGCTCTAATTTTCTTCCCCATTTGAGATTATAAAAAAGTTATAAAGAAGTATAATAAAATAGTAAATTCAATAAAAATATAACTAAAAGATAAATATTCATTGATAAAGTTGATCAAAGGTGATGTAGAAAGTATAAACTAAAAATTTATTACAAAATAGTAGTCCCATAAAAACAAAATGTTTAATCCAACACTATCAAGGTTTGATAGAATGTTCATTTTTTGATTTTCCTATATCTTTGGCTCCCTCTGGATTAGAAGTAGCAGAATTAGAAGAAGTCAAATCATATGGAACACCAATTGGGATTCAACTAAGAGATCGAGGTGGTTTAGGCTCTAGAATAATAACTAGATAAATCTATCTCATAGATTGAGTATGATGAAAATGAAAATATTGGAACTGGGTAGGTAGAGAAACATCTGGATCCCTGGTAACTCCTGTTCAAAGAGAGTTCTGAGGGTTAATAAGAATTTATTCCTATGAAACAATTAAAATACCATGAACCTGAAAAAATGACTTCATGAGGATGATAAATTTTGTGATGATTTATCCACCTTTATCCATGGAACTGAAGAAATAAACATTCTCTTATATAAATTTATTTAGAACTGGAGTTATATCTATCAACTATTTTACTTTATATTTAAATTTATGATTCACATGGGGTATTCTCAAATTTTCTGCTAAAACATGAAGTTTTCATCCATTTCATGTTTGGTATAAATATCAGAGAGAGAGAGTATTTTATAGCCTTAGTTATTGTCTCTTAGTTGTATTTCATATCATAATCATATGTGGAAATCAACATAAGAACACGGTCATCATTATAACTTACTTGAATCAATGTTTCTTGGGGTTGATCATACATAACACGTGAAGAACTAGATGAGTTAGTTCTCAATTCTTCGTTGATAGCAGACCTGACCACATCAACATAAGACACTAGAGGTGGAGTAGTAGAAACATAAGTATTTGATAATACATCTTCAAGACTATTAATGATCCCATCCAAAGAAGCTTAAAAATAAAACTGAATATCTTAAATTAAAGGCTTGAAAAACTCAAGATCACTGCTTATTCTTTTATCATCAATTTCAACCACCTCAATTTGATGCATCATCTTATGTTGTATTTTTTAATAACCAATTTGAAAAGATATCTAGAATCATCCTCATTAAGCTTGTATATTAATGGATTTTTATTCTTCAAACACTTATCAAAATCGGAAAGTAAATTTTACTGAAAGAATCTAAGTCACTCCTTGTGATTAAATCATCTAGAAAAATTGTAAGAGAAGTAGTAGGATCCTACGAATGAGGTCTAATAATGGAAAATGTTTCTAATAAACCATAAAAATTAACTCGATCTATCATAGATCCCTTAGGATCTCATTCATCTTGAACCTCAATTCCACCATCCTTTGGTGGAAGCTTGCCGAATCTATCCAGTTCTTCTGATATAGGATAAAATAATCAATCTAAAACTTGAAAAACAATAGGTGCAGTGGTATGAGGTACCACAAAAGTAGGTACTACCAAATTTTTCACAACACTTCTCTGATCATCTGGAATCTATCCATCTATAGTCTGTAAACTAGCAGTATGGATCTCATATGATTTATGAGATTATGAACTCTATTAAACTACACCGATAGGCTCAACTTCTAACTGTTTACAAATACAATGCTCATATTGCATCTAAAAATCCTTTTTATGAACAATAAAAAGTGATTCAACTTCCACATTCCTATCCATAGGTGGATCATGAGAATCTATACCAAATATCTATTCATTACCATTTTCCTCCTCAATAAGACCCTTTTTCTACTATTCAGCTACATTCTATTCCACATTCACAATAACACTCATTTTTTCAACCATATAAGAATCCGAAACTATTTGGCCAACAAGAGCAGAATTTTTTTCAACTCCATCAATAGCTAGAATTTTATGAAAGATTTCCCCTGATGGGTATTTCTCCCCTTCAACAAGGGTATATTTATTTTTATGATCTCTTTCTACTTTTCCTATTAAAACTTATTCCTGAGTAGAAAAATTTGGTGAATAAATAATCTCTAGAGTCATCACTACATATATCATTCTGATTCTTCCACATAAATCATTAGGTTTAGAATCCTCATCATCAACTTCAATACCATTACTATTTATGTCATCTCAATTTTAATTTTCCTCATCTTCCTCATCATGATAACTATTATCTTTTTGTTCATCATAATTTGAGCTAATTTTCAATTGATCTTCCCCAGAAACCAACATTTCTTCTTTTTCACTTTTCTCTAGATTTTCTTTTTTTGGAAGTATCCTTGGTGAGATAAGAGCTCCATAAGTAATTGGAGAAATTTTTTGAGATATATATTGTTCATATACTTCATCAACAAAAGGTTCCTTTTATTATTCTTATTTTGAAACAACTTCTTCTTCATCATCTGAATATACAAAAACTTCAACATGATCTAATCCTATGTCAAAAATATCTTTTATCCTTTTTGGATTCTCAAACATATTAAAATTATTATTCATCTTATCACTATCTCTAGACCATTGTCTCTTACATAAGTTCCAACTAATTATCATCCTTGAAAAAATATCTTTAGATATTCAAAAAACCACCACAATAAACAACTATATCCTCACCATCTAAAAAAAATATTTTTACCTTTTTCATGGATGATATAAGATTTGGGTAAATCGAGCACTTAAATATTGAAGAAGGATTTATTATATCTTAAATATGATCCATGAGGTATCTATATATATTGATCTTAATTCATTTTTCATAAGACTAAGAAAGTAGAAATATTGGCATCTTTATGTAGAAAAATCACACTTTCTTATGAAAAAAATATGTTTAATGAATTTGAAAAATAGACTTGATTCTCCATCAAGTTCTCAAGCTACTTCCCTTCTAGATATCCCATCACCAATATGTTATTTTAATGCATCTTTATAAAAAAAAGTCATTATCCTTATGAATAGATCCTTGGTAGTCATCAAAAATACCTTCAAGAGAAACTCCCAAGATTTTTTCCCACTATTTTGAGGAAAATATTATTATGTGACCATTAAATCTTTATATTATCCAATAATTTTCCTCATCATTAAATCCAAACTCTATATATTAAATAAAAAAATCTACCAGTCTCGGGTAAAAAGGTATCATATTTGAAGAGAACCTCTCTAACAATCCTTGGATCTACAGAACATTAAGTACTATAGACATTCTTGATAACAAACATTTTGATTCAACTTCCCTTTTATCTACTACAACTCTATTTTGAAGGTTAGGGTTAATTGGATCTATAGTAGCCAACACACTTGACATGCACTTCTATTTCTTAGCTGGTCTTGATCCATCTATAGAGGACATAGAGGGATGCTTAATTATTAGCATGCATATCGGTTTGAAAATATTGGTCGAAGGTGAAATTCAAAAGGTTTGGAAGGAAAAGAGTTTCACTGGCCTCGAGAGAGAAAGGATAGATAAAATAGATTTCTTGTAAATTGAAAAAGATTCTTTTTTATCATTTTGGATTTTTGGTATTCTAAAATTAAAATCAAAATAATAATTTCCATCCAGTTTAGAATCTGAGAAAATATACCTACCAGGTTACATAAATTACCATAAAATAGAAGAAAATAAACCCAAAGGTTCATAAATATTAGAATTATAGAAAATTTCAAATGTCATGAAACCAACAGTGTGACAATCTAGTGGTGTCTGGAACACAATAGTGTGGCAATCTAATAGTGATACAAACATGAATGTTTGTCAGCCACAACAACGTGTTATATCAACGGTGTGTCATACCAATAGTGTTTCGTAGCAACAATATGACATAACAATGGCGTTCCTTACCAAAAATTAAACTGAATCAAATATAATCATTCCTAGTTCATGTTTGATATAGTCCATTCTCTCAGAATTTAATGTCTTAGTAAATATATTAGCTAACTGATGTTCTCTTCTAATAAACTCAAGAGGGATATCACCCTCTTGAAAATGTTCTCTCAAAAGGTGATGTAATATACCAATTTGATTTTTCCTAGACGCTGAAATATGATTATTAGAAATATTTATTGCACTTATGTTAAAAAATATTATGGGACATTTTTTAATTGATATCCATAGTCTAGTAAAGTGTGTTTCATCCAAAATCATTGTGCACAACAACTGCCTACAACTATGTATTCAAAATCAGTAGTATATAATTCAATATAATTTGTTTATTAATACACCACAAAACTATATAATTTCCCCAAAAGTGACATATTCTAGAGGATTAGTTTTCTATGTTACTTCTATCCACCGAAATCAGTATCAGAAAAAATAACTTGATAAAATACATGTCCTCTAAGGTAAAACAATTCTAAATTTGTTATATATTTGAGGTATTTGAAAATTATTTTAACATAATTTAATTATGAATTTTTTGGATTTACTTGAAATAAAGAACACAAACAGAAACTAAAAATTATATCCAGTCATCCATCAGTTAAGAAGAGAAGACATCCAATCATACCTACGAAACAGATTTGATCCATTGGTTTCCCAGATTCATCAAGATCTAATTTACAAATGGTACTCATAATAGTATCACTACTCTTAGTTGTATCTAGATTTAAACATTTTAAAATATACTTTGTATATTTACTTAGATTTAAAATAGTTCCTTCTTTATTTTGAAAAACCTAAAATCCAAGAAAGAATTTCATTTCACCCAATAAACTAATTTCAAACTCATTTTGAATCATTTTAGAAAAATTAGTACAAATATAATTCCGAGAAGATAAAAAAATAATATCTTCAACATAAATATGTACTACTAAAACATCTTTTGAAATTCATTTTTTAAAATGGGTAGCGTCAGCTATACCATTTGAAATATAAAAATTATTGAGCCTATCATTTGATGCTCTAGGAGCCTCTTTTAAACCTTATAAATAATTATTTAACATAAAAACTCAATTTGGAAAATAGTTATTTTGAAAACTAGAGGTTTGTTATAAAAAAAGATATTTAACTATAAAACCATTTAATAAATCAATCTTAACATCCATTTGATAATTATTTAAATCTATATGAGCTGTATAAGAAAGAAAAATTATTGTGGAATCAAGTCTGGATATAGCTACAACGGTTAAAACACAATATATTCCTTTTTATTCACAATAACCTTATTAAACAAGTTTGACTTTATTTCTAACTATAGTTTCTGAATCATCAAACTTATTCCTAAAAACATTTTTAGTTCCAATAGTCAAGGTGACCTTGGGTTTATCCACAAGTTCCCTCCCTTTATTTCTTACAAACGAATTTAATTCTTCTTCTATTTACATTTGCTAGAATTCATCATTAATGTCTTCATTTATGATCTTAGGTTCAAGATGAGATTTGAAATATTGATATTCAACTTGATTCCTGAGAGAATCACTAGTTTGTGTACCTATATCCAAATATCCTACAATAACAACTAAAGTGTGGTACTTAATAGTTCTAACAAATCTAGAGAAAGATAGATTCATTTATTTTGGTTCTGGTTCAGAATGTTCTAGAAATTCATTAGAACTGGGAACTTCTTCAAAAAATTTGATTGCAGAGTCTAAAGGTTTAGAATTTATATTTATAGAAACAAATAATCCTCAAAATTTTTGAGTGTAGTATTAGGATATTGTGGATCAGCCTCATCAAATTTGACATGAATCGATTCTACAACAGTTTTGTTTCTCTTATTAAATATTCTATAGGCTTTGTTTGAGATTTAATAATCTAGAAAAATTCCTTCATCACTTTTGAAGAAATATTTTTCCCAAGTCTCATTAGTGTTATGAATGAAGAGGTTGCAAGCAAAAACTTCTAAAGTAATTAACCATAGGTTTCATATTTTTTCAAAGTTAATAAGTATTCTTCTTATGGATAGGTCTAATCAACACTCTATTTATGATATAGCAGGTTGTATTTAATATTATACCCAAAATAAAATAGGTTGGTCAAATCCATTCAACATGGTTTGGGATATCTCTTGTAATGTTTTATTTCTTCTCTCAACAACTCCATTATGTTGAGGGGTCCTAGGTGTAGAGAAGTTATCGATGGGACCATTTTTTGAGAAAAAAATATTCAATATCGTGAATTTAGAACTCATGTTCCGAGTCAGTTATTAAGTAATTAATATTAAGTCCACTAATATTTTTTACAAACATAGAATACTTGGTAATGTAAGAGCAAGATTCAATTTTGTGATCTAGAACGTATACCCAAGTATACCTAGAGAAATAAACTGTAACAAAATAAATATCGTTCTTCCCATTTAAACTGAAAACTCTATACGGTCCAAATAAGTCTATATGAACCAACTCAAGAGGTTGAGAAGTTGAAACTTCTTTCTTTTATTTAAAAGAAACTTTGTGTTGTTTCACTTTTTGGAAAGGGTTACTAAAATTACTATTTAGGAACTAAATCATAGTTAGATCTCTAAATAACCCTTTCCTAGTATGTTTTTTATATGAATGAATGTTACAATGTACTATTATCCTACTAAAAATTCACGATTCTTTGTGAAAGGAACATAAGCATGAAATGTTTTGAGAAACTAAATATTTTAAATCATTTTCATAAACATTTTCATTTCTTAACGAAGTAAAAATTAAAGCATTATTAGATTCATGAGCATTGAATTCATCATTTTCAAATTTAACATGAAATAAATTATCAATTAATTATGATATTATAAGTAGGTTATATTTTAAACCATCAACAAGTAATACATTAAAAATCAAATCTTATTTTTTATTACCGATTTGGACAAGGCTGATGATTTTCTCTTTAACATTGTCCCAAAGGGTGACCTGACCACAATAAACCATAATAGATATCTTGAATAATGAATAATATCCTCTAATATGTACTGAATAACGTTTTTCCTTGTACCATAGTTGTTTACTAGAGGTCTTCTAACAGTTTTCCTATAAAAGAAAATTTATATGAGAAATGAATTTGGTACCCAGATCTGTTTGGGTCTAGAATTGTTAGTAATAAATGATTTGGGAAGCCACATTTTCTTAATGGGTTTCCTATAAATAGATTTTATACCTTTAGGAATAAAAACACTATTAGGTCCATAATAAAAATAATTTATTGAAAAACTTTCTGGTCTATACTTAGGAACAAAATTTCTATTATTACTCTCCTCTATTTAGGTTGGAATCCTATTCTAGTAACATATTTTGGTGAAACATAATTACTTAAAACATTCATAAGAGTTTCCCTACCATTTTTAAATTTTTCTATGTCTTTATTCAACTACTCATTTAAAATTTTGAGTTCAGTATTCTCTTTGAGAAGCTGATTATTTTTCTCTTTTTCAACAAGTAGTTCATGTTTACTATTTTTAGTTAGAGCATTCTATCTTTGGTGAAATTTATATTTATCCTTAAGATTATTAATGATGTCTTACATCATTCAATAATATTCAAACAAATATTCCTGAGACATTTCATCATCATTATTTTAATTTTCAAAAATATCATCATCATCATTCACAGGTGAGGCAGTAAAGATAGTAGGTAAAACAGATACAATAGGTACCTTAGAAATGTTGGTTATAAAACTCATATTTGATATATCTGATTTCCCCTCATGTGATGTATTTAAATCACTAGAGCTGTCATCAGAAGCATTCTATGTATATTTCATAGCATCTTCATATCTATTATCCTTGTCCTCATACTTATTTTTGGAATTTAACTTTGGATAGTCATCTTTGACATGTCCTTTCCTTTAACACTTATAACAGGTGATCTATTTTGAATTATCATATCACTTCCAGTCTTTCTTCCATGTTCCTTTTCATCATCATGTAATTTTTTATTGAAAGAGGGGAAAAGTTCAAAGTAATAAATAGGAAAAAGGGGAAAAAGAAAATAAAAGAGGATTTGTGGGAAGACCCCCTAGCCAAGATGGCTAGGGTGTTCTGAAGTGATGAAGACCAAGCACACCCCCTTTTATAAAGTCAGTACCCTTGGGTTGGACACTCCCTATAGTGTGGATAAACACCTGATCTATGCTATTAATGTCCACCGAGGCCAAGTGATCTGCAACCTTGTTCCCTTCTCTCCAGGTGTGGAGGATACTCACTCTGGTATTACTCATTTTTCTATATTTTCTGATGACATAGTTAATCGAACAAGGAGAATCAATGCACCCTTTCATGGTTTTGTGCACAATAATGGAGTCTGTTTCGATTTCAGATATTGCTAGACCCTTTTGAATGCAATGGTTGTGTCTGTTAAGAATTACCTTCTCCCCTGCTTGGAAAGAAGACCCCTGGCCCAATCTGACCGAGAAAGTGAGGTAAATCGAACCCTTGTGGTGACGTACCAATCCTCCTCCACGTAGGTTCCCTTGGACGCAAGAGCCATCTTTATTAAGTTTCAAACCCACCGAAGGAGGTTTCCATAGAACCAAGTTTCATTCCCTACTTCTAGGTGCCATGTCCACGTTGGAGCCTATTTGGAACCAACGAAGATAAGGGGCCGCCTTCCATGTCCTCACATCCATGTTCAGATCCAGTAGCAGATTTTTAACCCAAAAAATAATGACACAAGCCCATACCCCCATCCCCTCTTGCTTCGATTTGTTCTGAGCATGCCATATGGTCCATCACCCTACATGCAATTATTCCATGTTCCATTAGATTCATATTTTCTTTTTTAATTTGATTTTCAAAAAAAAATCCTATTATAGAACTTTTTAAACCTTCTAGCTAGTTGATCCATCTTTTCATCACTATCTAGTGGAGATTAACTGTCACTTGAACTTACAGCTTGGAATATTTACATTTCCTTTTCATTTTTCCTTATTTTTAGATTTTTTAGTCTTGAAGACTGTTGATATTTTTTTAGGATCTTCAAATTCTTTCTGGTTTACCTTTAAAAATTATTATTACATTATAATATTAACAATCATGTCCTTGACTGGAATTTTTCTAATATCACAAGTATCTCTAATGGAAACAGATGCGCCTCTCCAACCATTATGTTGGTATCATAGCAGCCGCATGATCTGATCCTTGGAAGAAACATGATTTCCAAGAGATCTCATTGTGTTGAAAATTTCACTGAACCTATGGTACATATCAGAAATAGGGTTTTCATGCCTCATTTTAAAGTTATCATATTTAATAGTATAAGTTTTAATCCTCATCTATTTAATATTTGAAGTTACCTCATCTGAGATTTGTAATGTATCCCAAAATTCATAAGAAGTATTTCTAGTATGTATTCTATTAAAATCTTCATCTACAAGTGCATAGTATAGAAAATTCAATTATTTATAATAATTATTATAAGACAATTTTTTTGCATCATCCCAGTATTCCCTAGTAGTATCAGATATGCAATAGTCATCTTCAATTACAGAATAAATATCAAAACCCATGCATTCTATATGTATTCTCATATCAATTTTCCATTGAGCATAATTACTTACATTAAATAAGGAGATGTATTATTAAACCATCTTATCTATAATTAATTTAATGAACTAAATTTATCACTAAAAAATTAATATCTTTAAAGATTTACTAAAAATAACAGTTAAAAATAATTTAAAAAATTTAATACTAATGAAATAAAATCCCTTTGATACTGAATTTTGGTCGGAGTGAGTATCTCAAGATGAGTGAATTGAGTACTCAATAAAAATATATATTAAGAAGGATTACTTTTAAATCCAACAATTAATTTAAAAATATCCAAGTTAATTAATATATCAGATCATTACAAGTTATAATCTTTCAAAAGTTTTCTTAAATATTGATGTGATCTTAGTTAAGTAATATAAAATATTACTAAGTCCTTTGAAATTAATTTACTTAATTAAAATATTCTAAAAAAACTTATAAAGATGATTGTTAAAGTATAAGTTTTTGTTTTGTTAAAATATTTTTTGTTTTAAAAAGAAGAAATAATGTAAACAAAAACACTCAATAAGAAATTTCAAATAAGAGATTTAGTCCCAAGATGAGACATAGTCCTCTCCACTTGGTGATCACCCTCCACCAAGAAGTTTATATAAAAAAATATGTTTATCAAAAACTGGGATCATGTTTTGAAATATATGCAAACTGACAAGGCCACACACGACCTCTTCCACTCAAATTTGTGGGAGTGTGAACAAACAGGTCAAACAAGGACCTCTACCACTGTTATCCATGGGAGAAAAAATAAACAGGTCACATAAGAGAGTCAACCAATTTTATATAAGGGATTAAAAATATAAGAATAATTATGAAAATATATCAATTATCTTTCAATTTAGAACATGACATTGTTAGCATGTGATAAAACAGAGTATGCACACACACCGTTCAAAATATAAAACAATGTAGATAGAAAAAAATGACTAAGAGTGTAAAGGAATAACAGTGCTCAGTATATATGTAATGAAGCTTGTGAATCTTCTAAATTATTTGGAAATGTTTTTTGAGTCGATTTCTATTTAAATATTTAGAAGAGAGGAGTGTTGTGGACACTTTTACTTGACTGGAGGAAAGAAACATGTGTGTATGAGATTCGACTTACTTAGTCGAGTATTTTCAGTATTTAGTAGTTTATCTTTTTAACTCTATATGTGTGTTATATAATAATGAGATATCAACATGATATATTTTTTATGACAATTTACTTCTCTATAGAAGATAGAGTGTCTGGTTCCTTTCTTAATAGAAAAAAGTAATAGGAGTAATATCCACGTGCATATGGATATCCCACTTCCTCGTACAACTCATCTAACATCCTTTTCAATGCCTTATGTCAAGCATTTAATAGAACACCATTAAAAAATATGATATATATTAAGTTCCATAATATATCCAATATAAAATATTTAAATTAAATATTTATGTTTAGAGATAGTGGCAATGAAACCTAGAATGGTGACTCAATACTGGAAGTATCTTAGAGTATGGTGACGTCTCATTCTAATGGTGCCTCAGAATAATGGTGTCTTATCTTAGGGATGTATGGTTGATAGAGTCTTAGAATTTTTTGTGTCTCTTAATTAGAAAAAATTGTAATTCATGGTTGGTGTGTCATCTAATGTTTACTCTTTCTGACAGTAGGTCAGTTTGGCGGGGTCTCATAATTTTCTAAATTTTTGTTTTGGTACCATGACATCCTAACAGTGAGATATCTTGGTGGTGTTTGAGACTTAGTGAAATTTTCCTTCTAACGATGAGATATATCTAGTGGTGTTTCATCTCAGTAGTGAGTTAGTATTGATAGAGACTCTTCCTCTGTGGTGTATCAACTTCAATGGTGACATATACTTAAGAAATATTATCCCCTTTCTCCAATTAATAAATACTTACCAAAAACATGAAATTAATTTATATCATTAAAATCAGGATTTTTTGATCATTAAATTAAGTAGGTCAACAATATTTCCCTTTTGATGATCACAAATCATGGAATTAAAGGCATCACAAATTTAAAACATGTCATTAAAGGTAATATTAAAAATAAAAATCCAGACTTATTGATCACAGTATGTGAACATGGTATTAAATATAAATAATTTGAGAAAAAGGTAATGATCAAGTATCAAAGGTAAAATCATAACAAAGAAAAAAAATTCAGAGGGTATCAATGATAAAGAAGGGCATTGGGTTCATATAGATAAAGAATATATGCAAAAATATTTATCCAAAGGGAAATGCCATAGTTTTCTCCCCCATTTAGGATTGTCAAAAAGTTAATGAAAAATAGAATAAAACAATAAATGCAGTAGAACTATAAATAAAAGTGAAATATTTGTGGATAAATTTGATCAATGGTATTGAAAAAAGTATAAACCAATAATTAATTACAAAAGATTAGTCCCATGAAAACAAAATGTGTACTAAAAAACTCTCAATGATGGATTGATGGGTACATTTTTTTCATTTCCCTTATCTTTGGCTCTCTTTGGATCTCAAGTAGTAGGATCTAAAGAAGCTATAGGAAAAGTATATGGAACTCTAGTTGGGATTCCATAGTCATATCCTTCAACTTTTTTACTTACTCTTTAAAGGAATGATTTATAGTGGAAATTCTCAATTTTTCCTCCAAAAAAATGAAGTTTGATTTCATTTCATGTTTGGTCTAAATTTGAGAGATATATTATTAGACGGATTAAGTTATTTTATCTTGTTTATATTTCATATCTTGATCATATGAGGTAATCAACATAAGAACATTGTAACTGCAATATCTTATTTGAATCAATGTTTCTTTAGTATGATTATGTATAACACTTGAATCACTGGATGAGGAGGTTATCAATTATTCTATGATTGTAGATCTGATCACTTCAAATCAAAAAATAGAGGAGGAGTAGCAGAAATATAACTATTAAAGGATACATCCTGATGAATTTTAAGGATACCATCCAAAGAAGCTTTAAAATCAGAATGTATATTTTTAATTAAATACATTACAGACCTAAGATCACTTTTATTATTTTATTTTCAATATCATCCACCTCGATGTGATGCATCATCTTGGGTTGTATGTGTTGAATAAAAAATTAAAATAGATATATGGAATAATTCTCAGTAAGATTTTTTATGAGTGGATCCTTATTATTTAAACACATATCAAAATATAAAAAGAAATTTTTACTGAAATCATCTATGTCACTCCTTGTGACTATATTATCTGGTACAAAAGTAAGAGGTGTAGTATGTCCATATGCATGAGGTCTAATAGAGGAAAAGTTTTTCTAACATCACATCAAAATAAACTTCAGCTATTATAGATCCCATAGGATCTCCTTCATCATGAACCTTTGGTCCACCATTCTTGGTTGCACACTTAATAAATATATCCCATCATTACAACAAAGGATAAACCCAATTGTTTGAAAATTCAACAACAACAGGTGCAGTGGTAGGAGTTACCACAACAGCAGGTACAACCATAGTTGCCGGAACACTGTCTGATCATCTAGACTATGTCCAGTTACATTCTGTACAACAATAGTAGGGATCTCATCTTATTTATGAGAATCTGAGATCTGGTCAACTACACTCGTAGGATCGACATATAACTATTTACCAACTGGGGGTTCATCTGGCATCTGAACTTATAATTTCTGAATAATAACAAAGGATTCAAATTCCACATTACTATCCATAGGAGGCTCAGGATAATCTATACAAACTAACTATTCATTAACATATTCTTCCTCCGTAATCTCTTTTTTCTCTTATTCAGCTACATGTTGTTCTACATCGACAATAACACGCATATTCTCAACCATAAAAAAATCATAAACTTCTTGACCTGAAAGAGCATAACTAGTTTTAACTCCATCAACAACAATAATTTCTTGAAATATTCCCCTTGATTAGGATTCCCCCTCTCAACAATTTCATATTTTTTAAGCTATGTGTCCACTTCTACAGTTAAAATAGGTTTCTCAGCAGTAATATTTGGTGAAGCAAGAAGCTCTAGAAAAATCTCTACACCTCTCCTTCTAATTCTTTGACCTCAATCATCAGGGTTAAAATTATCATCATCAGCTTCACTAACATTACCATTATTTTCAACTCCATTTCCATTTTCCTCATCTTCCTATTCATATTCACTATTATCTTATTCATATTCATGATTTGAGCTAGTTTTAAATTGTTCTTCCCTATAAACCTCTATTTCTTCTTTATCACACTTCACCAACTTTTCCTTTTTTATAGGTCTACTAACTAAGATAAGAGCTCCATAAGTAATTAGAGAATATTTTGAAGATAAGTCTGGATCACTTCCTTTACCAATATAATGTTTTTTATCTTCTTCTTATTTTGCAAAAACTTCTTCTTCTTTATCTGAATATACAACAATTTATTCAGGATTTAGGCCTCAGTCAACAATATCCCTTTTCCTTGTTGGATTCACAACCAGATTAAACTCAGCATATAGATTATCACTATATTCACCCCACCATATCTTCTAGGGATTCCACCTAATTCTCATACTTTAACAAATAGATTTTGATATGAGAAAAACCAACATAATCATTAACTATTTCCTCATCATATAAAACAAATCCTTTTCCCATTAGCAAGGATGACATAATATATGGGTTAATCATGGAGTAAGGTCTTGAAGAAGAATTTATCATCTCTAAAATATAAAACAAGATATATCTACATAGATTTATCTTAAGTAATAATTTCATATGACAAATCATGTAGATATAATATAATCATAGAGTAGACAAATCATCCTTTATTGTGAAAACAAGATATTGAATAAACATGAACAACTTTCTTCACTCTCCATCAAGTTCTAAAACTACTGTCCTTCTAGCTATCCCATCACCAGTTAGTTATTTTAATGCATCTTCATAAATAAATAATTTACTATTCTTGGGAATAGATCCATGGTTGTCATAAAAAATAACATCATAAAGAATTCCCAAGTATTGGGACCACCATTTTGAGGAAAATATTATTTAGTGACCACTAAATCTTAACCTCGTCCAATATTCTACCACATCATTAAAGAAAAACTCAACATATTGGAAATAATGATATATCCGTGTCAGGTAAAAAGGTATCTCATTCAAAGTGAACCTATCTAACCAACTTTGGCTATGTAGAACTTCTAGTATTATATAATTCCTTCAAAATATCCATTTTAATTCAAATTCCCTTTCAGCTACTACAACAATATTTTCAATCTCAGGGTTAACAAGTTCTATAGTAGCCAACAAACATTACATTTTATTCTTATCCTTAGATGGTGTAGATATGTTAGGAAAATACTTAGAGTGATAATTCATTCTAGTCCTGTAGATCAGTGTAACAATATTGGTCGAAGGTGAAATTCAAAATTTTTGGATGGTGAAGGGTTTCACTAGGAAAAAGAGATAAAGTCGGGAGAGTAGATATGTGTTAGAAATAGAAAATTTTTCATTTTTATCATTTGGGAATTAATGTATTCTAAAATTTAAATGGAAATAATACTTAAAATTGATTTTAGAATTAGAGAAAATATTCGTATCAGGTTACTAAAATTAGCATAAATAGGAAAAAAATAAACTGTGTGGTTCATAAATATTAGTAGAAGAGAAAATTTGAAATGGAATGAAACCAACAGTGTGTCAAGCTAATAGTGTGACAAGAAAAGGAGAGACACTATAATGATGAAACAAACATAATAGTGTGTCAACCACAATATTGTGTCATATCAATGGTGTTTCATACTAACATTGTGTCATACCAATGGCGTGTTATAGTAACAATTTTTCATAACAACGATGTTTCATACCAACAATTAAACTCAATAAAAGTTAATCATTCATAGTTCATGAATTATATAGTTTATTATCTTAGAATTTATAGTCTTAGTAAATATATCATCTAACTGATGTTATGTTCCAATAAACTCAAGAATGATATCACCCTTTTAAAAATGGTCTCTAAAAAAGTGATGTCTTGTATCAATGTTATTTGTATTATATTTTGAAACAGTATTCTTACAAATATTTATAGCACTTGTGTTTTCAAAATTTATGAGGAAATGTCAGAATTGATATCCATAGTCTAGTAAAATGTGTTTCATAAAATAAATTTGTGCATAAAAATTGCCTTCATCTATATATTTATCTTCAAAATTATGTAATATAAAATAAATTTTCTTCTCACTACACCATGAAACTTGAGACATTCCCAAAAAGTGATATTTTCCAGAGGTTATTTTTCCATCTAAATTGAATACACCATAATCAACATCAAAATAATTAACTAGATAAAATTATTGTCCTGTAGGGTAAAATAGTCCTACATTATTAGTATATTTGAGGTATTTAGAAATTATGTTTCTAACATTTAATTCTGAATATTTTGGATTAGCTTCAAATAAATAAAATATACACACACTAAACATTATATAAGACCAGTTATCAGTTACGTAGAGAATACTTTCAATCATACCTCCATTAATAGTTTGATCCACTTATTTATTACCTTAATCAAGATCCAATTTATAGGTGGTACTCATAAGAGTATCAATACTCTTAGTGTTATAAAAATTAAAAAATTTCAAAAGATCATTTCTATATTTAATTTGATTGAAAATAATTCCTTCTTTATTTTGATAAATATAAAACTCAAGAATGAATTTGAGTTTACCCATTAAATTAATTTCAAACTCATATTGCATCATTTTAGAAAAATCAATACACATAGAATTTATTTATGATCCAAAAATAACATCATCCGAATATATATGTAATACTAAAACATATTTTGAAATTAGTTTTATAAAAAGTGTAGGGTCATATATAAAATTTGAATATCCTTTTTAAATATGAAAATTTATGATCATATCATACCAAGCTCTTGGATCATGTTTTAAACCATATAAATATTTATTTAATATAAAAATATTATTTGGAAAATGGGGATTTTGAAAACTAGGGGTTTTTTATACATTAATATCTTCAAATATAAAACCATTCAAGAATGAAATCATAAGATCCATTTGATAAAGCTTGAAATCTAGATGATTCACATAGTTATTCAGAATTCTTATGGACTTCTGTCTGGATATAGGTGCAAAGATTTCATCATAGGCTATTCTTTATTCTTAACTATAACCTTTGGTAACAAGTCTATCCCTATTTCTGACTATAGTTCTTGAATCATCAACCATATTCCTAAACAACCATTTGGTTCCAATAGTCATGGTGTCCTTGGGTATATCAACAAGTTCCCACACATTATTTCTTTTAAAATAATTTATTTATTCATTCATTTCCATCACCCAGAATTCATCATGGATTCATTAATGTTCAAAGGTTCAAGATGAGACAAGAAAGATAGATGTTCAACCTGATTCTTAAGAGAATATAAATTTTGAGTTTCTATATCTAGATATCCTAAAATAGAATCTAGAGTGTGGTACATAAGAGTTATAGTATCTCTATAGAAATATAGGCTTGTTACTTCTGGTTCAATAGGTTTAGGATCAAAAATTTCTGGAAATTCAATAGAACTGGATGATTTTTCTAATTGTTTGACTAGAGAGTCTAAAGGTTTGAAATTTAGATTCAGAGGAAAACAATCATCCTCAATGTTTTATAGGGTGGTATTTGGCTTATGTGTACTATTCTTATAAAATTTGACATGAACTGATTCTTTTACTGTTTTGGTTCTCTTATTCAAACTTCTATAGGCTTTGCTATAGATTGAATAAACAAGGAAAATTACTTCATCACTTTTGGAGGAAAATATTCCCAAATTATCATTAGTATTAAGAATAAAGACTTTGAAACTAAAAAAATATAAATTAATTAACCATAGTTTTCCAATTATTCCAAATTTTATAAGGGGTATTATCAAGGATATGTCTGACCAACACTCTATTTATGATATAACAAGATGTATTGATAGCTTCTACCCAAAATTAAACTGGCAGGTCATACTCATTCAACATGATATGGGGTATCTCTTATAAAGTTATATTTCTTCTCTATGAAACTCCATTTTACTGAGGGGTCCTAGGAGAAGATAAGTTATGAGTTTAAACATTTTTTTAGAAAAAAGATTCAAAGTATTTGTTTTTGAACTTACGACTATGGTCACTTATTAAGGTCTTTATTCTAAGTCCAATAAGATTTTATACAGACCTATCATGCTTCATAAATAAAGTTCAAGATTCACTTTTTTGATATTGAAAGTATACATAGATAAATCATTATAAGAACCTTAAAATAGTTTTTCACATTTAAACTAGAAACTCTATAGGGTGAAAATAAATCCATATGAACCAACTAAAGAGGTTGAGATGTTCAAACTTCTTTATTTAATTTTTGAAAAACTTTGTGTTGTTTCACATTTGGGAAGGTGTTGTAGACATTATCAGTTGGGAACTTGAGCTTAGGTGGATCCCTAACTAAACCTTTCCTAGTAATCTTTATAAGTGAATAAATGTTTGGATGGTCTAGTCTCTTCTGCCAAAGCCAAGATTCCTTGTGAAAGGAACTTAAGCTTGAAACATTTTGAGAAACTAAAGAGTTTAAATCAACTGCATAAACATGGTCATTTCTCAAGGAAGTAGAAATGAAATCATTCTTAGAATCATAAAAATTGCATTCCTAATTTTTAAATTTGACATTAAATCCAATATCACATAATTGTGAGATGCTAATCCATTTATTATGTCTCATGTGATGCATCTAAATCATAGGAGTCATCTTTAGAAGCACCCCATATGGATTTCATATCCATTTAATATATTATATCCTTATAATCATACTTATTTTATTTACTTTAACTTTGTAAATTCATATTTGACATGACCTTTCCTCTTGCACTCATAATTGGTGATGTATTCTGAATAATCGTATCTCTTCTAGTCTTTCTTCTAAGTTCATTTTGAGTCATATTTTCCTTTGTAGTTTCATTTTCTGAAAAACAATTCGTCCTATAATTTCTTTAAAATTATATCTAGTTGATTCATATCCTAATCACTATCTTGTGGATATTAATTATTACTTGAACATGCATCTAGGAATTTTTCCTTTTCATTTTCTTTTTTCCTTCTATTTAGATGTAGTAGTCTTGAAAGCTGTTGATATTTTTTTAGGTCTCTTCATATTATTTGTGTGTTAAATTTATCTATTCTTCAAACATCATAAGCTTACCTATCATCTCTTTGAATATATTCATTATAATATCAAAAGACTCTCTGATGGAAATAGATGTGCCTCTCCATCTTTAAATTAGGCATGTTAACCACTGCATGACATGATCTTGGGAATAAACAAGATTTCCAAGAAATCCCATTATGTTTTCAATTTCATTGAACTGGAGGTACATGTCATAAATAGGTTCATTAGGATTCATTTTAATGTTATAATATTTAATAGTGTAAGGGTTAATCCTGATCCATTTAACATTATAATTACCCTCATGTGAGATTGATAAAGTATCCCAAATTTCTTAATTAGTTTTTTCAAGAATATATTCTGTTAAACTCTTTATCTCATTGTGAATAGTAAAGTAAACTCATTAAATTACAATTATTATTATAATATAACATTATAGCATCAAACTAGTCTTTCCTATAGGTATCAGGTATAACATATTCATCCAAAACTTTAGACCAAATATCAAAACCAATTCTTTCTACATGTATTATCATCTTAATTTTTTTGTTGAGAATAATTATTTCCATTAAATAAGGGGGTTATGTTAGTAGAAGAACCTTCTTGTCTAGAATAAATTTAAATAAATAAATTTATAACTAACATAAATTTAATATCTTTAAATCATAACTAAAATAACAGTTAAAAAGAATTTGAAAACATTAATAACAAATAATGAAAATCCCTTTGATACCAAATGTTGGTCGAAGTGAGTATCTCAAGAGGGTGGTTAATTGACTAACCAATAAAAATTTCATTTAAATAGTATTAATTTGAAATCCTATAATTAATTTAAAATCTTCCAAATTAATCAATATATGATATTTATATAAGTTCTAATCATTTAAAAGGTTTCTAAAATATTTTCTAGTTCTCAGGTAAGTGATATACAATATTACTTATTTCTTTGAAACCAATTTACATAATTAAAATCTTATAAAAACACTAATAATGTTTAAAAATAAAAATATAAGTTTTTTTGGTTGAAATAATATCAGTTTTAAAAGTGGAAATAAAATAAACAAAAACAAAAATATAAATTTAAAACAAGAGGTTCAGTCTCAAGATGAGACTTAGTCCTCTCCACTTTGTGATCACCCCCAAAAAAAGTTTATATAGAATAAACATGTTGATCCACAACATTGATTGGGTTTTATAATAGTGTACAAACTTCAGAGGTCACACATGAAATATTCTACTGTTATTTTGTGGGAGTATAGACAAACAAGCTACACAAGGACCTATACCACTGTTATCTATGGTAGTGCACATAAACAGGAAATAAAAGGACATCTACCACTATTATCCATTGTTGTAAAAATGAAAGAAGAGTTAAGAGAATATAACAAGTTTCTTCTAATTTAGCTCATGATATAATGTTCATGTGATAAAATAGAGTACGCACACACACTACTCAGAATATAAATTAATGTAAAAAATAAAGAAACTAAGAGTGTAAAGGAACATAAGTGCTCAATCTATATGCAGTGAATCC
Organism: Viscum album; assembly: GCA_963277665.1. Taxonomy (NCBI): domain Eukaryota; kingdom Viridiplantae; phylum Streptophyta; class Magnoliopsida; order Santalales; family Viscaceae; genus Viscum; species Viscum album. The sequence continues at coordinate 140,121,923 of OY728155.1, forward strand.
CGCATATCTTGTAAATTATTTTTAAATTAATCTTGAGTTGAGTTCTCTTGAAATATTCAGAATACTATAGTTTCACAAACTCTTGTACTTGACTGGAGGAAAGCAGCAGATGTGAATGAGCTTCAGCTTCATTAGTCGAGTATTTTTTGGATGTAGCAGTTCATCTCATCATCACTATACGTGTCTTATGTATGTGTGAACTCTAATATTTATATCTTTTTCATGAAAATGTGCTTCGATACACATGAAATAGTGTCATATTCCTTTTGTAATACCAGCAACATTAAGAAGAATATCCACATGCATCCATATTTCATTCTTCCTCATATAACACATCTGGAATCCTTTTTAATGCATTCTGTTGAAATTATAAGACATAATCCTTAAAAAATATGTCTAGAATGATATTATATAATATATCCCTTATAAAATATTTAAATGTTAATGGTATGTTTATAGATACTGGTGGTGAGTCCTGGAATGGTGACTTAATACTGGTGGTCTCTCAAATTCAAACAACTTCTCATTCTAGAAGTGTCTCTTGCTAATAGTGTCTCATCTTGGAGGTATCTTCTGAAGGTATCTAATGACTAGTGGTGTCTCATACTTAGCCAAAATTTTACTTCTCTAGTGGTTTTTCATATGAGGTTTAATTGTTCTGATGGTAGGTTAGTCTGGTGATGTCTCATAATTTTCTGAATTTATGTTCTTATGGCATGAAATCCTGACTGCGAGATATCTTAGTAGTGTATCAGACTTATCAAATACTTCATGCTGATGGTGAGATATATCTAGTATTGTGTCATCTAAGCGGTGAGTCAGCCTTGATGGCGACTCATACTAAATAGTGTCTTAACATCAATAGTGACATATAATTAGGAAATTGTATCTCCTCTCTCAGATTATGGAATACTTACAGAAAACATGAAATTCATTAATATAATAATATTCATGATTTTTTATCATCAAATCATGGAGGTCAACACCCATGATCCATATTTTAAAATTGTTCTCACATATGGTTTGTTATGACTATAACTACTTCCTGATATGACATTATGTTTGATCTTTGATTTCGTGTACATTTTTTTCATGTGTTGTTTCTTCTATCTTATATATTAAATGTAGGTCGATCTATATGAACTATATCTCCTCGAGAGGGATATGTGAGATATTAATCGACATATACATGGGTCATCCGTTCTAGTGAGTTATGTTAAATTTGTTTTGTGAAGTATTCTAATGAGTATGGGAATGTTTCAAACATGGATGATCAAAATTACTTTTATAAAGTCACTAAAGAATGTAGAGCTGATCTTTTAGAAATAAAAAAAATATTTTATGCATGTGTGAATTTTTTTATATTAGATGTTTTAGGATAAATTGTATATAATGTTCCATTATTTCTTATGAACTTATGTTATGGTTTGTTTTTGGTGGCCTACTGAGTCTTGTACTCACACCCTAATCAGTCATTTCTATGCACGTATAGATTTTCTAACTAGGGATCTTCCGAAGGGGAAGGGAAAACCTAGTAGAAAAATGAGAATGTGTAGGATATACGTTAGAGTATATGTCTACTTTTATTTTCTAGCTTCTTATCTCAATGAATTGATCCATCACTTATGGGGATCCTTTAATTAGTATTGGTTATTCTATATGGTATGCCATATTTCCTTTGTATAATAAGGTTTTAATTGTATGCTTCCACTACTCTATCGATTATTTATTTATTCAGTATTTGTTGATTTATTGATTAAATTTCATTGTTGTACTATCACAATCACATGTTGTTGAGGTTATAGTCCCCCAACATTATTCCTTGGACCCTCACCACTACTCAGCAACTACAAACATAAGGGGAGGCACATATAAGGTTTTTTAGCATATCAACTCAGACCCGGTGGCTTGGGATGGGGTGTTACATCCACATTTGTCTCAAGGATCGTTTATTCCATGACATAGAAACGTTCTACTTGAATAACTCAGCAATTTAATTGTATTAAAAAAACTAAAAACATTTTATAAATATAAAATCACATATAAAGATGAATTTTAATAGTGAATGATTTGAAAATTCTTATAGGAGGGAATAAACTAACATATTCATAAAATAATTTATTTTTTAATGATTTGATTGAAACAAATATATTTTAAACCATTCTCCTTCTATCAATTTTTAAATATTTCTCAATATAAGTATATCATATAATAATCCTCTATCCAATAGATTTTATTTATTCGTGAAGGATTTAAAAAACCATTTATATTTATATTAAAAATGAAAGTGTAATCTAGTGACCCAAGATTTTCAAACATATATATTACATATTTTTAGATTAACATTCATTACATTACAAAAACACACACCTGATAACTGTAAAGGTATATTTCCTTTGGGAACATGGTAACCTAAAAAATGCATCATAAGAGTTCAAAATTATCTCCCACTTTGTTCCTCATAACTACCAACCATCTTATATATATCACACAAAATATTTGTCATCATAACCTTGGGAAAATAAACATAAGAAAGGGAGAGATTAGATTATCAATAAGGGTAAGAAAAGGAAATACATAAACATAACATGAGAATAAGTGTATGAGAACATGAGAATAAAATATGAAAACCACACCCTTCATATCAAAGATCAAAATTTTGATTCCTAGAATAAATATTGGAATTTCATAATCCATGAATTATAAGGAAATCAGATAACATGATTTATGAGATCATAAAAATACAAAACACAAATATTTGTGGAGAACTCAAAATCATTGAAAAAACTATCTCAAGGATGCCCAGAAAGACATTCATAACATGTTAATATTGGTATAACCACCCATATTCTAACTTAAGTATTAATATAACCACCCATGTACCCAATTTTTTGGAATTGGAAACCCTCCAATATACCATTTAAGCTTATAGAACATTAATCATTACCCAATTCATTGGAGGGAGATATAGGTCCCACATATCTTTGGTTACAATTTTACCATCTTCTTGGGTTATAACGTAAACACTATCATATAATGAAATCCATACATAAGTGTGCCATAAGACTAAAAAATAGTCATCATATCAGATCCCATGAAATGAAATTCGATTTATAAAAAAAATTCATATCTAGAGCCATGAAAATAAATATACTTCATAAGTCATTCATCATATCAAAACCCAAGAAAATAAATGAGATTCATAAAACATTTCATCATAAAAAAAAATCATGGAAACGAAATGGGTTTCATAAACATACATTAATCAAAAAAGTGATCCACCTAGAGAAATAATGATAATGGTATCCTTGTATCAGATCCATAGTAAATAAAAAGTGTCATATAATGATGTAATATTATATGGAATATGATTTTGAAATAACACACGGAACATTTATTAAGGAAAATAATCATTCCACTTTGAAAAGAAAAATTTAAATCAGAATTTCTTTCAACATTATTTTCTTTGAAAATAATGTTGGAAACATATAATGTAATATTTAATAAAATGAGTTTTTCATTATGGCATAAAATTTCATTTGTGATATACTCTTTAAAACAAATATTCCATTTATATTTTTGGAAAAACTAAAATGTTCATTGTTTTGAAAATGACATAAATAATCCATTTAAATTTTTTTATAAATATTTAAAAATGTGTAAAAAGTTCTTTAATAAATCCTTTGGAAAATTCTAAAACATTTTTATAATATGTTTAGAAAACATGGATATGGAAGAAATTTTTTTTACATAAGTGATAAATAATGTCTGTTTTCCTTAATAAATTCTTTTTGTATCTTGAGTACATGATGAGAGGAAATGTAAGGAAAGAAATGTATTTTTGTGAAATTATTATAGGAGGATAAAATTAATGATTTTATTGAGATATAGTTTATATGTTTTCATAATTTGTATCCGAATCTTAAATAAACTCGATAAACAATGAGATTGAAATATTAAAACTTTAACACTATGGTAGATTTTGAATCATAAGACCCATTAAAGAATAAAATCACATGAAACCATTAATATTATTAAAATATGTATATTAATGGTATTTATTCTCAAAGGGCATGTATATACACCACAAAAAATAAATGAGTGGTGATTATTGATTATCTCTCCTAGAAGTAAAAGAGATACTAGAAATCCCTTACAATAAGCCTCAAATTATTTTTTACACATTATAAACTAATTTATAAAAAATATATGTTTATTATACATATATTATATAACCATAATTATATATATCATAACATATATGATTTAATTATGACATTTTATTACCTACTTATTAACAATTCCATGTTAAAATCACATTTTTAGTAATAACTGCTTTGTTTCTTGTGTACATTTTGGTTTTTTATTGTCGGTCATATAACTTTTATCAAGGTTACTTAATATCCATAATGTTCAAGTGGATATAAATAAAATATATATTTATTATATATGTATTTAATGTAATTTATAAAATTAATATATAGAAATTGATATACATTATTTATAGAGATGGTAGGTCGTACGTACGTGTTTCCTCTGGAAATGGGGTTGACCTTGTTTACTTAAGGTTCAAACAATCAAATCGGTTTCTAACGGGTTTGTTCGTAGAACCAGAAACATGATTCTATATCCATTTGGACATACTTTCCAAAGGTAGGTGCTCATTAGTGGTGGACCGATGAGGCTTAAGAATTTGTATTGGTCGAGAGGATGGGAGGTCAGACTCATCACACCTTTTTGGGGGGGATTATTGTCTACTCTGGGAATCTCTTTATAGATTTAAGTTATGTTTATGAATACTTATTACACTACCAAGTATGAAAATGATCTTTCCTTAATATCTGACAATCAATTATTAATATTTATGAAATTTAGAGAATCTTTTATATGTATTTGAGGTTCTTAATCGATAGAGAATCATCTGTATTTGTTAGAGATTATTAGTCAATGGTATCCTTCAACACATTATATAATGATCTCTTGTTCATTATGATAACCATACTGGTTTTAAAGCCACTCAGCAGGGCACTTGAAGTTTATTGTCATTTTGAAGGACATGGAGTATTTCAGAGTTGGGATCATACCCGCAAATGGGGTACCTACCTATCCTTGTTAGAAATGGAATCAGAACCCACGTAGTTCGGGAATTAAGATATAGTTTAATGTTATATAGGACAGATGAGAATTAATGAGTGATGGGCTTGAACCTCATAAAGGCTTCCTACTTACTCCACTTTTAAGGTAGAGATCAAAGTCCACTTAGTTTGGTTGGGGATTGTGGGGATTACATATGATTTACGGCCCAAAGAGATGTGTTGTGGTTACTTTTATACTCTAAGCTCACGTGAGTCATGCTCGGTATGAGAAACAAGAGGTATCAGTAAACCTGAAAATCTGTCCCACGAATGATGCGGTCACAAGGAATGATATGGGGCTTATGTATGTATGATTTCTCAAATAGATAAATATTAGGGCTTACTTTAGACAAGAAGCCTAGGAACAAGGTTCATAAAGGTATATGTTCCTTATGGAGATTTGGATACTCTAAGTTGGGGATTACTTTTGAGGAGGATGCCCAAATTAGGAGGGGACTTGTGATTGAGTTTTATTACTAAGAAGGAATCAAAAATCAAAAGAAGTCAAGACTGGTTAAAATAAATTATGACTGGGGATTATTCTTGAGAAGGAGGCCCAGGTTAAAGGGACTTGAGAACTGGGGCTTACTCTTGAGAAGGAGGCCCAGGTTAAGGGAATTTGAGAACTGGGGCTTACTCTTGAGAAGGAGGCCCATGTATAAGGGAATTTGAGAGTTGTGGCTTACTCCTGACAAGGAGGCCCAGGTTTAAGGGAATTTGGGATTTGGGGCTTACTCCAAAGGAGGATTCCCATATTTGGGAATTTGGACTGGGGCTTACTCTTAAAAAGGAGGCCCAGGTTAGAAAATTATGACTAGGGATTACTCCTGAAAAGGAGGCCCAGGTTATGAAATTATGAATGAGGATTACTCTTGAAAAGGAGGCCCAGGTTAAAGATCTTCTCATCCTAAAAGATGAGGTTGAATGAATGAAATTTCGCACCATAGTGACAGGAAGATATATAGATCACTAGGTTTTGAGAGATGTTCCACAGAATTCCTTTCAGATAATGAAGCCAACCAAGGAATCATGCCATAAATGGCTTTTAAGAGGTTTATAAAGGCTAAATCTTGAAGAGGAGATGTAGATTTGAAGAAAAGAGATGAATGGACAAGAGGGAAACCCAAAAAAAGGTAGGCGCGTAGGTCCTGTTTGGGCATGCAGGTCCTGTTTGGGGACACATGTCTTGGTTGCGCATGTATACCTGCATGACACTTGGGTACTTGCATGCCGGTCAACCCATAGGTTAATACATGGGAGATACTTTGCTCAAGCCCTTAGTATCATCTCTAAAGGCTTCTGAAAGGGTGACGCGCAGGTTCTGTTGAAGGGATAAGGCGGCCCGCAAGTGTGACCATTTCCCATAAGGGCTGGACACTTAGGCGTGCAAGTGTTGATGAGTTTCAACACTTAGGCCTTATTACCCCTCATTAGATCTTCCATTCTAGGTAATAAATTACCATAGAAGTGTTTGGAAGACTTCAAGAAGAGACTAGGGCACCGAGAGCTAAAATATGAGTTTCTGGATTTTTTGTCCCCGAAATGGGGGGCCCCCAAGGGGTATTTATAGGCTACTGAAGGCCTTGGGAGAAAATAAAATAGGGTGCGCAGGTCACCCGTGTGCCCAAAATGTGGATCATAGGTATACCTGCACGACCATAATGGAACTTGCGCGGCCCATGTTCAAAGAAATCCTTGTTCATTCCTTTGTCAATTTTTTATATTTCTTCAAAGGATTAATCACTTTGTGTTAAGGTATTTCCCTTTTCATTCGTTACAATCTTTGACGGAAAGGAGTGTCAACAAAATTCCCCCCTCAGAGTTGGATCTGAAAGAAGGAGGATGTTACTCTGAGCTAAAAATGAAAAAAAAGGAACTGCAGTGCGCAGGTGTTGAGCGCGCAGATGGCGTCATGCAGGTGCGAGCCGTGCATGCTTTGGCGCGTAGGGGTGCAGCCTTGCCTATAAATATGTGGCCATTCCTCACACAAAGCAACCGGTTCTCAAAGATTCCCTCTCTCACCGCAAAAGTTGCCTTCGTCGCGCAAGTGTCTTGTTTTCTGCTGGTTCTTTGTGTCACGCTTCTATAGAGGTATTTGGACTTGCGCGGTGATACCTGCATGCCAAAAACTTGTGTGACACAAATATACTTGCACAAAAAAATTGGACTTGCGCGCCTTAATTCATTAGCCATTTGTTCACTTTTCTTCACAAATTTTATGGAAAAAAACTCACTTAAGAGTTAATTATTTGGCCTTTTTGCAGATTCAATGGCTCTTAGAAGAATCAGAACTGCTGATGAACTAGCTAGCAAACAGATTGATGATATGATGAATGTTGTTGGCCATGATTACTATACTTTCTCCAACAACACTCTCCCTGATTTGGCTAAGTACTTGAAGAAGTTTCATCTTAACATTACAGAGAGCATCTACTTACCTCTGTATGGGCATGGTCGTCTACAAGACGTCAACATTCCAGAGCAAAAGAACTATCTCCCACATTCTTGGTTTCAGAATTACACCAATTTTTCTTCAGCAAATATCTCAAGTGGAGGAACATTTGTAAATACTAGAACAGTGGAGAAGGCCTATATGATGCATCATTTCACTTGTTCTCCATATCTGAAACCTCAAAATCCTGAGCAACAACAACATTTTTATCATTCAATCTTCCGAAATTCTCATATGGATCAATCCAAAGGCTGGAAGTAGAGTTGGGACATCCATCTTAGAGGAGGTGTGAAGCCAACTTCGATGTGGGCATACTAGGGGTGACAAACCTGTGCAGAGTTTGTTGAAGATTTGAAAGGATCTACGATATATGAAGCCATTTGGGCTGTGCAAACATATTTTTATATAAATGATGAGTTTGTGCCGGAGCTAATCTGCCGCTGGAGCCCAGAAACAAATTCTTTCCATCTGAATCATGGAGAAGTAGGCATCAGTTCTTGGGATGTCTACAAGATATCAAGGGCTCCAATTCTGGGCGACATGTATGATGAATTCATCCCCCCAAGGTGACTTGGAATGGTTCCGAGAAGACTCCGGATTTGGCATGGGAGTTATTGAAAATCTTCTTACAAGATCAAGAATTCCAAGATCTTCCTAGCTCATTCTAGAAAGGATATTCATCCAGAGCATTGGATGAATATGTTTCATACCAAGAAGGAGGAGAAGGATTCGAAGGAGAAGGGGGCCACCTGTACTTGTCCTACTACCTGCCCCAGAACAGAGAAGAGGGGTTCTCTTGGCACATTCTGGCCGACCATGGAAGTAGGAGAATTTGAGAAGTGGGGATATGAAGTAAATCAAAGAATCCTAAAAAAGACCCATCTAGCGGGCTTCTTAGCCCTGTGGCTCAGTGTTTATGTTCTTCCAGTTAGGGATTCTAAGGGAGGCGTCAGGCCATAGACCTTCATTATGGCATCCAAGTTGGATGAGAAGAAAATGGTTGGGTTGTCCACCCCCATTTTGGCGAAGATTCACTTCAGCTTACTCCATGTCTTTTTGGTTAAGTATCCTTTGAGAATAGTGGGACCATTCCAAGTTTTGTGGGGATGGATCGCCACTCATTTCAGGACATATAATGTACAGAACGGTGTATAGGTTCCTTGATGTTCCTTCAGGCCATCAGTGTAGGCATTTTCTGGAGTTGCTTCATTACCTATCAACATCTATGATATGCAGGTGAGGCTGAGCATATTTAAGGAATTCAATTTATTTCATTATAGAAACTCGCCAACCAGGCAGTTTGTTGATGATGGAACCACTGATCTAGAATTGAGGTCATACATGCGGGCTTGCAGAGATGGTGTACTGGCCACCAGGATTGAAAGAGAGATTATATGCGAGGTCTATGCTCCATGCAGATTTTCACACCAATTCAAGTGTCTGCAGTAGACTGTTGTATCCCCTCCTGTGCATGTCAGGTCAGAGAAGAATCCGATGGTTTCCTGACATCTATGGTTCCTGAAATCAATGGAGAAGACTGGGGTAGTGTTTGATCTACCAGTTCAAAAAGCAGCGAGTAACTTGACTACATGGTATGCTGAGAACTGGATAGCATCATACCATGAAGGGGAGTTTAATTGTCCGGTTTATCAGGTGGGGAAAAAGAAAAGAACTGTAGAGAAAGAAACCCTTCATCAGGAAGGTGACGCTTCCCCATCGGGAGCTGATTCACCAGGTTCCTCCCCTAGGGATGACTCACCGGGTTCCCAAGATGGGGATGATGAGGCACAACATGCGGCAAAGTGGCCTCGTGCCGGATATAATCCTCCTGTCAAAATCAAGAGACCAACTTCATCAACTCTCAATGAGTTACTTCATTGGGGAATTTTAATCACCATTACTTTATAGAGCAACAAGTCTTATTTTCTTATACTTTATCTGTAGTTGTAGGAACTGGGAAGAAGCTGAAGTCTAAGATTTTAGGACCCTCTTCACAGCCTTCTGGTACACATGCTGAATATTTACGACTAGAGGCTATCTAAACAAGGAGGATTTTATATTATAATATTGAAAACTCCTGTCTGGATTTATGCGAAGGGCTACACATCCCTATAATAGGGAATATTCAGGCTTCTACTGGTATCTGTTTTGAGGATAATCCCTATGAAGTGTGGGATTACATCAGAGAGCTGGGGATGCTCATATATGCCACCGATGATTCTATTCCTATCACCAAGATGGTGAAGGAAATTATGGATCGTGGAACCACTGAGGGGATTGGTGCTTTCAGAGATGAGGAGTGGCGTGATTATGTGGCTCCTGAAGATGTAAGCCTCTTTCCTTATTTTCTTTGCAACTTGATTTCTGTTAAAGCTTTGTTACCTAAGGAAATTACGTTCTTTATCCTGTAGCTTGCAAAGAAAGGAACTGTTGAGGTTTCTTCACCACGGTATAGCCCTGATGGTACTGCCATCGAGGCTAATGAATCTCCTCGCGAGCCGGGTGACGTATCTCCAGGCCAACAGGCCATGGTTGAGGAATTAGAAAGGTCTTTTCACTCTCCAATACCAGAATTTGGAGAGGATGATTTCAACACTCCCTAAAATCCAAAGAAGCAAAATCATCGAAGGATGAAATCCATAGCTAAACGTTTCATCAGTAGTGGTAAGTCCTTTGGATAGTCTTGAGTTTTAACCCATGGAAAGATTGATTATACTTCTTGGTATTTCATGGGATTCTTCAATTTCCCCTTTGAGGGAGAGGACTGAACCTCCTCTAAGAACAATGGAGGGTGCTGGTGAACAATCACAAGTTCATGCTGGCTTGGCTTCTCCTGAAGAGGAACTAGGGTATGTTCCCAGTACCACTCCTACTGCTACTGCAAGAAGAGAAGAACCTGCTTCTGGTAAATTAAAAATGCTTCATAAAATATTGAATGAAACATCAACTGACTTCCATTCTGTGATACTTTAGGTTCAACCCCTGCACTAGAGGATTTGGAAGCCACTGTAACTGATGCCACAATTTTAACTGAAGAAGCCTTCCAAGGTCAGCGGCTGCAGAATGTGGGTCACCATGTAGATACATCAAATGCTCTCACTGGTGAGACTAACCAGGAATCCGAGATATCATTAGATGAAATGATGAATCTTGGAGCATCTTTTGAAGATATTTTAGATCATGTTAATTTACCATGTAATTTAGAGGATTTTGGACGTGAGTGTTATCCTTTGTCATGTTAAAATAACTTCTTATTACATCTCTATCCATGATTGGTTCAAAAGTATAGTTCCATATGAACAAGTTGTCGAACTGCCAATGCCTGAAGGGGGTACAGACAACCCTACTATTGTAGAGACACTGGCTCAAGTGGAGCTAAACCCAGTAGAGCTTCCTCAAACTCATCCTAAAAATCCTATTGAAACTAGGAAATAGGGGGAGGAGCCTTCTCCTACTGTTGATCTACCGTTGGGTAAGAGATAACAATATTTGTGGTTGCAATTAAATTGCAAGATAACATAATCAACTTATGTTATCCTTTGAAACTAACCAAAATTTTCAATTGACTGTACAGGGCCATCAATTTCATTGGCTAGATCTAGAGGTGAAGCCTCAACCTCCACCCCAACGGGAATAGAAAGTGAAATAATAAGGGTCATGGGGGGAAGGAGCAGAACATGTCACATCTCTAAGTGCATTAATCCCAGATTATATTCCCCCCTTGTGACAATTATGCTAAGTCAAACCCAGAAGTACAAAAGGTGCTCCAATTTTCACGACACAAGGCATGACAGAACGTATGGAAGATCATATCTAAAGTGCCTCTTGAAGAGCTGTCTTTGAAGATCCAGCGACTATCATCCCTATTCGTCATGTTGGGACTTGGCGGTTTTGGATATCAAGAGATCCATGCCGTAGTGAAACATGTCATTTTAAGAAGGGAGCAAGAGTAGAGGTACCGTCAAGACCTGACCAGAGTAAGTCTATCAGCCAATATCAGCAAATTTGAGGCTACAGTGTCTTGAATTGAGGCTGATCATACTGCGAAGTTGAAGGAGATGAAGAATAAAATCAAGGAGAAAGTTTTCTAGCAGATGCACCTTCAACAACAGTTAGATTCTACTACAGGGGAACTTGACCAGCTTAACAACTTACTGGAAGGAGTTTAAATGAATGGTATGAAATCCATTGCAGATGCCAAGAAAGCACTCCATCAATCGGAAAAGAGTGAAACTGGTGGAGTGCATGAGCTTCAAGTAGCTGCTGATGAAGCTCGGGATTCCATAAATCAAATGAAGAGTTACATTGATAGCCTCTTTTAATTCTTGGAAAAGAGAAGAGAATCTCATCTGTGGATATCCTTCTAACTCTTGTGCATCAAATGAAAAACACATTCATCTTCAATCATTTTTGCATGCCTTCTTTTTCTACCTGCTTTAAATTTTTACCTAAGCCAATGGGCTTAGTAAGTATAGTTTTATTTTTGATAGGGTTATTAAAAATAACCCTACAAACTTTAAAATCTTTCTATTGCTCAATATTACCTAAATCATAAAAAATGTATGTTTAATGAGATGAGACTTGACTTTTATTCAGATTTCCCTTGTCTTTTATGGGAAGTTTAAATTCATGCATGTCAGACATAAAAAGTCTAATGTTTAAGGTTGAAAGAGCTTTAACCGAATGGATAAAAATTGACTCAATTCCTTGATAATTTATTTGAAAACATATTACCATATTCAAGTATGGGGAAAAAATGTAAACAATGGCTTAAAAAATTTTGAATCTGAGGAATGATATGAAAAAAGGGATAAAAGGAATTAGAAGAAGTATTTCCCAAGAATGAAGTTACCACTATTTAACAAACCCATTAGGGGCGTGAATTATGCAGGGTCACTTAAGGGAATTGGCTGAATAGTCATATAATAGCATCTTTTAGCTGACAGGTTTGTTATGTAGACTACATATGCAAGGCCTCCTAAGGGCAAATACTACATAGTCAGGCAGAAAAACTCTCAGAAATTTTACTTTTCTATTGCTAAAAAGCCAGTGAAAGTTAATGGAGATTCAAATTTTCCAAAGCATAGAGTCTGCTATATTGAAAGAGGTACTTGAATATGGAGATGATATTTCCAATCAAGATTATCAAAGAATTGGATGAATGTCACTCCTGCGATGGTCTGACCCAAATGTAGGGAAGGGAAATATAAACCATAGACTTGAATACTTTCAGATCATGAAAAAGATTATGGGATAAATATGTTAAGGATGGCTATTTTTTCAGATCCCTACATATTTTCATTAATAAAAATAAGGAAAAAGGAGGTTTTCCTCCTAAGAATGAAGTTACAACTATTTAAAAAACTTGTTAGGGGGTTGAATTATGCAGGGCCACCTAAGGGAATTGGTTGCATAGTCAAATAATAGCATATTTTGCCTGATAGGTCTGTTATGTAGACTGTTTATGCAAGTCCACCTAAAAGCATGTGCAACATAGTTAAGCAAATGAACTCTCAGGTATTAGACATTTTGTAACCAGAAGCCAAGAAAAGGGTTATGGAGATCTTAAAGTATTTAAGGTTAGGAGTATGACACATGAAAAATGTGTATTTTCCAATGCATGAAGGAAATACCCAGACCAGTGCTAACCATAATCATGTTGTGGCTGGGTCCTAGATTAAGGTGTTGGACTTCACTACGTATCCCATAAGGATGGGAATCAAACCAAACATAGTTCGTGAAATACATTTTAACATCATGTGGGATGAGAGTGTAGGAGATATTAGTTTAGGGTCATAGAGCTTGGACCATAATAATGAATAAACATTGTGTGTTTTATAAACCTAATGTGCATGAAGACCAGAGTTTTCATACCACATTCATGTTTTCACAGGGGGCTTTTCAGCCAAGGGACTGAAAGTGGAATTTGGGGTTTGGGCCAAGACTTGGGGCTAGATTCAAGGGATGATCAAATGTTCCTACGTATCCCATAAAGATGGGAATCAAGCTGCACATAGTTCTTGAAATACCCTTTGTACAGATTTGGTTCATACAAGGGAAGGGTGAAAGGGGACATTAGTGCAATGATGGTTTGACCCAAGATAAAAGGTCCGGGCATTGCCATGTATGCACGTAGTCTTTGGAATATAACATGATTGGAGATCAATGTAAATAATTATTCTCTCTCAGGTGAGGGTGTCAAATAATGTTATAATTTATTGTCGTACATGACAAAAAGTGTGAATAGTTTAATGTCATATAGCAAGGAAGATGGTGAACCAATGTAAAAAATATTGGTTATGGGGATTATTCACATATCAACATCATATGAGATGGAGGTGAACCGATGTGAAGTGATTGGTTTTGGTCTTGAACCTCAGGAGGTTGCCTACGTACCCATCCTATAAGGCAAGGATCAAAGTCTGTGTAGTTCAATTAAGAAATGAATTGGTGATCAAGTTGTTCTTGAGGACAACGACTTAAAAAATGGTGTTGGTACATACACATGGTTAGCGGCCCAGAGATGTTGTTATGGTTGAAGTTTACTCTAAGATCACATGAGTCATACGCGGTGTGAGAAACAAGAGGTAGCAACAACCTTAACGATGCACAGTTTAATGTCATTTAGGACATATGAAGGGACTATGCAGTTTAAAGTCTTGCAGTGAGGACTATTGGTGCTGCACAGTTTAGTGTCATATAGCAGGGAAAAATATAGTTTAATGTCATGTAAGACGTATTCAGGGAATTTGTTCAGTTTTACGTCATGTTGGACGAATGAGCAGTATAGTTTAACGTCATTTAGGAAAAATATGGGGACACCGTTTAACGTCATGTTGGATGTGAACATAGTTTTGCGTCATGTTAGACAATAAGGGTGGTGTATAGTTTAGTGTCCTATAGCTAAGACAATGGGGAAAATATATTTTAACGTCATGTTGGACGAAAGGGGGACTATATAGTTTAATGTCATGCAGTAAGGACTTAAGAGGGAGCTGTATAGTTTAATGTCATATAGCTAGGACAAAAGAGAAGATTATGAAGATTAATGTCATGTAGTAAGGACAACACAGTTTAACGTCATGCTGGACAAAAGGGGACAATATAGTTTAATGTCATGTTGGACGATGGAGTGATGTACAGTTTAGTTTCATGTAGCTAGGACATATTAGGGACTTTTTCACAGTTTAACTTCATGTGGGATGAAGAGGTGCACAGTTTAATGTCATATATATAAGACGATGGTTATGTAGTTTAACATCTTGCTGGATGTAAGGGACTTCTGTACAGTTTAGCATCATGTAGCTAGGACGTCATAGTTCAACACCATTTTGGATGTAAGGGACTATGCAGTTTAAAGTCTTTCAGTAAGGACAACACATTTTAACATCATGTTGGATGATAGGGTATTTGTGTTACACAAAACACTTCTTCAATAATCTTGCATTGGTTGGAGTCGTAATTATTTATCCATCTGTTGAGATTAAAGAATAAGCTATATTGGAGTAGACCTTATGTATTGAGTAAGGTCCTTCCCACTTTGGCTCAAGTTTGGGAGGTTTATTTCCGGGTATCATTGGAGTTCTGAGATCCAATACCAATTCTCCTAGAATGAATGAATGAAGATGAACTTTTTGGTTGAAAGCTTGTGTTATTCAATTCTGATAGACTTCCAAGTGGTGCAGTGTGCACAATCTTTTCTCATCTAATCATTGAAATTCATCCAATTTCTTTTGAGATTGTTAATCTATAGATGACTGATCACAAATGGCTACTCTGAGAGAGGTTAATTGAACTTCAACAGTCAAGACTTCTTCTGTTCCATATACCTATTAATATGGAGTTGAACGTGTTGCAGTGCGGGTGGTTGTCCGATAAGCCCATAAATCATGAAAGAGTTTATCAGGACATGATTTCTTATCTTTATCCACCATCTTTTGCAGTATATTTGATAGAGTCTTGTTGAAAGATTCTATTTGGCCATTGGCCGCTGCATGATACCGAGAGAAATGGTTGGATTTGATGTTGTATTCTTGATACAACTTCTTTAATTTGGATGACCAGAAGTTGGTGCCATTGTCCGTTAATATGGTATGAGGGACACCAAATTCGGAAATGATGTTAGACTTGATGAAGTAAACAATGGTTTTAGAACTAACTTATTTGAGTGGTATTTCCTCTACCCATTTGAAAAATAAGTCAATAGTAGTAATAATGTACTTAAACTGCTTGGATGTATCTGAAGGGTGAGGTCCCACTACATCCATTCCCCATAGGGAAAATGGCCATGAGTATTTGGCTGTATGAAGCAACTATGGGGGTTGATGAATGAAGTTGGAATGTACTTGGAAAGAATGACACTTCTTTGTGACATTATCACAATCTTGTATCATTGAAGGCCAAAAGTATCGAAGCCTTCGAATTTGATCAGATTGTCTATGTCTGGAATGATGGGAACCACACACTTCTGCATGCACTTCTTTCATGACATCCATTATATCTTCACCGTGAATGAATCTGAAGAGAATTCCATCAAAACATCTTTTGTAGAGAATTTTCTCTAGGTGATTTGGGCTATCATAAAGAGTAAAATTGACCACACGTCATCGGATTTGTTCTTTCCTGGCTCTATCAGGTGTAAGTGTTCCATTTTTAAGGTATTCCTTGATAGGTGTCATCCATCCTGTAGTATGACCATATGGTTCAGAAATGGGACTAATTTCATTGATTTCCTCTGTTCTGTCTTGAACATAAGGTGAAATTGTACGATGGTGGGCAATACTGATGATTGTCTCGTACTGATTTGGATCTACCGGAGTTGTGGCTATATTAGCCAATGCATCAGCTTGAGCATTTTGTGATCGTGGGACATGAGAGAATGTCGGTTCCGAAGGAAACTCCTCCATTAAATCTCTAACGTAATCATACAAAGGGATTAACTTTTCTTTTCTGATTTCATAATCCCCATTGACTTGTTTGATTACCAGGTCTAAATCACCTTTCACCTTTAAGTGATTCACTTGGGCTTGAAGAGCCAACTCTAATCCTGTGATGAGAGCTTGGTATTCTGCTTCATTATTTGTCCCACCACCCAACAATGAGAAGGAATAGGGTAACACTACCTTTTCAAGGGAAATAAGTACAATTCCTAACCCAACTTTGTTGGATTTAGGATCATCCATTTTCTTCCCTGTTGGACTTCTGGAAGCACCATCAAAGTATATTTACCATGTTTGATGACTATCTTGAATAGATAATAATTCCTCATCACGAAGTTAAATATCTAAAGATGTATCTTCCGCTGAAGGGTGTTCAACAAGGAAATCAGCCAGAGCTTGACCCTTTATTGACTTTTGAGTCACATACTAGATATCAAATTGCTGCAAAATAACTGCCTACCTTGCCAGACATCCTGTAAGAATCAGATGACTAAGGAAGAATTTGAGAGGGTTATTGCGAGATACCATTTGGACCTCATGATGTTGCAGGTAGTGTCTTAACTTTTGAACTGTAAAGATTAATGCCAGGCAGCACTTTTCAATAGTTGAATATCAGGTTTCTGCTTCAAACATAGTCCGACTGAGATAGTAAAGGTTGTTTTCATTCCCAACATCATTTTTCTGGGCAAGGAAGGCACCCAATGATCACTCTAAAGCTGTCACATAGAGGATAAGTGGTCTTCCTTCAACAGGTGGAATTAATACCAGTGGACTCAAGAGATATTTCTTGAGAATATCAAATGCTTCTTGAAATTTTTCATTCCACTAGTAGTTGACTCACTTCTTCATCAATTTAGTGAAAGGTAAACTTTTTCCGTGCCAAATTGGCGATGAAACACCGAATATAGGTCAAGTTCCCTTGAAGTCCTCTCAATTATTTCAAATTTTGAGGAGGTGACATACCAAGGATTGAATTTGACTTCTCAGGATCGACTTCGATACCACGATGACATACAACAAAGTAGAGAAATTTTTCCGAGGTTACCCCAAAAGCATATTTCAAGGGGTTCATCTTTAAATTATGTTGTCGAAGTTTGTGGAATATGTTTTCCAAATAAGCCAAGTGATTAGAATTTTGTTTGGATTTAACCACCAAATCATCCACATAACATTCAACAAATTCCCCTAAAAAGGCTTTGAAGATATGGTTCATGGCACGTTGATATGTTGCACTTGCATTCTTCCTACCAAAGGGAATTACCCGATAGAAAAACACACCTTGAGGGGATCTGAAAGCAGTATATTCATCATCTTCTAGAGCCATTTGGATTAGATTATATCCAGAATATCAATCCATGAAGGAAAGTGCTTCATAGCCATTTGTTGCATCAATCAAGAGTTCTGTAATCAGAACTGTAAAATCATCCTTAGGAAAATGCCGATTAAGATCTTTGAAATCAATACAAACTCTAATTTGTCCATTCTTCTTTTTTCACAGAAACAATATTAGCCAACCATTTGAAATGTTGAACTTCTCTGACAAAGTTACCTTTGATATTCTTATCCACTTCAGCTTCAATTTTGGAAGCATAAGTTGCGTGTGTTCTTCTGCGGCTAGCTAAAATCCTCGATGTTCTTATGGAAAACCCAAATAATGAGTAGCAACATCAAGATCAAGCCTTTTTATTTCTGTATAATTCCAAGAAAATATATCTCGATTGTGCTTTAAAAATGAAATATACATTTCTTTTTCTTCAAGAGCCATGGCCGCACTAATTAAAGTGGGGGAGTGGATCTTCTTTTGTACCTAGATTTATTTTTCTGAGTTCATCCCCAATAGTAGAGATACCCTCTTCAAAAGATGGAGGAGAATCCCTGAGATCTTCCTCTTCTTCTTCAAAAAATGTTATCTCTTCCGCTTCTACTTGCATAGTAGATGATGAAGCAGAATTTCCATGATCACGGGAGAAGTTAAAATTTGAACATCTTGAAGAAGAGGCTTCCATTTCTGACCCTATTGATGATGAAGGGTCTTCCTTGGGTAATAAAGAGGAGATTATGGATTGAGAATCGACATCATCGTTCACCTCTGACATTGCTATAACTTCTTCTGTCCTAGTTGGTGAAGTATAGACTTGCTGGATTTTAGCGGATGAAATGAAGACATCACCATTTGAGCTTTCATCATTGCTTGGTGAATCACAACTTTCTACCATGTTGTCTGACTTGATTTTCGTAATTGACATTATGGAAGTTTCTATAAGAGTATTTGTATTCGGGTCTATCCTGTCAATTTGACGGATAGGCAACACATAATCTGTACTCACATGTGTGAATGGGTTTATTGGAATCTTTTCCAAACCATATGGAGCATTAACCTTGGTAACCTCCCTTATTATAGATTTTTCCTTACCCTCCATGTGATAGAATTCCGCCTCAATGTATTGGGACTCACATGTTTTGAATTGGACCTTATCACCATACAATGTCCCAATTTGACCATTGAAACAATATTTGAGATATTGATGATATGATGAAGGGATAACTGTATGTTGATGTAGCCAAGGTTTTCCAAGGAAAACATTGAATGTTGTATCATGATCAACAACCCTGAAATCTGAATTTGATAAAAGTTCTCCAAACTGAGTTCTGAGTGTAATCTCGTCCAGTGGTTCTTGTTCATTTTTATCATATCCTTGTAACATCAGAGTAGAAGGAGATAAATCAGATTTTGTCAGGCCCAATTGACGAAGTGTACGAATGGGGATGAGGTTGACTCCTAAACCATTATCAATGAATGCTCTTCGGATGTCCACACCATTGACCTTTACAGATAAATACAAAGGTCTAATATGTCCATGCACAACATCATCCTCATCTTCATCTGTAAAAGATATCACTGCATGGCATTCTACAGGATTATTCTCTACATGGTAGACTTCAGCCACATCAATTTTAGTTTCGAACTCCTGAGGACTTGACAAAGCCTCAATGAGTGCCTCCCAAAGTTCCTTGGATAGATTAAAGGAATATAGAATTGATAATTTGGCCGGTACCTGGGCCAAATTCTTCAATACATCATATTTTTGATCCAAATGTCTACGTTTCCCAACTAGAACATGTGGTTTCGCAGGTTCCTTAGAATTTTATTATTTGGAAGTAGATACATCTTGTATCGGGGTAGGATTTGGAAGATTAGACCGAATAGGTATTTTTAATTTCTGAGAGGAAGAAGGTGGAACCTCTAACCGATCCTCCAGAATAACTGTACCAGGACTGAATCTTCCTTACGTGGAAGAATTTTTTTTGTTCTTGTTGAGCCCGCTGAAGGGCTCTACCATGAGTTTCTGCTACATAAACAGTTCTAGCAGGGGTAGAATTTTAATAGTGGTTTCTAGGATATCCACATTTTCCTCTGTATCCCAGACTTCTGGAACTCCCTCTAATTCCTCTGTTTGATACAGGGAACTCAGGTTCATCAAGATTGAAGCTGTGACTGGCATAAGGATCTGTTAAATTAATCATGTTAACAGAACCAAAGATCAACTCTTCATCTGATGAAGATTCTTCCTGATCAGCCTGTTTAGGTTGTGCTATTTGGTGGGGTGGTGCTCGTGGCTTTGAAGTAGATGGCATAAAATCTACCAGACTCAAAGAAAACATGGGTTTTGACATGATATCAACTTCTTCTGAGTGTTCCTCTTTCTTTGAATTATGTCGTTTCTTTGATGATTTTCCCTCTGATGAAGAGGATTTTGCGGTGGCATTCAAAGAAGAAGACACAATTGGTTTCTTCAATTGCATTTGAAAAATGGCATGAGTTCGTTTGATCATTTTTCTGACCATCCAAGCATCATATTTTTGCGCATTTTTGTTTTTGACTTCTTGCCACTCACCTTATTCCTCTGGATTTGTAGAAGTGACACATTCAACCTGAGCTGAAGAACCTTTCAGTTTGAATTGTCCCGAGTCCACCATCTTTTGCAGGAGGTCTTTGAAGACAAAACACAATGTAATGGGAATCCCAAACCTCTGATGAAATGGGTAATAATTGGGATGGTCTTCATATCCTTCTTTGTTAGGCCTTTTAGTCCTTAGAAATTGAACCAAATTATTTTCCAGAGCCAAAATGAAGTAACCATGAAATTGTTAATTTTGAAAGGAGTAAACTTTACTCCTCAGATCCTCAAATTGTTTCCGTCTTTGATCTCTTTGATCATCCTGACTAAAAGGCCTCTGTTTATGATGTTCAAGAGGTAGAACCCTTTGATAAGATGAAGGTTTTGAAGTAGAAGCAGGTACAAGTGCTTGTTTAAGTATAACTGTAGCAGTATCTACTTTACCCATTCTCCTTCTTGGAGCTCATGGAATTACACGAGTTTTATCCTTAGTCTTTGTAAGAGAGTCTTCAATCTGCTAAGTGATCGAAGTAAGGTCTCAAAACCCTCCTGTGTATTTCACAGGGATCAACGGTGTGTGTAATTCATCAAGCAAATTTGCTACACAGATTGGCAATGACTCTTCTTGAGGGAGTGCTAAGCTTATGGAATATGTTAATCCCTTCCAGCGAGCAATGAAATCTGAAACCCTTTAATTCTCCCTTTGCTTACAATTTTTAGGATAAAAAACTATTGTATTTGGAAAAGTTGAGCTGAATTGAAGAAGGAATCTTTGACGGAGATCCTCTCATCCAGTAATTGACCAGGATTTCAAGCTTGTATACCAGGAAAAAGCAGGCCCTAGTAATGAGTGTAATAAAAACCTAAGCTTAACTACTTCTTGTTACTGAGGGGGTTCCCATCATAGGATCTTAACGAGAAACAAAATGTGTTAAGTGTTTCACTGTGTCTCCTGAACCATTAAAGATTGGGAATGTGGTACTTGAAAAATTTGACGGTGGAGGAATTACATCAACCCATTCAGGGTAAGATCTCTTCTTTGGTTCAATTTGTGCATGATTTCCCTCCATATCTTCCAAACGATATGTTAATGACTCAATGGTAGTGATTAAATTTTGAGAAACATCCAGTTGAGCTTGGATCTGAGCAGGTGAAATAACTTGAGCTTGGATAGATATGGTGGTTGGTATTGAAACTGAGGATAACACCATAGGTTGTTGTTGCACCCGACCCATAGGATTAGACCTGTGAGGGTGTACTGGTAAAAGAGGATACTCTTGATCCATCTCAAAAGCCACAACAAATTCCCTTGGCTGACTGACTCCAGCACGCTTAGGATGAAGATTACCTTGAAGTAATTCTGCATTCAACCTCATTAATTCCTTCATTTCTCCCTCTTGTTATGTGAACCTTTTCTCTAGTGAGAGTGATTGGCCTTCTCCAGAGGAAGGGTATGTAACCTGATTCTTTATTTTCCCCTTGTTAGACGCCTTTCGGAGAGGGGGAAGTTGGTTATTTGAAAGAATACCTAGATTCTAGGTAAGCCTTTGATTTCTTGTACACACACCTTCTTCATTTGTGTTTGTGTGTACAACCTCTTGAGCAGGAACTTCCTCATCTGATCCCTTTGAGTGAGCCTCATGTTATCGAGGATCAACAAAAATGGCATTGATGACATTCATTGATGCATAATGCATTGCATCTCTTCTATCATCATTTCTGTTATATTGTCTTCTTCCATGTCCCTGATGAGACACTGCCTTCTGTTGAGTTGATCCCTTAGGAACTTCTTAATGAACCATAATTTGGATGAAGTCTCCTGATAATTCGGCTTTTACTTCCAATGGGGTAGTCTTCCCTAATCGAGAGAAGACTGAATTTCTCTGAGGAAGAGATTGGGGATTTAAAAACTTACCCATTCCGGTGGACTGGTGATATTCCAGCTCAGCTCCTCGAATCCTATTTGTTGATTCCAAGGGTTGGGCTAAAAGAGTCCCCAGTCTGGAAAGCTGGGGTGGTTCTTGAGTTTCTACATCTGAGACTTTTTTAAAAGATCTTCTGATCTTGCAGACTTTAGTCCGGAAATTGGCTGGATGCATCAACCTACATCCACTCAAATCACCTGGCTCAGATGACCGTTGGATGATTTCTGACACTTCTGTCACTTGATGATCTGCATGTTCTAAACGAGAAGCATGTTCGATATTCTCATTGGCCTGATGCAAGAGTAATTCGATAACTTGTTCTCTGTATGCCTAATTTTTAGAAGAACTAGTTGAGGCATGTTCTTGAGTGAGCCTTTGAATACAAACAAAGCCAATTGGATGTGGCCGGCCATGGGCAATAACATTGCATGCGGCCATTTTTGGTGGGCTTTGTTGGCTGGAGAGTACAGTGAAATGTAGTGCTCCATGGACACCACATCCCCTGATATAAATACCAGATGGGGCATTGGAAATTAACTGGCACAACCTTTTTAGAGCGCCAAGGCATGAATGATGAAGGGATCTCTCTTGCTTTTCAGCCTTTGGATATCAAGAAACTGAGAGAGAGGCCAAATCAATTTGGCGTTGTAACCCTTATATTTTCTTGACATGATTTTCATATTCATCATAATAAAATATTTTATTTTTAAATTGAAAAAGAGTTTTCCACATGTTGAGATGAATATCATGAATAAAATCTTCCGTCAACATCTTTGGAATGTCATACTGAGAGTCAGCCAAAGGCCAAAACATGACTGGTACTTCACCATTCATTAGTTGTTTACAAATATTCAGAATTTCCTCTTTATCATTTGATGAAGATTCTTCTACCTGATTAGACCATAGCTGGTGCTACCTTGTTGCTTCATAAAATTCAACAAGATTGTTAGAGAATTAACTTATCAAACTAATAGATGAATGACCTTGGGGTGGTTCGGAGAATGACCTATTCCCCGGGAAATCTTCTGATTTAGAAAGTATTTCACCTGCTAGTGGTAAAGCATCAGATATGACTGCATTCATATATTCATGTTCCTCAAGAGAAGAGGGCTTTCTCGTTACTACATTGTCCCTTAGAGCATTTTCCAGGAAATGTGAATTACTACTGTGGAGAGGACTTTTGTAGCTAAATTCATCATCATGGGGAGGACCACCATGGTGGGTTACCGCAAAAGATGAAACCTCTGCCTCCTTAGTCTTCTGGCCATGCAGAGGGTTATCGTGGCTCTCATCTGAAGATGATACTTCGAGATCAACTGAACTATCATGAAGCAAGCCTTCACAAGGAAGTGTATGATGCAGACCTTCGGAATTGATGTCCCCACTATTGGGAAATGAGAGAGTAGAATCTTGAGTTGCAACAGATAATTGTCTTAGTGCATCAAGAACTCCATCATCGAGTAAGGTCTTATTACAGATTGGCTCCTGATTTCTTGACTGTTCTGGATGGGTCTTCTTCTTAGATGCCTTCTTACTCACTTTAGGAACCACTTGTTGACGAAAGTGGTTATTATGGTCAGGTGTATGTGCCTGCTCAGGAGAAATAGTCAGGTTAGGCTGATTATCTCCACTCAAATATGGTGTATGTGCCTGACTTGGTTGTCCGTATGACATGGGTGAGTATGCCCCACAACCTTCTTGGATTGGAATAGAGGTGTGTGTCTGTTATGGAGTGAACTATTGATGTTTCACTCCACTGGTAAGGATATATTTTCATTTCTTTCACTGTGATGCTGCTGAAGCTATTATAATATCCTATCAGGCATCTAGAATATGAGCAGGAATTTGCTTCTGCTCCTTCACCATCGTCAGAATGTGCTTCGTGACTTCAGCTGTCAGAACAGGAATATACATCTATTACGTGCTTGGAGGAGGTGTGTGTTCTTAATCATATCCTCCTTTTCCTGTTAGTGAGTTTTGAAAGTACTTATTTGTGGGGGAAGAGAGTTGAGTCTGGTCCAATTTGGTCGTCGGGGCTTTCTGACTGACTTCTACGAGTGCTACCAAATGAGACTGTTGGCAGGATTGATCAAAACTAGCAAGTGTATGTGCCTGCTGATTGCACTTCGCCGAACGTGGTCGATGAACTTCCTTCAATACTGGAAGACGATACTGATGGTAGGATTGATCAGTGTAAGCAGGTGTATGTGCATGTTTACCAGTTGTCAACACATTGGGTTAGCGGGCTTCATCGTATGTAGTCAGACGAGCCTGATGACTAGCTGATGACTTATAAACAGGTGTATGTTCCTGTCTATAGTACTCCTCCTGAATTGCCTGGTGGGAATGGCGTGTTGCTGCAAGACGAGTCTGCTGGACATCGGGATTAGAATGGACGGGTGTGTGTGCCCGCTCGTCACTTTCCAACAAGTTAGGTTGGTGGACGTCTTTAGAAATAGTAGAGATAAGAACCTGCTCACTGTTGACCGGTCGTCGCCTCTGGTGGTTTTTCTTTCCTGCTCGGGTTTGAGGAACCTGAGGCAAACTCTTGAAGATAAAACCCTCATCATGATGAGGGCGCACTGCCGCACGAGTCTGACGATGATTGTTGGTGGGAGCCATCGAGAAGGACTCATGTCTCCTTGAATTAAGGCCTTGAGTGACCTTATCATTCCCCGCCTCATAATATGGGAGGGACTGGTGATTGCGTTTTGGGGATAACGACCCGAAACGGTTGGAGATGGTGGTTGGCACCACCTGCTTCTTATCACTGGTCGTCACTGTCTGGACAACCAGGGTGAACTGTTGACTTGGAGAGCTTGTCAAGCTGCCTCCAGAGTCAGAATGGTATCGTGTCGACGATATTCCTTAACCAGTGCATTTGATACCCAGAGATGAAGATGTTGAGTAGGTGGTGTCGTCCTCAGAGTGGACGACGATCTAGTAGGATTAGTAGCATAGGTATTCACAGTAGAGGCATTCACAGTTGTGAACATTAGAGAATCCATTTCTGTAACGCAGAAGATCTTGGAAAAGAGTTCCTATTTGATGTAACAGACATAATCAAGATATGTTCAGCCACTACATCTTTTGGATGAGAACATATGTTATTGATTGTTTTATTGGCCCTCGCATTGAGTTTAAATAGGGGCCTAACAAATAGGTAAAACATCATTTTAACTTGGTTCAGGATTCACGTCGGGTTCACCATTTTTTGTTTCCTCTGGAAATGGGTATGACCTTGTTTTCTTAAGGTTCAAACATTCCAATCGGTTTCTAACGGGTTTTTTCATAGAACCGGAAACATCCAATGATTCTATATCCATTTGGACCTACTTTCCAAAGGTAGGTTCTCATTAGTGGTGGAACGATGAGGCTTACGAATTTTCATTGGTCAAGAGGATGGGAGGTTAGACACATCACACCTTTTTGGGGGGAATTATTTTCTACTACGGGACTCTCTTTATAGATTTATGTTATGTTCGTGAATCCCTATTACACTACCATGTATGAAAATGAGCTTTCCATAAGATCTGACAATCAATGATTAATATGTATGAGATTTAGAGAATATTTTATATGTATTTGAGGTTATTCATCGATAGAGAATCATCTGTATTTGTTAGATATTCTTATTCAATTGTATCCTTCAGCACATTATATAAATATCTCTTGGTCATTATGATAACCATACTGGTTCTAAATCCACTCAGCGGAGAACTTGAAGTTTATTGTTGTTCAGAAGGACATGGAGTATTTCAATGTTGGGATCGTCCCTACAGATGGGCTACGTACGTATCCTTGTTAGAAAAGGAATCTAAACCCATGTTGTTCGGGAATTAAGATATAGTTTAATGTCATATAGGAAGGATGGGAATTAATTATTGATGGGCTTGAACCTTAGAAAGGCTTCCTACATACTCCACTTTTAAGGTAGAGATCAAAGTCCATGTAGTTCAGTTGGGGATTGTGGGGATTATGTATGATTAATGGCCCAAAGATATGTGTCGTGGTTGCTTTTACACTCTATGCTCACGTGAGTTATGCTCGGTATGAGAAACAAGAGGTATCAGTAAACCTGGAAATGTGTGCCATGAAAGATGCGGTCACAAGGAATGATATGGGTCTTATGTATGCATGATTGCCCAAATAGATAAAGGTTAGGACTTATTTAGAGAAGAAGCCCAGGAATAAGGTCTATAAAGGTATATGTGATTTATGGATATTTGGATACTCTAACATGGGGCTTACTATTGAAGAGGATGCCCAAATTATGAGGGGACATGTGATTGGGTTTTATTCTTGAGAAGGAATCCCAAATCAAAATAAGTCAAGACTGGTTAAGAAACATTATGACTGGGGCTTATTCTTGAGAAGGAGGCCCAGGTTAAAGGGACTTGTGAACTGGGGCTTACTCCTGAGAAGGAGGCCCATGTTAAAGGAATTTGATAACTGGGGCTTACTCCTGAGAAGGATGCCCAGGTTTTAGAGAATTTGAGAACTGGGGCTTACTCTTGAGAAGTAGGCCCAGGTTTAAGGGAATTTGGGATTTGGGGCTTACTCCTAAGAATGATGCCCATATTTGGGAATTTGGACTGGGTCATACTCTTGAAAAGGAGACCGAGGATAGGAAATTATGACTAGGGAGTACTCCTAAAAAGGAGGCCCAGGTTATGAAATTTTGACTGGGGCTTACTCCTGAAAAGGAGGCCCAGGTTAAATATCTTCTCATCCTAAAAGATGAGGTTGAATGAAAGAAATCTCTCACCTTAGTGACATGAAGATATGTAAATCACTAGGTTTTGAGAGATGTTCCACAAAATTCCTTTCATATAAGGAATCCAAAAAAGGAATCATTCCATAAATGGATTTGAAGAGGATTATGAAGGCTAAGTCTTGAAGAGGAGATGTAGATTTGGAGAAAAGAGATGAATGGACAAGAGGGACACCCAAAAAAGGTAGGCGCGTAGGTCCTGTTTGGGCGTGCAGGTCCTGTTTGGGCGCACAAGTCTTGGTCACACAGGTATACCTACGCGACACTTGGGTAATTGCGTACCAGTCAACCCATAATGTAATACTTGGACGAGGCTTTTCTCAAGCCCTTAGTATCATCTCTAAAGGCTTCTGAAAGGGTGGCCCGCAGGTTCGGTTGAAGGGATAAGGCGGCGCACAAGTGTGACCATTTTCCATAAGGGATGGACACTTTTCCGCATAGTTTTTGATGAGTTTCAACGCTTAGGCCTTATTCCCCCTCTTTATATCTTCCATTATAGGTAATAAATTACCTTAGAAGTGTTCGGAAGACTTCTAGAATAGACTAGGGCACTGAGAGCTGAAATATGAGTTTCTGGATTTTTCATCCTCGAAATGGGGGGCCCATAAGGGGAATTTATAGGCTACTAAAGACCTTGGAAAAAAATCAAATAGGGTGCATAGGTCACATGCGTACCCAAAATGTGGAGCGCACGTATACCTGCGCGACCATAATTGAACTAGTGCGGCCCATGTTCAAAGAAATCCTTGTTCATTCCTTTTTCGATTTTTGATATTCCTTCTAAGGATGAATCACTTTGTGTTAAGGTATTTCCATTTTCATTCATTAGACTCTGTGATGGAAAGGAGCTTCAACAGTACACATGAACACTATTTTCATTTTCCAAAATAGTATAATGAATGAAAGGTAAATAATACTTCAAAAGTACATAGTAATTATTATTTCATGTATATCACATATATGTGTTAAAATTTTCCTTCTTACCTTCCATGAAAAGTGTTAGTGAAAACTAAGTTACATCACTTCATAAGGCGGTAGTCCATTTTATACACAAAATATGTTATTGTATCCCCGAAAAAATAGAATGTTAGAAGTTATATGTGATATCATAAATAAAAAATTATATTTATGTTCAAAATATAATATTTATTTATTTATTATATCCTTATTACCATCCAAGTAAATAAAAAATGGAAAACACATCACAATGGTTCACAAGGTAGTAGTCCATCGTACACATGAGTGAAATTTTTATTTCCAAATAGGTTGGAAAACAAATAACATTTATCCATGCGAGGTGTTTATGGAAAACAAATAACACCGATCTGTGAGGCATTAGTCCTATATAAATAATATTGATGGTTTTGTTTCCAATTTTATGATAGAGGAGATGGATATAAGTTAATCCATTATCAAAATAATATATCAGTACATGGTAGTTATTGGTGAAAATATATTAGTACAATTGGAAATTATTTAAGGAGTTTGGGGAAGAAATAAATAAAAACACAACGATAAGAATGTTCCTCTTAACTTAGATAACCTCTTGAGTTTTATAGCTAATTAAATCATAAGATGAGTTACTAATCACACTAAGGCCTCTAGGAAGTATAGAGGTATGTAGGGAAGATACTTGTGATGTTATTTTCTAAAACAATGTGTTTTGGATGTCTAAAGATAGGAGTATATTGGGTGGCCTTTTATAAGTTGGGGGGTGACAAACGTGGAATATTTTAAAGGAATAAATCATACCCACGTTCATCACTTAAATAATGGATCTAAAATGTGTCATTCGTAAACTTTATAGGTTATAAATTAAAAATATGTCCATAAAAAGGGTGTTGTGTAATTTTATCATTAATTGTACCCCTTATATTTTTAGTTTAACCTTTGGTAAATCCATTTAAACCTTAACCATGGTAATTCAATTTTATTATTTTTTCTATTCATTTTGAAAAAAATTAAGTTGATATTATTGTATAATACTAATTTTTTTGACACCAAATTTTGAATCAATTATTATAAAATCTACTCAAATAATTGGAATTTTATATTTAAAATTGAATCTTCAAATGCGATGGAAAGGTAGTTTTTCAAAGAGAAAATGTTTATAAGTTTAAAAAGGTTTAACATAATAATTCAATATGAAATTAATTAAATTGACCTAATATGGATCAATGGAAATATAATTGAACCAATTTTTCTTGGAAAACCTTATTTGAAAAAAATACCTTGTAAATTATTTGAATGAAAATAGAGTTTTTAATATAAAATAGTATTTTTCAAAATTTTATAAAACATTTATCTTATAAAAAATTTACAAAAAATAAGTACAATATAATTTTAAAATTGTGATTTATAAAATTAAGACAATTTTTTCATATTAATTTTTAAGTTGAACAAATTAATTTTAAAATATGTATGTAAAATGAGAAAAAACATATTTTTAGAAGAATATAATTTTAAGTATAAAATTAGATTTATCAATTTCACATGCCTTGAAAAAAATTAGATGAATTTTAAATATTTTTTTAATATATATTATTTAAATTTCATTGAAATCATTCACAAATTGGATTTCTAAATGTGTTGAGATAAAACATTCATTTGCGCATAAAAATAGTTCTTTAGAAAAAGAGTCTCTTTTATATTAAAATGGTTTTTAATTTATATTTCTTATTAATTGGTCAAAAAATAATTATTTTAATATATATATGTAAACCATATATTTTCATAATTTATCTAATATTATTCATAACCACCATTTCAATAGTTTTTGATAACTATCATATTAAATAATAATATTGTAGTAGTGTGTCACATTTCGTTAAATCTCAGTGTTGTGTCTTACTAATGATATCAAAGAAAAAAAATATTTGAAAAAATATTAAATAAAATATTAGGGTATTACACCTTTTTAATTCTATGATTGCTATATTTTTTTTTGGAAATTATCATTTCCAACCAATGAGTAAGAACATATTCAAAAATATAATGGTCTCATCGTAGATCGGTGTTTGTATATATGTTACTTGTTTCAAATAAAATTGTGAATAAAATGATCATTTTATTTACCATAACCATTGTAGGGATATGATATTTTAAATAATAAAGCCTTCAATGCCAATATTATCAATATTTTACCATTCCATTGTGTATTTTGAAACTACCTTTGTGAATGATGTTTATGAACATAAAACGTAATTCTTTCATCATTATTCATTTCTCTGGAAAATTTTAACTAAACCATCCTGAAATTTTCCAACTGTATATTTACATATTATCATTTTATTTCAGAGACTATTCCCCTATTGTTCCGAATTATAGAGAGAATATGATAAATTAATTCCCTAATTAGTCATAGAGATTTTATCTCTATGTTTCGTTACATGATACATCTAATTTAGATTTTTTTGGGTTTCAAAAAATAGAGTTATTTAACATCATATCATCTACATTGGGTTCAATGATATTTAAGGAACCTTCAAGGATACAAATATTTTATTACATTCAATTCTTGTTATAAGTAGGAACAAAAATGTATTATTTGTCTTTATATATGCATATTTTATTAATACATCTATTAAATACATAAATCATATAGGAAATATTGAAACAATATTTCAAAAATGACCTAAAGTGGGTGGATGAATTATAATGTAAATATCCATTTTGAAACTAAAAAAATCAACCCTACAATGAATGCATTATTAGAGACTATAACAACTAATAACCCAACTACAACGACCAAGAAGTTGTCATGCATCTCGGATATTATCCTTTTCACAATAAATGGATAAATCCATGGAGCATATATATTGTGATGTATTGGTATATGGAAAATCCATGAATATTGAATGTTATTATCGAATTTAAGTAAGTCTCACTACCAAACAATTGTTCATTAGCTCCTTCAAACAATCTATGTATTAAATCAAGTTCGTTAACTAAATAATATGTAGATAAATATGTTTCTATCAATGAATACTAGTTATATTGAAATTCCATATCAATAAGGGAGGATTTTATTTATATTTAGACTATGTGATAAATTCTATGTCATTAATAGTTATCATTCCTTTTATATGAAATTTCACTAAATATCTCTAGATGTGAAATACTACTCTTCTCTCAATTTTTTTTTGTATTTTTATAATTCCTTTAGTATTTCTAATTTATTATCTCATTTTGATCCTTTAAAATTATTCCCCTTTCAATATTGTAAGTGGGTACATTGATGAACTTAAATTCATACATAATATACAATTTCATAAACCTTTATAAATTTATAATATTATAATAATTTATATCTAAATGAATCTATAAAATTTGTATAATTGTAACAAGGCATGATATGGTTAGTTTTAACAAAAAATGGTGTCCTCAAACAATGAGTTTGACTTAAAGAACCGTAGTATTCAAAATAAAAAAATGTAAAATATTTGGTTGTTTCCATATTAAATTATGTATATGTCAACCTCCCATGATATGGTCACCACCCGACTAAAATGTTTCCAAGACATCCATTACACTAAAATATCCAATAACTACTCTTACAAAATGTTTTCAACTAAAGTGGTCACTCATTGTAGTTACTCTATTTTCACAAATCATAACTCCAAAAATATAGGTTCCCATTATATACCCATTTAATGAAAATTATAGAAAATTTATAATTAATAAATACCTATCAAAAGATTATTTTCACTGTGAAAATATTCTCATTTTTTACAAAACATGCTTTTAAAATGATTTTTTACCTTATATACACATATCCAAATTAGTCAGATCATTTCTCATTTAAAAATTTCTATCAACAGAGCATGGAAATTATTCATGTAGATTTTTTTGTTGGTTTACATAAATATAATCATTATCACCTCCACCATTTTTCATTACTAACTCATGAATTTCATTTTTACCCTGAGTAAAATATTGTTTTTTTATTTTATCTGGTGGCCTCTAGGAAGTTTCTACCGAAATTTTTTACACCATGATTGTTGCTTATTAAATTATTAATCGATTAAATAACCATGATTTAGTATAACTCTCTATGGTTTGGTTTTTTAGACTAAAAAAACATCTTAAAACCATTCCAAGTATTCTTATGTCTTATTCCAACATTAAACACTAAAATAAACCCTACCCTTACTTTAATTTAAATTTATTTACTAAAACCAAAAAATACTCTATAAATATTATTTTTATATATAATAATGTAATCAAGTATTCAAAACCTATGTAATATTGTGTTATAAGTTTCTCTCTATGAATAACCTTGGTTCCAACATTAATCAACTTTGGGTTTTTTATAAATCAAATGTGTTTTCAGTTTTCAATGTAAAATTTAATATTATTAAGAACTCCAAAAGTTATATATATATATTAAATAGAACATTTTTCATTTCAAATATACATGATGCAGGAATGATATAGAAAATGGAAGTTTAATAGAGAATTTTTTACGTCAATAAAAACCCTCAACCTTCAATTATAATTATACACTTATATATCAATAAATAGATATTATTTTTCATTCTATCTTCCGTTATCATACTCAACCCTAGGTATCATATACCACTCTCAATTTTACCAAAACAAAATACCCCTCTAATGTATATTTCACATATTAATATGATAATTTTCCTTAACCACTTATATATCATATCTTTATCTAATAATACTTATAAAACTACATGCATTATATGCTCTAACTAGTATTAGTAAACATTCATCTTATTGAAAACTGAACTATATATTATACCATTCCATTCATATATCACCAATAACTCATCCCCCATTGAAAATAAAAAAAATTGAAGGACCCTTGTAAAATATGAACAACCAACTAATATAAAACATTATTCTCGGAGAAGGGATATACTAAGTTTGCATAAGACATGGGAGGGGTTGAAGTACATGACTAAATTGGTTATTTGAAAACAATAGAGTATCCAATAGTTTTGATTAACTTTATTTAATAAGTTGAAAAATATTATTTTTTCTACCTTTTAAGATACTTTTTCCACTAAAACATTAATTAAATTCAATCATATTTCAATATAAGTTTTATAAGAGTGTCATACTTTATTTTTTTATCAACTTGATTAATTTTTTTTTATAAAAAATCACCATATGTATAAACACCTCTTTATC